>OX387378.1:43793617-44993617 GCA_947563715.1 Lycia hirtaria
ATAAGCGTGCTTCATCGTAGATCCAATGTCAGGCATCATGCAAGTTGATAGTCAAGCGCTTGACTGTATATTCCGTGACAGAAATTCGTTTTTGTTTCAATCATACGCTATCGTTATTTGTCTATATTTTGTAAGTTCACTATTGTATTAATTTGATTGTTATAATAAAAGAAATAAAATCAGATGTAAACTTAATTTAATTTAGTACAGCGTTTTTTTTTTATTTTTACGCCTGGCCTGCATCCAGCGTTTTCCTGCTATTTCATCAAGGTCACCTGCCCACCTTGTGGCTGGTCTGGTCATTCTACGCTGCCCTTGCCGGTGCGTGCTCTCGACTCGAGGACTTTTCTTCCTCGAGTCATATGCCTCTTCAACTTGTTAAGGTAAATGTATATAGCAAAACAGTTAAAACGAGGTATTTTTAACCGAATTCCAAAAAGAAGGAGGTTCTCCTTCGGCTGTTTTTTTGTATGTTTGTTCAGCGATCACTTCGCCAATTAAGAATTGATTTTGATGATTCTCTATTGTTTGGTAGGTCATAACTTCAGAGGTAGTTACATATAAATAATTATCTAAATCTGTTCAGCATTTTGGTTTTTGTAACAAAATAACTCATCCAAGTAAACGAATTGCGTATTTGGAAGTCGGTTTATTTTCAGTTTTTTAAACTACATATAATTATGTTAGTTATTTTTTTCGAAAATACATATATATGAAATTTTAAAACGAAGCATACCCAACATGATTATATTTTTAAAATGACAATAAAATAGCAAAATAATCAAGTTTATGCACTTTTAAATAACTAAATCTGCATATTGACAAAAACAAAACACATAAATTTGTTTTGTAGATATATTATAAACCAACTCGTTGTGGTATGTCTGTGTCTGACCCAGTCTGCGAGATGGGTCGACTATTTTGTCTTCCGGATAGATTCTGGACTCAATTAGCGCAAGGCCAAAGCAAATAATACCGTAAGAAAGACAGATAGAGAGGACTGCAAATGCTCAAAGTAATCTACGCTAAATATATAGGTAATTATAACAATTGATCTACTTCTTCTCGATCAAGTATTTTTTAACCCCCTCAAAATATAAATCCATGTACTCGGACCAAACAATGTCCCTGGCTAAAAAAGGAAACTGCTTGGCGTCTGCTGGTGACATACTTTCGAACAAAGCTTCGGATTTTGTTGATTCCATCAGCCATGTGTGGAACGTGAAGTACTCTAACGATTCACATACTAAGAAGCTTCGGGAGACGAGTTTCATATATCTGAAATGAGTAAAGATATTTTTAAACGTTAATAACTATCTACTATGGAAACTAACGTGGCTTTCACACATTTTAACTAAAAACTACGGGTCACTCACGCCTGTTTTTACTCGAAAAATCCGACTATAGTTTTAACCGCATTTGCGGTCTCACAAACTGAACTGACAGACGAAAGAAAATTTGGCCAGTTGATGCAGAAACGCTTCGCTCGCTCGGTCAATTAAGAAAAATCTCGTTAGAGGTTACAAAAAAGCGAACTCTTTTTGGAGAATTTTATTATTATTATTACATGACACTCAGGGAGTAAAGACAAATCTAATGACACCTCGTACTTCAAAATCAGTCAAGCCATTTAGGCTGTAGGTTATCATATTATATACATACATACATATACTCGAAATTAATAACTCTCCTTGAGCAGTCGGGTAAGAAAAGAAAGTAAAATAATCGTCATATACGCACATAGGTCTGTTCCCAGCGAGCCGTGTCAACATATCGACTCCATATGCAATGAGGTAAGTGACCATTTTGATCAACCATACCATCCAATAGCGCCGCGTAAATAACGTGGCTTTGGGAAATGGCAGTTTATCTGCAAATTATATAAATAATTATGGCAACAACATTTTTTTTTATGTAGAAATAGATTTGCGCTTGACCGCCAACTCGCCTGATGTTAAGCCCACCCATTATGATTACCCATCATAATTGGAGGTCTATTTCAGACACAGCTATCAATGGCTGTGCCTCTAAAATATGTTTCTTCTAGGCAAGCGCGCTCCATCGTAGACCGTAACTGTCGCTTAACACCAAGTGAGTTGAAAGTAAAGCGCAAGCCTATTGTCGAATAAAAAAAATGTGTTCATAGTACCAGTAGAATAAAATGAATTAAAAAAACTATAATATCTGTATAAAAACTTCGTTACACTGATTTAAGGGTTCCGTACTTCAAAAGGAAGAAACGGATCACTTTGTTTATATTTACCTACCCGTGGTCCACCCAATAGATCGATGGATAAAGTCTTTATTGTACACACCTAAAAAGTAATAAAAAAGAACTTAAATGAACTAGCGCAACAACAGGCGGCCTTATCGCTGAAAGCGATCTCTTCCAGGTAACCACGTAATATTGTGTTTGCTGCATATGATGATTACGATGTTGAAGTTTAATTAATTTAATTTAATCAAGTGATGTTACCAATTTACTTTTTATTTATTTTACTTTTGAAACTGAAAATCTTATTATTGTAATTGTAATTATAACATGTTGTGTATACATTTAAGGAATATAGTTTAGATCCAAATTATGAATTGTAACATTGTGAAAATTGTAAAGATTGTATTCTGTTTCGTGCACCAATAAACTAAATAAATAAATATGGCAATAGGTGAACCATGTAGGTGGACCACGGGTCAGAAACCTCAGAAACCACGCTGCTTTTGGAGCAACATGCTAGAATTCCTATACTGTTACTTACTGAAATTGTTCTTGACAGCTACATCAGTGAAGAAATCAGTCATTTCTCTCAACGTGATAGGGTTGGATGATCCAGAACTGGAGTTATAAACGGTCACCTCCTTTTCGCTGGAATTATACCAAAACTATATTAGAAACGAAGAAATCCGTAGACGTACAAAAGTCACCGACATAGCACAGCGGATTAGCAAGTTGAAGTGGCAGTGGGCAGGGTACAAGCACGTAGAACTGATGGCCGATGGGGCCGAAAACTTCTCGAATGGAGATCACGAACCGGCAAGCACAGCGTAGGAAGATCAGCCACAAGGTGGATAGAAGATATCACGCAAGTGGCAGGAAGACGCTGGATGCAGGCCGCTTCCAACAGGTATTTTTGGAAATCCATGGGCCTATGTCCAGCAGTGGACTTCTTGTGGCTGAGATGATGATGATGATGATACCAAAACTAATATAATAACTAGAAAATAATGCTAAATACTCTTAACACTTACGGCTTTACCGGAAAACTTTACTTACCATCGTCTTAAATTCTCTGTCTTCTTTCCGCAAGTGTCATTACGTGTCAGCGAGAAGTTGAAAAAATATGTTAAGCATCGCTTAAAGTTAAGTAATGTTTTTCGGTAAGACCGTAGTGTCATTGTAATTGGATTTTAGGTTCACAATGCTTTGCCGGTTGAGTTTATATACTGTATATTATATAGCCTAATATTTGTAACTATAACTATTTCAATAAAATAAATATACAAACAAACAATTAAAAAAATACAACAGATTTAGAAATTACCGATAATCAATTTAGAAACTTTGTTTTTTTACAATTCAAGGAATCGCAGAAAAGAATATTTGGTATCAATCTAACTCCACACATTCCTGAGAAAAGGAATCTTGATGGATAACGAAATGAGCATAGTAAATTATAAGGGTTCCGTATTATTATTATTTTTTATTTATTTATAGGCGGTTGTTATAAGTTTGACTTGTGTATCTGTGTGTATGTGTCTGTGGCATCGTAGCTCTCAAGCGGATGGACCGATTTTGATGTAGTTTTTGTTTGAAAGTGGATTTCATCGACGTTCTTAGCAATGTTTCATCAAAATCGTTTCAGCCAATTTTGTCTAGGGATTTTTAGTTTTCTAAACTTATACTTGTTGATATACGCAACAATAACAACAACAACGGAACATTTTAAATTTGTGGGTACTTCGTTAAATCGATGCTTGCTCATACTCATTGAACGTAAGTAAATATTAATGTATTGTTTTAACTTTGCTGAATATAAATATATGTAAATAGAATAGCGATAGTGTAGGAAACAGTTACAAGTGTCAACGCGCTGCGAATGAAGGTACCAGTACAAACTAACTGTAGTTTTTAGGTACCTTACAAGCCAATTTATAATGTACATTTTGTTTTGTTAAATAAAATAAAAAAAAAACAAAAAAAAAAGTATCTATATTAAAATAAAAACAAAATACACGACTGCAGAAAAACAGTTTTTGCAGTGTAACTTATAATTTCGTTACGCTTGATACGTTGTGAGTGCGCGTTTTTTGTGAGAAAGTATGCATAAAATAGCTATATAAAACTATAGATGCGCATTATCTAGAATAATTCTAGTCAAATCACTTATTTATTACGAAAAAGTTTGTTGGCGTTAACGAAATAACATTTATTTTTTATTTTTGCGAGCATTATATTATTCTTATTACAAAAAATATTATCTATGACGCTCGGGAAGTAAAGACGAATCTAAGGACACCTCGCTTATCAAAATCGGTTAAGCCGTTTAGGCTGTAGGCGATCATATAGAAACATACATTCGAAAAGCATAACCCTCCTTCTTAGGCAGTCGGGTAAAAAAGCATGATGTTCACCGTTTTACTCTTGCAGCTGCGACCAGCGTGAGGTTACACACATAGTCTACTGGAATTAAGTCCACGATGTTATGGTCATCAGTGTAAACCACGCGACAGACTCCTTGGGCAAGGGTGGTGAGGAAACCAGTAGCTCCAAACCAGTTGTCCACCCAGCCTCTGACTGGCTCGTCTTTTGATGGAGTCACTAGAAACAATAATATTTTAAAAAACTAAAAAAACACGCTCAATCTTATCAAATTATTGTATTGTCATCGGTCCTCGATAAGTCTACAAAGTTTGAATGAAATCTGGCCGTTTGAAGTAGGTCAAAATCAAGTCCAAAGGAGTCGGTTACAAACAAACAAACATGCATACAGGCGAAGATAATAAAAAGCGTTTTAAAAAAAATGTGCCTTCCTACTTCTGTGAGTTTTATATTTTTGTATGTTTTTTTTGCATAATTATCATTTTCAATAAATCTTGTAAGGCATGACACTTGACAACTTATTCAAATGCTATTTTATCTATGATTAATAAATAATTAAAAAATATTGTGTAAAATGATAGTAAATTGCTTTTTATTTTTATTTTAGAAAAGTTTTGTTCACTACAACAATATGTTATATTTTGTTATTTTGTTTTGTTATATTTACAATTTAAACAAGCTTATGTATTCAAAGAAAAATAAAATACTGACTGCAGAAAAGTGGTTTTTGCAGTTTAACTTAAGATTTCGTTACGCTTATACGCTCTTGAGTGTAAGTTGAGTGTAAGTTAAGAAAAATTTTACATGTTTATTACGAAAAAGTCTACTGGATATATGATAATATGATGGATACGCTCGAAAAATAACCCTCCCTCTTACGCAGTTGGGTAGAAATGTAAATAAGGGCAAAAATTAATAAAATTAAGAATTTAAACATGTAAAATCTGTAAACAAAAAGTTAGATAAGTAAGGTGTGCCCCCTGTATTAAAATCCTTGAATTAATATTAGGGTCCCTTTGCTATTTATTTATAAAAAAAAATAAAAAAAAAATGTATGTATTTAACATAACTTACCAATGGAAGGTCTAATGATGACAGCCGGAATATCTCCATGTTTTTCAGAGATAAAATGCTCCGCTAGTGCTTTCGTGAATGTGTATGTATTCGGTCTTCCATCTGTAAAGTTTGAATTGGTTGCTATATTAATTAGCAAATATTTTACATCGTTCAATTGTTATTTTACTGTTATTTCAATTTTACATGTAAATATTTTTAATAACTCTTTTAGGTTATCTTTGGAACTTAAATCTAAATAATATATTTTTTCGGCCTTACCGAAAAACGTTACTCATCTATAAGCATTGCTTAACATATTTTGTCAACTTCTCGCTGACACGTAATGACACTTGCAGAAAGAAGACAGAGAATTTAAGACGTTGATCAAAGTTATCAAAGTTATTGAAGGATCTTAATGGCTTTGGTAAATTTCATGTTATCTAAACGGGTCATTGGTGACGTCATCGATGTTTTGTAGATGTTGTGTTTAGCAAACAAAGTGGTCCTATAAGGGTTCCGTTTTTTCTTTTGAGATACTGAACCCTAAAAAGATGGTGTTATCAGATCTATCATTGCTGTAGGCACCACATATCGTCGCCTCGCGGTCAAGGTAGGTTGTAGGAAAAAGGTTGCTCTTTTGAGCAGCTTTTTCCAACCAATGCAGAGGTTTTAGTTCGCGTGACTGATGTGAGGCTGCTGTTCATTCTATTCGATCTTTCCTTAGTCAGAATTTCGGAGATGTGTTGCTAAAGGTGGATGTAAAAATGCTGAGTACGCTGCCAGCTGGTATTGGATTTGAGCAATTAAATTGTCTCTAAACCTTTCTCGATCTGGAGTAATCGATTTGCTTTGTAGTAGTAGTTTAGAGTTTGTATATTTTTTGTTATTGTTGTATTTAATAAATACATCATACTATTAGATCTAGACATTCATGATTAAACATATTAATACACCATATCAAAAACTTTAAATGAAAATTATTTTGAACACCCCGTGACACATCAAGTGGTATTCTTTTAGATTTTAGAGCATTAACTACGGAACCCTAACATATGCGTGTTTTCACACAGTTTTGGCAACTTATATTAAATTTATTTTTACCCTTAAAACATACATACTCAAAAATTTAATAGTACTGGCTTCGTTATGTCTCTTTTCAACAAATTTGTATGCATCTTCAACTGAGACTGGTGGTGGGTACAGCTTCTCTGCTATTATGGCCTGGTTGGTGTTGCTGTAGGCCGTGGAAATGTGGACGAAGACCTAGAAGTTTAGTACATTATCACCTAGTTGAGTTATTTGCTATAATAACGACTTTTACCTAACACGTATACATACAATTAATTGTTTACAAAATGGAAATATCTGAACTCCAAGTTCAGACGCTCAAAATAAACGCGAACCACTGTAAATATCCCGTTAATAATAATAGTGGTTTAATTAATGACCTTGATAGTTTAAAAAAGTCTTTTTAAGTTCAGTCTTTCAGTTTGTTCAAATTACTCAAAACAGACTATTTGTCTACCGAAAGTAAAAGTGTACCTATCAAAACTTGTGCTTCGTTTGCCAAATAAAACATCATCGTCATCATCTCAGCCATAAGAAGTCCACTGCTGGATATAGGCTGCCCTCATGGGCTTGCAAAAAGACCGCGGCTTGTATCCAGTGTCTTTTTTCACTTCTATTAGGTATTCTGTTCACCTTGTGACTGGCCTTTTTACGCTGCGTCTGCCTGTGTGTGGTCTCCATTCGATAATGAATTGCTTAAGAATAACTTTTGAATACTGTGAGATAATTGTAATTGGTCTTTTTTCGTTTTTATCTCAATAAACGAACTTGAATAACTTTTCGGTCCCATCGTTTATCAGTAAAGCATGCTTACTTGTAATTTTTCCATCAAATGACAAAGATTGAGAACGTTCCTCGTGCCCTCGACATTGGTGTTGAGCGCAATTTTCAGAGGTTGGTTAAATTTTACTGTCGCTGCGGAGTGGATCACCACTGACACCTGTAAATAAAAAAAAATGGTTGTCTGTAAAGTCAGTTTACGGACGATAGTTTAACGTGACAACGTAATAACAAAACATTGATGAAATGATTGCATACTTTTATGAATAATAATTGAGCTCGACAATGAGCGTAACGGGACACTTTTTCGTGCGTGCAGCCGGCGTTCATCGATTTATTAGACGTTGTCACGTCAAAAAGATAAATTAAATTAAGTTTAAATTATTATTTTTATTTTATTTCTAGGTTTTTGCTAAATTTAATATTTGAAGTGGTAATCAGTCTTATAATATACCTATACTTTAATACGATTATTTTTACTAGTATTAAGTATGACACCGAAAATTTGAGTATAAGGTATGTAAATTTGTTTGTTAATAAAGAAATATGATATACTGAATATACTGATATACTTTATACTGAAACTTGGTGGTGGTCAATGGCCATTAAGTTATTAGTCACCGCCAAGTTTCAGTATAAAGTCATCTTTCCCATGAATATGGCTTTCTCATCACAAATTATTCATCTCATGTGAGATGAAACTCTATAGATTCCGGAATTTAAACTCAATACCAAATTTTTAACCCATTGAGTTCACGATAATATATCATTCATTGATCAGGATAATGTAGTTCCTTTGGATTACAGGTGATAAATGAGTTTATTATAGTTAAAAAAAAAAAAAAAAAATTATTTATCATAAAGGTTTTTTACACTCTTTAATAATGCAACACTAGAAATACCTCTTTTAAAACTGTCTCTAAGTCTTCCTTCTGCAAGTTTAAGTTCTGGATACTGATGTCTCCTTTCAACACCACAATCTTCTCAAAATCTAGAGGACGTTCATTCCTTAGTCTGGAAAATATCTGTAACATAATTTTGAGTCTGTAGAATGAAATTATTGTGCAATTTTTTGAAAGTAAAAAAAAATGAAATGATGATTGATGATGAACTGATGATGATCAATCAATCAATAACATTTTATTGACACCACATAAAGTAATAAGACAATAAACACATAAGAAAATGGCATAAAAGGCGGTTTTATCGCTAAAAGCGATCTCTTCCAGACAACCTTGGGATGTGTTGGAAAAGTATATGTAAAGGTGGGTGGTGGTGTTGATTCATGAGATACTCATATTACAGACAAATTAAGTTTAAGAAAAGAAAATAAGTAATTTTTAAAATAAACTACTTAAACTTTTTTTTTTTTTTTTTTATCAGCCCTGTTTGTACAAACTGTCCCACTGCTGGGAACGGGCCATCTTCTCATTGTGAGAAGGGTTAGGCCATAGTCTGCCACGCTGGCCAAGTGCGGGTTGGCAGACTTCACACATCTTCAAGATCATTGAGAACTCTTAGACATGTAGGTTTCCTCACGATGTTTTTCTTCACCCTTTGAAGTTGGCGGCAATCAACAATACGCACATAACTTAGAAAAGACAGCAGTGCGTGCCGTGGGATTCGAACCCAGGACCTGCGGATCGCAAGTCAGACGGTCTCACCACTAGGCTGCCGGGAACTCACTTAAACTTACTAAATAATAATACATACACAGATACATACATACATAATTATAGAGTTTATACATAAACTGATGATGAGTACTGATTCGCAAAAAAGCTTTGCAAATCAGTACATTCTCCCAACTTACTCGGTATGTATTGTTTGAGTTTGCTGTATTGACATATATTGGGTTATATATCGTTATTGTTGTTGCCAGATTATCATAAATATTATTGTTAAAGTGAAATTGAATATAATTTGTATTGTGTTTATGAAATAAAATAAATATATGTATAATATGTGTGTTGTGTTTGCGTCGCGGCACAACACGGCCCGTGATAATATAAATAAATAAATATTTGTGGACATTTCACACAACACCATCTAGCCCAAACTAAGCAAAGCTTGTACTATGGAACTAGATGGCTGATAGAGTACATATATACTTTTTTTTGTTTGTTAATAATTATATACATAGGATACATAGAAACACCCAGACACAGAACAAACACCCATGCTCATCACACAAATGTTTGCCCTGGGTGGGGATTGAACCCACGACCTTTCAGCTCAGCAGGTAGACGTAAACACACTACCAACTGAGCCACAAGGCCAGTCAATATGCCAGTATACCTACATGTACCTACGTGGGAATCGACTCTTACGATACATTTTTTTTATAATACAAATTTTTGAGACTGCTAATGGATTTTTGTGCCATAGTACATATTATGAAATTCAAACTTACAGGTAATTCAATAATTTTACTGAGTCTCTCTTCTGCGCTTATTTCCTTCTTGTCACGTAATAATAGAAACACCTTTTTTACTTTTGGACAGCTGTACAAAAGTTTCTCCAGCAATACCTGGAATAGATTTAAAAAAAAAAAACTTTTTTAGGGACTTTTGGAAATCCATGGGGGAGGCCTATGTCCAGCAGTGGACTTCTTATGGCTGAGATGATGATGATGAGGGACTTTTAGACTACAAGTCTATGCTTGTCCTATCGTAACCTATGTAATGGTAGCAATAGAATTTAAGACTTAGATTCTTAGACAACTTAGACATTTAAGTATGCGATTTTATACAATAACGAATATACTAATTGCACACTCATATTAACACTGTATTGAGTCAAAACAGCAATTGGGTATGTAAAGTTTTTTTTTGGTATTTTTTTTATATTTTTATATGATAGAATGGATCATTTAGAAAAACTAATTTCAATATTTTTTTATTCTGTTCAGTACTTATTTTTTAATATTTTTTTAAAGATAAAATCGTCAGTAGGAAGGATGACGTCATCGTACCTACTGAATAAGATGTTGTGATAGCCAACATAAACTAAAAAATACATATACATCAACTTGACAGTGACATGTACCTATATTGGTTTATGTCTCTGACTGATACAAGAGATCATCGGTTTTTGTTGTGTTTTGAAAAAACAAATACGTTGTGTAAACATAAAGAATGAAAAAAAGAATAATTAATAATGAGCTCGTTGTAATTAATTAATGTTTTCTAAGGTCTTCGCGATTGTGTTTGCGCATTGAAATGAAACAAATTCACAATATTATTCAGAAACTACAACTGTGAAATGTTTCGACTTTCGTGCCAAAAATCCTAATAAACTGTTTTTTTCAAGTAAAGGAAACCTTTAAAAGACTGGTGTGAACAAGTTAACGTAGAATATGTTCCTGGGCGAAGCATTGATGCTGCAGTACAATGAACCAGAAAAAGGAACCAGAATAAAATAAATAATGTATAAATGTAAATAAAATAATCCCTTATATAATTACAATGAAATTGGTATATAATTAAACACAATAAAATCATTTCAAAAAAGAAGTTATGTACTGTCAATCACTTTTATTTCATATCCTGGCATTGTTCATAAGTTTTAGCTCTTTAGCTCCTCGGATTTTTGCGATGTTGTTCTTGTCGCTACTTGAGATGAACTCCAGAATGATAAGATTCTCAACCTTAGGTAAGTTAGCAGAGTCGGCACGTACAAAATTATCCATAATTTATCCAATCAGTAGGTAAACAGTTCCTTATAACAAAGCAGTGGTCAACGTAAATGCAGTATCAATCAAAACGGTAGGAAAGCAAAGTCGTCGTAAAGATAATGAACAGAATTAATTTAATACAAATGAATAGGGTAACAGAGCACCAAACACACGAAATAATTATTTTCTTTGTTTATTTATTTTGGTATGACAGTTGTCATAGAGATATTGTCTCTCTTGTCAATGCCAATGCTGTCAGTTTCATCTTTTTTTACTAACTAAACTACATTTCATTTTACATTTTAGAGGTCGACTGAAGGTCAAATATTTTTTATATTTTCGCAAAAATTTGCGCGATCTCATCATTTTATGTGCCCTAAATAAAAAAATATGGTTTATAGACATATAATCTCGAAATGGTTTTGGAATCAGCATATGTAAAAATTTTCTTTACATACCCAATTATTTCTGAATTGCTGAAAAACCGTTAAAACAGAGAAAGTGGTTTTTTGGCAATTAAGAAATAATTGCTATTTTGTATTTCTGAATAGCCGAAAAACTGCTATCTCCCAAAACAGAGAAAGCGGTTATTCGGCTATTCAGAAATAATTGCTATTAATTTAGGTGTGCGAAATGAAAACATACATTTCAATTTTTATAATAAATTGTACAACAATGGGAAAGTGCAGTCTAATGGGGAACTTCCGTTAAGATGCAGGGACTTACCGAGAGGGTTTTCACCATCATCACCAGCCCACTCTAGTCCACTGTTGGACATAGGCATCTCCCATTGAACGCCTCTTAACCCGATCTTTAGCTTTCTGTTTACAGCCACTGCCTTTCATATATTGTCACTTCATTGTAAAATGTTGTAACTGAATCCCGCATCCAGTTGCACCCTAATGCAGCTGGTTATTTTAGGTAAAAATAAGACCAGACAAGTGCGAGTCAGATTCGCCCACCGAAGGTTCCGTAAACTACTAAAAAGGCGGAATCATTTTTTTTTTATATTTTTCTTCATAATCCGAAAAATATACATCGTAAAAATATTTAAAAACCAGTTTTAGCTTGTGCTAATGAAGCTCTTTCAGATACATCACATGATACGGTTAAAGCTTTTTAAAATTACCCTATTTTTTTGTGATTAAATAAAAAAATTACAGATTTCGGATTTTTTCCTATATAGGTATTAGACAATGCTTCTTGCCAAATTTCACAGTTATAGGTTGACAGGAAGTACCCCATAGGTTTTGATTCCATTGCGAGTGTCGAAATATGCGCTTTTTACGACATATTCAGCTATAACTCTTTTTTATGATAACTGACAGGTTTGGTTTTTCTTTGTGCAGCAAGTGACTATGGATCTGCGGTTTCAATTTCAACTCGATACCTTCACGCGTTCTGAGATACAGATCTTGGCAGACAGACAGAAAGACAGACAGACAACAAAGTGATCCTATAAGGGTTCCGTTTTTTCCCTTTTGAGGTAAGGAACCCTAAAAACTACAGACACTCCGCATTCAGCTTTTATAGGATAGGATAGCTAGGATATTTCTTATATCTACCTAGATTTATTCACATAATATAATGGCGTATTGTTTTGTGTTACATTACTTTTTTTTTTTAAATCTTTCATTAGAATATTAATAGTTTTAATTTTCATTATTCTCACATGTGTGAATACTATCTATTATACGCAGATCCATAGTCTCTAAATCAAAAAACTAGATCATAAAACCAAAAAACTAGATCAAAATCGGTCCTTCCGTTTGAGAGCTACGATGCCACAGACAGACACACAGATGTACAGATACACACGTCAAACTAATAACTCCCCTCTTTTTAGGTTGGGAGTTAAAATAGTGTTAAGGCCACGCTTACCTGCAAAAGCAGCAAAAAACAGCTTTTTTAAAATTTAGAAAAAATATTTATACTATTAGTTCAAGCTCAAACTTTTAGTATGTAAAATGTTGGTATGTTGGGTTCTCCTAGTACACGATCACTGAAAAAAGTCACATTAGATTTATTTTTTGAAAAACATGCCATTTTATTTATTTTTAAAATTGATTTCTAAGTTGTTTAAAGCCACCAACACCAAAGTTACCATGTTAATTAGCTCTTAAATTTTAGCGTTCTAATAATATACATTTTTGATACGTTTAGTGCACTAATTTATAATAATTTATTTAACAATAATTTTGTTTGCAAGCAGCCGTCCCGCAGCGCGCGGCGCAGCGGCGTCGTACGTACTTCTATGCTACGTAGCTACATGAAAACACCGCGCTCAAGAAGTGCGGCTGAGGTAGCGTAAAATACCTAAAGTTCTGGGAAAGCCTCGCCTTAATGTAATGCCCAATATTGATTATTATTTTTTATCGCAAGTTCAATTTTATGAGGTTTGTTCAAATAAAATTGTCTAAAATTAGACAATTCAATTTGCACAAACCTCACCTCATATTATGAAGTAAAGTACTTAAATTGTATAATTTAAGTAATTTGCGTATCAGTTTGAAGTATAAATTGTAAATAATTAGATTAGTATTCACACATGTGAGAATAATGTAAATTAAATGTATTAGTATGCTAATGAATGATTTAAAAAAATATTTGAAGCGATGTAACACAAAACAATACGCCATTATACTATGTGAATAAATCTAGGTTGATAGAAATATCCTATAAAATTTACAGAGGAACAACTACAGAAAAAAGCTGAATGCGGAGTGTCTGTAGTTTTTAGGGTTCCGTACCTCAAAAGGAAAAAACGGAACCCCTATAGGATCACTTTTTTGTCCGTCTGTCAAGACCTGTATCTCGAGAACGTGTGAAGGTATCGAATTGAAATTAAAACCATATATACGCAGATCCATAGTCTCTTGCTACAAAAGGCAAACTCAAACTTCTCAGTTTTCATTTAAAAAAAAGTTACAGCTGAATATGTCGCAAAAAACGCTTATTTCGACACTCGCAAAGGAATCAAAACATAAGGGATACTTCCCGTTGACTTATAATTGTGAAATTTGGCAAAAAGTATTGTCATAAAGTATTACATAAGAGGAAAAATCCGAAATCTGTACATTTTTAATAAACTCACAAAAAAAAATACAATATATACATACAATATTATACAAATTATGGGTCCAAATTTAAAAGTGCTTTAACCGTATCATGTGGGTTATCATCTGAAAGAGCTTCATTAGCACAAGCTAAAACAGGTTTTTAAATATTTTATATAAATATTTTTCGGTGTATGGTTTAGAAAAATATAAAAAAATATAGGTATATAATTTCCCCTTTAATCTACTAGTTGATTAGTCTTTAATCACTTGTCCGGTTTTTTTTAAATTTAGAATTGTTTTACGTTTGACCACCAGCACGCCTGATGGAAAGCGATGCTGTGGCCAAAGATGAAGCACGTACACCTAGAATATACCTATTCACTCTGGACTTGAAGACAACCTGGTTTGAACATGTTCGTCAAAATTGTGTGTATGTTTGCGTAACTTTTTATATTTATAATAAAGCACTTAAATAATTGTTTTGTTACATTAAATATATTATGATAGTTTCAAGAAAACCTTAATGAGTAATTTAATATAAAACTGGCCAAGGCCGCGTCAACACATGTGAGAATAATCTTGCGAATTACGATGGCAAAATACGGAAAATACCAAAATATATGATGAAATGACGCATGTGGGAAGTTGGGACGACCCCTCGTGTTGGGACGCCACAGCTAACGGCCTTACATAAAAAAAAAACTTAAATCTAACTTAGTTTTCGTTTTTTTTTTTTAATCTAGATTTTAAAATTTGGACCTTCATTCCTTGCATAAAGACACAATTTTTTTGTGATTAAATTAAAAATGTCCAGTTTTCGTTTTTTTTTCCTATACCTATGTGTACTCTAACACAATGCTTCTTGCCAAATTTCAATGTTCTAGGTCAACGGGAAGGGGTACTTCGGCGTTTCGGACCGCAAGTAATTCGAACCGCGGTGCGAATCGCCCATGTACTGTTTCTGAATGGGCCCATTCGCACCGCTGTGGTTGGTCCGGTGCGAATGACCCAAGACTTATTTTGGAATAGGTCGATTCGGACCATAAAGAAACGCCCGATGCTCTTTTCGTAGGTCCGATTTGAACTCATCTATATTATTTAAGGATTTCAATTATTTATTTGTATAGATGAGTGGAAAAGTGGTTAGTGAAAAAAAACTATATTATACGTAATAATCATGTTTCCTTAATACATTATACATTTTATTTACAATTTGAGCGTGGCATAATCACTTTATAACTTTAACACTAACTCTTGCTAATCACAGGTTATGATGTAGGTACAGGGAATATAACTGTATTTAAGAGTGGGATTTTTCATAGAAAATAAAATTTATGAAGATATTTCAAATTAAATAACAATCATCAACTAAGGCCTCTATAGACACCGACCTCAAAAATAGTTGGTTTACGTACCTACTTAGGTAGACGCCCAGTTTTGATTTTTTCGTGTTATTTCTTTATTTCATACATTTTGTTGGTTTCTATGGAGTATCGCTAGGCTGGTACATTTATTTATTTATTTATTTATTTAAGTATACAAAACAGAATATAGCCTAACATAATATAAGATAACATGTGACAATCGATCAGAACCAGACTATACTCCAAAGCATGTATACATCATTTGAGCAAACACATTATAATATACTAATCATGGAAAATCATAGATGTAAAATATTAAAAATCAACAAAGATAAAAGTTTACAAGTCTTTTATCTTTAATGATTTGAATAGACTAGGTGGCATACACATTCCGAAATGAATAGCTACTATTGAAATAAACCGAAGAATTCAACTACACTAATAATATTATCTTTCAGAATTTTCAAGGCTAGAGTGAATAGATATCTTCTTGACTAGATCGACGAGCTCCATCTTCGGCCACACCGTCGCTTAACATCAGGCGAATTGGTGATCAATCGTAGATCTATCATGCAAAAAAAATAAAGAGGAAAGATTTGAAGGACCTGCTGAAGAACATAGGCTATATTTGATCATCATCACAATTTTTCATCACTACGCGGGTGACACCACGGGGCGCTGCTAGTAATATCATAATTTTTAATTGTGTGCGTTTTTATGATATATTCGGTTGTAGTTTTTTTTTTACGAAACTTAGAAACTTTATTTTTCTTTCTGCAGCAAGATACTATGGATCTGCGTTTATGGTTTTAATTTCAACTCGATACCTTCACGCGTTCCCGAGATAAAGGTATCAACACCCGACGGACGGACAGACGGACAACAAAGTGATCCTATAAGGGTTCCTTTTTTCCTATTGATGTACGGAACCCTAAAAACAATTATTTTGTTTTTCCTGTTATTTTGTGCCTGGTTGTACTGTAAGGTATTACGTATGTAATCAAACAACAATCTTCTCTGCTTGAATTTACCCACTCACCCAAAAAGAGAATTGTTTTATTCCTCACTGCGGTCCGAATCGACCTATTCCAAAATGCTATTGGTCGATTCGCACCGCGGTGCGAAATAACCTATTCAAAAAGAGCTCTTGGGTGATTCGGACCGCGGTTCGAACCGCTTGCGGTGCGAAACGCCGAAGTACCCACGGGAAGTACCCCATAGGTTTTGATTCCCTTGTGAGTGTCGAAATGTGCGTTTTTTACGATATATTCGGCTGTAACTTTTTTTTTACGAAAACTTAGAAATCTTATTTTTCTTTCTGCAGCAAGATACTATGGATCTGCGTATATGGTTTTAATTTCAACTCGATACCTTCACGCGTTCCCGAGATAAAGGTCTTGACACCCGACGGACGGACAGACAGACAGACGGACAACAAAGTGATCCTATAAGGGTTCTGTTTTTTCCTATTGAGTTACGGAACCCTAAAAACAACCTACCTTTCCAAAGTAACCAGCGCCTCCAGTTATAAGCACAGATTTTCCCGCGTAAAATTCAGATACTGGCACGTAAGTTTCTTCACCCATTTCACTTTGATTTTTTTTAAGATAATTCAAATAGCCGTTCAGTTAAGATTTTTGTTTTAAATTACAAATTTATATAGAGGATATTAAATTTCATTGAATCTTGAGTTTGTCAGTTTAATAAGAGGAAGCTATTTTCTGCCCCTTTTCTCTTTTCTTCTTCTCTTACGTCTTTTTATTTCATGTTATTTTTGATGCTAATTTTCAATTAATCTTTTTTTACTACTGGCAATGTAATTTGTTATAATTTTTTGATTGCCTTTTAAAATGTTATTTAATCTTCAAAAGTAAATACTAAATAAGTAATATCTAAAAAAGCAACACACTCCTAGACTTCATAGCATCAATGATACAAAAAAAAAGAATTAAGATAATTGATGATTTGATAGAATTTATGGTGAAATCAGTTCACCTGTGAAATAAGCAAAAACTATATATATAACTTATAAATTAGAATTGTTGATGAAATTGTAATTAATTCGTGTAAAACGCGCACGATATGCGCACAGAGACTGCGGTGAATTAATTAGTGATGTTAATTTATAAGTCTCTCTTGTCGCGCTACTATCGCGAGAACTTATTTAAGCGTCATAAAATAAGGCTGAGTATTCACCAGAACTGTGTGAGTAAGCGGAGCGCGGTAAACTATTTATAATCCGAAATTCATTTAACTGAATCTCACTGATTCCAGCCCTCGTATTCAAAACTCATTCGTATTCGGAATCGATTCGGAATATCTATATCTCCGTCTCTGTCATTTCCATAGAGAATGAAAAAGACAGAAATATAGATTCCGAATCGTTTCCAAATCCGAAAACTGGACATTTTTAATTTAATCACAAAAAAATAGTGCCTCTATGCAAGGAATGAGGGTCCAAATTTTAAAGTGAATTAACCGTACTTCATATATTTACCGATTGACAGATTTTTTTTAAACGAACGTTTACCATTTTGGTACTCCCTAATATCATAAAGCAAACAGTTAGACTTAATTCAATGGTGGTTCTTTGTACCCGATTGCGCAAGAAGGAGGATTATGTTTTTCGCATGTAATATACACTTACATACATACATACTCCCTACTACACAAAAAGGCTTGACCGATTTTAGTGTGTGTAAAATCATCAGATATGTCTTCACTTCTTGAGTGTCATTTTTTTTACAAATAAAATGCGCTTTTTCATAAAATTCTATGACCTTTTTTTCGTAACAAATAAGTAATTTAACAAAAAAATATTCTATAGAGTATTCATTTCAATAAATAAACGCATATTATGCATACTTTCTCGCAAAAACGTGGAATCAACAGCATATCAAGCGCAACATAAGTGTAAGTTGCACTATGAAAGTCTAGTAATTAAAGGCTGTAGCAGGTAATTTATAGAAACATACGAAATGTACACATATATCCAGACAATTGCATAGAAACATTCTCGCTTTTGCAATCGGGTAAAATGTCATAGATTAAAAAAAAATGGTTGTATGTAAAGTCTGTTTACGGACGATAATTTTACGTGATAACGATGCGTCACAAACCGAACGCTCAGACCGATCGTGCCTCTCTATCGCTTGTTCCGCGCTCTCGCTTGCACGCTCGGCTCAGGCGGAACGTGACAATGAGTCATGCTTTTTCGTGCGTGCAGCCGGCGTTCATCGATTTATAAGACGTTATCACGTCAAAAAATTGGTCAATCGTGGAGCAACATTTCTTAACCTTAATTCTCGGGAATTACACTTTCTGTATTAATTGTTTTCAATAAAATTTAACATTTCTTAACCTTAATTGTTGGGCATGACACTTTGTATTTATTGTTTTCAATGCAACTTTTAAATGCGTAAAATGATTTACTGATCGTAAATAGGTACCTAATTATTTATTCATTACACTGTTATAAACTGTCTGCTAAAGACGTCGAACTGTGAAATTGTACCTATACCTAAATATGCATTCTTAATTTGATTTATCCTCGATTTTAATATTTTTATACCACGGTCAAACATGGCGTCATACGGCTTTAAGGTCTTTAACACTCTGCCTACCCCGTAAGGGAAATAGGCGTGAATTTATTTAAATATTTCGTAAATCATAATTATACAAAGCTGGAAAGTACCAGCAAAGGACACAGTACCATGTCGCATATTAATAATTCTCTCAGCCATAAGAAGTCTACCGCTGGACAAAGGCCTCCTTGGATTTACAAGAAAACTGATTGGAAGCGGCTCGAATCCAGTGTCTTCCCACCACGCGCAATGTAGGGTTTATCACAATTTATGTCTATGTCAATATTATGCGAACTTAAAATAGGGTTGTTTGATACTAAGAATATTCTAGTTAAGCTAAGTTGATCGACTATTACTCGTTAACTTGTAAAACCTACTTACTTGTGATATTTTTCCTTACAGGAAATTAATTGCTGGATTTTTTTCAGCATACCTATTCGACAAGAACCATTTAGCTGGTAGAGGGACACTTGACCCTAACAAAAATTATCATTTTAAAGCCTAATATTTTGCGAATGAGACGAAGACAAATATGGAATACTATATTGAATAATATATTTTTGAATTGCCTATCCAATTACAGCCAACACCAAGGCGTATACGAGAAAAAAACCATCCCTAATTTACGTGTAGAGGAATTACAAGGCCCTAGAAATATAGAAAGTGCTAAAGTGAAGCAATGTCAGCACATTTGGTTGTGCATTTAACTTTTATATTGGAAAGCACCTTTTGAAAAAGAAACTGCGACTTAATCTTACGTGTAGGAAAAATATCATTAGGAAACTGAATTAAGGTGTTTGAGTATTAGTTTTGCAGCCTAAGTGTTTGACGTTAGTTTTTTCACTTGAGAGTTATAGTTTCAAGTGGAAAAGCTATCGTCAAACACCTAACGATGCCATGACTATCAACCACCTACTTGTGAGCCAGTTCTTATTCCGTGTTATGTATGCTTACCATCTTCGACCACATTATATTGATTAAAACATCTCTGTTAGACATAGAAGTGAAATAATTCACATTATTAATGCAATTTTAGGTGTATAATTAACTGAAACTCCATTGTCAATGTTACCCACAATTAAAGAAAATACGTTGATTTTTTTGTTTACAATATTTTTACGTAGTAAAACTAAATAAGACCAAGAAATATTGTTTAAAACGGTAAGATAGATCAATGTTTTATCGATATGGGACTTAAACAACTTTTGTACTTATAATTAAATCCGAAATCATTGGACATATATTTTTCAGTCACAAATTATTGTGTTTAGGAAAATGGTGGAAAACTTTTAAAACTTCCATCACATTTGTCAACTTTATGCATAAATTAACATTTATAATGTTTGGCGACTACAACTCACGCATTCATTATACAATACTGGAAAGTACCAGCAAAGGACACAGTACCATGTCGCATATTAATAATGATCGACTATTACTCGTTAACTTGTAAAACCTACTTACTTGTGATATCGTATAGTTTCACTTAATCAATCAATTTAATTACTCATCTTTTGGTAAAAAAAACTAAGAATCTTTAACCCAGGCTATGTCCAAAGTTTAACGCAAAGTCAAAGTTACTCACATTGACAGTAGTATATTAATTTTTGTAATATAATTATGATTACGTAACTTAGGGAAGTGTTAAATATGACAACTTTATATACTTTATTTATTATATAATAAACATAATTAATGAACCCTGAATGTCGAACTCTTATCAATATAAAGGTCAATGAAACTGATAAAGATGTTAGATTTCTATATTATATATATAATTAAATAGTGCTCACTTATAATATTAACAAAGCACAAGTCGGTTTTGATATTTTAACTAGCGTGTATAATATAAATATTAAGTTAAATGAAATAAGATAAACATGTCATATTAATTATATAAAATAATTATTAAAACATAAAAGAATAAGCAATATTTAACATTTAAAAATAATAATATAGAATACAATATCGTATATTATTTTATATTTTTGTATTATATCTTAAATATCTGAATAAATATGTTAAAAATATTATGTGTAACCGTGTTGCTATCTGCATATATTTTAGCAGAAAATGTGAGTGATGAATATATCGATCCCCTTGTAGATTTCCTGTTAAACGGGGAAACGGATTCGTATGAAAATGTAACAGGTATGAATCACAAACTACTATAGGATACTACGTACTTATGTATGAATTAAACAAGTAACTTGTTAAACTGTTTTGTGTAACTATTTGATATTCTTTTTCTTCTTTTTGTACTGGACCCGCGCGATTAGAGTAATTGCCAGTGTCAATAATATTAACATATCTTCAAGTTCTTAAATCATCATCCATACCTCAGCCATAAGAATTCCACTGCTGGACGTGGGCATGGATTTCCTAAAAGACCGATTGGAAGTGGCTTACATCCAGCGTCTTCTCGCCACTTGTTGAAGTCATCCGTTCATCTCGTGGCTGGTCTTACTACTGCTTCCTTGTCGGTGCGTAGTTTCCACTCGAGAACTTTTTGGTTCGGTTTCGGGTTTAATAAGATATCTCAAAGTGACGAGCGCAGTACACTGCCACAAGGAGTTTTCTGAAGTCTATAGAGTAAGGCATCGGACTGTTATGGGTCATTCAATGTGGTAGGCGTGGTTACGCCTACCACACTGAGTGACTGTCTTCACAGTTACAGAAAAGAGTGTCTTCACACTCACAGAAAAGAGTGTCTTCACAATCACTCTTTTCAGACATTTAAAAATCTAAAATGAACTTGCCTTTTCACTTATCTATTTTCCGTCGACAAAATCACCGTAATACAATTTATTAACTACGTTATTTTCAGATGAACCAGAGAACCTCGCGGCTGGCATATGGAAATGCGGTAACTGCACTGATTTAGATGATTCCAAAATAGTTTACAGCGAAGAAAATTACTTTGAAGCTGACGTAAATGATGACCCTGATGACGAAGAGACTAAGGTAACATTATTTAGGCAATAAATAGAATTGTTACAGTTTCAGTAAATTTTTCCAATAATATTGTTTTACAAACTGTAAAAAAATCATTTGTAAATTACCAAAAAAAATAAACTGCTAAACCGAATTTAAGGCTAGAAACTCAAGACTCGAGACTCCGTACTCAAAATGCAAGACAAAAGACACAATTTAAAGATGGCAAATGTGCTGACTGCGCGGGTCATCATCCCCGTTTGGGAAAAATTAAGAAAAAAAGTTTCGACATTATTCGATAAAATGAGAAAATAGAACGTCATTTTCTAATAATTTGACAGCACAGAAAAACGATTCTCCCTAGGGACGAAAACACTCTTTTCGTCCCAGTGTACAGGCAATATCAAGTGTACTTTCCGAATATGAGAAATGAAATATGAATTTATTTTAGATCGAGCTGGTGCTGGACGGGATGCGCTGCGTGACAGTATCAGCTGACAAGCCTGGAGCGGTGCAGCGGCTGACAGGCGCTTGCGATGGCGCTGTCACTCTCTACATGACACGAGCGAGACACTTCGTAGTGCATGTCTATGTTTAGAGCATTTGCTCTAAACATAGACCTGCTAAATGCGCAATGCGTAATGTTACCCTTACGCTATTTAGCGTAAGGGTAATATTCATGCGAATAAGGTAGTTGACAATAAAAAAAAACTGGTTTATATTGTTTCTTGTGGGTTACTCTAACTAAAATTTTAATATTTCAAGCATTAAACATCAAACATCGTTTTTGGAAACAACAAAAATATACTTTTTTAAACTATCACGGTCATTCATTAAACACTATTATTATTAACGGGATATTAACTCGAACCACGGTAAATATCCCGTTAATAATAATAGTGTTTTAACAAAAATATACAATTGAGATGTTTAACATTAGCCAAATGACCTTATAAAAACCTTACCTAACTTACTTAACCTTTGACCTTTTTTTTTAATGGCCTTATTATTAGCCAAATGACATAAAAAATATGTTTGTGTTTTTTTTTTTGGATTGGATGCAGGCCGATTCCAACCGGTCTTTCTGGAAATCCATGGAGGAGGCCTATGTCTAGCAGTGGACTTCTTGTGGCTAAGATGATGATGACGATGATGATAGCTGATGTCCATCTCGAAATCACTGCACTAAATTTCGTAAAACCGCTTGCTAAAAAAAATAAACCGGACAAGTGCGATTAAGACTCGCCCACCGAGGGTTCCGTACAAACTAATAGATAAAAGGGGGAAATCATATATATTTTTTTATATTTACCTTCATAAACCGAAAAATATACATCGTAAAAATATTTAAAAAACTGTTTTAGCTTTTGCATATGAAGCTCTTCCATATGATACCCCACATGATACGGTTAATTCAAAATTTAAAATTTGGACCCTCATTCCTTGCATAAAGACACTATTTTTTGTGATTAAATTGAAATTAAATTTAAAAAAATCCAGTTTTCGGATTTTTTCCTATATTATTTTTTATTTATTCACAATCTGATGAATGTAATAATAATGGTAATTGCATAAACGAACTCATATCCAAAATTTTTGTTAATTAACATTTTGGAATTAGTTGAACAAAGAATAGTGATTCTTCCAATCCATCGCAATTAGTTTTGAAAAGCGGTTATAAAAACGACATGAGTCTTAAGGTTCGTTAAGATATCTATGAATAGTGAAACCTTTTTCTCTAACCTTAGAAATTAAATAAAAGCACAAAAATTGCAATAGAGAATTTTGAAGAAATAGAGATTAACTTTCTCTTAATTTTCTGTGCTGATTTGCATGTTACATTTTGCAATTATTAATGTGGATCACCTTGACACATGTAGCCAGTGATTGCTGATTAGTAAGACCACACTACCGGTTCGGCAAATGTTATGTTAGCTGCCAAACCGGGACTGATAGAACATTTCCTGAGAAATTTGTGCATTTTCCAGGAAATATCCCATATCACTCCAGGCGTGCTAGTTTAGTAGTTAGTTAGGCATTTAAATTAATATTCTTATGTTTGAAGATAATAATTTTATTACAAATTAATTATAATATATCACAATCTTTACTTAGTAAAAATACACTAACACAATTAAATATTACACAATCTTTGGTAAACAAGTATCTATGTTAAAAGAAAAAACAAAATACCCGACTGCACAAACAGTTTTTGCAGTCCAACTTAAGATTTCGTTACGCTTGATACGCTGTTGAGTACTTATACGTTTTTTTTTGTGAGAAATGATGCGTAAAATTGCTGTAAAATAGAATAGAATAGAAGATAATAGAATATTTCTATTAAAATCACTTGTTTATAATGAAAAAGTTCATTGGAGGTTACGAAAAGAACGCATTTTTTATTTCTACGAGATGAATTATTATTATGATACTCTGGAAGTAACGATGAATCTAACGACACATTGCAAATCAAAATCGGTCAAGCCGTTTAGTCCATTGGCGATCATACATACTTATAAATATATAGCACTCGAGAAACATTACCCTCCTTCTTACGCAGTCGGGTAAAAACATGGTTTTAATATATACAAAAGACATTAAGTTCAGTATATCACACTTATTGTTGGACGTATTCTAGTTAACTAATTAGCCCTGTATAAACTGTTGGAATTAATCAGAATCACACAAAAGCTCTGTCGTTGACTCGTCCGGTTCTAAGGAAGGCGTTAAGGTGGAGTTGGACTCTGTCAGAGGCTGGGTCTGTCCGTCCTTGAGGTCTTTCAGCATTTCACGCTGCCGTCTCGAGAAGAAACCGAACTGGAAACGAAGATATATGAGTATTATGAATCTATAGCTATAGCTAAAGCTACAGAGAGCATAACTATATACGAGTATTATGAATCTATAGCTATAGCTAAAGCTACAGAGAGCATAAATATATACGAGTATTATGAATCTATAGCTATAGCTAAAGCTACAGAGGGCATAAATATATACGAGTATTATGAATCTATAGCTATAGCTAAAGCTACAGAGAGCATAAAAATATGCGAAAGACTTCGATAAGATGTGTATTCATATATCAACAATAAAATATAATAATAATATTGTTTTTTGGTTATTTTATTAAGCCCCTAACCAAAAAGGGGGTGTTATAAGTTTTACATGTGTATCTGTATATCAGTGTATCTGTCTGTGGCATCGTAGCTCTTAAACGGATGGACCGATTTTGATCTAGTTTTTTTTGTTTGAAATAAGATTTCATCGAGAGTGTTAGATTAGCTGTTTCATAAAAATCAGTTCAGCTGTTCGTTCGTCGGTGGTTTTGAGTCAAAAACTTATACTTTTTATGCTAGTTGTATAATATAAAGATTACTCTTTTTTCATATAGATTCTCGGGTTACAGCGTTCCTATGATGGGCATTAGTGGATCCAAAGCCAACACTGAAGCCCTTTTAAACTTATATTATAATAAATAAAAAAATATAGAAATTGGTTATGTGGATGGTTGATTATTCTCATACTCAATAGTACCATCAACCACGCAACGTAGGAAGACTAGCCACGAGATGGACAGATGACTTCATACAAGTAGCGGAAAGACGCTGCTGGATGCAAGCCGCTTATAAATCGGTCTTTTTGGAAGTCCATGGGGGAGGCCTATGTCCAGCTGTGGACTTCTTAAGGCTGAGATGATGATGAAAAGTTATGAATGGCAGTGCTTATAGCAAGAGTATAATATGTTTCATTCAAGTTTTATGAGTTTTTTCTTGAATAATATAAATTATTACTCACCCTGTACAACAAGTAGACTATAGCTGCAAGTAGGAAGAGACCAGACACTACTCCGGTAAGTACGATGTGCCATATAGGAGATGCTGGGTCCAGGACTAGTGTGGTCGTCACTGAAGCCGTCCTAAAAAAAAAAACAAAAAAAAATAATAATAAAATAAACATAAAAATACTTAAGGTAGATCGTCAAAATTAGCAGGTCGTTCGGTCAGGCTTCTAGCGTTATCCACAACAAAGTTACAGTCGAAAGTCCCCTGAGTAACCTTGCTGCTCGACTTGGCCGGGGCCATTGCCGTGCCCGCCCCAGATATAGACCATAAACATCCAATTCAAATGACTAGCTTGACTATTATGATTTGGCAATAATCAATTAGGTCTTACCTATTGCCGTGTCTTGCGTTAACCAACTCTGGAGAAGGTAAGTTGAGTAGTAAGAGTTCAGTCGTAATGCTTAAAGTTGCGTTCTGTTCTAAAAGCTCACCTGAAAATAGAAAAAAACACATTAATTACTTACACAAATAAAAAAAAACAATGACTTTAAAAAATAGAGGTGCGAGCAATGACTTTCCATCACGTGGACGTAAATTCTAAAACAAAATTCAAAAATATGTCCTGGGTTGACCGATACTCATATACGTTGGTCAATGGCGAACTTAAAGATTTTGATATAAAGACTCTATTTCGCCGTGCCAAAGCCTAATTTAGTTTGAGAAGTCCATTTTGCCGTTTCGAATCATTTTGAAAATCGAAATTATTTTAATCGTGTAAGGGGTCCAATTAGATCTCATTGAGCTCGGACGTTTTTGAGGACTGACGCTTCATCCCGTTGATACTTTACCAAAGGGTAAAGTATCAACGGGATCGGCAAGCCTTGGAATTTGATTCCATGACCTGCGGATCGAAATTCAAAATTAAAAAAATCCGACGTTAGTTATGCAAAGTTAGTAAATATTTTCTTACCATATTTAGTCAAGTCGAAACGCAGCGGTAAAATTATTGATTGTGATACTTTGTCAGGAATACTCCTAACGCAGTCTAGTGCGGTCCCATTCTCTTCCAATATACATCCTTCGATCTGACTTGACAGACTTACCTGAAATATTTATGTGAAGTTGTAATATATAATATAATTATGTGAAGTTACAATATATACACGATACTTATAAAAATGTATTGTAACAATTTATAGTTATATGTAATACTGACAACTAAAAGTATTTGGAAATTTATAAATTAAGTTTTTTTAAATTATCATTTTTTTTTGCGATAACAAAGTATCAGAATAAAACTATCATGTTATCTACGCCTTGTTTCACTCAAATCACTCATTCTTCAAATATTTTTTTCTTCTACTAAATACATATATCATCAGAGGAAAAAATTATTATTATTTAAAAAATATTTAAAAAAATAAAATATATGTTATAGTATGATTAATATTATTTCTAGTGAAGGGATAGAAAAGGCTGTAGATGATGATCGATATTGTAGTACAAACCATTTCTGGTAACGTAATGGTAAATTCAGTGTTCAGCCAGCTCGACGGTCCGGTATTGGAGATCTGAAAATAAGAATATGCGTTTATTGTATTTCGAAAATAGAAATGCAATCATTTGCATTTCTATAGCATCATTGCTATTAGGTTTTATAGTTTACCTCAAAATAATGTAAGAATAAAATATCATCCGCTTCGTAAAACTTTTCCCTTGTTACAGCCACAGTGTCGTTTGGTAGAGGTTTCCTAAAATTAAATAGTATAAGTAAGTTCAAACTGCTTGTTTGAAAAATAATTATCAAAATGAATTATTCTTGAAATCCACTAATTGTCCAGCAAAAAGCTGTTTATTTTAACAAGTCTACTATGTGGAATTTGGGGAATATCAGAAAAACATTGGAAAAATTCATAAATATCTTATCTATATTAAATAAAATCCAGTATTTTAAACCAATATCCGCATACTTTGTGTACTTAATTATTTTACCAAAGTCTCCCCTTTAGACAGGGTGAATTTTAAGACCAAATTCCACCTTTTTACCTTAAGTGCAAATTAAAGTACAATCACATGATCAAATATTTACGGATTACCATGGAAGTAAACTTTGAAAGTGGTTTGCTGTCACAGCGTACTATGAAAGTCCTTGCGATATTCGGCACACTGGTCTGGCTACAAAAAGGTTAGTTTATTCTGAACAATTTTGTAGGATAACTTACTCCATATTTGCTCCGAAAAATCCACTCTTATATTAGAACGTTAAAGGTGGATTCCAGAATTAAAGATTTTTTGAGCTGACTATAAATTTGTAGATTATTGATACTTACCCAGCAACATTAAAAACAGCCATAGGCTCAATATGTATTAACGCTTCTACAACAGATTCCTTGCTTATATTTCTATTGTACAACGGGTCATCTAGCTCAGCTTTTATCATCAAAACACTCTCGATACTCTCTTTATACTCTAGTTCTATATCCCAGGATACTTCTTCGTTACGGAATAAAGGTGCTGGAACGTCGCAAGTGATCACCAGGTCTTCCAAAGTGCAAGGGCTGGGAAGTCTCTTTGGAATCAAAGGTAAAGTAATGTTAACTTTTGCTCCATACGCTGGCTCTTCTGTGTTTAATATGGTGAGCTTTACGCCAAGTTTCTCACTGAATCCTGGTATATATGGACTGTAAATAAATTGAATTATTAATTAGTTCTAATAACAAGCTAAATAAATTTTTGAATTTTTGAATTTTGAATTTTGAATAAATAGAAAAAAAAACTTTAAAATACTTGTTTAAAAAAGGTTTACCAGTTACGCACTAAGGTGCATCAACTTTGTATCTAAGTGTAATATCTTGAAAGTACTCAATTCAACCATAAAGACATAATATACCGTTGAAGAGTTATGGTGACCACTAAACCACCATATCCAACTCCATGATGCATCATCAGATCAGCTTGATGGAATGAAATAAGTGTATTGTCATCGATATTACATAAATATGCAAAGTTTGATATTAAATTGCATTGTTTATTGGATTTGGACTAAATTTGATGTACAGACATTTACAAATGAAGCTAATAAAAGTGATTAAAATTTAGATATGATAGTGAATTTGTAATAGAGTAATTGCTCAAAATATAAATACCTAGATGATGTCTCACACTAAATGGTAGTTTGTAATATATAATTACAAATTAGAATTCACTGCCATACTAGCAATCATTTACGTAGACGCTGTTGCAACAAGACTGATAAATTAAAATATATATTTAGGACTAAAAAAAAAACAACGTACTTTTCAAGAGTTTTCAAAGTCATCTCTAGCCAAGGAGTACAGATCATGTCTTCACCACAGTCTCTTACTAACTGGATGAGGAATGAAGACTCTAGAACAGAATCTTCAGAGACCCTGGCTGCTCCGTAGTTGAACTCATTGGAATCGTCTAGAAAAGCATACGAATTTGAAAACAAATTTAAGTAGTAGAATAATTTATATAAATTATTATTTAAATTATTATCTAGTCTATATAGACTAGATTGTCCGGTTACAAGATAGGATGACTATATTATCAATTTGTCAATGGATTGAATTGTAAAAGGTGCTTAAAAAACGTGGTAGCTAACTTCGGAAATAAATTTTTGTACCAAGCAGTGGAATAAATAAATTATTAGCAATGACGTAAGTGACTGGCAATATTTTAAAATATTTTTCCATAAAGTGTCTAAACCACATAGATTTCAAGTTTCCAGATATAGTAATATCTAAGGCATAAAAATAATGTATATTTATATGGATGTCTTTTTGTTTAAATTTTCAAAACTCACTTTTTAACAGCTCTTCAGGTTCTAAGAAGAGTTTCATCAAAATCGGCTTCGACAAATCTGCAGTAGGCTGTAAATCAAAATATTTGTGTTGAAGATAAATTAAACAGTATTACAGCGGTCTCCGTTTCAAATCGGACGTAAATAAATATTTTAACCCTTTCTCACAATGAGAACATGGTCCGCGTTCAGCAGTGGGACAGTTTTTACAAACAAGGCTGATAAAAAAAAAAAAAAATGTCAGAATAAAAAATCCTGAAAATATGAACAATGTAAATAGGGTAAGTGCCTTTATTAACTACAACAAAATAACATGCAAACTACACATACCTAACTAAATTACTACACAAAAAGCAAATCGATTTCAATGTTATTAATACGAGTACGTTCTAAGCATTGACCAGTGATGGTCAAGCAATTTAATATTTAGCTTTAGGTCATAATATGTTAATAGTTTAAAGTTTCCGGCAGCCTAGTGTTGAGACCGTCTGACTTGCGATCCGCAGGTCCTGGGTTCGAATCCCACGGCACTCACCTCTGTCTTTTCGAAGTTATGTGCGTATTGTTGATTGCCGGCAACTTCAAACGGTGAAGGAAAACATCGTGAGGTAACCTACATGTCTTAGAGTTCTCAATGATCTTGAAGATGTGTGAAGTCTGCCAACCCGCACTTGGCCAGCGTGGCAGACTATGGCCTAACCCTTCTCATAATGAGAAGATGGCCCGCGCCCAGCAGTGGGACAGTTTGTATAAACAGGGCTGACAAAAAAAAAAAAAAAATGTTAATAGTATGTACTATAATTTTTTTACGCATAAATATGCTGTATCTGCTATTATTAAATTTTACGATAGTACGAAATATTTATCGGTTGATAAATATAGATAATATTCATGCCGCATACGTTTCACTCAATCTATTGAAACTAGATTTTTTTGTCTTAATTTCCAAATAATTGGGTGTGAGAACTTCACCAATGCTTTCTAAGTTGTCTTAACCTTGTAATATTATTTGATTAATATTAAAAGGTTATCATTTGAACCACTAGTTACCTTTACATCGACAGCTTGCTCATTACATCGAGTCTCTCCTGGTGCAATAGAAACGTTTTGTTGTGAATCTTGTGATATAGTCGCACGGTTCTCTTCTGGATCTATTACTATTCTAGTTTTGAATTCTGGAACAATAACAAAGATTTTAAAGTCCTGAAGTGTTTTGTATAAAAATACTCTTAAAACGCTTTAAATAAGCAATATTAGTGAAGATCTGTTTTTGTATTCAAAACGCCAACTAAAATTTAAGCTATTATATGCTTCACAAGAAAAATCTTGCCTCTTTATTTATTTAATACTATATTTTGCTCTTACTACAATTCCGATACCTATCTTTTGCTCCTACTTCCATTTTTTTAGTTTTATACATCTACTTTATTTGTCTGTGCGTATACGTTTGACCTCATCTTTCTCTAAAACATTTTTGATTGGATTGTGATGCGATATATTACAATGATTTATTTCAATTTTTTTTTGAAACTGTTCCATTTGTTTGTGAAAGTAAACGTACAATTTATATCAAAATTTGAAATAGTAAAGGTAACAAGTATACTCCGTCCAACAAATTAATTTTACTTTTGATAGATCATATGCTCATGTTAGTGATGTCCTATTTCTTTACCGATTCGGTTTATTTTAACAATCGACTTTAATTGAATGAAATGAAGAGTGTATGTACATTTTACATCTACTTGCATTAATCATCTCATGTCAATAATCTTAGAATTTCATTTCTTACTTATGTCAAAAGTGAAATAAATGGTTGGATAGAGTCCAGGCATATTCTAAAAATTGTCGGGTTTGGAAATTTGAACAATAAACGAAGGTAGCATTTATTTTCTTACCAGCTTTCACATGAGGCCACTGAGGCCTAGCAGATGCAGTGACACAGAATAAGGCAGTGAAACCAGTGGCATTGTGGGGAAGGTTCATAGCATCAGGGACTTTGATCGAAGCGCGCGCAGTGAGGGTTGGTACACACCGGTACAAATACACTGTGTCGCTTACTGCTGCTCCTATAGCTAGATCTGAAAATTATTATAATTGTAAGATCGTTCAAACAGCCATCCATGAATCGGGTATGATCGTGTGGCTGATCGTAATCGTAATGGCTGATCTACATCTCCAGTGTCACACATTGTTATATTTGGCCCCACTGACAAATAAACAAATTGTTCTATATGGTCCAAAAAACTAGCAGTTAAGAAAATTTACAAAGTAACTTTAAATTTCGCGTCAACGTTAATCGTGCACTTTTTCGTATATAAATAAATAAACAAATAAAAAAGTAAAACTTCGACAAGTATCTACATATAAATACGTTATAGATATCTAATATATAATTCCATTATACAACAACTAACGTTTAGCAGGGTTAGAAATTTACTTCTAAAAAAAGATATCAAATTATGACAGATGCCTAACTTACATTTTAGATAAATAAATGAGTTAATAATTAATTTAAATTAATGACTAATTAGAGTTTTCAAAATTAATCCACCTTCCAATTATAACTTACCATTACATTGGTTGTTATCAACATCAATAGCTTTAGGTATGGATATACCAAAGCTTTGGGCTCCTTTCGCTTCTATCTTCTGTGTATATTGACTTCTGAGTCCTTTGCCAGAACCTCTGTAAATATAAACTACCCCCGATCCGTCATTCTCCCATGGAGCCCCTATGGCCACATCTGTAATTAGCAGTACATTTTGTATGTAATAAAATGTTATAGCTTAACATTCTGAAACAAAAAGTCCTGAAGATGCCCCGTTAAGAGATGAACCACACTTCAGCAAGAATAAAGCATAATATATAATATAGTTTGTATACATCGAAGCAGAAAAGAGTGTCAGTTTGAAGACATCGAAGCAGACAAGAGTACCAGATTGAAGATATCCAAACAAACAGAGTATCAGATTGAAGACATCGAAACTGACAAGAGTAACCAGCTCGAAGACTTCAAAGTGGAAATTACAAACATAATGTGTTTATTTATTCCACTTTGAAATTATTAAGTATTTATTAATATTTAATATTTATTTATTGAAATTAATTTGTTTTATAATTATTATGTATATTATACAAAATAACGAGGAGATACCCGTGGACTAACTTGATAGCACAACCGGTTGTGCCATCGGGACGTGCTTCAATGGATTTGTCCCTATGAGTATCTGAATAGTTAATGTGTAAATAGATTTTTCTCAATCATAAACGCTCATTTGACAATTCGTCTGATAACCGCATCTTAGTAACACAAAAGTTAATGTGTATATTTATATAATAAAAAGAAACCTAACGAACCTAACCTACAGTTTCTTAGCATAATTTTTCATAACACAACTGGTTGTGCCACAGGTCCGTCATTACCGAATTATAAAATAATCACACAAGTCAATTAATTGGCTATCTAGTTGGTCCACGGGTACCTATCCCCATAAGGGATTACACGATAAGCAAAGCTTCAAACATTGAAACGAATGTGCAATATGTACAGTGACAAGAAGTCAGTCCTGGAAATTATTTCAGAATAGACTAGTTATTCGTCTATTATAGTAGTATTTAGTATTCGCTTGGAACGTGATCTTCCGTTCGCGAAGTTACGCTTGATTCAATAAATTTTCCACATAAAATTTACCTCTAAACCCGTCTCCGTCAACGTCCCCGAGGTCTGCCATGGCGGTCCCGAAGCGTCCCCCACTCGCTCCTGAACCCATCACGTGCCCACACTCGGTCAGCTTGAAGCCGTTCTCCTGCGAATAGACACTAAACTTGGCAATAGGTCAAAATATGAAATAGCCACATGAAGAACGTGAAAAGGACACTAATGAGAATAAGAAGAAAAATTAAATTACTTATTGAATGACAAGTAATCGCTTAAAAAAACTAAAAAAACCGACTTAAAAATACGCAATTTGTTTACCTACTTGGATGACATATTTTTCCAGTTATTTTTTGTTATTAAAACAACAAAAAAAAACAATTGATTTTGATAAAATTTCTATGGCACCTCTTGGGAAATTTCAATTGATTTTGATAAAATTTCTATGGCACCTCTTGGGAAATATACCCTTTCAAACAAAAAAAAAAAATTTTCAAATCAATCCAGGTGTCTTCGAAAAAACGGGGAACATACAAAAAAAATTAAAAAAAGATTCAGACGAATTGAAAACCTCCTCCTTTTTGAAAGTCAGTAAAAAAAATGTATTGTAATATTATTACTATTTTATGCAGCTTTTGGTCACATGACATTAACAAGGCAGTAGGAAACCGTTGAATGAGACCTGCACACTGCACAGGACCGGAAAGGGTGGCGCGTTAGAAGAAAGAAGAGACATAATATACTCACTCAGCAGTGGTGGATGATGGTTGGTTTTGTTTACTTGGGTGATATTTTTTTTTTGTTATTCTGTTTTAAAAAGCAAAATACCAAACCAATTTTGATAAAGTTTACATGAGACCACCTCTGAAGTATGGCTTACCATACGAACAAAGAATCAAAATCAATTAATTTTTTTTGAAGTAATCACATAATAAACATACAAAAAATAAAATAAATACAGCCGAATTAAGGATCTCCTTTTTGAAGTCGGTTAAAAGAACGTGTTTTATAGATGCTTACCATTTGCTTATTCATATAGACGAAGACAGCGCCCTGGTCATACGGCAACCCGCCATCTTTGGTCACAAAAGTAGGCGCTCCGACCAGCAAGTCTGAGAGCCCATCCCCGTCTACATCCAAGCAGCACAGGCTGGCTCCGAAGTAAGAGCCCAGGTGAGGCCCTCGGAGCTTTGCGTGGATCCTTAGGGGGTACTGCTCGCGAATGGCAGGTTCGAAAACTAGGACCTGCAGGATTACACTAACTCTTATAGCGATGCAAAGTTGGCTCACGCTCGTTATTATAGCGATGCAAAGTTGGCTCGCACTCGTTATTACAGCGATGCAAAGTTGGCTCGCGCCCGTTATCATCATGCTTTTATGCAGATAAGAGTGTGAGACAGCAGTACAGATGATTTTATTTTAAATTGTGATAATTTTAACAGTCGCTTTAACTTTTGTGTCACTTTCTTAATTGCAGTCTCTTATTTGACTCAATTTACAAAACATTGTTGTGCAAGTCCCTGACCCCTATACAGGTTAATTACCTGTATTATAGGAGCCAGTGCCTTCCAAATGTCACATTTTATATTGTATAGGTATATAGTTTATATTGTATGTATATAGGTATATAGTTAAAATAAGAAAATGGCGATGGAGTCGCGGCGCGGTCGCGCACTGCACCCCTGCCGCGACGCCGCCTCGACTCCATGTCACCTGCGACGCGACTCTAGTGTGTGGGCGCACTGCCATTTGAACCTGAAGGAAACGTAGAAGCGGCGCGCCGCTTGTACGCCCGTGCCTCGACGCCGCGCCGCCTCGACTCCAGCTCGTGTGGGCGACGCGCCTAACAACTGCGGGTCACTCACGTCTGTTTTGAGTCGAAAAGACCCGTTGAGTGAGTGATCCGTAGTTTTTATTTAAAATGTGTGAAAACCACGTTAGTTTCCATAGTAAAACTGATAAATTATGATGAAAATATAACTATAGTTTGGATTTTTATTGGCAGCCAACTTAAATATAACGTTTGGCGTACAAACAAAGGTTAAAGTTTGCTTTACGAACAAAAGACAATTCCCAAAACAATTTCAAAACCATCCCAAGTCAATTTGGATTGTGAATTATATGTGGTCTATTTATGAATATCTTAATATTGTCAACTAATATAACAAACATCGGATCAATATGATGCCAAAATTAGGTAAAGTAAGAGTTGGTATACTGAGAAATGATAATATTTTTATCTCATTTACTTTTCCCTGAATATCAGTGAAATATAGGTTATCTAAGTGAACTCTAAAGTTTGTATCATAAATATGTATTTTCCCTGTAACGCTATGTACAAATTAAAAGTAAACAAACAGATAAATATATAATAAATATTTGTGGATCTAAAGACCAGAAGACAGACAGGCACGTTATGATCATCATCATCATCATCATCACCGTTTCTTATCAACCGGAGGGCGCTAGCAGTATTACTGTACATCCAATTACTTGAAATGATTTTATTGTAATTAAATGTAACATAAAATATTCTCTGAGATACGTATACTTTATGTTTAAAAAACTTAAATCTAACTTATATATCTAGTGTGTTTCCGCTTCCGCTTCCGTGTCGACAAGAGTACCAGCTTGAAGACATCGAAGTCGTCAAGAGTACCAACTTGAAGACTTCGAAGTAGGCAAGAGTACCAGCTTGGAGATATATAAGTTAGATTTAAGTTTTTGAATGTGAATTTCCGCAAAGTAACGCCTGATTCAATAAATTACTTTATGTTTCCTAGATTGTAATAAGTATTTAGTAACCTGTCCATATCCTTTCATAGACCGAGGTGCCCCTCCAACGAAAAGGGTCTTAGCTCCAGCCTGGAAGACTCCCCCTTCTACACTGTACCCTGGAAAAAAGGGAATTCATCTATATTTACAAAATCATAGAATAAAGAGATTCTCATAACTCTAAGATGGCTTGCATTGGCTGATATAGTGATCCTTATACACATAATTGATAAGTATATAGTAATAGTTTTATTTGCTTATGCTTAGGAATAAAATGTGTGTTTAGTAGGAAGATAAAATGTAGGTAAATATATTTAAACAAGTTATAGTTTTAAGCACTGAATCAACCTACTTGAATCAGCACACTAACCAAACCAAATAATCCTACAAGAGTATAATATTTATAGATATTTGTCTAACGATTGAAGAGAAATCGATATTTTCCTAAGGGATTACCTCGACGTTTTAATGAATCCAACAGAGATGCTTAGGCACGCAAGATATATTTAAATTCATTAATTCATCAGGTGAGTTGGCGGTAAAGCGTTAATCTATATTGTATAAAAAAAACTAATTTTATATACGATCATGCATGTAAGAAATAATAATACGTAAATTTTAATTGTATACAGGCGTATGCACTAGGAGTTTTAGATTATTTTATTCTTTGGGATGATTATAATCATTTATCAAATAACTAGGTTTTTAAAGTTATCTTTTTGTCTCATTTAACACGCGACCGCTTTGTGGCTACCTATATAGCAAATGACGTCAAAACGTGAAAGCATAAGGTATGAGTGTCTAAGCACAGAATACATTATTAGTGTGTACACGTGAGTGAGTGAGAGGATGACTACGTCACGGCAGCTTGATTGCTGTCTCTCTTCCTCTGTTTAGCTGTTCACTCAGAGCAATGGTGCACAAAAATTGCTATATCACTGTTTTAATAATTTGTTAACAGAAATCTGGATTCGTTTTATCAATTAATACAGATTTGCATGCATAAAAAATTGAGAAATCTATGAATATATACAAAAAATTATACAATGGAATAAAAACGCTATATTTTTTAATACGGTTAAAAATTACTTCAAGAGTGAATTAGACACAAAATAAAGACAGTATCAATTTATCAAATATATACAAACCAAAGTAGTCATCAGGTCCCAACTCATGCGTGTAGTAGGGGTTGCTGATAACTTGTTTACTGAAATAGTTGCTTCCGTCTCGCGGATTGAAACGATAGTTTACGATACCACCTGGAAATAATAGATTTTTCTCATATAATTTTAATATAATGGCAATACAGAATTTAATAGATAAGTCATGTAACTACGTAGCTACGTTGCACAGTGCGACTTGCATGTACTCTCGGCGCGTGGTTTGAGTGTCCGTAATATTGTTTTTGCCCAGGATAATTAGGTCAAATGTTAACCACCAGCTGTTTTGCTTGATTATTTGGAACGAGAATCGAGTACTGAACATCTGTATCAATGTTGTTAGTGTTCAAACAGTCAAGTTGTATAGAGATACCTGTCCACTGCAGAAGCCCTGGCGCTCCGATGATGACGCTGCCGTTCTCAACGACCTTCACCGCCATGCCGGCCTGTCCGTAAGCGAAGAAGTTCAAATGAGTGCCGTACTCGCCGTACTCTCGGCGTCTGCCGTCCGTCAAGAAAGCCTGCCGCCCTGTGACCAAATGATTATTATATTTTCTTTTTATAAAAAATATACGAGTATATCAAGATTTTCTATCTAATCAGTCGTAATTAAATTTGGTATAAAACAATTAAAATTCTTAGTAAGGGACATCGCTACAAAGAAAGAAAGCTACATCGCTACACAACAACAACAAGCTAATTCTCAATAAGATGGGTTGGAAGCTTGCATCCAGCGTCTTCCTGTTACTTGTGGTGTCTGTTCAATTTTGGCTGGTCGATAACCACGAATTTTCGTCTAATCAAGTCGAAAACAAATTTATAAATAACAAAAATAACACACATCCGTCGGGACTTGAACCCGTAAATCCCGATCTACTTGGGAGCCTTTGCCTTGCAAGACGATGAGATATTCACCTGTTTCGCTAAGTGGATTAATAGACGAGTGTCTGTATCCTCTTCGAAGAGAAAACAAACATATACCGTGAGCAAGTAAATGTTTGGAACGTCTCGCGGTGTAAGGCTCGGCATATCTCGGGGCGCAATACTGAAATAAAAAAAAATGACAGTTAAGCCAAATGATACTCATGACATAAGTATACATAGTAATAAAGTTGGACACCAGTTTGGTGTTGCTATTTTTTGCAAGGAAACAAATAAAGAATACATACTTTTTTGGAAATACATACATAATATATATATGACACATATAAACATCTAGGCACAAAACAAACATCCATGCTCAGCAGAAATGTTTGCCCTACACCTAGGGAAGCTCAGAAACCAGACGTAATACCACTGAGCCATGAGGCCTGTCATATATTTTATTATAGGTCTAGGATACACCGTTAGATGACCGTCGTTTACAGATTACGCTTTAGCAGAACTTTTTCTAATTATAAATAAGTAGTATTTATACAAAGAATAATCACTTGCTTAATTGCTTACTCACCAACGCTTTGCCATCAGTCAACGATGCTACAGTGGCCCCGAACCACATGTCGTCTCGGAGAAAGCTGGCTGAAACAACAAATGACATCAACATCGGTGGCCGAAACAACAAATGACATCAACATCGGTGGCTGAAACAACAAATGACATCGACATCGGTTGGGAAATGACGCCGCAGAAAATTTCCCCTTTTGGGATATTCCCCAAAAAGGGGAAGGAAGGTGACGTCATGTCATCGATGTCATCGCGGGAAGTTAGTTACCAAACTTACTTAACAAAAATCCCCGACGATAAAAAAAACATAAAATTGTGGGAACGGTTATACCAAGTTTCCTCAAGATTGCTTAAAAAATACGACCTGTAATACAATAAAAAATTGCTAGTTGATGCAGATACTCTAAAAACACTAACTAATAAAAATAATTAAAAAAAAATAATCCGACTTCAAAACAATCTTATTAACTGAAAAGGGAGAAATAACACGAAAGTAGTCAAAACTGGGCGTCTACTTAAGTAGGTACGTAAACCAACCATTTTTTGAGGTAGGTGTCCCGTGTGAGGCCCTAAAGTATCACCAATTGAGTCCTATACAGACACCGAACCCAAAAAATGGTTGGTGTAAGTACCTATTTAGGTAGACGCCCAGTTTTGACTGTGACATTTGACATGGCGAAATTATAAGGGTTCCTCGTAATTACTACAGAAACCTAAAAATCGGGTAAAATACTTACATAAATCGTCAGGATCAACAGCTGGTGAACAGCTGACTGTTTTAGAATGTGCATCGTGGACTGAGTCCAAGCCGTCCAGACTGCAGTTGAACACCAGCCCCGTCTGTCCAGTCCTGATCTTCGCTTTTGGGGAACCCACTATCATCCTAGAATGGGAGAAAATTTTGTATGAAGTGGAATTGAATGACTAGCGGTATTTCTTAAATTTGATGGGTATTCGGCTCACTGCCCCCGTATCAACGGTTTCGGTCCAGGTCCTTGATGCGTACTGCACAGGAATGGGACTCCCTGCTACCTTGCCGCTGTTTCTTGTGAACTGCAATTATCTTAGAGTTTTCAAAGCTAGAGTAAAATGATGCCTTGTAGACTAGCGAGCCGTAGGTACCCTAGGATAAAGCCAAGGCATTGTTGTCGCGACCAATTTTTGCCAATTATACTACACTTTTTTATACAATAGGAGAAAAACACTAATTATTATCTGATTTCGACACATTATTGCATACATTTATATGGATGCACTAAAGCTTGCGATTGATATTTTCAAAACTTTAACTTTTAAATAATTAACTACGGAATCATAACGAAATTAAAAAAAAAACAAACTGTAGAGGTATAACCATTTATGATTCCAATGAGATAAATGAGTGGCCAAGACCGTGTCGTGACACGCATATGATAGGATTACGTAGATAATACTGTAATCTAAAAGAAAACCACTTGGCGAGCATTGTTTGTTTAGACCACTTTGCAAAAGGTCAATGACCTCTGTGCTATGTGCGTGCTCAATTGAAGTGTTTTACATATTTATCACTACATCTCGAAAAGATGTGATCACAGAATACAATAATTTTTATTGTAAATATTTAATATGGTGCATTACTATGATTAGTTATGAATTTCTAGAATTTCTAATTCAGGAATGGAGTGTGCGAACTAATTTTTTTCACCTTTGGTGGGCTATTTTGCACACATCACTTTGCGAAGAAAATGTCAAAAGTAACCTTTCTCTTAAATTGTAATGGTTTTCTTTTAAATTACAGCATTAGATACGGCACCCTATGGATGTTCCGACTACTCCCGACACAGTCTTGGACACGTATTTTCTTAGTAGTAGTATGTGCTATGATGAAATCGAACTTTCACCATTACTTTACTAAAGCAAGACTCAAAGTTGATAATGACTGTTTACGTGACTTAGACTGTGACAAGAACACTAAATAACTTGTATTATTCAAAAAACTTGAATATATCTTAATACTTGACACTGGAATTCGCTAATCATGTAGGTCCAATACAAAAAGAATAATAATAATAAAATTTTACATACCCATATCGATTCAACACTACTGAATATCCAAATAGCTCTGATGTGTTATTAGAAGTACTACGAAATGTCACTTTTGTGTTTTCGTGATATATACCGCTACCATTCACACATATTATACACACTACCACAATTATGATATTGGAACACATATTCACAGTCATAAATTAAAAATAAGCTAGGTATATATTTTCACTGCATTTTTCCACTCGACCTATTTTTTTCAACGTGCATTATATGCATCTAAAAAAAGGTTTGCATATTGTCACTATAAAAAATAATAATAAAAAATGAAGATATCGGAAATGTTATAATAATTTATAATTATTTAATTAGTCGCAAAATTCATGTTTAATTAAAAATAACAATGAGAGATATGTATTTTAAGTAGGTATGTAGGTAGTTGCATCTAAGTTTGTTCAGTTTTTGTCATATGAATTTTATGTTCCACGATGAATTGTATTTGTAATAGTTATTTAGCATATAAGTTACTTTTTAGCAGATTTGACTGCGTAGGTAAACAAAACACTAAACCTTGCAGGAGAAATAAGTATTGAACTTGGCTTGACACACTACCGCGTGTCTAGATCAAATAGTCAAGAGTAAATGCTATAAAGGTTGACTGATTACTTGCAAAAATTGTACTGACTAATCAAAAACCGTCGATATTAGAACTAAATTCACTTAGTTTTTCACGTTTTACCTAAACTTTAGTAACGAAATCGTAATTAAGGTAAAATAAAAAGTACACGATACAAATACAAGTTGTTTTGATCTATTAAAATGCACTTAGAACTTAACAAACTATTTACTTCATTACTTTGTTTCGAGTGAAAAATATTTAATTCAGTATTTGTTTACGCGTACAACCGCATTCTAGTACGCAAAGTGAGTGACTGATTATTTTGCTTGAACAACAAAAGATAATAATTAGTTAATGTTATGATTATTAAATTGCGTTTTGTTCTTTATAAATGAACTTTGTGATTTTGTGCGATTCATTTTTTTCTAAGTAATAACGGTAAACGCGACTACATTCACATTTATACCCAATTTCCAAGAAGTGGGACAATGTTTTTAGGGTTCCGTAGTAACTACGAGGAACCCTTATAATTTCGCCGTGTCTGTCTGTCTATCTGTCCATATGTCTATTGTATGTATAGTACAAGCAAAGCTTGTACCTACTATGGAACTAGATGGCTGATAGAATACATACTTATATAAGTACTTTTTTTATACATATGATACATAGAAACACCCAGATACAGAACAAACTTCCATGCACATCACACAAATGTTTGCCCTGGGTGGAGATCGAACCTACGAACCACAGTTCAGCAGGCAGACCTACTACCAACTGAGCCACAAGGCCAATTTAATAAGAAAAATAGAGGTGGCACTTCATACATACAAAGAAGCGATGAAATAGTGAACTGATTTTGATTAAATTTCTATTAGACCTCCTTGGAAGTACCCTTTCAAACAAAAAATAATTTTCCAAATCAGTCAAGGCGTCTTCGAGTAATTGGGGAACATATATAAATAAAACCGGACAAGTGCGAGTCAGACTCACCAACCTAGCGTTCCGTACAAACCAGTAGATAAAAGGTAAAAATCATATGTATTTTTTTATATTTTCCTTCATAAACCGAAAAATATACATTGTTAAAATATTTAAAAACCTGTTTTAGCTTATGCTAACGAAGCTCTTTCATATGATACCCCACATGATAAATTTAAAGAACTTTAAAATTTGGACCCTCATTCCTTGCATAAAGACACAATTTTTGTATGATTAAATTAAAAATTACCAATTTTCGGATTTTTTCTTATATATGTACAATTACGCAATACTTGCCAAATTTCAAAATTCTAGGTCAACGGGAAGTACTCCATAGGTTTTAATTCCCTTAGGAGTGTCAAAATGTGCGTTTTTTACGACATATTCGGCTGTAACTTTTTTTTACGAAAACTGGGAAATTTGATTTTTCTTTCTGCAGCAAGAGACTATGGATCTGCGTATATGGTTTTAATTTCAACACGATACCTTCACGCGTTCCCGAGGTACAGGTCTTGACACCCGGACGGACGCAACGAAGTTATCCTATAAGGGTTCCGTTTTTCCTTTTGAGGTACGAAACCCTAAAAAAGATTGAGAACCTGCTCCTATTTGGAAGTCTGCTAAAAAGCTGGGTATATAAAGAGCAATAGTAAAATTATTATAAACTATGTTGCTTTAAAAGCAAAATAATAAGTATAAGTTAAATAAGTACTTATACTGACTGAGCGATATCACTTCCGTTTCCAGCACGCATGATATGACAGATAAATATGAATCATGCCTCGTTTTATTATTGTTTGCTTAAGTATAATTAGTAAATGGATAGATAAGTAACTAAGTTTACTCATTGTGGTTGTACTAAGTACTACCTACCTAAGTAAATTTGGAATTTGACTCTTTGTAATTGTATTCTATTGTAATTATGAATACATGCAATGAAATGTGAGAGATAAAGAGGACTATATTGCGATTATTTCTTCTCTTTCTCTCTTATTGTTCGATGGGCGAATAACATATTATTTGTAGACTGAAAATATTTGTTTAAGTAGCAGGCGTCAGTGCAAAATGTTTTCATTCGAACTGGTTAAAGATCTACAGACCTGTAGATTTTTATGGGACCGCCCCTGAAATACCAAAGCTATTTTTAACAAAAAAAAGAAGCATTGAAATCAACGTGCCACTGTTCAAGGAAATTCGCTGAACATACATAAACCATTACAACGAACCTGCCCGTCCGCCCTGGTGCCGGGGCACTAGAATACGGCATCGGTATCCCCTGCCTGTAGTAAGAGGCTACAAAAAGGGGACTTCTAGGCCCGGGGCTGGTCAGGATCGGGACCCTGACCTACTACCCAAACAGGCTAGGGATGAATGCGAGGAGTGGCTCTTGCGGTTCGAAGGCCTAGCAGGCAGAGAAGGCAATACGTCACAGTGCTGAGGGCTCTGGTATGAGTTCGTTAAACGAGAACCCAGAGTCCTCCATTTTAGCACTTAGGCTGGCCACCGGGGGGGTTTTAGTGGGTACAATCCCACATCACCCGGTTGCATCCCCAAAACACGCAGCCGGGTATCTTTAGAAGATTTCCCCCTCGTCACAAAAAAAAAAAAAAAAAATACAACGAACGTCCTTTCTTGTAGTCGGTTGGAAATCTAAAATAGCGAAGATGGTGTATCTCCGTCAAGACAGCAGCTATTCGAAAATTATTTGAGCGCAACATAAATCAGTTTGGTAACATCGTCGATCTTTCTATCGCGGACAGCGTGACATTTGCTCAGATACTCTCACTTCTTTGGGTTTATCTAAAAATCCGGATATCCGTTGGGTGTTTATCTGCCAGGAAATATTGATGTAGTGGGAGTATATCTATTATGTTATAGGCAAGTCGCATGCTATGAAATGGCTGAAACATTCACGCAATGTGTAAAACACACTTAATTTCAAACCTTAGCCAGGTATTCTATACAATACCGAATATTTAGCTGGTACAGTGTTTTTTCATCAGCCCTGTTTGTACAAACTGTCCCACTGCTGGGCGCGGGCCATCTTCTCATTGTGGGAAGGGCCATAGTCTACCACGCTGGCCAAATGCGGATTGGCAGACTTCACACATCTTCAAGATCATTGAGAACTCTCAGCCATGTAAGTTTCCTCACGATGTTTTCCTTCACCGTTTGAAGTTGGCGTTGGCGGCAATCAACAATACGCAAATACCTAGCTTCGAAAAAACAGGTACAGTGTTTCAGTGGTACAGGATTCTTCTTATTTAAAAATGTCCGATTATGAGACATATGTATATACATAACATATGTATATGTGTTTATATAACAGAAACTTAACTAACCTCACCTAATAATTAATATAGAATGTCAAGTGTTGTTAGGTTTGATTCGTTAGTTATTTTTACCGCAATTTCTGTTTCCTGAGAATTACAATCTTGGAATCTTCAAGGCTAGAGTGAATAGATATCTTCTAGATCGACGAGCTCCATCCTCGGCCTCATCGCTTATGACCAGGCGAGTTGGTACTCAATCGTACATCTATATAACATTTAAAAAAACTGTATATTATACCTACACAATTTCTTTCTAATAATATACATTGTACTTCTATGGATCTCTTCGTTTCTGATACAATCTCAGAGAAACCCCGAGCATAGTCATCTCCATAGCTCGTTGCGTGACTTTGAGCTTTCTTATAAGGCCTATAGTAAGTGACCACGTTTCAGTGCCATATGTCATCAATGGTAACACACACACTGGTCGTAAGCTTTCGACTTGAGGGACTGGGGTATATTGGACGAGAAGACGCTTTTGAGTTTCCCGAACGCTGTCCAGCCGAATTGGATTCGACGATTGACCTCTCTCGCGAAGAAGTTGGACCTGCGTAGTCGGACTGTTTGTCTTAGGTAGACGTATTCGTCGACAACTTCGAGAGCGGAGTTCCCCACAGTTATAGTTATAGGTATACAGTCACCGACATAGCACAGCGGATTGACAAGTTAAAGTGGCAGTGGGCAGGGCACGTAGAACTGACGGCCGATGGGGCCGAAAAGTTCCCGAATAGAGACCACAACCGGCAAGTAAAGCGTGAGATGATGATGATGATTATAATTTATCCGTCCTCCTCATAGTATTTAAAAAACCTATATATGACATACAAAACCTAGTTAATGTATGTAATGATTTATCAATAGTTTAAGAATTGCTAGAATTACTAGGGATGTTATATTGACTAAATAATTATAATGATAAAAGTAAGTCAAATTCAAATCATTTATTGCTCAATTATGTGATGTACATACATTGGTAGGAATAACATAATAACCCCATTAGAGGTATCACAATTTTAAGTGTCTGCATGGAGCGGCCCATCTGTTTCTTATAAATAACATTTTAAGGTGTAAGTTGGTAAAGACTGAGTGGCCAGCTTTAGTATCAGAATTATTAAGCCGCTGTAAGGTCTCTGACCTGGCTTGACGATTGCTGTTTTCAATAACAAACAACCGGAACCTACAATTTAACTTGTTATCTGACCCACATTAGCGCTCAGAAAGTAATACCACTCACGGTCACCAATCCGAAAACTGACCGGTCCGTCCGTTGCTTAATATTGGTGATCGTTCGAGAACACCTAGTCTAGCTGCACCACTTTTATAGTTATGAAATGGAGTTTGCTGGATGCGCTCACGCACTCCCACATTTTTTAACCCCCGTTGTAAAAAGAGGGGTGTTATAACATTGACTTTTAGTTCTGTGTATTTGTGTGTCTATCTGTGGCATCGTAGCTCTTAAACGGATGGGCCCAACGCAGGTCTAGTTTTTTGTTTGAAATAAAATTTGATCGAGAGCACTGAACATAATAATAATACAACGCAAGTGTTCTTAGATGTAACTCTTCAAAATCGGCTTTGCCGTCTTTTTCTTTCAGGGTTTTCAAGTTTTCTAAATTTATTTGTGAAAATATAAATAGACTAAATGGTTTTACTACGAATCTGTAAAGAAATCTCGACAATAATATTGCATATTTATTACAAAAACCTATTTTAATTCTAAAACACAATAATCAACAATCGTCACTTTGTTGTTAGATATATATACGTTACAATAGTTTGTTATCAATTATAATAAATAACAATGTAAGTACTAGGTTTAACCTAGAACTTCCAACACTGATAAATAACTAACAAGGGAAGTGTACCATCAGGTCTCCATAACGCTCCAGCACAGATGAGGGGGACTCGCTTATCGATGGGTGATTCTAGAAATCATGCAGCAGACTCTCCATCTATTAATATTAATAATTATTATTATTTATTTAAATTATATTATCCGTACGTCCTGGTAGCTACTATGATTATTAAATTTCAATTTTAGTGTTTATTCTTCATTCAATAATGAACTACGGTTGGATAATTGACTTGTAATTAAACAAATTTTAAAGTATTTATAATTCTGTGTTCGTAGTCACAGGACTAAATAACTGTGACCACGGACACTTCAAAATGTTCAAACCGTTAAAAGTTGTTTATTTTGAATTGATATAATTTTGTGAAATCTTTTTACACCGAAATAATTATGATTAGATAAAATGCAAAATTGTATATAAATAGTATGCCTCGGTCATCCAAAAAATAAAATTATTTGAAAAATATAAGTATATATAAAAATGTATAATAGGTATCACTAGTCTAACATTAAGTTCAAAACTATCAGAGATATTACACGTTAGTTACATAACCTTTAAAAGCACATTTTTGTTACAAGTACAGATTTATATCATTTTAAACAGGCGGCATAGAACAGTTAAAAGTTACATATTAGTTAAAGTATAGATCGTGCTTACGGATCACTTTCTCAAAACATTACCATGAATCATGTATTATGGGCGTAACTGTTATATTATAAACAAATGTTATTATGTAAACCGACCTGTCTTGTTTTATTTAACCATACCGAAAGTGACCTGTGATCATGTCTATAGAATGAAGTCACATACAACTCGGCAACATTTCAACACGGTCAATAAAAAAGTTACAGCTATTTAAACGCAGAATCACCCCTTGGGAAAAATAGTTTGACGCTGCATCAGATCACCGCATACCAATTGAGATTAAAACGGCTGATAAGAGTTTTAATTTGCGGCAATTGTAATAATGTTCGTTAGGATATCAGAAAGTGTAAAATAAAGTGTGATAGTGGAGTTAAATATTCAAGTGTGCTAGTTTTTGGATTTGATAAAAAGTGAGTAACAATAATACTAAATATATTGAAACAGCATTGGGTAATTTTTTCGTCAATACTGTTTATTAAATAAAAGCGGACAAGAGCGAATCAGACTCGCTCACCGAGGGTTCCGTACAAACTAGTAGATAAAAGGGGAAAATATAATTTTTTTTTTATATATTACTTCATAAACCGAAAAATATACATCGTAAAAATAATTAAAAACCTGTTTTAGCTTATGCTAATGAAGCTCTTTCATATAATATACCACATATACGGTTTATTCACTTTAAAATTTGGACCCTCATTCCTTGCATAAATACACTATTTTTTGGTTAAATAAAAAATGATCAGTTTTCGGATTTTTTCCTATATGTGTGCTCTAGCATAACGTATCTCGCCAAATTTCATAGTTCTAGGTCAACGGGAAGTATCCCATAGGTTTTGATTCCCATGTGAGTGTCGAAATGTGCGTTTTTTACGATATATTCGGCTGTAACTTTTTTACGAAACCTGAGAAATTTGTTTTTTCTTTCTGCAGCAAGAGACTATAGATCAGCGTAGGTATATGGTTTTAATTTCAACACGATACCTTCACGCGTTCCCGAGATAAAGGTCTTGACACCCGGACGGACGGACAGACGGACAACAAAGTGATCCTATAAGGGTTCCGATTTTTCCTTTTGAGGTACGGAACCCTAAAAACTAGTTTTACCTCACGCTTCGCCCGCATAACTACCTATGGAAAACGATGATGATGATGGTAATGAAATGTCATAATTACTATCATCATCGACGACATATATGTCCAACTTCAAATCCTCAGTTATCTTTGCATCAAATTTCATTTAAAAAAATCCAAATCGGCTTATAAATGAGATAGTTATCTATGAGGTAACATATTACAAAAAAAATATAAGCAAATCACTTATCCTCCTCCTCCTCCTCCTGCCTCGAGAACCTCCTCCTTTTTGAATTCGGTTAATAATGAGTACCTAGCTAGACCGTAATTTTTAAATGTATACATGCTTCGAAAAAAAAAACAATTGCTGCATCTCGCTTTTAAGTTTTTGCAAAAAATTAGCAATAGCTGAATTTTTTCTTTGTAAGTTTTTGTTCAGCAAAATCACTTTGTTGCGTGTGTTCTTGCATTTCTCGACTCGGTCTTGGCCACTTTTTTATTTATTTATAAACAAAAAATAAACCCAAAACTATATTTATACAAATTGTATGTTTTAGTAAATTTATATTAGCGACATCTATACAACGCTCCATTCATTTAAGCGACTAACAAAGTGTACGCTGACAGTGACTGTGTTGGTACCTACACGTACACGCACGTACTACACCTAATACAGATCACCATGTTGTTTTAGTTTTAATAACTTTGTCTAGATGGTACTAGTTTTACTTTTCAATAGATAAATATATTAATAAATAGTAATTATGTTTAGTTTGGTACCTACACTACAACCAAGTACATTATTATGTAATGGAAGGAATTTTGAGATATTGTTTTTAGTACGAAACACTGATATGAGCTGTCCATAGAATCATAGTACTATTTGTTATTCATTAAATAATGACATGTTTATAAACTCATAGGAAATGAATGTTTGCCATTCTCATCTAATAACGATGTGTACCTAATTAGCTAACGATTTTTTTTGTGACTCTCTCGAAAGTGTTATGATAACTAATGTCACGTAGGCATCGATAAGCCCTCATTTAGGGGATGATAATTACTACTATAGTCTCTCCTCCGCATTCTAGTTCAGTTTTTCGTTTAGCCTACTTCCAGTCAAACACAAGTTCTAACTTAGTCTCCGTTCGGTTCTCCTCCACCTTCAGTATTGTGTATCAAAGTGTTATAAAGTCTGTTTAAACTCCTGTGTGTGTGTCTGTGTTACGTGTATCTTGTAGCCGTAAGTACTTGCCAATAAACAGTTGTATGTGAAAATCATATGTGTTATTGAAGAGACACCCCCCGAACATTACAATTATTTACCACATTTCAAAACTCTTCCTTGCAAATTTGCTTTTCAAACACTGTATCTCTAATAATTACAAATCATATTTTACGTAACATAAACAAGATTGTTTCAAGATACAAGCTAAATCTAACAAGATAATACTTATAGGTATTTCGCCGCATCTTTTCTCGTAAATGTTTCTATAATTAAATTATAGGTATTGACCGAATGAGCAAAGCGAAGAAAGATTTCTGCATCAACTACAAAAATAGCATACCTACATTATACCTAAGTACAAGTACAATACAAGTTTTACAATTTCATAGATTTTATCGTCGGGGATTTTGGAGTTTATTGTGGCACCATTAACTGGTCGGTTTTGATATTTGCTAGAAACCTTTAGTAGATAAGTAATAAATTCTAAATCAAAATATTAGCAAAATTGGCCAAGGAGTTGCCAAGACAAGAAAAATGAAACAAAAGAGAAATAGGGTGAAATAGTGAAGTTTATTACCAGCCATTTGTCCGCTGATTTTAGTAATATTTGGCAAAAACATTCAATATTCAAAAACCTGAATTTCGAATATCAACTGCAAATCTTGCAAGCACAAACTTTTTATACAACAAGTAATTTTACAAAAGTTCTCACATGGTTTACTGCTTATAGAACTACTAGTAAGTATATACTGGGTCACCTAAAGGTCCAACAACACTTACATATCGTTGCTTATAAGCAACCATTAAATTACAACTTTTTCGGTATGATTGAAATTGCGCTCATCAAACTTAGACGTAACACATGAGTATATATACATAAATACACTGTTATTATCGCTTATTTTTTGTTCTTTGTAACCATAATTAGATTGAATAATAATATTCTCGTTTATTTTACATAACAAGCTAATAATTCTCCATCTACCCAACTAGGAAATGTCATAAAGATTAATCGAACCAATGACGCTAAATAAAAGTTCAATACATCAGCCTGTTGCATGATTTAAATAACCTTGGCGATGCACTATAATAGCTATGCGATGCAGTTGCCAACTGAATACCTAAATACACAGACGGAAGACACCGTTCACTCATAATAGACCTAAATAAAAACTACAAAATACTGGCTGAAAATGATCTTATTAAAAAAAGAAAAAGAAGTCCTTGACCATAGAGACTATAAATATTTTGGCGCGAATTTTTTGGCAAGAAGAATGTAATCGAATGAGTTTGACCGTTTGTAACCTCTGTGTAACTGTGCAATAGATCGAGTTTTGTTTTTGTTTACGTTAAATTATCGTTTTAGTGTTGTGTTGAAAACAGAAAACAAAATTAAGCACATAAAGGGTAAGCACACATTAGGCTTGGATTTACATTTTCGTAAAGAATTTTCAACCTGTATTTTAAGAAAAAGTAAATCAAAATGTGTTAGATATTAACATTCATTTCTAAGGTTAAGCTGTTAAAAAAAAAAACTTTGTACCATATTTACTTACCTACATGTCAATCTCAAGTCAAAGTGGTTTGTAGAATTATATTTTTTTACTTATAAGGTGAGTAAACAGTAGACTTACATTGTTATTTACAAATCTTACCGACTCAATAAAGGGTTATCACCTTCTGTCAGACGGGAACTGTCACCACAGAAGTATAAAACGGCAAAATTTTGGAACTAAATTTGACGGATTCGCCCATGTAAACAGAGCCACAAATTCTGTAAATCCGCATTGGCCACAACAGGATTGCGAATGAAGCGTCATAGTCATAGTCATAGTAGGCTTCAGTGGACTCTGTGTAAGCTTAAATAATGATTAAGCTTACATTTCGCATATACGGATCCCTATATTAAAAAAGCTTATGTGTTAATCCAGCGTGTCAGCTACCTTCATACCAAATTTCATCAAAATCAGTTCAGTCGTTTGAGCGTGAAGAAGTGACAAATATACAAACACACTCACAAATTTTCGACTTTATAATGTTATATGGTGGGATTATACGTTATACTGTCAACGTGGGTAACTTTGACTGCGTCAAACATTGTACGTGGCCTTTTTAGAAGGTTCTCGATTATTTTCTCAAGAGATTAGTAGTCAAAACGGCAGTAAATTATTCAATCAAGTAATTTGACTACTAATCTGTTGGGAAAAAAAATCAAGAACAATCTAAAAAGGCTACATACAATGTTTGACGCAGAGTCAAAGTTACCCACGTTGACTGTATACCCACGTTGATATATTGGAAACCATTTTTTTTGAAGTTTTACTGGTTAACTTCGTTTGAACTATTATTATAGTCAACTTTACCTATTATCTTAATATACATACCTACCTAAATAATGTAGGTACCTACTGTGAGGGATGAGATGAGGTGGACATATTGAAATTGTGTGCAATCGTGCATGAAGCTGTGAGATCCGTAGATATTCATACATAAACAGATGTCAGATTTTTCTTGGTTGGCTGGTTCGTTTGAATTCGGAGTCCAAGGGTATTCTGAGTATTTACCCGAACGGTATATTTTACTTTGTTTGATATACTTTTTAAGGTTCCGTACCTCAAAAGGAAAAAACGGAACCCATATGAGTTCCGTTTTTTTCTCGGAAGGGATTCAAAGCCTATATATACTTCCCGTTGAAATTTGGCAAGAAGCATTGTCATATAGTACACATAAAGGGAGAATCCGAAAACTGTACATTTTTAATTTAATTGCAAAAAATAGGGTATTTATGCATATAATGTCCAAATTTTAAAGTGCTTTAACTGTATCATGTGGGGTATCTTGAAAGAGCTTCATTAACACAATCTAAAACAGGTTTGAACATATTTTTACGATGTATATTTTTCGATTTATGAAGGAAAATATAAAAAAATATATAATTTCCCCCTTTTCTTAAAATCTACTAGGCGGAGTAACCGCGTAATAAGCATACAAAAAACATACAGTCGAATTGAGAACCGCCTTTCTTTTTGGAAGTCTGTTAAAAAGATCTTTCAATTTGCCAAATTAAATATTTTTAAGTCACTTTTTAGTGAATCTCGTATTGAAACAAAATGTGACAGGTAGATGTGTTCTTCAAAATGCTACATTATACTGTAGAAAAGTTTTTAAAAAAGTGAAAAAGAAACTTTCATTCAAAAATATTTTGTACACTGAGATTACAACTTTTCGAGACTATATCTCGAATACATACATACATACATACATACAATCACGCCTGTTTTCCCTTGCGGGGTTAGAGCGTCAAGGACCATGAGACCGCTTAACGCCACATTTGACCTTGGTTAGAAGAGTTGGATAGAAGGGAGAGGGTTTTAGAGGGTTATAGTGACAGGGTTGGAGTGACAGAGGGTCAGCCTATCGACCACAGAAATGCCAATTTCCCTCAAGTCACTTAACTGACTTTTACCGTATGCCCGGGAAGAGAAGCAGCCGGTACATTCTATGTTTTTCTTTTTCTCCCAATCCAGCATGGAAGAGTCGAGATAATATAGTGATAGGTAAATGTAAAACACTAAATGTATGTCGATGTACGTAGTACCTACATAATATTATATGTCATTCTTTTTACGCTAGATAGATCTACGATCGATCTAGAAGATTCCATGAATAATAAAAAAAAGACGTGTGGCACTCGGAGACTGCCGCGGTAAAGCTATTGCATAATAGCTTTACGCGCGGTGTGTTAGGTTATTTTCGTTACGGAATTTCTGGATTCGGTCTCCACGCTCAAGGCCCGCGATAGAAGCTATGCAATAGCTTAAAGGTAATGTCATTGACCTTTACAGTGTTCTAAGCAAACAATATTCACAAAATGGTGTTCGTTTAGATTACAGCATTACCTACGGAACCATAACCATATTCGTGTCACGACATGATCTTAGCCAATTTATTTTAGCCAAGATCAATGATCTATACACGAGTCCATCGGTCGCATTAACACAAATGTTTTTGGCTTGTATTGGACGCACGTGAGTTTGGTGTATTTATAACTATTTGTGACTTATATGACGACAAGTACAAGTGGCGGGAAGACGCTGGATGCAAGCCGCTTCCAATCGGTCTTTTTGGAAATCCATGGAGGAGGCCTATGTCCAGCAGTGGACTTCTTATGGCTGAGATGATGATGATGACGACATGAATTAGTTTTATCGATTTGGAATATACAATTATATGGTCACATCGAGACCATATAATTGCATACATTATAACACATAGTCTTATCCCCAAAAAAAAAAGTATACATGTATTCTATCAGCCATCTAGTTCCATGATACAAGCTTTACTTAGTTTGGGCTAGATGGTGTTGTGTGAAATGTTCACAAACATTTAAATATTTATTTATATATGTATAGTCCTAAACCGTCTAACACGTATTGGTTTTAGCGGACGGGCGGAAGCAACAACGGGAAACTTTTGTCATTGGTTCAGAAAAGTCCCTCCGAAAACTCTTTTAATTTAATAGCTACTCTTGTTATGACGCAATAAAGCGTTAGTTAAATTTCACAGAGGCTAAGTGCCGACTCTTCTTTTTTCTTTCTTATACTCTTACTGAGTGCATTTCTTTCTATCGTATACCTAGGTGTTTTCTTTCTTGGCGCGTGGTAAAGTACTGAAGAGTCCGATCGAGATGGCTAATCTTATAGATACAGATACAGACTGCCCTAAGCTGCCGGGATCTTCACTTAAAAATTACGGAAAAATTATTATTATAAACATATTAAAATATTCGGTCACCAAAATAACACTTATCAAAAATCATCTTAAAAACGATGACTATTTTTTTATAATCTTAGTTAAGTTTTGACAAAGATGTCTCTTAATTTAATAATTTCAAACGAAGCGAGAGGAGAGAGAAATCAACAGAGTACGTCACATATCTTTCTCTTTCACTCCCCAGTGAAAGAGCCTAATGTGATTATATCAAGCACAAAAGAGTACTATTTTTTTTACTTTATCGGTTTAACCATTTTTCCCGTGTTTGTCCTATTTGCTGTAGTTACATATCTTGATGACATGTAATGGACATTAAAATAGATTTTAATATTTTTTGAAAATACAATACCTTTGGCCGTAAACATCGCATAGATACAACTTATTTTGCCTGATTTCTACGGGAATATAATAAAGTCGCATCAATATCGCTATCTCTTATCCGATTACATGGGGCATTTATCTCTAGGTTTATTTATAGAACCTGGATGACCGAGCCTTGCTCGGATTTTTTATAATAGTTTTTCTCACAAAAGAAGGAGCTTGAAAAAAAAGTGAAAAAATAATATCATCAATCTGGAATCGAACCGAGGTCTTCTGATCGAATCGCCCGATTACCCACCTGAGCTATTATACAACCTTGAAGATAGTGGCGAAATTTACCTTCGTATTCTAATGATATTGTAGCAGTTTTTAATTGCCTGAAAACACGGATAAAACAACTTTTTCTTAAAATGCTAGATAGATGTACCGCCCCCGAAACCCCCTACATGCTAAATTGCATGAAAATCGTTGGAGCCGTTTCCGAGATTCAGATTATATATATATATTATACAAGAATTGCTCGTTTAAAGATATTAGATTTATCTATGATTCCAAATAATAAACTTAAACATTTTAACATTGAAAATATTTGTCCATTCATGAAAACAAAACTGTCTGACAATAGGGAAGGACAAAATTCTTATTCTCTTATGAAGTGGCTTCATAAATAAAAATCTTCAGACAATCACTTTCTCTTTTTATTTTCATAGGTCACGCTACAGATTATATAACAAGCTCAAGGTATCCTTTACCTAATCTGTACCTAATACTCGCAATTTAATAATCTATTTATAGATATTTAATAAAACTAAGGGAATGAAGGGAAATCGATGGGTGCGCGCGCACCACTACATGGCTTCATGCAACCACCACCTTCTTCCTCGCAACATTCCACTAACAACACTATACATCGCTACATCAGAAAGGTAGTTACTAACCCTTACGTAACAAAACCAGCAATGTTTCCCACGCAAATCCATTAACCCGAGGTCAACAACACAATGCAAGTCAAGTGGTAAATGTAGATCCGACTGGACCTGTAGGTTAGTGAAGCTAAGCGCAGCAAAAAGAACGCCGGCTACTAAAAGCATGTACAAAATGTATGACAATATAAATTGAACTTCATTGGAACAAGCGCCGTCTAATTGGACTGACTAAAATACGATTTAACTATAGAATATACTGAACATGTCGAGTTAGTGAGGGAAAGATAGCCGTTTGGAGCGGACGTATCTGGAGCACCGAGCATTGTTTTGGTCCCAAAGACGGATTGTAATGGAGAAAAGGGAACGGTTTTCAGAATACCTGTTTGCGAAGATGGGACCAGCTGACAGAGGGCCGAAGACCACGGAAGGTCGTGGTGCTCCAGTGGAGCCAACTGGCTGGAGGAAGTGTCTGGCTGATAACACCATGCTGGTGGTTACTTTGGCTGGGGTGGTAGCTGGTGTAGCCTTTGGTAAGTTTTAGAAAACTGTATTAATTATTCTTGTATCTCGTATGCCTCGTATGGTTGGTAGATTTGTTTTGTGATTTATTTTGCGAAAGTTTGTATATGTTTGTATTTGTTTTTGTACTGTGTGAACGGTTATCATTTATTATAGTTTGGAAAACTGAAACAAAAAACTGCATGATATAATTATAATATAAAAGCTGAAACAACCGACTTCAAAATACACAATTTCGTTTACTTGGATAGTTTAAAATAGTCTAATAAAGCACGTCTGAAGACGTGCTTTATTAGACGTGTTTTTTCGTTTTTTTTTACTTCAGTAAAAAAAAAACTTCAAAATCAATTCATAAGTCGAATTGAAAACCTTTTTTTTGTTGGAAATCTGTCAAAAATATCTGATTTTGTTTACTTGGATGACATCTTTGCCGATTGTTTTATTTTAAAAACCAAATTTTGTGAACTGATTTTTTTTGGTGAAATTTCGGGAATAATCTGAAAGTATATTCTTTCAAATACAAAATAATATTCCAAATCGGTTTATAAATGACGTAGTTACGCGATAACAAATTGAATTGAGAACCTCCTCGTTTTTTGAGGTCGGTTGAAAAATAAAATTTTACGCTCATAATCAAATTTCAGGCATATTTTTCTTTCCGTTTCCAATTCTACTTCAATTCTCTTTATCAGGGGTGGGAGTCTCGACTTTCCGTATCGACCGAACTCGGTTGATAAATAGATTCATGCAGGCAGTATGGACACAGTCGGGTTACTACAGAGTAAGTCAGTGTCGATTTATTGTAGTGTTTTAAGTTTATTTATGTTTGTCTGTAATATGACAAATCAATATAGAATTGCAGAAATAAATTGATACTAACTTAATCTGTACTTACTTTTTTATTCTATAATAGGCTTGTGCTTGACCACTAACTCGCCTGATATTAAGCGACAGTTGCGGTCTATGGTGGAGCGCGCTTGCCTAGAAAGAACCTATTCACTCGTGATATAAAGACACCCAGATTGTTCCATCCTGAAAAAAAACATTCAGGAAGCGTGTTCCACATCTTGGTGGTACGCACAATAAAAGTGGAGCTAAAGAAAGCGTTTCGTTATGTTTTTTGAAATATATACTTGTGTCCATACTGCCTGTGTGAATCAACTTATCAACCGTGTTCGGTCGATACAGAAAGTCGAGACTTCCAGACCTGGAAGCGTAATCGCTTCTTGTTCACTTGCGTGTTTTTAATGAATACCTTAGGTTTGAGCTTGACCATCAATTTGTCTAATGGTATGTCAATTTTACTGTGTATGATGGCTTACGCTTGATTACAAGTTATATAATTATGGACATACTTATGCAGCATAATCCAAAGTTTAATTATTGTGAAAAAAAGTGATTATTTAAATTTTTCATAAAAAAATAAATAAGTTCAAAAACTAAAACCCGAATACTAAAAAAATATGCTCTTAAATTATGAAACAAGAAAATGTGATAAATATTTTATTGTATTTTTTACATATATGTAGTTGTGTTCAGAGGATAACCGTGGTCGTATGCCACCTACCGTAACAAAACAATACTCGTACATTTTTTTTTTTTTTTTTCTACAAAATCCCGTAGTAAAATTTTCAAAAAAAATGAAAAATAGAGATTGGGTTCTGCAATGCAACATACGACCGCGTTATCTTCTAAACACCACTATGAATATGTATGAAATACAACAAAATATTCATTACATTTTCTTGTTTCATACTTTTAGAGTGTGATTTTTTGACTGAGCGAGGGATTTTTTTATAACGTTAATACATCATACTCGTGTATATATATTTATAATTGTAAAAGATAAAAATACAAAAATCACAAATATTTGTTAATGTTATCTCCCGCTGTATCCATCTAACGAATACATGCAAAAAATGTATTGTTAAACAAACGTCTCGAAGTATATAACTAATATGGTATTCTGTGGTCTTAACTAAACAAAATGATGAAAAATGGACAGCAGCGCCTTTAATGGCACATTAGTTCGCTAGCTGAACTGATTCTATCTACTTTAACGCCACATTAGTTCGCTAGCTGAACTGATTCTATCTACTTTGATGCCACATTAGTTCGCTAGCTGAACTGATTCTATCTACTTTAACGCCACATTAGTTCGCTAGCTGAACTGATTCTATCTACTTTGATGCCACATTAGTTCGCTAGCTGAACTGATTCTATCTACTTTGATGCCACATTAGTTCGCTAGCTGAACTGATTCTATCTACTTTAACGCCACATTAGTTCGCTAGCTGAACTGATTCTATCTACTTGAACGCCACATTAGTTCGCTAGCTGAACTGATTCTATCTACTTTGATGCCACATTAGTTCGCTAGCTGAACTGATTCTATCTACATTAACGCCACATTAGTTCGCTATTTGAACTGATTCTATCTACTTTAACGCCACATTAGTTCGCTAGTTGAACTGATTCTATCTACTTTAATGCCACATTAGTTCGCTAGCTGAACTGATTCTATCTACTTTAATGCCACATTAGTTCGCTAGCTGAACTGATTCTATCTACTTTAACGCCACATTAGTTCGCTAGCTGAACTGATTCTATCTACTTTGATGCCACATTAGTTCGCTAGCTGAACTGATTCTATCTACTTTAACGCCACATTAGTTCGCTAGCTGAACTGATTCTATCTACTTTGATGCCACATTAGTTCGCTAGCTGAACTGATTCTATCTACTTTGATGCCACATTAGTTCGCTAGCTGAACTGATTCTATCTACTTTAACGCCACATTAGTTCGCTAGCTGAACTGATTCTATCTACTTTGATGCCACATTAGTTCGCTAGCTGAACTGATTCTATCTACTTTAATACCACATTAGTTCGCTAGCTGAACTGATTCTATCTACTTTAACGCCACATTAGTTCGCTAGCTGAACTGATTCTATCTACTTTAACGCCACATTAGTTCGCTAGCTGAACTGATTCTATCTACTTTAATACCACATTAGTTCGCTAGCTGAACTGATTCTATCTACTTTAACGCCACATTAGTTCGCTAGCTGAACTGATTCTATCTACTTTGATGCCACATTAGTTCGCTAGCTGAACTGATTCTATCTACTTTGATGCCACATTAGTTCGCTAGCTGAACTGATTCTATCTACTTTAACGCCACATTAGTTCGCTAGCTGAACTGATTCTATCTACTTGAACGCCACATTAGTTCGCTAGCTGAACTGATTCTATCTACTTTAATACCACATTAGTTCGCTAGCTGAACTGATTCTATCTACTTTAACGCCACATTAGTTCGCTAGCTGAACTGATTCTATCTACTTTGATGCCACATTAGTTCGCTAGCTGAACTGATTCTATCTACTTTGATGCCACATTAGTTCGCTAGCTGAACTGATTCTATCTACTTTAACGCCACATTAGTTCGCTAGCTGAACTGATTCTATCTACTTGAACGCCACATTAGTTCGCTAGCTGAACTGATTCTATCTACTTTGATGCCACATTAGTTCGCTAGCTGAACTGATTCTATCTACATTAACGCTACATTAGTTCGCTATTTGAACTGATTCTATCTACTTTAACGCCACATTAGTTCGCTAGTTGAACTGATTCTATCTACTTTAATGCCACATTAGTTCGCTAGCTGAACTGATTCTATCTACTTTAATGCCACATTAGTTCGCTAGCTGAACTGATTCTATCTACTTTAACGCCACATTAGTTCGCTAGCTGAACTGATTCTATCTACTTTGATGCCACATTAGTTCGCTAGCTGAACTGATTCTATCTACTTTAACGCCACATTAGTTCGCTAGCTGAACTGATTCTATCTACTTTGATGCCACATTAGTTCGCTAGCTGAACTGATTCTATCTACTTTGATGCCACATTAGTTCGCTAGCTGAACTGATTCTATCTACTTTAATGCCACATTAGTTCGCTAGCTGAACTGATTCTATCTACTTTAACGCATTTCAATCTTTCGTTGTACCGAAATCATCATTATTTTTTCTTTCAGGTTTCGGTCTCCGTCCCTACAATCTAGGCCCAGACGCTCTCATGATCATATCATACCCTGGAGAGCTGTTCATGAGGGTCCTGAAGCTGATGATACTTCCTCTAATCATAGCCAGTCTGATAGCTGGATCTGCCAGCTTGAACGCCAAGATGAGCGGAAAGATCGCAGTCAGGACCTTACTTTACTTCATTCTTACTTCGATGTTTAATGCCTTATTGGGTATTTTACTGGCTGTGCTGATACATCCAGGGAAACCAGAGTTGAAGGAGAGCGTAGGGGGTCCGGTGGAAGCGAAGAAGGATCATAGCATTTTGGATAGTCTTTTAGATATTGGTCGGTGAGTTATTTTTGTGTTTTGACCCTCCCCCCCCCGGATACAAAAGAGGGGTGTCATAAGTTTGACGTGTGTATCTATCTGTAAATCTGAGTGTATCTGTGTGTCGTGTGTAAGTATATTTTATTTAAAAAATTAAAATAATGAACCGATTTCAATTAAATGTATCTATATAGGACCACCGCTGAAGTATATTACCTAATAACAAAAAAAAAAGCATCTAAATCTATTCACAATTAGCGAAGTAAGTAATCGCGCAACAAACATACAAAAAACCTTGAGAACATCCTCCTTTTTGGAAGTCGGTTAAACATGATGGTGTCTTACCTGCCTGAAAACACTTCACATATGCTATTGCAAATTTAATATTCAAGTAAGTAATAACACAAAACATCTATTTGCATATTAGTAATTAGCTGAACATACTGAATTTATGATAAATCTAGACAATAATTTCAACCTAACAATTTAGCTACGGTTCTATAAAAACCGGACAAGTGCGAGTCAGACTCGCCCACCGAGGGTTCCGTACAAATTAGTAGATAAAAGGGGAAATTATATATATATATATTATATTTTCCTTCATAAGCCGAAAAATATACATCGTAAAATTATTTGAAACATGTTTTAGCTTGTTCTAATGAAGCTCTTTCTTTCTTTCTCTTTCTTTGTTTAAAATTTGGACCCTTCTTTCTTGCTCAAATACCCTATTTTTTGTGATCAAATTAAAAAGGTACATTTTTTTGGATTTTTTCCTTTATGTGCTATTTGGCAATGTTTCTTGCCAATTTCACAGTTATCGGTCAACTTTCGAATTTTGAAATGTGCGTTTTTGCGACATATTCGGCTGTAACTTTTTTTTATAAAAACTGAGTAGTTTGATTTTTCTCTTTGCAGCAAGAGATTATAGATCTGCGAAGATGGTTTTTTTAATTTTTGCTCGATACCTTCACGCGTTCCCGAGATACAGGTCTTGACAGACGGACAACAAAGTGATCCTATAAGGGTTCCGTTTTTTCCTTTTGAGTTACGGAACCTTAAAAAAATGGTGTCTGTTATTCCAGATGCTTCATTATTTACCAGACAGTTTTACGGATTATTTCATAGACAAAAGTATTTAAATGAAAGGATTAAAATTAACATTGAAAGATATTTTTTTTTATTATCAGCCCTGCTTAAATACAAACTGTCCCACTGCTGGGCGCGGGCCATCTTCTCATTGTGATAAGGGTAAGGCCATATAGTCCACCACGCTGGCCACATCTTTCATCATCATTGAGAACTCTCAGACATGTAGGTTTCCTCACGATGTTTTCCTTCACCGTTTGAAGTTGGCGGCAATCAACAATACGCACATAACTTCGAAAATACAGAGGTGCGTGCCGTGGGATTCGAACCCAGGACCTGCGGATCGCAAGTCGGACGGTCTCCACTAGGCTGTCGGAAACTTCACTGAAAAGAGACGTTGTATTGTGTTTATTCTGTTTCCCGATTTATTTTATATTTCTTTTATAATGAAAAGTGGCTGGCTGGCTGACACCGCTACTTATCGACCAATTAAGGTCGACAACAGACAATGTCAGACAATGCTTAAAATAAAAGACAATTTGAAATTTCTTTTGAATTTCATGTCGTGCAAACACTTTTCAATTTAAATACTTAATTTATATTTTGGATATCAATATAAAATGTTTCTTACATTATGACCGACTTGTAGTGTTACTTATTCGCTACTTGTCGAAATCGGAGTCTAGACGGAAACTATAGCTCCATCTCTGTCATTTCTATACAGAATGACAGAGATGGAGACATAGTTTTTGACCCGATTTCGACAAAAACAACTACAAAATAATAGACAAATAAAATTAAACAGAAAATACAGTCGTTTTATCACAAACTGGTTCCAATTCCAACTCAACATTAGTTGATTAAATTAATCAGCGCTGGTCTATTTAGTATTTTTGTTTAATTCTATCTTTTTACTTACTAAAAAAATATACAAATACCCTTTATAGAGGATATCTACCTATAATTAAGATAAAATTATAGTTTCCATATTTGAGTATTTCTTTATTGCAATTAATTTTAACAAGCTGGATGCAAGCCGCTTCCAATCGGTCTTTTTGGAAATCCATGGAGGAGGCCTATGTCCAGCAGTGGACTTCTTATGGCTGAGATGATGATGATGATGAATAATTTTAACTAGTTTAAAAAACTGAAACAACCAGCTTCATAATGCGCATTTTTGTTTTAGAAACTAAATTACTAGACCGATTTTGATGAAGTTTTCTTTTGGAACTTTTATCTGAAAGTATACGAGTATGAAATTATAAAATATACTTTTAACAACAAATTAACAAGTATATGTTTAGAAAACTCAAAACAAGCTAAGAATACACCCAATGAAATCCTCTTTAAAACAAGATCAAAATTGGTCCATCCGTTTGAGGACTACGGATACAACACACACAGATACACAACCTAAAACACCTCTATTCTTAACTCGGGGGTTAAAAATGCAAATGAATTCAGAATTTCCTCCTTTTTAAAGTCGGTTAAAAATAAGTAATAGTTTTTTTTTACAAAATACCTACATTTTGCTTTAATACGGAATGGTTATCATATTTAACAATTTCAGGAACATCGTCCCCGACAACATAGTGCAGGCGGCGTTCCAGCAAGCTCACACCGTGTACGACGAGCCGTCGAATTTGTTCGGAAAGAATAACACGGAAAACGACACGATGGCTTTAGTACGAGTCGTCTCATACCGGTGAGCACAGAAGTAATATCCTTATACGCCTCTAGAAACAATATTTTACGGCAGTAATAATATTTTACAATATTTTTCGATCAAGCCGGTTAGGCTGTAGACTGTCATGTAGAAATATACATACATATCCACATACATACATACATATTATACAAACACACATAAACTCGAAAAACATTACCCTCCTTCTTACGCAGTCGGGTAAAAATAGATAAACTCTTTAACACCATCAAATTTACAATCAAGAAATATTAATAATAATAATTATCATTGTGATGTAGTGGCGGTTGATAAGGGCCTGACGCCTCTCTCCTTGGCAAAAGAAAACTGGCGCAAACCAACGGTGCTCAGCATCGAAGACCGCAAGAACATATGGAAGGGCAAGGAGTTGCACGGGCGGTTCTACAGGGTGTTATCAGGACCCGATGTAGACCTGCCTGCGTCGGTGAACTGGCTCCGCTTCGGTGACCTCTTTGGGGAAACTGAAGGGTTTGCCTGTGCAATTGCAGATGAAGTTATCAAGACGAACAACTATCGGAAATATATCATGAAGGACGGTACGGTCGACATCTGTCGGGCATGCCACCGTCCCGGAGAGTCTCTCCGACATATTATTTCCGGTTGTTCACATCTTGCCAACGGCGAGTATTTGCACAGACATAACCAAGTAGCCAGGATCATCCACCAGCAACTTGCTCTTCAATACGGGCTTGTCGAGTCAGAGGTGCCGTACTATCAGTACGCACCAGCGCCAGTTCTCGAAAATAGCCGTGCATTGCTCTACTGGGATCGTTCTATAATCACGGACAGGACTATTGTTGCCAATAAGCCTGATATCGTGATCGTAGATCGGTCTCAGCGTCGGGCAGTGCTCGTCGACATCACCATCCCACATGATGAGAATCTTGTGAAGGCCGAGAAGGACAAGCTCAGCAAGTACCTTGACTTGGCTCACGAGATAACCGCCATGTGGGATGTTGACTCGACGATCATTGTCCCGATAGTCGTTTCGGTGAACGGTGTTATAGCGAAGAGCCTCGACCAACATCTCAAGAGGCTCTCGCTCGATGGTTGGGTCAAGGGTCAGATACAGAAGGCAGTCATCCTGGACACGGCACGTATTGTCAGGAGGTTCCTTTCTCTGTAGCCCCTACCACCGGCAGCTTGAGCCCCGCCCCGCTGCCGGCGGCACCCTAGTTTTAAGTTTTTTACAATATTTATGTTTCTTTTTTATAAGTTTATATTTATGTTGTAAAAAATTTAAAATTAAGATTATAAATAAATAAATGATATAATAATATTGTAAAAAACTTAGATTTAAGATTTAAAATGAATAAAGTGTATAATAATAATACCGCAAGGGCGGCTTTGTGGCGAGCCGTCGGTGAGTGGCGACACCGCGTACCCCGATGTTTCCCTGGGTCTAAATGAGACCCCTGACCTCCAGCTTGCCTTAACCGGCCGGCTGGATGGTGGAAACTGCAAGAGCTAAGAACCTAAGCTCCAGGGTGGAGAGCATAACGCCGCTAGTAGCGTTTAGTGAACGCGCAGCACACCTCTCGACACCCTTAGCCACCCACACTGATATTGCTTCTCCGGCGCCAATATGCGGTGCCACTATAGGGGGCCCATCTAGTGGGTGGCGAGTCATCACCTGCCTAGGTATTTTTGTATGGTGAGACGGAATTGGCAGGTGCCGTTTTCTCATCCTGGTGCTCTCACACAGAGGTACTTCATCTTACCTGCTGTGTGAGAGCATCAGCCTATAGCCTAGTTTATTTAAGTCACTAACATTCCATTACAATAGCCAAAATCTGTCAAATTCCATATTGTACAATAATCCATTCATAGTCCATCCATATACCCAATCTGTATTTTTTATTATACATTGTAAAAGGGCCTCTCAGTGTTGGTTCCGGCCCCACTGATGCCTTTCAAAGGTCCGGGCTTAGACCCGTGTATACATTTGAATAAAGAGATAATAATAATAATTTCTTTATTCAGGTACAAGTCCCATTACATATTAATTTAGTTAAAATAGAACATAATATAATATAAAGACAATTGTATGTGTAAAGAACAATACAAATTGTAAATGTAACAACCGGCGGCTTTATCACTAATAGTTATTTATAAGTTACCTACAGATTTGTTTACGACAAAATGGCAAGAGCGTGCCTTGTACAAGTACATACTGCGTTACGTAAAACACGAGAGTTCGTCTGTTTGTACAGGCTGACTCCAAGGACAAGGGCTCGCATTATGATTGAACGTTGTTTTCAGCTAAAAATAGGCTCAATTTAAACCTTACTTTCTTTACAGTAAGAAACATTTTATAATATCTTGCTTCGTACTTTTATAATTTCATATGCTAAATAAGTATAAGTTCAGAAAACTTAAAAACCCCGATGAAAAATCAGCTGAACCCATTTTGATGAAATATAGCTAAGAAAACGTTAGTTCAAATCAAACATGTAAAGGTACAAAAAAAAAACATATTTTTTTCAAGTTTCTATTGTACCGTTTTGTTGTCATAACATGGCCGAAGGCAGGGGGGGGGGGGTTGGGGGGTCCAACCCCCCCCCCCCCCCGAAATACTTCAAAAACTTTCGCGCTCGCTTCGCTCGCACATGATTGTTTCATATTGATCTTTATTTGTATTATTTGTATTGATCATTAAAGTGCCGTGAACTTTCTAATACGAGCAAATAATAGCCACTAACCAAAAATCGCGCTCGCGCATTTATTACTATTTTAACATAGAAGTACTGTGAGTTCACAAATACGAAAATTTTGCATATTACACTAAAAAAATTCGCGCTCGCTTCGCTCGCGCATTCATATTATGTTGACATGGAAGTACTGTGAAGCATATTACTATAAAACACCAGTAAAATTTTCGCGCTTCGCTCGCGCTTTATTACAATTTTAACAAAGAAGTACCGTGGGTTCACTAATACGAGAAACAAAGCATATTATTACTATAACAGCACTGCTAAAATTTTCGCGATCGCTTCGCTCGCGCATTCTTATTACCTATGTTTGTTTATATTTAGGTCATGCAAGCGCTGAGTGCTCGTTAAAACGAAAATATTTTTTTTTATTACTACCGAAACATAATAGCACATTTTGCTATGACAAACTTGGTATTCATTTGGGACATTAAAGTGCTATTTTTTTTTACGCTCGCACATTATACGTAAGATATGGGACAACATAGCCGCATACTCTACCCCCCCCCCCCCCCCCCGCTATGAGAAGGCTATAAGCTATGCCCATGACCATTGCTGAACACCCCCCGAAATGAATTCCTGGCTACGGCCCTGTGTCATAATATAACCAAATTATACCTTTAAAGTACCTACTCATAGTCTGTGCTAAGCCGCGGACAGACGGACAAGCATAGCGAAACTATAAGCGTTGACTACGGAACCATAAAAATGACCATGAAAATAGACAATTTGTCGCCAATTATCTGTTCAACTGTACAGTCCGTTCGGAATTATTTTGCTCTGTCTTTGAAATGTCAAAATGTTTATGAATATAATGAGAAATGTAATATTTATCCCCCCAAAAACATTTCATTTAAAATTGGTTGCCATATCTCGCATTGTCATGCCACTTTCACTGACAAAAATAAATCAGATGAGATCTGACTGAATCTGAAGAGCCAAGCTGCTAACTCTACAAAGTCTAACACTACAATACTTGCCTCTGTAAGCCTTCAATCTTGATCAAAAAGCATGGCTTGGCCGTTTTCCGGCTGTCAGTTACAAACATATGTCGCATAACATGTCGTACATGGACTTCTAAGGAAGAAAAAGAAAGAGAAACTAAAATCTCTGCTCTTGAATGATATATATTGTAATAGTAATAGTTCCATGAAACGACCAAGCCATGCTTTTTGACCAAGATTTAAGGCTTACAGAGGTAAGTATTGTAGTGTTAGACCTTGTAGAGTTAGCAGCTTGGCTCTTCAGATTCAGTCAGATCTCATCTGATTTATTTTTGTCAGTGAAAGTGGCATGACAATGCGAGACATGGCTACCAATTTTACACGAAATGTTTTTGGGGGGATATCATTTCTTTTTGTAAGAGACCCTGCAATTTCTGCAACGTTTTATTTTAAAGGAATGTATTTTCCTGTGCATCTGTTAATTTTTTTTGCAGCACACTCTCTGTCATAGCCCCTTTTCTTGTTAGCTTATTACGTAGAATAGGTGATAGCTGCTGTAACCTTCAATTCTGATATGGCGCCATACTATAGCGCGTGATTATGAGTCGGTATCCAGATACACTTCTCAGTCTTCAGCACAAGGATAAAGTTGCAGTTCGTCCCAATGTTATACAACTAACAAACAATAACACACCTAATTTGCAATTTCATATCAAAATCGATTTTTCCATATAATAAATATGTCAGCGAATGGAAAAGGCATGAACCTTCTCCAGGCATGTGAACTATAAGATGAGGTCCTAGCCCTACTCCCAAAGAAATTATTTCGTTGCTCATTATATCCCCAAGCCCCAAACTATTATAACCTAAATAAACTATCTTCTCTAAGCAAGATCCGGACGCGAACTCAAGCTTTTAAATAATTATCATATAAACCAAAATCAGTAACGAAAATAGATTACGAGTACCAAACCGACCTTAATACCTTATACCAGTCATACCATACCAAACAACCCATTAAATGCGAAACGATTTTAGGACACAACCTAACTAACCTAACCATCCATACAAAAATTACGAAACACTAAATATAACGACTTCCAAAATTAACATGAAACAAAGCGTGTGAAACGATACCGCGTGCTAACTCGAAGCGCTCGCCATCTAGTATCTCCTTTTGAAACTAATTAGGCAAACGATCCTCAGTGAGTGGTAAAATTGACGTATTTTAGATGTGAATCATATCTAAAGTACAAAAGCTAAATATATGAAATTTTGTATGTTTTATAAATGTACTGTCTACTTTTTATCCTGAAAATTTGGACTCTCTAGAATTATCCATATCGAAGTTATGTTATGTTAATAAAATATAGTCAAAGTCACCCTTTAAAAGGGTTGGAGGGTGAAAGTTACAAATGTCTTAATTTTTTTGTTGTTTATGTACCAATCATAGTTTTCATACCAAATATCAGCTTTCTGAGACTTCAGGAAGTACCCTATCTTTTTGTTTACACTCGGGGGTGCACCCACAAATAGGGGTTGGAGGGTGAAAAGTAAAAATGTTTTAATTTCTTCAATGTTCATGTGTAAATATTAACTTACACACCAAATTTCAGCTTTCTAGGACTTCAGGAAGTTTCTTATATTATTGATTTAATATTGATGAAAATAACGGGATAGCCCCCAAATAGGGGTTGGAGGTTGAAAGTTACAAATAAGATAAGATAATTTCATTGTACCAAAAAACAGTTACAAATTATACAAAATACGGTATACAAATCAAGCTTAGTCAAAGATATTCTGAATTTCTGCCGGGCCCCAAACTAGGCTAGGCCTGTTTTTTGGGCGCCCTAGGGCCAAAGGTTGACAATCATATGTGCGTAAGGTTTGTACCTAAGGTTTGTACACAATAATTAATTTAGTGAAAATTCTTAGATTACATGGTACGTTGTTCCGTAGTAAATGGATAGCAAAAGCAGATATATACAAATGTCTGAATAAAGAAATCAAATTTAAATTAAAATAAGTTAAGTTGAAAATCAAGATAATAGTTAAACATTAAAATAAAATTAGAGCTCAGAGTCAAACCGAGATATAAATTAAAGTCTAGAACAAAATCAGAATGAAGTTAAATCAAAATCAATTTCGCGTTAATAATAAACATAAAATAAATTAAGGGAATAACAATCAAATCAGGAATAAATTAAAATCAAAATAAAATAATAATAAAAAATAAAAAATTACAATTAAAATTTGATATGCCCTTGCCTGGTGTTTTATTACTGAAGTTACCAAGCAGACACAGAGAATCAGCGACATATGTACAATAATATATAATCATCAAATTTACTTGAGAGGATATAGTGATTCCCGTTATGCAAAATAATTTATTCTTCTACGTAACGTGAACCACATATATTAGTTTGTAAGTAATAATGTGTTTGTGTGGGTGTGTAAGTGTGGATGTAAGGTGTAAGTGTGAGGGAAGTTTTGTGTGTGGGAATATTTTACTTTTAGCATTGTTTGTGTGCAAATTGTAGCCTACATACAAAATTTCAGCTTTCTAGGACTTCAGCACGTCGTTTATTTTTTTAGTTAATCAATAGCAAATCGACGTATTTTAGGTATCAATAAAATCGAAAGTATAAAAGCTAGATAAAAGTTTTTTTTATATATTGTATCAGTCTACTGACCACAGTTGATCCTGAAAATTTGAACTCTCTAGTGTCATCGGGGCCGAAGTAATAAGCGTCTAAAAATCCGACAAATCGCTTCGAGTCCGACGAATCTCTTCGTGTAAAGATAGTCCCGGCCGTACGCACCCACTCGCTCACATGGCGGGGGCACGGCCGTGCCCCCAGATTTGTAGCATGTCTATTTTCTACAGGATTCATTTCGGGGAATGTGCGCAAGAGCTTCACGACCTAATTCCACCCTCCCCATTTCACTACAGTACTGGCAGAAAGTCGCCGAATTACCACCCATTTCTCGTTAAAATGCCAAAAATCCGTACTCAGCGATATCGATCCACATTCCTATTGCGTATTGCACAAGAATGGAATTCTTTGCCGCAATCTCTGTTTCCTGAGACCTACAATCTTGGAATTTTCAAGGCTAGAGTGAATAGATAGCTTCTAGATTGACGAGCTCCATCTTCGGCCACACCGTCGCCGAGTTGGTGGACAATCGTAGAACTATCTTGCATACAAATAAAACCGGACAAGGCGAGTCAGACTCCCCCACCGAGGGTTCGGTATAAACTAATAGATAAAAGGGGTTTTTTTTTTTTTTTTATATTTTCCTTCATAAATCGAAAAATATACATCGTAAAAATATTTAAAAACCTGTTTTAGCTTGTAGTAATTAAGTTCTTTCATATTATACCCCACATGATACGATTAAAGTACTTTAAAATTTGGACCCTCTTTCCTTGCTTAAAGACCCTATTTTTTTTATTAAATTAAAAATATCCAGTTTTCATATTTTTTCCTATATGTGTACTATAACACAATGCTTCTTGCCAAATTTCATAGTTCTAGGTCAACGGGAAGTACCCCATAGGTTTGATTCCTTTGTGTGTCGAAATGTGCGTTTTTTTCGACTTATTCGGTTGTAACGTTTTTTTAATGAAAACTAAGAAATTTGATTTTTCTTTCTGCAGCAAGATACTATGGATCTACGTATATGGTTTTAATTTCAACTTGATACCTTCACGCGTTCCCGAGATAAAGGTCTTGACACCCGGACAGACGGACAACAAAGTGATCCTATAAGGGTTCCGTTTTTTCCTTTTGAGGTACGGAACCCTAAAAATTGAATATAATAAGAATTGTCTCATTATATTCATCTAAACGCAGAGCTTTCTTGCTAGATTTTTTTTGTATTTTATTATTACAGATCAGGAACCAACACACTAGGTCTGGTCTGCTTCTGCTTGGTCTTCGGCAGTCTGCTCGGGACTCTCGGGGCAAAAGGACAGGTGGTGATCGACTTCTTCCAAGCCATCTTCGAAGTAATCATGAAGATGGTAACTGGAGTCATGTGGTTTACTCCAGTCGGAGTGAGCAGTGTCATAGCTGGCAAAATACTTGGTGTAGAAAATGTAGGTGAGTTATGAAATTCACTTTATAGTTGTGGTTTACTTTATGTGTATAGAACACATACTTAAAACAAGGAATATAAAAAGAGGCATATAACACGTACTAAATATACATGGTAAACCACTATCTTACTACAGTAGGGCCAATTTAATAGATCACATTTGACACTAACAATATTTTTCAGTACCCATATTCACAATCAATCGGTATCAGATTCATCTCAAAAATTATACTTTTGTCTCTGTCAGTTCTCGTGTAAATGACAGAGATCGAATTTACATCCGACAGGTTGGAATAGCCCTCAAGAAACGTCAAAAATTCCAACCTCATTCTCTGAGGGCTATACACTTAACGGAGGTAAATTCGATCTCTGTCATTTCTACGAGGACTGACAAAGAGAAAAGTATAATTTTAGAGGAGAAGCTGATATCGACCGATTGTGAATACGGGCACGGAAAAGTGTCAAATGTGACTTATTAAATTAGTCCTACTTTAGCTGGGTAAAATAGCTTTCTATGGCCTAGCTTGCATTTTATCCCCTAGGGCGGAAAGATATTTCAAAATTCGATCGTAACGTAACGGAGTTACACTTTTTCAGTAGTAAAACTTTTTAACCTCGTTGTACAATACCTTCATAAAACAAATGAAAAATGTTAGATCCAAGGAGATTGCTATCTTATATAAGGAAATACTAAATATTGTAATTATAAAAATGTACAATTTGTTTTCTCGGAGCCGTTTTTTTAAGTTTTAACAGTAGTTTTAAACAAAAAAGATTCAAATATGTGAATAATAATTATGTGTGTACCTATGCGATATATTATACCAACTCTGCCAAGTCTTTTAAAAAAGAAGTGAAAAAAAAACATATACATAAAAAAAAAAAAAAAAAAAAATGAATTTCTATTTCATTTACTTATTACGTCGTTGTGACAATGTGCTCATTTACTAAGTAATATTAAAAATATGTTGTAGCTGTTGAATTCATAAAAAATGCTCCGGAATATCCACAGAATTCGGGGCTCTATTTACATAGGACCAGAATATCATCAATATCCAATGACATCCCCATCAAGAGTGGCATGTTGATACTTTATCAAAGTTAATATCTATTGATTTTATGTCATTTAGATTTATGTACGTTCTATAAGTAGATACTTTTTTGATTCAATGCTTGTATTTCAATCAACTAGTTATTTCTCCCTTTTCAGTTCATTAGATTGTTTTGAAGTTGGTTTAATTTTCTTAAATTACTTTTATTTCAGTTATTTTGTTATAAAAAGTCAAAGTACTGAACCGGTTTTATAAAATTTGTATGAGACCATCATATACCTTCCAAAAAAAAACAACATCAAATTACAAAAAAAAACATACAGTCGAATTACCATACTCTTTCTATTTGAAAGTCGGTTTAAACGAAGGAGAAAAACTCTGAAATCACCGTAATGGCTCAATCATTGCCCTATAGAGATATATAACCACTTTTTGGTGCATGAATCAATCATTCTATAGAAAAACTAGAAATAAGCAATGAAGAGAACGTAAGATTGGCATAGAAAGCACATACAAAATTCACATTATATTAATGTCTATGACCTGATCAAAACCTTTAACGTAGAAAAAAATATTCAACTATTTCTACAAATTTTTAAACTAATTCAATATTTTTTAAGACTTCATTCATTTACACAAATTTTTCAAAGCTATTATTTTAAATGACATCTTTTGGCTATGTGGATATTATTTTTCGGCTCTCTTGAGTGCTGTAAGTCCATGTTCCATAATTTTATCCACTTGTATGTGATAAAAACCAATCATGTTTCTATTTTCTTTCTGTTTGTCTTATTCCAGCGCAAGTAATGTCCCAGCTGGCTTGGTTCATCGCCACAGTTACTATCGGTGTATTCTTTTATCAGCTCGTGGTGATGCAGCTTATATACTTCATATTCCTCAGAAAGAACCCCTACAAGTTCTACTGGGGACTGTCTCACGCTATGCTGACTGCGTCTGCCACTGCGTCTACGTAAGTTAGTTAATGTTCCACGAAATTTAAAAGTTGGAACAAAAATTTCCTCTGGCTGGTAGTAGAATTTATAATATTTGGTTTATTTAAAAAACAATTAATTAAGAATTGACAAATTTTTGATAATAACTGAATAAGAAGTAACCCAAAAATGGTTTCAAGCAAATACGTTCTGATTTCGTATAGTGCAGGGGTTACCCAACTTTCTCTTGTTCTTGGTTTTCTCTCTCTCTCTCTCTCTCTCTTATTTATTATCATTTTAGTCTATTCAATGAACTAGGGCGCTGGGACAAAATACTAAACTTACAAGTGCGCCACGAATGAAAAAGTGAACCCCTGGTATAGGGAATCCGTTCTACCACCCTGATACAGGGCACCTGAATACGGATTTCTAGGAACTTAAAATACTACAAGGAAATATTGGAACATCAAAATTATGTCAAACGGTGACCGGTTTGACATAATTTTCTATATCGAATGATCGATAAATTACTGGTACTATTAATATGGTGATTTTTTTAAATCAAAATATGCTTGCGTTTGCCTGATGTTAAACGACTGTTGTGGTGAATAAATGTGATAATTTATACATTATTAAAAAAATGATTTCAGATACTTGTTTGATATAAAATACTCATCAAGATGATATAAGTGTGCTGTGTATACTTCCAGTGCAGCCGCCCTCCCCGTGACTTTCCGTGCCATGGAAGGTCCGCTCCGGATCGACGCGCGCATAACGCGCTTCGTGCTTCCTATCGGCTGCAACATCAACATGGACGGTACTGCGCTCTTCATCGCCGTCGCTAGCGTCTTCATCTGCCAGATGAACAACATGCACTTGGGGTTCGCACAGCTCACCACTATATTGTAAGTATTTAACAGTACAGTACGGTATTGCTTGTACTGATCGATCGCTGAACGATCCTTCGTTGAACGAAGATTTCCCCATCTTCTTATTGCGAGAAAAGTATTTTAAAGGACTTTTCCTTGTACTTCTAACTATTAAAATGACTACTTGTGCATGTATAGATAAGGTATCTCTTTTGTAAAATAAATAAAATCTTAGTATATGATGCCTTGCAGCACGAAATAATGATATACTCGTAGTTATGGTAGATGGCAGAGACTACGAGAGGAAAATTGGAGAGAAAATTGAGTGACATTAAATGAGAAAATCTTTTGCGTAGCAGAAATTGGGGTTGGGCTATAGATAATTATGATGTTAATGATGAAATTAGACTCTGTTTTTACAAAAAATCCAAGGTTTATTTTCTTGAGTAACAATGTGGAAATATTGTTAATATTGCATATTTTTTTCTAACTCCAGCCTGACTTCGACGGCAGCGTCAGTGTCGTCAGCATCAGTGCCGTCAGCGGCGCTGGTGTTGTTACTGGTCGTGCTTGCAGCGGTGGACGCGCCCACGAACGACGTCTCACTGCTCTTCGCTGTCGACTGGCTCGTGTGAGTATGATATTTCTAGTCCAACGTCAACAACGGCGTTAATATTGTCAGCGTCAGTATTTTCAACGTCAGTATTGTCAACGATAGTATCTTCAGCGTCAGTATTGCCAGGGTCAATATCGTCAGCGTCAGCACCGTTGGCGGCAATAGTGTTGTACTGCTGGTGTTCACGAAGATCGTGTTAAGATTTTAAGTAAGGTTTGTAACTGAAGAAAATATGAATAGATCACACATCAATCTATATAGTATCTCTATAGTTAGTGTTTAAAAAGAGTTTCAAGTTTTTACAAAATTGTTGTTTATTGTTCATGTTAAATCTACTAAAGTGGACGTGACGGTATTGTCGGTATTTATTTTAATTTTATTTGTGTACTAAGAAACCAATTGTGTTATAAATTTAATTGATTAATTTTATTTACTGTAGATAGATACTTAGGTATCTACGTCAGAATTTTTATATTAGGTTAAGATGACGTGTAAATAATAATATTTTTTACGAATAAAATGAGTATGAATATGAATATTGGCACGGGATGGAGTATGTGGGTTTGAAATTTATCTGCTCGTACATCTTTCACATGAAGACGCGGGTAACAGCTAGTTATCTACATGCGTCACATTTTCAGAGACCGGATACGGACGACGAACAACATGCTAGGTGACTGCTACACGGCGGCGGTGGTCGAGCACCTCTCCAAGAACGAACTGATGGCCTGCGACGCTCTCATCACGGTAAGATTCTTGTTGCGTAGTGCACGAGAATGGAATTCTTTGCCGCCATCTCTATTTCCTGAGACCTACAATCTTGGAATTATCAAGGCTAGAGTGAATAGATCTTCTAGATCGACGAGCTCCATTCTCGGCCACACCGTCCATTAACATCAGGCGAGTTGGTGGTCAATCGTAGATCTATCTTCTAAAAAAAAAATTATACGATGAGTAGAAAGGATTTTTAGTAGCAAAAAGTTGTACCAATATTTTATTTAAATTTTGTATTATAATATCAGTGTACCCAATACTAAAATTGTAATGTAATTGTGTAATTGCATACTGTTCTGTAAAATTAAAACAAGTATCTATATTAATAGAAAACAAGTACTTACCCGACCTGCATAATATGAGTGTTAATTGTTATCTGTTACGCTTGTATAATATTGAGTATATATTCTTCTGAGTAGGGACCGGATTATATGCATTTTTACCACATGTTCAGCGATTATTGCATATTTTTTCTGAAATTTGGTGATCAAAATTTCAGACGTTACCTTATTTAATAAAAGAAAAATAAACTCTTACGAAAATTTTCTATTAATTACTAACACAAAAAAAAATTTTGAAGTAAACGTAAAAAAATGTTACATAACATTTTTTGTTCGTTTAATTGTATTAAGTATTATAGACTACAATTTATAGTTTACAAGGTTGTTAAATTTTAAAAGAATACGTAATTTACTGATTATAAGCTGATTTAGAAGTACAAAATATAAATAAAGCACTTTTTTCCTTTTACTTTCTAAAATTCATAATTTATCTCGTATATTTTACCAATTTTCATGCATATTTTACGCATTTTTATGCATATTTTACGCATTTTTCATACATATTTCAACCTTTTTAAGTTTGAATATAATTCGGCCCTTAGTTCTCGAGTGTGAACCACGCACCGTGCTGATGATGATAATAACATATTTTGTTTTTAGGAAGCAAACGGCATCACCCCCAGTTCAGACACCGACGTCAACGTCATCACTCCGGACAGCAAGTCCCCCGCGTCCGATGACGTCATCATCGACATGCATTTAAACAAACAGAACCACACCGACCAACGAATTTAGTATCTACCGCCTGAATGTTTAGGTTCATTTTGTAACTTGCTAGATAGGGCCGGTTTCACCACGGTGTTGGGGTGTTAACTGATGAATAAGATTTGATTGATTTGATTTAATAGGTTACAAAGAATTTTTAAGTTTCTGGTGTAATAAAATTAATTTGTGTCAAGTAAAAAATTGTACACTTTGAAATTAAACAATCTTTAATGAATTCACAGTAAATATTTAATGTAATTTGAAGACCGATTTCAAGTATTTTCAATGTCGCGAACATTGCTAATTGATAAGTGTTTGAAACAATTAGCCGGGAATCTAAGTAAATATATGAGAGTGAATCGTCGAAATTTGTTTAATTTCAATATTGTCTCTATACAATTATTTACAATCAAATATTTCTTGTTTGTATGCATCACTCGTAAATAACAACTGAGAAAGTTGTTTTGTATTGTAATACATTATTTGTGATAGTTCAAATTAGGTTTCTATGGAAACAAACATTTAAAAAGGTGCCCAAAAAACTGAACATCCGAGCAAGGCCGTCGGCCAAACTTACGAATAGCCAAGCTGGATGACTCAGCCGGCTTAGCAAGTTAATGACAGCCATTTTGTCAAATTAATGGCATTAGAATCATAATTATTTAAAAATGCCCGGAAAATTAGGAAAAACTGAAAGCACGTTTTGAATAAGATTTTTGTGTACGCAAAATATTTTGTTTTTAGGGCAAAATATATTCTGGCGAATAGTCAAACTGAAAGCTCCATGTCTACCGGGCTTTTCTAGATAAAACAAATGTTCATGATTTCCTGTCGTTGAAAATTGGTCCATTTAGTTAGTATTATAATTCTTAGATGGTGATATAATCAGTATTACAATACTTGGATGGTGAAAATCGGCCCCAATTTGGACCCTATTATGGTAAGTCAATTAAAATTACTGTACTAAAAAAAACGGTAGTATTGAATATCCTTCCATTATGATAACGTTATCATTAGTTTATTTTATAGGCATTTGTAGTTTTAAGACCGACTTTGAAGACCAAATCACTTTAGGGTTCCGTACCTTACAAAACATTTTGGAATGTAATAACATATTTTCATTTCATGGTTTATGAACTTGAGTAGATATGGCGAGAAAGGAAAGGTACGGAAGCCTCGGTATATGAAATAAATCGTACTTGGCTTTTTTACCTTAAAATTAAGAAAAAAATATTAAAAAACTACTTCATTCACCTTTAGCCCTGTAGTACAATGAAAGGCGTAAATAATTCGTCCGGATAGATACCGCGGCAAGTTAAATAAAAAGTGATGAGTTTCAAAGTGGTAGAAAATGTTCATGTAAGAATTTTGAATTGCACTGTAGACTGATATAAAACACATCATACACTAATAATAGCAGTATATTATATACGTTCTACGAAACAATATTACTGTTTTTTTTTTTTTTTTTACAAGTATGACTTTCCATGGCATTAATGTATTACATTTCTATTATTTTAGTTATTACTGTATTATTACAATATATACTGTAGTATTATTACAAACTCCACCGCCCATCCACTATATAATTTCATGCATCCTAAGGTTGTCTGAAAGAGATCGCTGTTAGCGATAAGACAACCCTTTGCGCCATTGTTTTATGTGTATTTTGTTTATTACTTTTGTGGTGTCAATAAAGTGTTATTGATTGATTGTCAATTTTAGTACATGTTCCTGAAATACGCCAAAGAAGTTCATACTTACTCATTTTTGAACAAACATTGTTGTGGTAATACGTATCATATAAACTTCGCTATTTTTTCTATACCTACACTTACCATTTTTTTAAAAGGTCAAAGTATTTATTATCTGTAACAAAACAATTTATAAATTACACATAGGTATTCATATTACAACAATAATAATTACAAGTTAAACTAAACAAAAATAGAAATAAAATAGAAGCATATGACACAACGAGACAAGTTATAACTAAATAGCTCATATTAGCTGAGTTATCAAGTCCAATCACTTTAAATTTTAACTCCGACGAACAGCTATCCAGAACTTGTATATTGGACAGTATACCTATGTAATAGAGCCTCAAATTCTGTGTAATAAGGCCTCGAGTTTTATGTGATAAGGCCTCGAATTCTGTGTATTAAGGCATCGAATTTTATGTAATAGGGCCTCGAATTCAGTACACATTATTGGACAAGCACTGCCAGTGGCGTAGCTAGGCATGGGCGAAGTGGGTCCTCGCCCACGACCTCACACTTAAAGGGGCCTCCCGAGGCCTCTTTAAATGCGATGCCATCAAACTTAAAACCAAAAAGACGAAGAACATTACTTTTGTAAAAAATTAAATCACTCAAGTTAGGAAACGTTTTTTCAAATCTATTTCCTTTTTGTATTTTTTCACTATAATGGGAGCAGGTATGTCATGTCTTTGGTGAGACAGATTTATTGGGTAGATCTTAAGAACGAAAGAAAAGGGACCTCGCTGATGCGACTTCGCCCACGTCTTTAATAGTCCACGCTTCGCCACTGGGCACTGCTGTATGCTATTATTCTATATTCGTATGCTATCCTATAAAGGACACAGCACAGGTACGAATAGCTGTACAAAAATCAAGACTTATGGTGCTAGACATGGTATACCTTAACTAAAGCTGACATGTGTATAAAAATAAGCAATATGCTTTGAACAAGTTTGAACATTCTGCAAATTTGCACGCGAGCACATCTGGTAGACGGTTCATTATCTCCCTTTCCATGACCAGGCTTAAGATGCGCAATATATTTTTTTTATTTAAAAAAAACAACCGCGGCATCTTGTCCGACAATTTTAGTTAGGATGTGCGAATGTGAATATAAGATTATAATATATGTAAGTATCAGGCACATCTGTGATATTGTATTTTGAAATGTTTAGTAGGTATTACTATGTATATATGTATGTAATACATAGTAATACTAAATATTACAAAATATTTAGTATTTGAATCTTGTTTAAGTAGATATATAGTATTATATTATTAAAACAGCTTATTATAAAATATGTGTTACATGTGACGGATGTCTAATTTTAGTGAAACGATGCACAGGAAATTAGCGCGTGCACTTTATAACGGTAACGAATATACCTGATTACTGTTACAAGTATTTATCAATTTATTATTATTTATAATATCAAATTTAACTGACAATAATACAATTCATTGCTCTCAGAAGCACGGAAACCGCAATTGAATGGAATTTCAACAAATGTTAATAATAAATCTATATTTCCATAAATAATAAATAATAATAATAAATCTATATTTATATTTATTAATAATAATAATTAATAATAAATCTATATTTATATTTATTATCTATATCCACATTGTGGTCTCTCCTTCAAAAAGTGAGTCATGTCATTCAGCGACAAAATGCAGTAAGTCGCATTTTGGTCACTTTGCCTGAAATTTGGATTGTTTGAATTTATACTTAGGCTTTTGATGCCTATAGATATTTAAATGATCTCCAATTACGCAGTTTCAAGTAATTTTATTTGTTTTATTTTTAACTTTAAAGCTTTGTTTTATTTTTAACTTTTTGAATTCCCCGCGCACGCGTTAATTTCCTCAAAATTCGCAACTCGACTAGATTTAGACAGTAGTTTACATTTCTAAGTAGTACATCACATGTCCGATTTTGACTGTATAGTTGCCTTAATTTAGTCATTAAGTAATGTAATAAAAAAATTCACTAATTACAGTTTTTGTCTTATTTTAATAAATCTACAAAATATTAGTATCAATATAAATACTTTATTTCAATTTCGTGGTAAGTAATTAGGTATCTTGCAATAAAATGCATACGGATTTGCAGAAGTATTCGGTTCACCAACGCGTTTGAATGTACCGCTTCAGTGATATTGCATCAGAATACGCCTTCTACCTACCTCATAAAAGACATGGAAAAGTAAATTCGCCCTCGGGAAATTCAACATTTCTGCCCTCTGCACATGCCGTTCTCCTTTCACAACAAATAAAACAAGTATCTTTATCAAAATAAAAACAAAATATCCGACTGCAGAAAAGCGGTTGTTGCAGTCCAACTTACGATTTCGTTATGTTTTTATACGCTGTTGAGTGTACGTCTATTGTGTGAAAGTATGCAAAAAATAGCTGTAAAAGATTATAAATGCACATTTTTTAGAATAATTCTAGTAAATTCACTTGTTTATTACGAATAAGTTCGTTGGTGGTTACGAAAAAACGCATTTTTTATTTTTGTGAGAGATGTATTATTATTATTACAAAAAATATAGCCTATGACGCTCAGGTAGTGAAGACAAGTCTAACGACACCTCGCACATCGAAATCTGTCGAGCTGTTTAGGCTGCAAGCATTCAGAAACATACATACATACACTCGAAAAACACAACCATCCTTCTTACGCAGTCGTACACAAAATACAGGAAAAAGGTGTCTTGTTCCTTCAAGACACCCTTTTACTGTGTAAGTTATTATGGATGCTCCAGTGTCTAGAACTCCATTATACAAACCTCCGTGGAGGGCTTTTCCGGAGGAGGGAAACTTGTACTGGTTCATGGGGGTTATCTTACATACAATATATTTTTCAATAATACAGCTCGTAGTTTTGCTTGTGAAATTTGTCAGGCTCTTTCAATACTCTAGGCTCGTATTCTACGGGCCACGCTAATCATAGGCCAGCTATACGTTTAATAAATAACCCTTCTTCTTACGCAGTCGGGTAAAAATAAAATAAGATGTCAGAGAGAAACTAACTAAGAACAGACTCAATCACCAAGAAGACAGAATCATCTTTACTACCCTTTGGACTTTGTAGTTGGTGAGATTCACTAATGGTCGGATTCTTATTTCGGAACAATAAACATTTTTATTTTCGTAAGTGATGTTTCTCCAGTTTTCAGTTGTAGTTAGAGAATAGAGAAAACAAGGAAAGCACAGTGTAGGTGATCCAGAAGCAAGACAAGTGGGCGATATTGTCACTATCAAGCGCGTGTCGTGCCAGGCGCAATGTAGGTAGTGATAATAATTTACGTGAAATTAAAACAGGTTCTCTTTTATGAACGTACGAGTTATCTTAAGTTTAAATGAAAAAAATCATTTTTGACTTTTCTAATTACATTTTTTAAGTTAATCAACTATTCGTTAACTTTTAAAGCGGTGATAATTTTCCGTTAATTAAACGGAAAATTATCACCGCTTTAAAAGTTAACGAAAGTCATCATGTATGCTATTATCACTTCAAAGCTTAATATTTCGCAAACAAATACCTAAATTGAAAAATGGTTTTCGCACACCCTCAATGTTTTTTTTTAATAACTATTTAACGATATCCCACACGATGAGGTCAATGATAAAAAAATAATTCAAGATTATATTTCTACGACTTTTTCGAGATAATTAACATGTGTGTCCAAATTACAACTTTCTTATACAAATTTGAGTAAAACCGCGGACAGACAGGCAGACAGACCGACATGGCGAAACTATAGGGTTCCTTGTTTGCTACGGAAACCTAACAAATAGAGTTCACCACAAAGAGTATTGTGGTTCACCATATTAAGTTATGTATGAGGAATATTGAGAGCGCAACGTCCATTATTATATTTTACGTATTTTTTTCATACAACAAAATGTTTTCTACCCCTAAACATGATCTTATTTAATTGAATATTTTTGTAGATTGTTAGAATCTTAGCTGGATAAGGTATATCAATTAGTAGTTATATAGGTAATTGCTAGCAAGCTAAGTCATATATGATTATTATAACAAATATGTTCATCGAAATCAGTTAATGTTTAGGGATAGAAATCATTTTCTTCTTTTATATCGAGAAGTGTATTTTAAAATTTACCCTTAATAACCAAATAATACTAATAAGATATAACGGTGTTGATGAAACATGATGGATTGGGAAATTAAAAGCAACAACTTCAATTTTACAATTTTATTTTCGTGTAAACTCTTCACAGACAGTCTCGCCGAGATTAAAAATACATTATACAAGAATTTATTTACAGTTTTGTTTTCGTACAAAAATACACTTTCACAATGATCTATGATAACTAAGAATGAGTAATTTAATTTTGACATAATTAAATTGGAAATACCAATTTTATTGTAATTTAAACATGAAAAATCACAGCAAACCTCTTAAGAATTACATACTATCAAGGCACATTTTGTTGGCATTCGGTTTAAAAATGATAATTTAAAAAAATGTGACGGCAATGAGAATGTTCTAAAAGCTTAAGAATAAAATGCTAAAATACTTATAGCTTAGAGTAAAGCTGATTTGTTCTATAAAAATATAACATGGCAGTCTTGATTTAATATTTCACAAGAACCTAAAAATATACAAGATATGCTAATATTTACAAGTTATAGTTAAACCCGAGATAAGTTATATACAGTTACCGCAAAAACCGGTAATAAACTTAACGAATCACTTTGAGCACATTCGAGGCAGTCTATTACAAATGACATGCACAAAATGATAATAAAATACACAAGTATAACCGATTTAATCGGTTTCAATAAATACAATAAGAATACTCATAGGCAAATTGTCTTTTATGATATTTACATAAATACAAGTCTAATTAAACTAAGTTGATCTAAATACAGTTCATATTCTCATCGTGGGATGTGGAGGTTTTCTTCCGGCGGCTGTGGGGGGTAAGCCTGGACCTACTAATGGTGACATTGATGGGGATCTAGTAGCTAAAGGGGATAATGATGGCGAGAAGGATGGCGACATAGCCGCAGCGGCCGAAAAACCTCCAGGAACATCGTGGCTTATAGGAGACCTAGGTAACAATAATTGTGGCTGTCTGCATGATAACGAAGGAGCGGGACAACTCCTTGGTGCAACAGTTGTTAGTAAAGGAGGAGGAACGCTTTTACCACCCGATATAGATGTCCCTTTACTTTTAGCACTTGAAGCACCGCTGTTACCACTTTGGAGTGATACCGCATCGTCTTTTAATCTCGCGATTTCCGAAAACACATGAGCTAACGGTTGATATTGTGGACCCCAATCTAATAAGTAGTCCCAGTTATAACTTCCAGTTAGCTCTTCTTCTGAATGAACTATGGAACTGAGGCTTCCTGTCATTGAAGGTCCAGCTGTTGGTACGGCTGTGTTGTCACCAGGAGTGCTCGGAAATGCTCCCAGAGCCATTGCACGATCTACTGCGGCGCTAGTTTCATCTGCACTGCTTGCTCTTTCGCTACCCGTTACTTCGTTAAGTTTTGCGTAGATTAGATTAGTGATATCATTCTCATGAACACCATCTTCATCAAACATGTCTATAGAAGCATGATGTAACATTCCATCTTTTGCACCAACATTTTCTGAACAGCGTCTTGATGAAGTTGAAGCACCGCCTCCCGTTCCAGTATCCACGATTCCAAGTCTTGCTAAATACTCTTGTGTATTATGGACCGACACATCAGATAAATTGTCATCATCAACCCCATTAGATGCCCTATGTAATCCTTCTCTTTGTAATGGGCCTTCATTTATCATTCTAATTTCTTCATCTTCACCATCTTCGCCATCTTCGGCAGATCCCCGGCCACTTGATCCCGACTGATCAGACCCAGAAAGTTCCGATGTAGTTGCTGCTCCGGAATTTGAACTGGCTGTATGTGGGCCATACGGTGGAATTTCGTCATACTTTGGTGGGGCAAATTGATTTGGAGGAACATTACCAGTATTTCGTATTGGTATGGTATCAAAAGCACCTGGATCTACATAGTTGTTTGTAGCTCCTACGCCTTCAGAACTCAGACCCGGCTTATTCTCTTTTTTATGCCTCTTATTTTTCAATTTAATGAATACAAATGCCGCTGCGAATAAAATTATGACTATAATAAATGCTATAAGTAATCCTAATGCCCAATCTGATAGGCCACCGCTAGGCGCCGTTGCTGTGTCAGCTATTTGTTCAGTATCAGCAGGTACAGACAAATCATTCAGGCCTATTTCTACAGCAGTCTTATTTGTTAATGAGCCTTGTCTTCCCGAGCTAGCAGTGACAACTAAACTGATCGATTTATCTCCTCCAAATAGATTGGGTACAGATTCAATCTTTTTCTTCAGTATGATGACGCCTGTAGTACGATTTATTTTGAAGAACGGATGTGAAGTAGAAAGTTGATAAACAATACGTCCATCTATACCCTTATCACGATCAGTAGCAGTAGCTTGACCGATCACGTATCCAGCTGGTAAGGATCCTGACTTAGGGATGCGGAATTTATAAGTTTTCTGGGTAAACTGCGGGTAAAACTCATCTCTACTCTCAATATCAATTCTAACTTTTACTGTAGAACTTTTGCCACCAATATCAGATGCTTTAATTGAAAATTCATACTTATTTTTCTGCTCGTAATCAAAAACTGCGTTTGTGTTTACCAAACCTGATGAAGAGTCAATGAGAAACATTTTCCATGAGTCATCGTTTCTATTATAGCTATTTAAAGATTGTACAATAGAATAGTTGAACATCCCGTATTTTCCTTTATCCAGATCTGTGGCTCTAGCCGTAAATATGGAAGTGCCCACTCGTTCATTTTCTGCAATAGTCTCAAAATACTCGTTCACAGGGAATGACGGAGCATTATCATTTTCATCTAAAATGCCAACCTTGATATAAGCTGCATTACATAGTGACGGTATTCCTTGGTCACAAGCTACAATAACTAGTTTATACTCCGTATTACCAGTATCGTAATCGAGAGTTTTATTTACAGTTAATATTCCTGTAGTTGGATCTACTAAGAATAGATTTTCATCATCTCCAGAAGTAATATTGTAAGTGATTGCAGCATTTGAAGTTCCGTATAGATCAGAATCTGTTGCAGATAACTGTGTTAGTGTATATCCAATTTTTACATCTTCGCTAACAGTCAGATCTAAATCACCAGTGGCAAATATAGGGGCATTGTCATTTGCATCTGCTACAGTTACAAAAACTGTTATGGACGTCTTATTTTGACTATAGCTAAGCATTTTTCCTTGTTCAACGGCAGCTAAGCCGAGTACGTAAGAATCTTGAATTTCTCTATCTAAGTTGCTTATCAAAATTAGAGCACCATCAGAAGTGACATCAAATATGTCGCCTTCGTTTCCAGATGTGATGTGAAAGTCCAGATTGTACTTTTTCAGTACGTCATGGATTCCACCAATTTGAAGCAGCGAAGAACCTTTCTTTGCATCTTCGTTGACTGTAATCCTGGAATTAAAAAAAAATATATATTAGCACTTTAGTTTACATAAGCACTTTAGTTTACCCAATTAGCTAATGTGATATTGGTTTTTCGGATTAAAATATTTCGATTTCTACCATTCACCTCGCAGTTCTCGTGGTTAAATGAATCTCTAAGCACAAGTTATCGTTAGACTCGTTATCTCTCAACTGTTTTACAGAAAATATATTTTTAGAATTATTTACATCGCAGACTAGATATTGAACCCCATCAATACTATTTTTTTAAAGTGAAACTTAATGATTAACTTACAGGTTGGCAAATAAGAAATCACAATAATCATACCTGTAAGTATCCTGTCCAATAAACGGTTTGATCTCTGAAGAAGCACCCGTGCTGATTCTCACTGCAGCCACAGCACTCCTGTTCGGCTTCCCATGATCAGTAGCCAGTATAGCCAGCTGTGTGTCTCTTTGGCTACCCGATAGTGCGCTGTAGTTTACGAAGATTGCTCCAGAAGTGGCATCGATGTAGTACCCTTTAGCTGGCCGGAGGAGTGAGTAAGCTATCTTGCCGTTATCGCCGCTATCATTGTCTCTGGCGCTTACTGAACCGATTTCTTGAGTGTCAGAGCCTTCTGAAATTTCGGAATAGTAACAGTTTAAATACAAATAAGATTGTCATAAAAAATTGAAAAAAATGTTTAATGAGCATAAGTTATCTTATAATACAAGATAACTTAATTTAAACACCAGCTAAACATTTCATGTCACTATAAAAAAATAGAAGAGTTACAATATCATGTTCCACTCTCCCCATTCCAGTACAGAACGAGCAGAAAGTCGGAACACTACCGCCATTTCTCATTAAACATGCCACGAATCCATACACTAAAATATCGCTTTTCATTTTCGTACGAGTATTGCACCCTTCCCTATTTTCTGAGAACTGCAGTTTTAGGATGTCTAAGATTAGAACAATTATAAATAAATATTGGTGGTCATTTCACACATCATCTAGCCCAAGCTAAGCAAAGCTTGTACTATGAAAACTAAATAGCTGATAGAATACATATATACTGTTTTTTTTTGTAACTACATATATATAAAATACATAGATCAAACATCCATGCCCAAACCAGACACAGACCAAACATCCATGCTCATCACCCAAATGTTTACCCTGGGTCGAACCCACGACTTACAGCTTATACTACCGACTGCGCTGCGAGGCCAGTCAAATATTATTATAGTTAAAAAAAAAAGTTTTATCTTTATTGATGTGCTTGATCCTCGGTCACATTGTCTATCTTTTTCTATGAAAAACATCGTATATAAAGTGAAAAGTTACCTGGTAAAATTCTATTGTAAGAGATATCGTCAAACACCGGTGAATTGTCATTTACATCTGTAACTTTGATGGTTAAAGTAGTTTTAGCTACATGCTCACTATCTGATGCGGTTATATTCACTTCGTAAAGTTTCATAGTTTCAAAATCCAATGGTCTGTTCAAGACTACTTTTCCGCTATATTTATCTATAGAAAACGTATTGTCACCCTGCATTAACGAGTATTTTAGAGCTGGATATGTATCGACGTCATTTGCAGTCACAGATGTCAACACCGCTCCAACTTCCGTTCCTGTGAAAAGAAAATAAAACGTTACTTCTCGTTTGACTGCCGTTTTAAGGATTAACAATAAAACAAAAACTTCTCCGTCGTACAATGATACAAAAACAAAGAAATGAATAAAAAACCGTAAACGAAACGTGAACCGTTGGGGAGGCACCGCTAAAACATGTACTCGGAAAAAATGTAATACCATCCAATAAATATTGATCCCCAAGGAGTCGCTTTATTTAATCTCGGCGCTGGAATCGAAAAGTCGCAATGTAACCTGGCTGCGGAGTCGAGAATACAAATTATGTAAAATGCCTCCCTCTTTGTGAAATATTTTTTGTTCTACCAATTTATTTCGAGGAGTCGATAGGTCGTCCGACAACAATTTAGGACGCGAGTGGTAAAGTAAAAAGGGAACAAGGCGTACTCACCTTCCGAGACGGAGATTTGGTTCGGCGGCGGGAACGTCGGCTGGTTGTCGTTGACATCTACCACATTGATACGCAGCGTCGCCGTGCCAGTCATCTGAGGGTCACCTTCATCGGTCGCTATCACTGTCAGTTTATACGTCTCTCGGATTTCACGATCAAGAACAATGTTCGTCTTTACTGAACCTGAAAACGCTGGCTCTATAATAAACGCATTATCGTGGTTCCCGTCTACTATGTGATACAAAATCCTTGCATTAGCTCCTCTGTCGCCGTCTTTAGCTGCAAGCTGTATTACGAATTCCCCCTTAGTATTCCCTTCTAGGACGTTCGCGATGTATTGCTGTTGCGTAAATCTGGGAGCGTGATCATTTTGGTCGAGCAGATTTATTATAACGTCGCAGTAGCCATATAAGATGGGCGTGCCTTCCGTGCGTGCAACGACAACGAGATGCCGCCGCGGACCCGGGTAGGACTCGTAGTCTAGATTATCCGAGTTGTTGACCCTTATTACGCCGGAAGAAGGGTCGATTTCGAAGGCGTACTGGTCGTTTCCGTTGCCGATTTCATAAATGATCCGCTGTCGTCGTCCGTCACTTCTCACCGCCGTCACTTGCAGCACGTCTTTCCCGTACACCATATTTTCCTCAATTGTAACGTTGTAGGTCGCGTTTTGAAAATTCAACGTCGGCATTTGATCAGAAAAATCCCCGACACGAATCTCAATGAGCCCGACCGAGCTCTGAGGTGGGTTGCCTTTATCTTTGGCCATTACTTTTAAATGTATGAGTTTTCCGTTTTCGCTTGCCAAACTTTGTGTCGCGGTTAGTACGCCAGTCGTAGGGTTGATGCGAAACTTGTGATTAGAAGTATCGAGCAGCTCGAATATAACTTCCGCGTTTATGCCGATATCATTATCTGTGGCTGAAACGCGGAGCAAGCTCTGACCTGGCGGTGTAAGCGTGGCGACCTGTTCTCTGAACGGATATTTTGTAAAAATTGGTTTGTTATCATTTACATCGTTTATCGTGACTTCAACCGATACTCTCTGTGAGCGAGCAATATACCGTCCTTCGTCAGTAGCCACAGCTTCAAAATGATAAACGTTCGCCTTTTCTCTGTCAAATGGTCTGAAACAAAACATAAAAAATAAATTACTGTATGTAAAATACACACAAGATATTCGCAAGGCCGATATCAAATTAACTTACCCAGTAGTAAAAATGATGCCTGTTTTATTATCAATCCTGAACAGCCCCTGACTTTCGTTTGCCAATGAATATACAATGCGCTTATTGAATCCCAAATCAGCGTCTGTTGCTCTCACTTTTATAACTGAAGTATCAATCATGGCGTCCTCGGGAATCGCGGCTGAATAATGGCCAGTATCGAAAACAGGATCGTTATCGTTCTGGTCCTCGACTATTACCGTTATATTGCAAGATCCTTGCAGCGCCACTGGGGACCCGTGATCAAAAGCAGTAATGGTTAAGTGATATTTCGATTGCGTTTCTCGGTCTAGCATTCTTGCCGTCAACTTGCCCGTCGTAGAATCAATTGAAAATTTATTTCCATTATTTCCAGACGTAATGCTGTAAGTTATAACTCCATTGGCTCCAATGTCTTTATCAGTAGCTGCGACCGTATGTATTACTTCTGGTTCATTATTTTCAGGTACTGCCAAAGGATAGCATGAGCCAGATTTAAACTTTGGAGCATTATCATTGACGTCCATGATACTTATCGTCACAGTGGCAACATCGAAGTTTGACATTGATTGAAATGTGCTAGAATCTGTCACATATACAGGAAATACATAGTTGTCTGTTTCTTCACGATCTATCCGCGTTTTAATCGTGATTGTACCCAAACGCTCGTCAATAGCGAATTTATCATCAGCTACTCCAATTGGTATTGTGTATGTAAGATTGCCTGCAATAAAAATAATATAATTATGTAAAAAAATCTCTTCAACCATTCTTGTTCGTTGTTAGAAAATTATTTCAATTTGATCTGAAATACTTACTTGCACTTCCTCGAGAAGACTTTGCAGAAAGTCTAGAGACAAAACTTCCAGGCCGAATATCTTCACTAATATTTGCCCTATAGTAGGAATCAGTAAATCTTGGAGGAACGTTTGTAGATTCTTGCAAATTTAGTATTAATGTCATGTGACTCTGTCTTGGGAACGGAATGCCATGATCTGAAGCTGTTAAATTTAGTCTATATATACCAGATCGTACTCTTGAAACATCAGACGAGTATTTGTTAGAAAAAGTCAGTTTGCCGTTATCGTACTCGATAGAAAAGTACGCGTGATCATTTCCACTTGAAATATAGTAAGAAATCCTTCCATTATTTCCTGAATCAGCATCAACAGCCAAAGCTTGATATAACGTGCCCCCAAGTGTATTTAAGGAAACTGTAACTTTATTTGAAGAGACAAAAACAGGAGCGTTATCATTTGCATCAGTGACAGCAATATGAATAGTGGCGGAAGTATACATTCTTTCTGAAATATTAGTAGCTAAATCTGTTGCTTCGAGGACTAGCCAATACTCTTTCAACGTTTCATAGTCGAGAGCTGAACTTAGAGTCAGAGATCCAGTTAAGGGATCTAAGTTGAAAATGTTTTTGGTAAATGGTAACGAAGATACTATGCGAAAATTAAGTTCCCCATTTAAACCAGTATCTGCGTCTTTGGCTGTAAAATTGTACACAGTTGTGCCAATAGGTGTGATTTCAGATATCTCGATATTTATGGGATCTTGGGGCCACTGCGGGGCATTATCGTTGACGTCTTCTATATCGATTTTTACAGTAACAGCACTACTTTGTGGGTTATTAGTAGCTGAAGTATCTAGTGCTCTAACTTCTAATCTGTATTCATCTTGAATCTCTCGATCTAACTGTCTGGCAACTACTAAAGATCCAGTTCTTCTATCAATCTCAAATGTGCCCGGTAAGTAATCAGATGTTAATGACATCAACAAATAGGAAATTTGTTTCTCTTCTTCATTATTTATCGAATTGTCAGTAATATCGCTGTCACAACAAGCTACAGTTCCTACGATATGCCCAATCTTTGCATTTTCTTTCACCTGAAACATAAATATTTATTTAGAAACCAAATATACAATATTATTATTTTAGTGATCATATATTTGAAGATTCTGAAAGCAATAAAAAAAACCACACACCTTAAATGACAAACTTGAGCTAGTATATGTAGGTCTATTGTCGTTCAAGTCCAGAACTTCTACTTTTAGCTGTCTCACTGTCTGCTTAGGAGGAGTACCACCATCTGTAGCTGCTACTGTGAGTCGATAAATCGACCTTTCTTCATGATCCAGTACTGTAATAAAATTTTCGATTAATATCTTCAACTTAATAATTTTCATTTAATAATGACTGGAAAATAAATAACTTTATACCTGTGCTAGTTTTAATAACTCCAGTATTAGAATCAATAACAAATACTCCAAACCCATCCATATCCCTCTCATTTAAAATGGAGTAAGTTATTGATGAATTAACTCCGTTGTCTCTATCTACTGCCTTGACTCTGGCAACTTCAGCGCCTGGTTGCTGTTCTTCTCTAACACTGACTACATCTTCTCTGGGATCGATGATCTCAGGTGGGTTGTCATTAACATCGGTGATTTTAATGGTTACAGGAACACGAGTAGATCTTGGGAGAGATCCCTGGTCTTTGGCTTCAGCAAACAGAGAGTAGGAGGACTTGTATTCGCGATCAAGAATTTCTTTGGTTGTAATAACACCTGAAAATAATATATTTATAATTTTAGTGAGTAAGCACGTATTAACGTGTTATAGAAATATTTTAAATTTTTATATTACAAAAGTTTAAAATAATAATATTTTTATTGCATCTAGAAAGTTAGTCCCGATAAACATCCTAACTTTGTTCAATATTTTGTCAATTTTAAAATGATTATCGCGAGTCTCCAGCTCCGAAATTAAGAGTTCATAAAAAAATCGCTTGCGGCAAAATAACTATGATTATCCAAAGAAGACTCCTTACTGAGTAACCTAAACTCATGATGACAGAAGCGGGCGAAGGAAGAACTTAAAAACTTGATTGTATAATATAACTGCAATCAATAAGCCTCATAAAATCTTAGCCATTAATGTTGAAATTACAGTAAGATTTAAACGTTTTCAGATAATTTTATACGGGAAAAATACCGCTTTAAATGCCGCGAAACAAAAATATAGATAAAAATATATATACCAATGCCTAACTTACGTTATATATTAAGCTTGCTGTCAAGAGACTTGGATGTTATTTTTCGAAGGTTCATAAAATATTGTGACATGGTTTTGGACTTTCGGTGAAATATAATACGGAGCATTAGTTAGAAGACAAATGTTGCTGCGAAACAATTTTAGAGGATCTCAAGAATAACTAAAGGGCAAGAAATTCGTATCTGCAAATTCATTTACAATGGCGTCACCTCGTCCCTTGAACGCAATTACTTTTTTGTTTCAACGGTCGGAATTATTGCAATTTATAGTCGCACAATCGAGAGTCAGATTCCAACTACATCTTACACCTATAATTCATTTGCGAACATACGAAAATAAAAGGTATCCGTCAAGCAAACGAGTTGTAGAACCATGGAACGTCCTACACGTACATTTGTAACGTATGAGCTTTAAATACCCGACGACAGTATCTGGTCGTGGTAAGGCTTGTAATAAAACATGGGAGAGAATAGCGAGGCTCCTACATAGCAATATTTTAATAATAGTTAATGGCGGGTCACGACGCATGCGCGCGCGACGACGTTTATAACTCGGAATTGACGCGCATAAATTCATTGTGCGCTGCCTGCCAGTACGCCGTGAGTGCACCGTACCTTCTGACCTTTCCAATAAAAATCACCATATACGATTATCAACCCCGAAGTGTTTAGAGACAAGATATACGATCAGCTTGAAAGACCTCGATTCGGCCAATCTTTGAGACGCCGACGAATAAAATCAACGAAGCGATTATGTTCATAAAAGGCCGCGAGTTTTTGCCACCAAAAACATTGTATAAGCACCTGTTCAAATCTGAATCCGCAATCGGAGCCGATCGGAACCACATACAGACGTCGACGCGAATGATTTACGAATTTACCTACGCCGCGGTAAAGGGTGAGCTCCCGGTAAAGATTCGCTAACTAGCTCGTGGGGTGTTGATCGCTGATAACCGAATTGAGACGAAAAGATCCACCATTCATCAGTCAGTTATCTGCACGATAACGAACTGCCAACCCCCCTTTTTACGAACGCCCATATTGAGCAGCGAAAAACTCACACGATTCCGGCGATAAGCATCAGTGCGATTAAAGAACCGGTGAATCATGCGAGTCCAGATTATGCCCATTTATGAATAATAATCCAATCGTATCGCGCGACAGCACAGCCTTAATAATACCTGAAGTGTATTATTATAATGCAATTTTATTCCTGTTGAATATGATCAAGTGATATCGGAAAATAATACGCATAATATTTGAGAATACAAAACTGATCTTATTACACGGTGGAATGCGACAGATGCCTGTAGAAAGCTGTTCATGGGAAGGCCCCAAAGTAAATATATGCGCCATTGGATCTGCTCCCTATCCATTTAAATTGTGCAGGTATTAAAGGTCTTGTTTGACCAAACTGTTTGTTCAGTCGATGAGTCTTAAGGCACGACACACTTTGGGTTTTAGCTTTCAAAAGAGCCGCTGGACTAAACAAAGCTTCGAGTGGCCTGTTGGTCACTGGAATAGTTTCTCGCTTGGTCAAACAGAAGACTGGAGTCGGCATTACGGTAAAATTGCATTGTTCTAAGTAAGTACGTGTTGTAATGACGCGTGTAGCGCCGGCCCTATTTGGATTTTTAAGAAGTAACGTAAACAAAAATTCTGCTGCCATAAGTGAAAATAAATAACTGCAGCAGTATCGATAAATAAACTGCCTTTTGAAGAAGCGCTGTGGGTTGGAAATTTTATTTGATGTTCCAAACGAAGCTTGTGACGTTCCGTCATTTAAATTTGCAGCCAAATTTTTCCTTTTAAAAGTACATTTTGACACTCACCTGTGACAGGGTTGACGTTGAAACTAGTATTTGACGGGAACAAACTGTATCTCAGAACGGCATTATCTCCTATATCAGCATCAGTAGCAGCTATTTTTCCAACGAACGCTCCAATCTTTTGGTTTTCTTCTACTTGAAAATCGTAAGCTGATTTCGAGAACAGAGGATCGTTGTCATTTGAATCTATGACGTTAACGATAAGACTAGCAGTCGCTGAGAGAGGTGGAATTCCGTTGTCAGTAGCTGTGATGAGCATTTTATGCTTAGCAACCGTTTCTCTGTCTAACGCTTTACCCAGATAAACCCATCCAGTACTGGGTTGTACTTTGAAAAATTCTTCAGTACCGTTGCTCATAATACGGTAAGTGATCCTTGCGTTGTTCCCAGTGTCTTTATCTATCGCTTGTATTTCTAATATCTGCAAAGAGAATTTTCATTACATGGATGGCTTGCAAAGGGAATGCGACTGAGACCATATTAGGTAACTCGGCGTCGAGATCTAAACCGATGCTTGTAGATTGTTATCGTTGTTTGTTCGACCATCTAAGTAATAAATTGTGTTACGCATTTTCTATGAGCTGTCTGATAAGTACAAATTAACTGTCGCATTATACATCATAGGAAAAACTAACAGCCAGTTTGAATACACTTTTGAAATATGGTTAAAAAAATACAGCAAGAAGCAAATGAGACTTTGTTAAAAATCTTTTACGTATTACAATAAAGTCAGTAAATGAAAAATGTTTCTATTGAATGCTGTAGATGGGCTGCATTTACTGTTTCATGATTTACAAAATATACATTTCAACATAATTATGATTTTGTATTCAAAACACCAGGTGATATATTTTTCGACAAATTTTTATGGAGTTATTAAACATAATTCATCTCGTCATCTTATACCTTGGTGTTAACAGCTTCAGATTCCAAAACGTTGGCCGTGTACGAGTCATGCTCAAAAACTGGTGGATTGTCGTTATAATCCTGGACATCTACAACGAGCGTCAGGTTGGAACTGAGAGAAGGCACGCCGTTGTCCCTGGCTGTGATGACGAGGTTGTGCCGAACCAGGTTTTCATAGTCAAGAGGTCTGTGGAACAAAATTAATAATAACTACAAGAACGTTTTTTACATACTTTGTGGATGTCTTTTGTTGTAAAATTAGCTTTGAAACTTTCTTAAGTTCTGTTTTGTTTAGCAAAAAAATGTTAGTGCATATATTCAGCTTTTCCTATTCTTCTTAAATTAGTAAGAATTCGTTACTGGTCATGACATTAATAGGACAAATTGAACAAATAAAGTAATTTAAATTAATAGTGCTTATACAAATTCAGATATAAATATAAATTTGAAAAACTACATCTATTTCATCCATATCGGGTTTAACAATATGACTAACAAACATCTCCTTACCTCAACAATGTAACCAATCCATGTTGAGGATTCACAGCAAACGTATTGGAAGGTCCGCTTACAGACACGAGCTGGTAGCTAATCTGTCCGTTCCTGCCGTCGTCTTCATCAGTGGCCTTGGCTGCATATACTACGGAACCGATGGCAGCTGATTCTGCCACTGATACTCGTACAGACGAAGTGCCAAACTCTGGTGTGTTGTCATTTACGTCTATCAAGGATATTTGAACCTGAAAAGACAATACGAGATTATAAGAGGAGTTTGGAAATGGTTCGTTCTAGTAATATTTAAAGACGATTTTACACGAATACTGAACATTATTTTGTTTATTTGATAATAACACTGTCTAAATGATTTAGTATATTTTAACGTTTGAATATATATATGATAAAATACCAGAGTAAATTAATACATATGTACATCTTTTCAATGCTACCTTCTACTTATTTTATCAAATTTGTAATAACAAAACATTGATCATTTCATGATGTTGATGTCAAAAACAATCACCTATAAACGAAAAAAAAAATATTGTGGATGAGAGTGTATTATCTGCCTACAAACTGTTATGCAGTTTGGCAGAATTATCTCATAAATTTTCATTATGTAATTGAAGAATAAACAAATAAAAAAAAAAAAAAAAAAAAAAATGGACAAAGGAAAAGCAGATATTTGCTATACATATTCACGATAAACTAAACTAAACTAACTGCTGGTAAACTACACTTGTAAAAATTAAAAGATAACTGGAATGTGATAATATTAATATTAATATACATAGTTGCAAATAATATTGAAATTGATATTAGATAAATAAAATGTTGATTCTGAAAAGATAATTATTTAAAAAAAAAACAGTAAAGTAATAATACCTTGTAAAACCAAACAGAAGTTGACAACACCGCAAACTTTAAAATATATCAAGTAGTTTAGGCTACAGCAGGTAATAAATAAATAACATACTTACACTAAAACACACACAACTATTAAGTTTACGTAATCGATTAAAAACACTACTAATAGAACATGCAATATTCCGTAAAACTCAGATTATTCCTGAATTTTGCTTGCACATAATGCCATACAATTTGTCAATGTTATTACAAGCAATAGTCTGTGTAAACATAGGCTTACAAATGTGTAGACAGTTCAAAAATTTTCAACATCTGTCGGAACTCGAGCCCATTATATCCATCAGTACTAATAAAGACAACTGATTACTTGTAAAACTATACTTTTTTCGATCATAATTCGTAAAATACTTTTATATAGAAGATTTACCACCACCTTAAGCCAAAGTTCTCTCCACTAGCCTAGAAAGGCTAGGAAAATTTGAAGAAAAACGTGAGACATACCTGAGTCTGGTCAAAGTTCTGCGGATTCCCATTGACAGCTCTAACGTTGAGGAGATACGAAGGTGTGGTCTCCCGGTCGAGCTGGGCTGCCGTCATGATGGTGCCACTCGTAGGGTCCAGGGTGAAGTGGTGGTTTGGGTCTCCGGAGACGATGCTGTAGCGGATTGGGGGCTTGCCTGTTGGAAAAGCGATGGAGTTAGAATAATACTTGTAATTTAAAAATGCAAAAGTTGGTGAATGAGAAGATTTTGTTTTACGATACGTTTACCGCGCATTTGTCCATGTAAGGGTATAAAACTGTTTTCTAACATTTTGTAAATATTAAGTATATTATTGTAGTACGAGTATATCTAATTGGGACAACTGTTTGTCCGTTTATAATTTTTTTATTATATATTTTTAGGGTTCCGTACCCAAAAGGTAAAAACGGGACCCTATTACTGAGACTTCGCTGTCTGTCCGTCCGTCCGCCCGACTGTCACCAGGCTGTATCTCATGAACCGTGATAGTTAGAGAGTTGAAATTTTCACACGTGATGTATTTCTGTTGGCTCTATAACAAAAAATACTAAAAAACAGAATAAAATAAATATTTAAGGGGGCTCCCATATAACAAACGTGATTTTTTGCTCGTTTTTACGCTCGATATTGATAACGGCAACAGGTAGACGCTTGAAATATTCACAGAATATTGAGTTATAACATTCACATTTGAAAAATAAAATAAAATAAGTATTAACGGGGGCTCCCATACAACAAACGTGATTTTTTGCCGTTTTTATAGATAACGGTACGGAACCCTTCGTACGCGAGTCCGACTCGCACTTGACCGGTTTTTTATTCTATGATAAGTTTGCATTTGATCGTTTGCTCACCTTATATTGAGAGATATTAAATTCTGTTATAACTTTAAAATAAGTATAAGTTTATAAAACTCAAAACCTCCGACAAAAACGGCTGAATCGATTTTGATGAAACCTACCTAAAACACCTACCTATCGCTTGTTTCGCGCTCTCGCTTGCAAGCTCGGCTCAGGCGGAACGTGACACTTTTTCGTGCGTGCAGCCGGCATTCATCGATTTATAAGACGTTATCACGTCAATAAATGTAGATTAAAACAAATTCATAATGGTAAAGTTGCTTAAATTGTTATAACCTAATGAACTGTAACTAACTATAACATAACTGTAATAAACTGTAATAACTGTAATGTTTGAAACATATATATTATACGTTTCCACCTAATTCTATATTATACTATTCCAAATTATATATTATACGCTTAATTTTTAATATTAGAATGTTGTAGTATTAACTTTAATCACAACCACTATAATATTGGAATAAAACACAACATAAATCATAGTCATCTTGGCTTCTTAAACATAAAATAAAAAACATTTACCCTCACAGACACTTTGCATGCACATGGCATCCTATTTTCTACACGCAAAAAACAATAAGTCATTAATTGCACCGTTCGTAATAGACGATATTGTAATAACGGGCTTACTGCTGAACCAAGCTTCATTAATTACTAGATACGGGTTTTTTGAAGACACTGAAGTCTTTACCTTTTTAAATTATAGCTTAAAAACAGTATATAAATGTATTATTTATATCAACCACCCATAGTACAAGCTTTGTTTAGTTTGGGCTAAATAGTGTTGTGTGAAATGTCTACCAATCTTTATATTAAATTTATAATAATATTTAACCTAGACATGTTATTTCTGTCTAGTCTATGCTTGAATACCAGGAAAATAATTTGCTACTAGGTACTTCGTTCTCTTAAAAAGTGGTGGTTTACAAGCCACATTAGTTATATATATATATATTTTTTTATAATTTAATGAAAAAACAATCGCGCTAACTTTTTCCAGTCTAAATTTTCTTTCATGTTATTATTCATTATATTTTTATATATTTTGTTATTAAAGTAAGTAAGTAAGCTCGTATAGACTTAGTGGCCAGCCCTATTGTCAGAGTTATGAAGCCGCCGAAAGGCCTAATGTTATTATACATAACACATTATTTGCTTTTATTACCAGTAGTAAAATTATTCGTTTGATAATAATACTGGGCGTACAGTATTTTAGTTTTATCCAGTCTACATACATATGTGTAAGAAAAACAAATCACTGCTTAATTTTTTTGTATGGCAATTTATAGTAAAATAATTATTTTGCTATTTAATTTACTTAAACATACAACCGCATCAAATTTTCCCGTCTACAATCTTTCATTTTTGCTGTCGGGAAATTTTCTTTCTTTTAATAATATAGATAATATTCACACAACTTTGATGCTTTAAAACTCAAAATTATTTGTAAGTTTTTAAATAAAAACTACGGGTCACTCACATCTGTTTTGAGCCGAAAAATCCGTCTATTAGTTTCAACCGCGTAGTATAGTTTTTATTTAAAAATGTGTGAAAACCACGTTAGTTTCCTTTAGTAATATTTTTGTAAGTTATTCTATTTTTAAAAAGTGTAAAGCAATTTGTTTGAAGAAACTATTCACCAAATTGTTATTGCAATGATATTTTAGAAAATATCGTCGAAATTTTTGAGCATCAAAAAAGCATTTTAACAAAATAAAATTGCAACCCTATCCTTGATCTGATCCAATAAAAACAAGATTCACAGCATCTTTACCCTTGATCTATTTCGAACCTGTCTATATATAATTACACCCCAGATTAAATTAAAACAAGGCATCTCTTCCACGTTCTGTGTACGCCATTGTTACGTCTCTCAGTATACTGTTTTGGACTCTTCGAGTGCGTTTGCTCTTATTGCTAATTGTATTTTGATCCTAGCTCGGCGAATTAGCATTTGTTTGATTTACATCGGGAATATTATGTATGGGTTTGAATGAGCCACCTTGTGCTCTTTTATTTTGCCTAAAGTGGCTTATACAGTTGTCATAATTCTATAGCATATGGGAGGCAGATTTATGGAACTGTCCTTAGAAGAGATCAGTAGTGGGATAAAGAAAGTCTAGATGATATTGTTGAAGTAATTCTCTGTGGTGTATTTTGTTTGTGGACTATCTTTTGTTTAATACTTATTCTTTCCGTGGGCTTATATTTTTTTATGGTTGGACTGTGGTGTTACCGTGAGTTAGTAAATCTCGTAAAATAAATCTTCCTAATATTATAAATGCGAAGGTTTGTATGCGAGTTTTTTTTTATTGTTTGTTGCTCCTTCATGCTAATATGTATAGCTTTTAAAGGTTACGGTTTAATTTTGTATAGAAGAAATTTATTATAGGATAAGTTTATAACTTGGATTAATATATTGATTGACTATAGTCAATCAATGTATTTACCCAGAAAAAGTTAAGGTTTCTATGGAATAGCGCATGAAATTTTAAATTTTGTCTATTAATGAATGATTATTTTATATAAATCGATAAATAACGTCTGTAATTAATTGTACCCCTTAATCCAATTGATATTGATGAGAACGATGATGATTTCACTAAGGAGCATATAGTCTGTTCGGAAAAAGAATAATGTGGGATTGAGGGCGCTAGTGTCCTATGTATTGTATTTATTACCTAGTGTATTTTTTTTTTGAGTAGCAACACAATCGAAACATTAGTTCCCATTTTTTGAAACGGCAGTTCTCTTTCTAAATCGACTCTATCACCCTAGTTGCATCAGTAATTCATCTTACAAAAGATGCACAGAAACTGTGTGTGGGTAAATGAAAACGATTTTGAATCTATCAATTTTTAATTGGCAGCTCTCACAACGATTTAAAGGGTTCGTCTTCGAAATATTTTTTTCGTTGCGCGTTCAGTTTTTACGTTCGTTTTTTCGCGGGTCGTTTTGGGCAGAACCGCTGACGCGAGATTGATATACAGTTTTATTCGTGGACATGCCCGGCAGTCTTTGTTTGTGTAACAGGTCCCGACGTCCGCTTCCCTCGCCCCGCCTTCACGCCGCGCCTTCCTTTTGTCTCTCCTCTTTATACAATCGGTGACGCACATCGTCTTATTTCGGCAGGATTCGGCATCCCTGTTCCCTCCGTTTTTATCCACTACATTGCTATTTCAAGTTCTTTAAAAATTTTACCTACATCATCAAATACTTCGTAATTATCAACCGCGCTGAACGCTATTGCGATAAATTTCGCGATCATCTCTTAATACCGGTGACGGTAAATTGTAACTTTGTTTGATTTAGAGTTACTTAAAGGCGAAATCTTAAATTCATGAGCACTAAATAACGTCAGGCGCACCCTCGAGGGGATTACGGCGAAACATTGGTCGGTGTTCATATTTCTTTAATTCTTCGAATGCGATAAAGTAGAGATGTCAATGGCGATCAACTTCGAGGCTGGTGTCCACTCAATTCATTAGGGACGGGCAGGCATCACGTGTGCCTTACCGGCCCGCAAAACAAAATAAATTTGCATCTCGCCCTTCTAAATTGAAATCATTAATGGCGTTTCGATTATCTCACTCACGAGGACCGAACTGTACTTCAATTAAGTGTTGTAAAGATTTCCCTATGTGAATTGTTAGCGATTCCCGATTTAATTTAATGAATTAATTTATCTAATGCAATGAAGTTAGATTATCTGAGGGCATAACACGGGCGACACCGGACCGCTTTTAGAAATCCTATTGTTTATCGGATCGGGACCTCCGCTTGACTTTAATGCGATGTGAAAATATTTTAGTGTTTATCACCTCAGTTTAAAATAAATAATTGCTAATGTACGCAGATTTGCATCGACAATGGCACGTTCAGGAATTCTAATAGTTAATTTTATGTTTAGCGCATTTGAGATACTCGAGCGTTTTTGCATTGCAAATTATTGACAATATATTATAAGTATGCCCTTAGAAAATGAAATTAAGTAAAAAAATATACACTGATAGAAAAGAAAAAAACATGTAATTTAAACCATTTTCAGATTTCTTTAGTTTTTTTATTTTTTGTAGTTTCTGGATATTTTAATTTCAACCTTTTCACGCCTTAACGCGTCCAACCTTAAAACAACAATCAAACATCATGGCGAAAATTACGCTTATTACCTGTAACAACACTTAAAGTTTTAATACATAAATCCACGTAACTCCCAGCTGAAAAAGTTGAAAATAATTGTGGTACGTACCGACTGAGCGGACTTTCAAAAAAGAAGCTCTAAAAGTTTCGGGGGCAAAAACTGTCGCGGCCCGAGGTCGACGAACCAAAGGATTTATTCGACTGGGATGCGTCCGCGAACCGAAATGTATCCTTGGACTCGGATTCGAATTTCAAATTTTCAGTTACTATACAATTCTGCGAGCGTGAAATAAAAATTGTTTTATTTATGCGGATTTTGTTGAAAAAAAAAAAAGTTTGGTGCGGCTGCTTATCGAGTGATCTAGCCATGAGTACATTTCGGTGAGTGTGCGTCTGCTTTGCATGATCTCATTCCCCATGCCCTTTTATCTATCGGACAGTAAGAAGCACGAAAAAGCGACATCGTTACATGGTTGATATTCCGAAAACACGTACGAAACGCTTTAGCTCCACTTTTATTGTGTGTACCGCCAAAATGTGGAATACGCTTCCTGAATGGGTCTTTCCGAATGGATATAATCTAAGTGTTTTCAAATCGCGAGTGAACAGGTTTCTTCTAGGCAAGCGCGCTTCATCGTACACCGTAACTGTCACTTAACACCAGGTGAGTTGACGGTCAAGCGCAAGCCTATAGTCGAATAAAAAAAAGAGTGATTTTTATTTCGTGATATATTATGCGAAAAGACAACCTCTACAAAGATTAGTTTTAAGATACATCATATCACTGAATTGTGTATCATCTTCTCAGCAGTGTCACTATTTATCGATAGAAGTAAATTTAGATTTAATAATATGGAAATACATAAATAATATGAACCCTCTGTGTATTAGGTACTTAACATATTTTGAAAGCAATATACTTTGTATTTAGTTAAAAACTTTGCCAACATACAGCTTACACAATTTAATTCATATCGATATCAATCAATAAAAAAATCATCTGAATATAAACTGAATTATATAATATGGATGGTTTTTTAGGTTTATAGGTTTTTATCTATATTAGATATGTAGATATACGATCTACCAACTCACCTGATGTTAAGCGACGGTGTCGCCGATGATGGATCTCATCGATCTAAAAGATACCCATTCACACTAGCCTTGAAAATTTTATGATTGTAGTTCTCAGAAAACTGAGAAAGAGACTTTACTACCTACAAAATATACGTTGTATCAATTGTCATTTTAAGTATCCCAGAAGCAAGTTATAATATAATTATGCATATTAATAAAATTCTCCCAGTATTCTAACGGCAAATAGTTGTATCTTCGACGCATATTCCGTCATCTATGATAAATGGCATATGCGTGTGGTCCAGCCAACTACACATTAATATATGTATGTAATGTATAGTATCGTTATTTGATTAGACATCAATAGATTGGTAATTATGGAAGAAGATATTCTAGTAGAGTAAGTAGCATGAACGTTTTGACCAAATTTAATTCAATTTCTTTTCAAACAGCTTTATTTAACTTGCCCTGTTTATTATTTTTTGGGTCAAATTTAGTAATCAAAAATTTTTCCTTCCTGTTGAATGATTGATCTGATATTTGGTGCATACCTTTAGTTTTGACGACAATACATTTAAATATATACAGTGTAATTCTAAAGTAATTTATCATATATTATGTCCATAGCTTATTATCTAGTAATAATCATTTAAATTTAAAACATCATAAAATTTTACACAAAATAACACATGATATTCTAGTAGTAAATACTGCTACTACATTAAGGCATTTTTATTATAGTGTCTAGTATCATTTCATCCATATTTTATAATTTTTTACAAATAAAACAGTATAAATAGAGTACCAAGCTGGTAACATCGGAAACATACTTTCTACAGGTCGTTTCTCGTCCAATTTGCTCAGTCGACACCGCAAACCAAAACAGGTACACATTTAATATTCCCCTTCCAAATATCGAATATAATATGTATTTTTTAATTAATGGATGTTTATCTCGAGCCCGCTGCTATAAATCTGGTGGGGGCGTGCGTCTGCGCACCGACATAAATGTTACGGACCTCTTTCTAATTAAACTTGAGAATGGGTGGAAGCGCTAAGGTGAAAGAAATTAGCGGGTTGGAACAAATGTAAGACGTTACTAATTTGGTGGTGATGACATGGACGAGTCTTAATTTCAGAACCAGTGATGAAAGAACTATCAGCTATTAACAGAATACGCTTACATGTTATTGTAATATGTAGGATTAGGGTACTCTCTGTTTATTATTTTTTAGTATTTTTATCATTATTTATTTTATATATTGTCATTACCTTTTGTTTTTGTTTTTTGACTATATTTATTGTATTGAATTATATATTTTCTTTGACATTTGATATCTTTTGTGCAATTATTAATATTAATTTTACTTTATTGACATTTAATTACATTTTAAATAATTTTGAATAAATTGTAATTATGGTTTTGACGTATTTATCATTAGTATAATTCGCATTAGCGGAAAATTAATTATTTATTTTATTCAATTAGCACCAATTGAATAAAATAAATAATTAAATTTCCAACAATTTTCTGCTAAAAATATGAGTAATATGAGAAATAAGTCCAGAAAAGCATTTTTGCGTTAGTAATTTTATTTCTAAAAATGATTTTTATGCATGAAAATTAACTTGGATAAAATTGAAATTTTTGTAGAATATTTGTGATATTTTTTTAGTTTTACAAACGACGATTTTTTTCTTAAGTTAATGCAGTCATTTTATATCTTCAACAATGTGGAGCGCGAGCGAGACGGACGATGGTCGAACTACCGAATCTTAATATCAGGCACGCAATTTGTCTCACTCTGTCACAATTGCAAACATCAAAGCTTATACCTTACACCAAACGAAACAAGAACATTTTGATTTTTAACTGCGATATCTTGCGAATCTAATGATTTGATTCGCCATACTAATCCTAGCAATGTTGCTATTGTTGGATAATTACTTTATAATTTATTTGCGATGGGGCACCAAATGGCTTAATGTTACAAATACAGATGTAACATTACTCGTATTACTTTGCTTTGGACACGAGTTGATCCTGTTTATTGGATGGGTTATTTGGCAAGAGTGGTAGTTGAAACAAAAATCGACTGGAATTATTCTATTCAAGTCAAAATACTAATTGCCTATTTAATTTAAGATAATCTGCAACATTTGTCACTTTTTCAAAGATAAATTAAAGATAAGATAAATGTATCAAATTATTACCTGTGTTATATAATCTATACGCTTCATTGAGGTGTTCAAACAAAGAATTCAGTGAGTTAGTAGGTTGTAAGAAACACTGTAATTGGTTAAAAAATGACGAAGTAATCGATGAATATACTTAAAAAAATTACAGACGAACATAGACCTCCTCCTTTTTTGACGTCGGTTAAAATAAACTAGATTATGTCTTCTTTTTTTACGCAAGATAGATCTACGATTGACCACCAACTCGCCTGGTGTTAAGCGACTGTGTGGCCGAGGATAGTGCTCGTCGATCTAGAAGATATCTTTCACTCTAGCCTTGAAAATTCCAAGATTGTATTTCTCAGGAAACTGAAGTGGCGGCAAAGAATTCCATTCCTGTACAGTACGCATCAAAAACGTGGACCGTAATCTCTGAGTACGGATTTTTGATATCTAAAAACCACATATCTAATACGATCAATACAAGTTTGTAGGTTAGTACTGAATAGAGCAACCCCATCGATCTCCCATTAGAAACAGCAATGTGTACTGGGCCCGGTAAACACGTAGCTCTCTTACATCGGTGTAGATGCGGCCCCAATAAACATGCTCGTTATCTGGGCACCGAGCGCGAGCGGTGCGTTCGCCAATATTTATACAGGACGGCTTTCTACGGAGGCGCGTGGCACACCGAACTGTAATTGCAATCAGGCTAACTCGGTATGTAAAAAAGTACTTTTGAGGTATTTATTTCAAGCTTTTCAAACGTTTTATTTATGTCTTATATATATTTCAAGATTTTAATAGTTTTGCGATTAATGCAATTTTTTACCAACTTCCAAAAACGAGGAGGTTCTCAATTCAACTGTTTTTTTTTGTAAGTATGTTACGCGATTACTTCGCTAATTAATTATGAATTGTGAGCAAGGAATGTGTTAAATATTTTTACGATGTATATTTTTCAGTTTATGAAGGAAAAGATAAAAAAAAATATGATTTATATCCCCCTTTTATTTAGTTTGTACGGAACCCTCGGTGGGCGAGTCTGCCTCACACTTGTCCGATTTTTTTAAGTCGGTTGTTTCAGTAACCCTTGACCCAAGAGGAGGGGTGTTATAAGTTTGATGTGTGTATGTGTTGAGTGTATATTTGTGTGACGTCGTAGCTTTTAAACGTATGGACCGATTTTGAACTTGTTTATCAATGAATTTCTAAATCAACTTGTTCAGAGATGATGGGATGACAGTTTTTTTTCGTCTTTATTGGACCTTACTTAATTTCTTTTTATAGTCAGCTGCATTGAAATAGTCACAAAAACTATGTACGTAAAATTATATATTAATTTGGCACCCAGAACAGATTCTCTCGTATCGTAACGGTGTGAGAGACATCCCACCGCCGCGCCATACTGTAGCTAGGCCCGAGCCGTACCACTGTAAATCACGAGATCTCAAACCGTACCGTTACGGCACTTGTCCATGGGAATAGTACTCCATGACTGCGCTATTGTTACACCATGCAGATACCAACGGAGTGGACGGTTGAGACAGAAGGTGGGCTTCATCAAATTAACAATGCACCCCTAAAAAGATGTGCAGTAAATATTTAGGTACAATACAAATATAAATATTTATTGCGTTATGGGGTCAAGAGCGCGCACTCATCCTGAAGAAGGCCGAAGTTCGAAACTATTACATACCCAGAGTAGAGACTTAATATTTTGTTATTTGTGACTACTAATTCATAGATATTGTAAGTTATTTATTTATTTTATTGTCATAATATATTACTTTGGTACGATCTACATCCTAAATTGTTTGACAGATTTTAATAAATGAATTATTATTAAATTCATTTCAGTTGTTGGAGTGAAATAATTACTAGGTATTTCAAAATAGAGGGATAATTCTATATTTTTAAACGACTTCCAAAATGGAGGAGTTTCTGAATTCGGCGGAATATTTTTTAATGTATTTTTTATGTATGTTCCCGGATTACTAGAAGCCATCTTTTTTATTTGAAAGGGCTTACTTCCCAAGTGGTCCCATAAAAGTGTCGTCAAAATCGGTTAGGTAGTTTGATTTTTAAAACAAAATTGCGCATTTTGAAGTCGCTTTTTCAGTTTTTTGAACTACACTTGTAGCTGGTATTTTGTACAGTTTTCGCGCGTGACAGTTCCCGTCTGACAAAATTTGACAAATAAAATTTTAGCTAAAATATATCGCACGTTTATATATGACGGTATATGTAATATTATTCTGAACTATAATTAATATACCATCGATTTTGTAAAACGTTAATAACTGTTTCACAGGACTCTAAGCTTCATAGTTTGTCTTGAGTATACATTCTAATGCTAGAAATATAAGTTAAAACATAGTTAGGTACGTTTGTAGCGGGAACGTTGTAATGTATGAATTATGATTTAGCTTATTATAGAAATATTTAGTACGTGCCTACTGAATATAAGAGAGCGGTGAAATCGAGCACAGTGCGTTACCATACAGGGTTTTAAACTGATCAGGTTTAAAGTTCTGAGGACACTAGGATTCTTCGTGCCAGAAATGCTATGGGATAAACCTACAAAGCAGAAGTCGATCCAATTTAAATTCGTTCCAAATCCTCAGATGGGAACCGAACCTGGACCTTTACATCTGAAGAAGGAAAAGCAACAGTGCTAGGCTGCTAGCCGAACGTCGTCAAACTTACATACATCACGTATCACACAATATCATTTTGGGTAAAATGACTAGTCTATTTAAATAGAAATACAGCAACTTTCCCAAGTATAGAAAGTTATTCCAGGACAGATTTATAATTACAACAGCAGCGCGATACCTATCTCACATCAGCCGTTAATTATGACGGCAATGAGCGGATAAATTCGAAATTGGAATGCGCATGCGCATAGCTCGAATGGTTTTCCGCGTCTATCTATATTTCTAGCTGTCAGTTGTTATTACGCAACTGTGTGACAGAGACTGGACTGCACTGCACAAAAAGGATGCGAAAATTCATTCAGTTTTGAAATGTTGTAATCACGCTATCTTTTGTCAGTAAAATACGCATTTTTCATACTGTTGTATGAAAAAAAAACAAGTCATAGTATATCACCTGAAATTAAAATATATCTTAGGGCGTCAACTGTTTGTTTTTATCTTCCTGTTGACACGCTAGGTATATACACTTTTGGTACCTATAGAAGTCTATGGTTGAAAAAAGTTTGCAAAAATTTATTTACCTATATGGAATATATCGATCTACACCCAGGGTAAACATTTTCTGCTGAGCATCGATGTTTGTTCTGTGCTTGGGTGTTTATATATATCATGTGTGTTCATGTGTATATTTGCTTAGTTTCGAGCTTGATGGTGTTTTGTAAAAATGCCCTTCAATATTTGTTTATTAAATAATTTTAGGTATGGTTAACGGTGGTTGTCAATATTCTGTCGCTTACGGGTTAAAACACATTTTTATTCGTAATTAGGCTTGACCGTTAACTCGCCTGATGGCAATATCTCACTAATAATCTGGCCACATCAGCGGGAAACGTCGTTTATTATGGCGATGTACGTTTGTAACTTTGTCATTGACGCTCACCAAAACTCGGGTGTCGGTATTTTTTGCACATCAAAGAGCTTTAACGCGAGAGTTATTGCGTTGAAGCGGCCACACTTGCGTTCGTCAGCGCGATAATTAGCGCGTTGTTTATAGCGACGGTGAACATTGCCATTTCCCGCAGCTGTGGCCACAGCTTAACTATTGCTTGCACAGCAACAAACGTCAAACGGCTCAGTAATTTAGTCGCTAACTTGAAACATACATAAATACAAAACCACAAACTAAAATTATAACTCATCATTTCCCTTTGTTGTAAGCTGATAATAAACTTACTACGACGACAATACTTTCCAACAACTCACGAATCAAAATCTATGCGAAATGCCTCTCTTACTAATTCCAAGCTTGTGAAAATGGTCTCCAAGAGAATAGAGAAAGGCGAGAGTCGTAAAGAGCGTGTCGGGCACCGATGCTCACACATCAGGTGGTCGTGATCCTGCCATAGACAATAGCCGATTACCATTGTGCTTAACTGTGCTCGTCTTTATGTCTGGCGCAAATTACAAGATGAAGCCGAGGTTATATGAGGTTTTAGCTCTTTTTCGAAATTTTTGTCAAGAATCTGTTGCTTGTTTTCAGCATTTTGTATTTAATAGCAAAATGACGCAGGCTCGAAAGGTATTCTAATGTGCTGTACTATAAAAAAAAGAATGTACAAAGCTTGAGGTTGTAAAAGAATAAGTTTTATTGGTTTACGTACCTAGAGCACCTTCCGGTGTTTGTAAATTTTATTGTGACACATTTTATTATATTATCGTTGCAAAAAACTTTGTTATTATGGAATCTAACTGTTCTCAGAAATACTAGTTCTATGTTATTCATATTTTTTATAGTAATATTAAATGATAAAAATGTAACATACTTAATAAGATTCATAAAATCAGTCTGTTTCCTGCGAAATATAATATTGGAGTTGTCCAGGATAGAGTGAATAGATAGTTGCTATGATAGTTGCCGTAAATCTATTTAGTATAAAAATTACAAATGTATAATTTGATCTATCATTCAATAATTTTAAGCATGAACATAAAAAAAAAATTTATTTTCCATTCACGATTAATTTCATTTCTCTCCGCCGTTGTAGCGTCTTATTTGAATACAAACAGCCACTCCACGTTTTCAATAAATTTGTTCAAGCAAAATGAAGCTATAAGGTAATTTCGAACGGCAGTTCCCGTGAACTACCGCCTTACATTCATACGTACTTTTTAACAGAATATATTCCGATGTTACGTAATTCCGATCGTTTGTATTCAGAACCTCCTTTCTTAGAAAGTTAGCGATTGTAGCAGAGAACAGATTCTAAAATAAAATCTGAGTGTTCACTTGATCAAAATATTGTAAATGAATCATCTGCTATGTTTTTCTAGTAGAAACTATAAAACAACTTACCTCTTTCACCGACAGTAGCATTTAATGTACCGATGACAGTTCTGACTCGCACGTCTTCCTTCACACGAAAGTTGTATCTTGATTTATCAAACAGCGCCATCCCCAGACCAGCCGGCATCACCGTGACATGGACCACAGCCGGCTGAGGTGCCGTTAGACCTCCACCATCAGTTGCGGAAACTTCCAAATCAAACTTAGCATTATTCTGTACCAGAGCCGGCTTCGTCACCAATATATCTCCAGTACTTCTATCTATGCGAAATATATCATTGTCATTGCCATTTACGATCCTATACGTAACCGTTCCAAATCTCCCTGAATCTGCATCGGTCGCCGAGACGGCAATTATTGGTTCACTCGATATCCTCCCTTCTTTCAAGGACACGTTGTAGTCCTTAACAGTAAAAGCTGGTACGTTGTCGTTTATATCAAGCAGTTGGATCTTCACCATTGCCGTCGTCGAGAGGCCCCCTGCGAATAAATAAATAATTGGTCGCTTGATTGTTTGTATTGTTGTAATGCTATGTTTAATTGACAGACACTTGATTTATGCGGATGTCAATGCTAATGCCGACAACGTTCTGCCGATAATAATTGTTTGAGCTTTGTTGTTTGCATGTATTTGTTCTGATAATGCTCTTCCTGTAGTGCGTTAAAGGTCAAATATATAGTTGTCACAATAATTTGTTTGCACAAATTAATGTTTATTAGATAGCAATTGCTGTTCTCTTATTTACGTTTATTTAATATTTAACCAGGTAGTCGAGCATTAATAGTAATAATGTTTTATTTGCAATGAAACCTGATGCCTGGAAAGCTTTAGCAAAACTATGTTGTAATGTCATAGGAATTTCTATTAAATTTATTCTTAAGCGTCTATGACTTAAAACTTGACATGCCAAATTAGCATTGCTGAAATATACATGTTCGTACACATAAATTTAATCCGCTAAAATTGGTAATACAAGAAAGAAACTACATTCCTTTGACATTGCTAAATAATATTAAAGTACAATTTAGAATTACATAAAAGATTTCAAGCTCGACGATATATTACTCGTTAACGGCGATCGTTGACAAGCTGATATGCAAGCCTTAAGCATTACATTACTTCTTAATCGTTTAATAACCTGATATCCCGATGTTTCAGATCAATCGATACGATCACTCGAATGTTTTCTCTGAAATAAAATCCTTAAATCGAGCCAAATCTTCCTTTCCCATGCGCGGTCGGCGACACAAAGTTACCATCAGGGGTTTGGCAAATAAAAACGAGAAGGTAATAGTTGCTCGCTTCTCGCCCCATAAATCAGGTGGGGTTGCCGACAGACATTTTCGGAATATATTTCGGCCTGGCAATCCACTGCAGCCTTATTTTTGAGCAATGGTAATTCTATAGTATACGCTACGTATAGTATACGCTACGTATAGTATCGATGCATTGAGTACCGCAGTACTTGGATGACGTACTGGTTCCTGCATTTGACGCGTCACATATTTGCCAATTAAGGAGAGAAAAGGGGAGCCAACGCAAAAAGTTGAAGATCCGAAATTGACTGATGTGACTTAAATTACGGCTTTACATGCGCAAATACCTGGAAGATTTTATTATAGTACTATTGAAACTTTCTACTTTATATCTCAAATATATTTTATTTATAATAAATTAGCCAGTAGCTAGACAATTTTTAAACTGTTGTTCCTAAAAACTATTGTAATGGGTATAATCTTTGATAAAGTATCAACAGGATGTAGCGTCAATCCTCATCAATGTTTGAGCTCAATGACGTCTAATTAGACACCTTGATTAAAATAATTCCGATTTTCAAAAAAATTCGATGCAGCAAAATAGACGTCTCTAGACTTCTCAATCTAAATTAGGCTTTGGCGCGATGACATAGTCTTGATATCAATATCTTTAAGTTTGTCATTGTTGGTATATAAATGAGTATCGGTCAACCCAGGATATTTGTGAATTTTGTTTTAGACTTTACGTCCACGTGATGGATATGTTAAAAAAATTGTATACCTATTTTATAATTTTCCTTCTATTAATAATTTAATGGTCAAAAGTCAGAAAAGGGCGCAAATGGCAACTTCTGCGATAATGTATTTGAGCAAAAGGTTATTTGATTAATTTGTGATAATAATCATTATCGATTACCGTACAAAGGAATATTAATCGACTATTACGCATTAAGACCATAAAGTCGTGCCACTGTTAATTCCCAGCCAATACAGTAATTAATTTATAAGTTAATAAATCTTGAGAATTTACCCAGAATAATCGAGTTTCTATACAATTTAATTATTTAGGAAATTAATAAAGGTCTCTCAAATATTTTACCTCCTAGGAGGTAAAATACACATTCCTACACCTAGGTGTAGGAATGTTGTTTACCTACTTTATAATAAAATAGTAAAATTGAAAGTAGGTCTTAATTATACGTATTTATTGCGTCTACTTACCTCTATCAGTAGCAATCACTGGAAACTCGAAGTCGCTGTTGGCTTCATAATCCAAAGGGGCGGAGACGCAGAGTTCTCCAGTATCAGGCTTGACGATGAACTGGGCTCTGGTGAAACTATCTCCGAGAGTGTAGTTGACGATAGCGTTGACTCCGCAGTCTGGATCTATTGCTGACATCTGGGGAAAAGAAATAATTAAACATCATTAATAAGAATGGAATAGATAGATGATACCAAGTACCAGAGAAAGCGAGGATAAAAGTAAGTTCGTATCGACTGAGTGACCAACCCTAGTGTCAGAGTTATTAAGCCACCGAAAGGCCTAAGCGAGGATAAAAATGTAGTTGAATAAAAATTGTTACATTTTATCTCACAATCATTATCAAATATACTATTTTTTTATATAATACATGTATATGTTTTGATCGTTAAATTAGGTTACAATTATCATGCAATTTGCTCACTGAAAGGTTTTACTACTAGTTAACCTTTAAGAATGGCATTATCTAACAAACAGCGTTTTAGTGATTTATTAGTACAAATCAAAATTCCTATCTTGAACGCTAGAAATAAATGCGAAACAAGAAACTCCGTCTATAAGATTCTAACGCAACAACAGCTACTTTGCAGCAACAGTAAAGGGACTCGGCGAAACTAATTGTTTGCGCCTGCAGACTATAAGATAGCCATCGTAATTAATTAGAGATATTTAATCCAATGTGAATTGATCTGCGCATGTGAGGTCTTCCAACATATGAACAGGGAACTGAATGCCTTTCGCAACAATATCACTACATATTATTACTTAAGTAAATATAAACATATCCAGCAGCTCCGACTTTCAAGACATTTGCTACAAAAATGATTAATCGCTTAATTGAAAAAAGATTTCAAACTGATACCCAATATCTCAAAACAGTTATCTCGAACGAAGGATCCGTGTAAAGGAAGGACCAAAAGGAACAAAATCGATACTGACCTTTGCACGAGCTCATTATAAAATAAACAATCTAAATGCATCCGATATACGATGATAAATGAGAGTGAAAACACTAACCAGAAAATAAATCAACACCGTATAAAATACTCTCGCAAGTGTCGGAGAGTTATGCACAGATAAAGTGGTTCACAGCCGAAATAATACAGAGCAAGGATTGAAAAGATGCCGAAAGTTTGAATACCAAAAGAGAACAACCGACAAATTGGCCGGTAGGTGTTAAGTGGCCGGTAAAATAAAAATCATACAACATCGCCGATAATTAGCTCGAAATCATCTTTTTCTCTTTATCTTCGTATATTACGTACGTGACAACGGCACTTGATTAATTGCGGCCACGTCCAATGCCAAGATAAATGGCAACGAGGTTGTGCGTATACTCTTTTAGTTCGGAATTTGTATCTTAGACTCGCTAATTCTATGGTACAAATTGGATTGAGAGCCTTCGCCGGTCGAGTGTTAGTTTTAGTGATTTCGCTAATGGCTTCATTCTTGTATCTTACCTTATTAACATTGTTGGTCGGTCATTGATATAAATTGCTTCAGTATTGAGGCCTAAAAGAGTTAGTTAAAGATCATCGCCAAATCTGTATTTCAATGGTGATTACCATAAAGTCAATGGCTCATTGTTAAATGCTCTGTATTGTACAATAACACTTGCGACTTCATTATAATGACTTCGAATGGTAACATTTAAGGTAATTATGAGGTTTTATCGTGGATCCGGATCCTTTTCGAAAATATACGACGCGAAATCATTATTCCGTTCGAGTTTAACATTCATTAAAACAACTTCACTTCACTATATCATTCATCTACCGCGTCGCTACTGCGTTTTTGTTTTGTCAATCATTAAAAACGTACACGCAACGGAATCGGATACCGAGAAATACATTTGTAGGTTCGATTCCCGAATCAGATTTACTTTATTATTATTGGGAGTTTGGAGTCTGATTGATGCTTGATCAACCTCACATGCAAACCTCACGGGGCTGCTATCTCTGTCGCACTGGTCCCCTTATTAAGAAAGAACTCACTCCTACGTCGCCACGACCCCGTATTTTAGTTTTTAATGAAGATATCTTCGATAAATGTACCCTTTCGTTTGGAGCCACACACGATGACTCAACGTTTAGCGCATTTAATGACTTAAGAAATTCTAATTCGTTTTTATCTATATCCACGATCGCCTTCTCTTCACTTTGAACATAAATATCATAATTTTGAAATTGTCATCGAGTACTACGTCCCACGGTAACGATAAGATATCGCTCGTTAAATGTCATGGGAAACGAAAACATTGCTGAAGTATAAAAAATTTCTTCATATATTATGCAGTACCTACAAAATAAAAGTGCAAAATGTTGCCACTTTTTAAGTATGAGTGCTCTAGAGATAGGTGTTATCTCTGACCGTCACTGTTGGTACTTAAGATGTTTTGTATTTAAATTTCTCAATCAAGCTGACACAGGTTATATCAGCTACCACGGCGAAGCAGATTAAAGTGGTCAAAGGAAGATTTATTGAACACGGTACTTAACGTCTTAGTAACAAACTCCAAGATTGCTAATATATTAACTTTCAGCGGTGTTATAAGTAGGTATAGTAGTTTTACGATGCGAAAGCTAATTTTGATACTCGATGTACATTCCAATAAATATTGAAATTTATTTCACATGAGAAGATTTTTAATAAGCTTTAAATAGGATTATTATTGAGTGTATTCATAGTGAACAATAAAACTACAAAATAAGCACTCATTCCATAGTTTTACAGATTTTAAAGCGTACACAGAGTCAAAATAACAATATTGTAAAATATATTTTAGAAAATATACAAAAAGACGTATTAAAAAGTAGCAAAGGCAATAAACAACATTTTGAATCCCGTAAAAGACGTTTTTCAAGTCTCAAAGGATAAACTTAAATTTACAAATGTCAAACAAAAGTTATTTAAATTCAAGAAGAGCCTCATCTAAATAAACCAGCTGCCTTGTTTACCTGGACGAAAAAATAAGTACAAAATAAAATGATTTGTTACAAAAAAAATAGTAGAGCGGAGATTCTTACTGAGTTCGGCCGTTGGTAAAGGACATTGTAATTCAACCTGATTGGCACACAATAATGGTATCAAACGTAAACCATTTAAAAATTGTCCGCGCTAAAAGGAAAAAGGTAACCAAACCAGCGACAGTAGTGCCAGGAGCAAATAAAATTCGCGGCGGACAATACCAGGACTCGACTGCGAAGGATTTGTAGAGCCATTAGTTCAACAGATCCAACTGCATCACAAACGAAAATGAACTTTAAAAATCTAATAATAAAGTTAAAGGTAATATTTTTATATTCGTTGTTGATGATTAAAAAATAAATCGAAATTCTGACCTGCATACCGATGTGACTATCACTTTCTTTGTAATTGGTTTTAATTGAAGATATTTAGAGCATACTTTTTGTGAGATTATTTTTATATGCACCTTCTTTCAAATTAAATTGACCATAAAAGAAGAAACAATAAAGATTATTGACGTACGTGAATTCAATTAAAATTGAAGCTCGTCATTCTCTGATTAGAAGAGAAAGTGGTAATAAAACTATTTCAATTATACTGTCCTATTTTGGCAAATACTTAAATGCGGAACAAGTCAATAAATATTATATTCAAGGAAACTATTCTGGCTTTCAACATAGTAATAAATTCCATATATTCGATTACTATAGTAAATATATTTATTGAATCTTTATAAATATAAAGCACAAACAGCAGACAAAAGTTTATCGAGAATTCCTTTAATTGAACCTGAGCACATTTGACCTTTGCGTTCTCTTCCTTTTATTCATTATACTCTTTATTGTACTGTAGTTTATTTCTTCTGCTTCGTTTTAAAGAATTAAAAAAGATAATTTGATTTTAGCCACAGTTAATAGCGAGCTTTAATCTGATTACGCATGGGTTTTATTGCTTCTTTTAATTTAACACTTGCATTATCTTCACGATTGTATTTAATTCTACAGTTTGCTACCTTCAAAGAATTATCTTAATGCAAACGTTTTTGTTATTTACAATTGTTATACCAGAATTCTCTCGTTGTAATTCTTTCTATTTCTCTCTATCTTTGTATTTTAGTTACTTTATTTTTTTATTCTTTTTACTGCAATAACAGAAGTTTGTACATATTTTTTACCGTAAATAAGAATTTATTTCGTAATGTAATAGATGTTTTCTTATTCTAATAATCTTATACCTAAATACATCTATATACGAGTACATACATACATATACTATGACTGTAACGGGTCAAAATCTGTACATTAAATAAATTTAAAAAAAATTGATTGGAGGATGCATTACTATCGATACAGAAGCCAAAACAGCAATTTTTATAATTTTTTTCTGTCTGTCTGTCTGTTTATACGGTGTGTCCGATGGACGCCGAAACTACTGGACGGATTTGGACGATCTGGCATAGGTACTTTTTATTCCGAAAAATTTTACAGCTCCTGTGGGATATACTAAACAATAACAACATAATCGATAACCACGCGGGTGAAACCGCGGGGCGCAGCTAGTCTATCACAATTATATCGCTTTACTTGCATTCAGACGTGAGCTTTCTTGTTCTCAAACGTTGCAATCCAGCTTCAACATTTATAAGCACACATAGTATACATACAGTAATCAGCCGGTCTTCGATGTAAAATGATACTAACCTTGCGTGAATAGACTCGCCAAGATCATTTCCTGCTGTATCTTTAAGCTTATTTACATCAAGAATTTTATTCGAAAGAGATAAGGATGTATTCTCTAAAGAATTGAAGTCAGCGGATGTGAAAAGATATGTGGAAAGGAATGTTATTTCATGCCGATCAATGTTGCATATTTTTGATTTAATTTTATATGTTACTTCCTACTAGGTCAAGAAACTGGCTCATTTATTTGCTATGTTTTAATGGCTGTTGTTAAAAAATAATTATTTTAGAATTTGAATCGTGTTCAAATAAAATGTAATTGATTCTTGTATAATACAAATTCGATTCAAGCATTTATCATATGCTTATATTTACTATTCTAAAAAACTAAGTGAAGATTTTAATAGATTTGTTTTAAAAAAAATCGGTTATTTTTTATGATTTGTGGGCTGAGAACACTGGGGCGTCAATATCTCGCCTATCAGCTCAAAGGACTCAAAATCCAGAGCCGTGAAACGGTTTACAAAAATATCTCGCCTAGTTCATTTGACAGATGAAATATTCATCTGTTTAGTTCCTTCACTATAAGTAACACCGCTTAAAGATTGTTGTTGAATTAACCACATTTAACCACAAAATCGCATGTTGAACAAAACGATGTAATTAAAGGAAGATGAAGCAGGCAAACTTAGAGAAAACTCTTAAATTCTAACTCAAACAATGATTAAAAACCAAAACAATCGAATTCAAAATGCGCAATTTTATTTTAAAACTAAACTATTGGACCGATTTTTGCAAAATCAATCTGAAATCGATTTAAAACCTCCTTTCTTCAAGTTGGTTAAAAAACTTAACCTAATAGCAAGTTTAGAAGGCAGCCAAGAACTCCTCTTTGCGTATTGACTAATACGATTTGACGTTTACCGATTTAAATTCGATGTAAGCGCATGGAAGGCGAATAAAAACATATAAAAAGCGATAAATTTTTAGCGAAACAAGCCATGTGGGAGTACGGGGGGATAAATACATGAATTTTATAGTTGTGTCTGTGTGAGGTGTCAACGCATGTCAGCCGACGCGGCGCGCGCGTATGTGACCACAGTACAAGTAGACAGTAGAACAACTTGAGACATTAAGAGTATAAAATAAAATAATGTATTGAGTATAAAACAAATAAAAGTTAGGAAAATCGTATAGACTGACCTCGTGACCTACTGTCAGAGTTATTAAGCCGCCGAAAGGCTTCCGATTTGGCTTGACGATTGCTGTTTATAAGAACAAACAACCGGGATCTACAATTTAACGTGTCATCCGACCTAAAGGTAGCGCTCAGAAAGAAAATGTCACTCACGGTCACCCATCCGAAGACTGACCACCTGTCCGTTGTTTAAGGTTATCGTCCGAAAACACTTAGTCAAGCTACGCCACAAGCGCTACAATATAAAACAAATAATTATAATACGAGACCACTCGTGAAAAATATATTTTATCTAATCTAATACCTTTAAACCAGCAATTCTTGTTATGTATAATCTGAATCTCTGAAACGGCTCCAACGATTTTAATGAAATTTGGTTTGTAGGTAGATTAGGGGACGATAAATCGATCTTGCTAGGTTTCATTTTTAGTGAACCCGGGTTTGCTTGTATTTTCATTCACACAAAATCCGAACTTGGTCGCCCATCAGGTACTAATAATAATACAAGGTTACTACCACTAGTACCTAGTGGAGCAAAAATTATAATTTGGTGCCATGACTTCGAAGCTGAATTTAACGCAAAAATATTTTTACTAAAAATCAAACTTTACTTATCGATTTCAATGAAATTTCTATAAAATCAATCCTGGAAACAAAAATTTTATTTTTCAAATGGGTTCGTGCGTTATGATGTTACAAACATACAAAAAATACAGCTGAATTGAGAACCTCCTTTTTGCAGTCGGTTATAAAATAAAAGAATCAAGAAGAAGACATTTTTTTAACCGACAGCACAGCGGATTAGCAAGATGAAGTGGCACTGGGCAGAGACCACGCATCGGCAAGCGCAGCGTAGGAAGACCAGCCACGAGATGGACGATAACCTCATACAAGTGGCGGGAAGACGCTGGATGCAAGACACTTCTAATCAGACTTTTTAGAAATCCATGGGCATGGTGGATGCCTGTTATGATGGTGAATCAACTGGTAACAACTTTGGTTCAGTAAAAAACAACATTAGTTGTCTGTAAAGTCGGTTTACGGAAGATAGTTTAACGTGACAACGTCATAACAAAACATTGATGAAATGATGATGATGATGATGTAACGGGACAATGAGCGTAACGTAACGGGACAATGAGCCATACTTTTTCGTGCGTGCAGCCGGCGTTCATCGAGTTATTAGACGTTGTCACGTCAAAAAATATGTCTACGTGTATGTACTCATAGATATGTTAAGCAGTAACTTGTGCTACTGCCTATAGTTCCACAAGTGTGTGGTGTGAACGAATGCCTTGCGGAAGGGACACCGGATAGCCGATACGCCGCGGTCACGCTGCGGTCACGCTGCGTACAGCTGCGGTCGCATCGCCCCGGCGGTATAATCGAAGAGTGAGCTTTCATTTTATTTTATAACTTTTATAAAAATTATCAACGACTAAGTCTTCATTTCATATCACTTGGTGTATAGCGACTTAGCCTCCTCCTTTTTTTAAAGTCGGTTAAATAGTGGTTAAGTGTAGTGTGTACTCGTCGCTAGTAGAGTACGTATTTTTTCATACAACCAGAACAGAACTGTTTTTTGCGTCTAAGCATTTACCATCAGGTTAGTTGGTGGTAAAATAATTACTTATAGTTTAAAAAAATGGATAACCTGCTTGTTTTTTGAAGTCGGTTAAAAACTGAAGCAACCTACTTCAAAATACGTAATTAATTTACTTGGATGACATTTTCCAGTTTTTTAAAAATGATAATTATATAGCTAAGTGTATGATTGTTATTTTGTTATAAAAACCAAAGTACTAAGCTTATTTTAATAAAATTTGTATAGGACCACCTCTGAATTATTACCTACCAAACAAAAAAGTGACCACGTGTAAGTGGAGACCACGTACCGGCAAGCGCAGCGTAGGAAGACCAGCCACGAGATGGACAGACGACCTCATACAAGTGGCGGGAAAACGCTGGATGCAAGCCGCTTCGAATCGGTCTTTTTGGAAATCCATGGGGGAGGCCTATGTCCAACAGTGGACTTCTTATGGCTGAGATGATGATGATGAAACAAAAAAGAATCATAAAAATCAATTCATAATTGCCGGAGTAATCCCGTAACAAACATACAAAAAATATACAGTCGAATTGAGAACCTCCTTCTTTTTGGAAGTCGTTTAAAAATAAGTAGCCAACATCGTGTCGAGACATGCATATAGTAGGGCTCCGCAACTAATGATGTAATGTATAATAAAGCTACTTGATGGAGTGATACCACTATTTTTATGAAACTAAAATTAAAAGACCGCCGAATGCGGTTGAAACTATAGTCGGATTTTGCGGCTCAAAACAGACAGAGTGACCCGTAGTTTTTATTTAAAATGTGTGAAAACCACGTTAGTTTCCCTAAATAAAACCACTTTTTTTTTTGACCAGGGCACTTTGTAGCGGTTCCTCTTACTACAGAACTCTAAAAACACCAGCCCATTGCCACACCAACATGTTATCTATTTTTCAAAGGTTAAAAGATTTTCTAATTTTGACCAAAAATATAAGTTTGCCGGTTCGAATGATCAACCAATCTTGATACTTTAATACCTTTTTCAATCTTCTCATGTTACATTAAAGCGTCGAAGTGTGACGAAGCATTCTTGAGTCTGTTAGAACGTATTGAAAGATTACCTATGGTGAATTCGAAATACTCTGAACACCGCATTCATCATTCATCGCAACCACAACAAGTCCACTGCTGGACATAGGCCTCCCCCATGGATTTCCAAAAAGACCGGTTGGAAGCGACCTGCATCTAGCGACTTCCTGCCACTTGTATGATATCTTCTGTCCACCTTGTGGCTCTTCTTTCTACGCTGCACTTGCCAGTTCGTGGTCTCCATTCTAGAACTTTTCGGCCCTATCGGCCATCGGTTCTATGTGCTATAAGTGCCCTGCCCACTGCCACTTTAACTTGCTAATTCGCTGTGCTATGTCGGTGACTTTTGTACGTCTACAGCGGTCTGAACACCGCATAGGACTAAATTATTCTAAGAATTGCGAGAACGGAATTAAAAAAATCTATAAAGTGACACCAACGACGTCGCTTCTGTTATTGCCACTTTGTTAAAGCAAGAGCCGAATTGGCATTTTGCGTATTTGGCGTTATGCGTCGATACAGAAATAAGTTCTCAATATATTTTTCTTTGCATTTCCAGTCAAGTAAGCCCGGATCGACCATCCTATTATTTCAATTGTAAATTATTCGTATGTGTTTGGTAATTCTTGTTAAATAATAGACTTAGTTTTTAACTCTCCTCCAAAAAGAGGGATGTTACAGGTTTGACGTAAGTATCAGTATATCTGTGTGTGTGTCTGTGGCATCGTAGCCCTCAAACTTTTTGATCTAGTTTTTTAGTTTGACAGAAAATTTGATGGAATGTGTTCTTAGCTGTTTCATCGCATCGCATCCCGTGTGTGGAATGTTGAAACGATTATAAAAAACTCAATTCAAAGTTAGCTTGCTTCGTCTTTTGTCTCACATCAAGATAAAAGCAAGCGCGAGTCAACTTTGAACGGCTGAATAAGAAATATGGCCCTTGTTTCTTGTTTCTACCACTTACGAATAGCGATATTGCAAATAGTAGAAATGGTAGAAACTGTATGCCAGTTTAGCATAACATAGATTCTTTCGACCATCTGTTAGAATAAAATACATATTAATTTAATATTTTATTACATAATTTCGACAGCTTTTAATAAATGCAAACGTGTGGGTGTCGTCGTCTTGTAATTAATTATTCATATTTTTGGCATAAATATTTTTATTGTGTCAGATTTTTGTAGCAAATGTTTCAATGTGTCAATATTAACAATAAATATTGAATTTGTGGATGAATATAATATTTTTGAAGTCATTGATATTTTTAGAATTATTTTTAGATTCAATTCAGGTAAAGGGATATAAATAAGTATAACGGAGATAATATTATTTTTATCGATTATCGATAATTTGTGTTCGAACTTCTTCATTAAAATAAAGGTATGCCTACTAAAAGTAGCAATAAATATATAAAGTTCAAGAAACTGGGAAGTTGCTATCAAATTTCAGTCAAAAGATGTTTAATAAGTAAGTTACGGATTCATAATCATTGGATAAAAAAAAATACTGAGCTGAAGTTACTAATTATATGGGACCGTTCCTGAAGTACATTTCAAACAAATAGTTAAAAGTTAGTAGGTAAAGAATTATCTCCTCACATACATAAAATAAAATTACTACAGAATGGAAAGCTTTTACGAAGTACATAACATCATTTGTTTCAAGCATTTAAATGGTTTTGACAGCTGTCCATACATAAGTAGTTTATCAAATACTTAATACATATAAAAAGCAGTATCTTAGCCCTTAAAGTACCTTTAAAGTATAATTTAGATTTAACTGCTGTAGTTACACATATACCTAAATCTAGCAAAAGTGCTTCATACAGCACTTTAGAGAAAAATGGATGTAGAATGTTGCCAGACGTCCCGCCGCGAAATCTCACAAAAACATCAAAATGGCGCGTCTTAATGTCAACTGCACACGTTGCTTTGGGTTATTATGACATTTACAAGCAATATATAAGTCTATAATTCGTATCAGAACGAATCTGAACTAGATGATTCGGTTTTATGACTTTTACATTGCAATTACTATTACCTAGTATGCGTTCGTTTCTTTACTATGGTAAGTAAGCTTTATAATAAAATATAAATAAGACAAATATAAAGACATATCAGACATCAAAACTAGTGAAGCCGTTTAAGATGTTAGAAGTTATACATAAACATACATATCCCCACACTCAATTTAATACGTATACCGTTGCCTCAGTGCTAGCTTGCCCTATCTACCATTGGTAAAATTTCACAGGAGTTTAATGCTCTATTTTTTTGAAAAAGCTACATTTGTAAGTAGTATATTTGTAGTTTAATAAATTAGTATATATAAACTAATGTATAAAAAAAGAATTTCAAGCCTCACAGATATATATTTTTTGTTTAAATATAGCATTAAACTCTTCACCTGTGAAATTTTAAGACTGGTAGATAGACAGGCATTGAGGCAATGATACGAAAAACATTACGCTCCTTTTTGCCAGTTGGGTACAAATAACTGGAACATCCGTCAAATAACAATTTGATTACGTTTGTGTACTAGTTCGCTAGTAGGTACTTGCTAAAGAATAAATCCGATAGTTAATATTCAGACTTCCCACAGCATCAGTTTCCGAGACACGTAGGTGTTGCCGTAATTAAGAACACAAAAATGTGATTTAAAATTCAAGTCGTAGCCTAATTCTGACGCGATTAGACAATCATGCGGGATTACTGTCGAGTTTATCAATCGAGATTATTGTGGACAAGTTCGCGGTTGCGCAACGCGACAATAAGCTGCGCTTGCGCAAGCTCGGAGAATAGATCAGCGCTATAACGGCAGTGTTTTTGTTTATTTTTTGTGAGGTTTCAAATTAATATTTTTTGATTATTTCGTTATTGACATCATTTGAATTGATGGAGTATCTCTGTATGACCATATACATGGTCATTTTTAAGGTTGGGCATTTAACCACAACTCACCTGACGGGTGCGTCAGGTGAGTTGTGGTTAAATGTATTAAATATAATTGAGTTGCTTCAGCATAATTTACCAGAAATGGGAATGGTTGCTCAAATAGCTCTATTTGAGAGACCATACGACGTTTTGCTGGTGAGAAAACACACCATAGATGCAATTCTGCGTTGCAAGTATCAATCGTATCGTATAATAGTACCTACTTAGATAAACGATGTAATTATTATTCCAGCGCTGTAACGCTGTTTTGTTAACTTTATCAAAAAATGTGACAACAATTTTGTTTCAGATAGCTCCTCTGGTACGTAAGTACTTACAGCTCAATTAATAGGTGATTTCACTAGCATTATTCTAAAGAATGCGCATTTATAATCTCTAAAAGTGACTTTGCGCATACTTTCTTACAAAAAACGTTCACTCAACAGCATATCATGCATAATGAAACGAAACGAAACGAAGGTTAGATTGAAATAATCGCTTTCGCTGCAGTCGGGTATTTTGTTCGGATGAATTGTGGAAATTTTAAATAAAACTATTAGATTCGATCAGAAGTATTTAACATCGTGACATCCAAATAAAATTACATATTTTCAACAAATTCCACAAATTACATATTTTCAACAAATTCCACAAATTACATATTTTCAACAAATTCCACAAATTACATATTTTCAACAAATTCCACAAATTTTCTTATATGGTTAACGTTCACATATTGTTTTAAATTGATACATTATTAATGTTAAGTTTCCGGCAGCCTAGTGGTGAGACCGTCTGACTTGCGATCCGCAGGTCCTGGGTTCGAATCCCACGGCTCGCACCTCTGTCTTTTCGAAGTTATGTGCGTATTTTTGATTGCCGCCAACTTCAAACGGTGAAGGAAAACATCGTGAGGAAACCTACATGTCTGAGAGTTCTCAATGATCTTGAAGATGTGTGAAGTCTGCCATTTGGCGAGCATTTGGCCAGCGTGGCAGACTATGGCCTAACCCTTCTCACAATGAGAAGATGGCTCGTTCCCAGCAGTGAGACAGTTTGTACAAAACAGGGCTTTAAAAAAAAAAAAAAAAACTAAAGAAAACAAGGTGTCCCGCGGGAACGAGACAGCTGCTATAACTACTCCAGCGCCATAACAAATAACAAGACAGTGCAAATAAAACTGCGCTTCAACAATGCACTCAAAAAATGACGTAGGCAGTCAATATGGCTTTTACAGATAATAAAAAACCCCATATAATTTTTTATCATTCAATTTCAATTTCCTACAACGCCATATTCGTTATCGCTACCTCAGCTCAAATTAGAGGTGTATTCGAAATTCAAAAACTATAATTCCGGCTATAAAGGTCAAACAAAATATGAGTTTAATAGGTGCTTATCTCGCAATAACTCGCATTCTGTGCCCGTTACGCTCCCACAGAACTGGTATGCGCGGTTACGAACTAGCGTGCTGGTCAAGCGACGAGCGGAAGCGATTGGCAATTGAATTCAAAGTGCACCGTATTTATAAAAAATAAATAAATAAAATGAATATTTGTGGACATTACACACAACACCATCTGGCCCAAACTAAGCAAAGCTTGTACTATGGAACTAGATGGCTGATAGAATACATATATACTTTTTTTTTACGCTCCGTCTGACGGTGCTCTGTGTCATGGAATACTTGATAGTTACTAGTAATACAAAATAATCTATGTGGTAATTATATGCTATTTACTACATAGATTACTTTGTTGGGAACGAACAAGTTTATGGCCTAATGCTAAGCAGTAAATATAGCTAGTTCCTACTCTATTGTTCTGAATATACAGCGTAGGTACTGAGTTATTGAATTAAATATGTAATCGTCATACGTATGATCGATATCATTTCAAAATATATTTAGTAACTTTACCTCGGTAATTCTATGTATCATATGTATATATTTACAACAAAAAAAGTATATATGTATTCTATCAGCCATCTAGTTCCATAGTACAAGCTTTGCTTAGTTTGGGCTAGATGGTGTTGTGTGAAATGTCCACAAATACATAAATACATACAATTTGTTATGATTATATCGTGATGATATTTAATTAGATACAGAGATAGCCGAATCATCAGAACAGATAATTATAATTAAAAAAACTGAAAAAAAACGATTTCAAAATACACAATTAATTTACTCGGACGACGTTTTGTTATAAAGACCATAGTACTGAACCGATTTTCATAAAATTTATATGGGACTACGTCTAAAATATTACCTACCTACCAAACAAAACAAAGAATCATAAAAATCTATGCATAATTAGCGGAGTTATCGCTGAACAAACATACAAAAAAACATATACGATATATATATATATATAACCTTCTTCTTTTTGGAATTCGGTTAAAAACACATTAAGGCAAATCTTCACTGTTTGAAGTCCTTTGTTCGTTTTTTTCCCCTTAAGGTAAAAAATTTTTGTGACTCTCTTGGTTTATCTACCCTGGTTCTTGCAAGACCTAACCGCTTGGCTCATAATCTTCTATTTCATACGAATAATAATAATAATTGTTTGAAAAAAATGCAAAAAATCACGCTTCAAATTATTGTATTGTCATCGGTCCTCGATAAGTCTACAAAGTTTGAATGAAATCTGACCGTTTGAAGTGGGTCAAAATCAAGTCCAAAGGAGTCTGTTCTAACAAACAAACATGCATACAGGTGAAGCTAATATAAAAGCGTGTTAAAAAGTTAGGAGATTGGTTTATAATAGCGCAGAGCTCGTGCATTTTCTCTTTGTCTCTTCCACGTGGAAGAATAGAAAGAGCCTATGACCATCGTGGCGTAATAGTTTTTTTATATAGTTAACCCGCTCTCGCTTACTCCCATACCTTACGCCACTCGGCAACCGTAATTTTGAAATGAACTCTTCTGTCAATTAGCGGAGTAATGAGCGGGTTTCATTATCATAGGTTTCGAGGTTTATAGCTCGGCTCCTGCGCCGGACTGCGACGAACTACTTGCAGCTCATCATTAGATTACCTACCTGTAAATTTAACCTATTTTCAGCTGTACTCAGCTGAAAATTCGCAAATTCGCAATTTGAAAATAGGAAGACACATTTGTTTTGTTTTTGTTGAATTCAATTTTTTCTGTTTTTTAAACTATAATTATGAAGTAGGTTGCTTCAGTTTCTTAAACTATAATTTTATTATTACTTATAACGTAATTTTTCCAGGTAAACTGGAAATAACCGGAAAATCTATTGCATTTGATGTCTATTACTTTATATTCTAACTGGACTTACCTTTGAAAAATCGTTTGACGTTTAGGTAAAATAAGCTCATACGAGTCCCCGTAGACAGCTGACGTATTGCCATCATTAGACGGTGTTTATCGGTAGATAGTAGTTTTTAATCCCCAATCTAACAGTAATATTGCTGCACTAAATACATGGAGCTATTAAGTCTAATGATCTGGTAGCGGAATATTTGCATTTGATAAATTTAAGATATTTGCGGAAGTGATAAGAGCATATAGTATTAGCTGTGATATTTGTTTAAACTAATTTCTAATATTTATAGTTAAAAAACTGAAATTTTTCCTGTTATTTTGTTATAAAAACCAAAGAAGTGAACCAATTTTGATAAAAATTTATGGGACCACATTACCTACCAAACAAAAAGGAGAATCGTCAAAATCAATCCACAATTGGCGGTGTGATCGATGAACAAACGTACAAATAAAAACATATACCTAGTCGAATTAAGAAACTCTTTCTTTTTGGCAGTCGGTTAAAAAAACATTGTTAGGCGTAGGACAACTCTCAATTATTTAAGTATTTTGTATAAAAAACATAGATTTTGAGATTATTATAAGTAATATAATTTTAGTGCATTTGACATTTTTAAAATAATAAAAAAAACGGCAAAGTACGAATTTCAATCGAACATTGAGGCTTCCATATGACAGATGAATATGAACACTGACACCAGGGCTAAAAACTCGACAAAATGTACTACATATCTAAGAATACTTGTAACTTTCTACAGTATTAAGAATATCTTAAAACGCAAGGCCTTCACATGTTGTTGATTTACATTAAAATTAACCCTACAATCTTGACAATTTTGAGACTTGTATTTAATACTGCTTAAAAGACCCAAACATATAAGTGTACGACAGACAGACAGACACACCTCACCTCACGCATATGCTCCCGCATGCTCAGTACTTAAGCCTAAAAACAAGTTTTAACCAGGTAGGTACACACAATCTAAAATTAATACTTTAAAATAATTATACAGTTTGCATAATCTGTGTAACAAATCATATTAAATGTTTTTATAATTAACAATTTTGTAAAAATAGATTTGGAGTAAATTACAGTAAAACTACAGTCACTAAGATTATTTTTAATGAAAACATAATGTATCGTTCTTGCAGATTTACAAGCCCAGTTAATAAATCATGCAACTATGTTTAATTTCCATAGCAAATGTTATTAGAGTGTAGTGTGCGGGAATCCAGGGACAGGGTGAATCATTAGCCTTATCTCATTATTCAACGCTAGGTATAAATCTCACTAATGCTTCCATATCTTATAAATCTCGAGCCGCCTGCTTAATTAGAATGAGCTGCGTACGCGCACCACATGGATGTAGGAAAATGTGTGTGCGGGGAGGCGTGATTTGTTTCTTAAACTGGGGGTCAAATAGCCAATATAATGCGTAAAGCTTTACATTAAAAACTAGACTTCAGGTAGAAAACATTAAAGTCTAATTTTCAATGACAATCCATACAAACTGAATTGTTATAGAGATACTCTTCTAGTGTATGTGATGTCAGAATTGAGAAGTGGTAGATCGTGGGCTTTGCATTTATATATTAATTGTGCTTTTGTAAGCATTCTAAGCTTACAGATTAATCTCTAAATATGGTTAATAGCTATAAAGACCTATAGATTATTTTGTAGGTCTCCTAGTATTAAATCCAGGACAACACTATAGTTTTTTGTGCTTTAAAAATATCGTGGTCCAACCAGACGTGTTACATTAATTTCACTGATCTATCAAGGCCGAGAATTTTTAACTGATTTCAAGAAAGGAGGTTTGGGTTTTTTTTGTTTGAAAGGTTTTCAAACCTATCAGATTGCTCCCATAAAAACTTAGTCGACAAGATTGGATCAGTAGTTTGGTTTTTAAAACATTGCGGATTTTAAAGTCGGATTTTTACATTTTTAGGGTTCCGTACCCAAAGGGTAAAAACGAGACCCTATTACTGAGACTCCGGTGTCTGTCCGTCCGTCCGTCTGTCACCAGGCTGTAACTCATGAACCGTGATAGTTAGACAGTTGAAATTTTCACAGATGATGTATATCTGATGCCGCTATAACAACAAATACTAAAAAAACAGAATAAAATAAATATTTAAAAAAACAAGTTTGTTACCTACAACAATATTGTTTTTTTTTTGCTCATTTTTGCTCGATATTGATAACGGTAGCAGGTAGACGCTTGAAATTTTCACTGAATATTGAGTTATATTATTCACTTTAAAAATAAATAATTAAATTAAAATAAAATTAAATATTTAAGGGGGCTCTTATACAACAAACGTGTTTTTTTTGCCGTTTTATAGATCCCTTCGTGCTCGAGTCTGACTCGCACTTGGCCGGTTTTATTAAGATATAATTGTTTTCAAATAGTCAGTCACAAAATTCAATCGACATTCCAGCTGGTTTTGATACTTGCCGCATCCAAATCCATTTATACCTTAGTGAGCGCTTCCACAATGAAACATTAGAGTATAGATGAAAGATGGCGTGCGGCCACCAACACACGCGGAAACGCTCACTTTGTGTGCATTCTGAATTAGTCTGATCTATTGTTTGAAATTATAATGTATATAGGTACATTCATGTATTAAAAAAAAAAGAGTACTTATGCAAAATTTTACGTATTATTCTGGAAGATTTATGTTTTCATTGATTTCGTTATAATTATGTTTGACACAAAAAATATTTTGTACTAGATTGTATTTTTTTAAGCTTATTATATTATTCTTTCAAAGGAAAAAAAGACTAGATCAAAATCGGTCCATCCGTTTGAGAGCTACGATGCCACAGACAAAAACACACGTCAAACTTATGACACCACTCTTTTAGCATCGGAGGTTAAAAAGGTGAACAACAGTGGAGCCTACGCCAATACCGAGACGCCCTTATAAATAAAATCCACTGATTGGGTAAGAAACTTGGCTGATGGAACTATTGTGTAATAAAGTCAAACAAATCTTGGCTATTGTAATTTATAAAACTAATCTATTTATTATTATGTAAGATTCCAAATATATTGCAACAATTGAAAGTTAATTACGACAGCACACCTTTCACACGTCTTGAATCTAGATTGATTACTATGTCCGCCAAACAAAATTGATTAGTTAAAATTTAACAACTGGATTAGTCAGGAAAGCGAAATAAATTTGCAATTAATAATCTGCCCACGCAAAAAGGTGCAGCCAGATGCAACGCAAAAAAAAACTTGTTTTGCAATGTCAATAATAGAACGATAATAGTACTTGTTCATTATTATTTCATAATAATCATCATTACAAATGTCATTGTTTTTAATAGACTATTAACTGTCAATAAGCTTCACAGTTTGTACAGCTAGTAAGAAAATTGTTTAAAATAAGAAGTGTGGAGATGATTATGCGCTTCATTGCACATGAAAATTTGTTAAAAAAATAATAATAATTCACGTTTCTAATTTCAGATTTTAGGTTAACTTTAAATAGTAAACTTTTGTGTTTTGGACCCATTTTGTACAATGTTATTAACCGACTTCGAAAAAGGAGGAGGTTATCAATTCGTACCTTGAAATGTTTCTCAAGTGTTAATGCAATTGAAAATAAATATATTTATCTCTAAATTTCTTATCTCAATCGCCAGTGGCTCAGACTTAGATTTATGGTACTTTATATTATAACAGTCAGAACTTAAACAGCTGTTACAAATTTTAGTAGGTATATTGTATTTTAGTAGGTATTAGTATGTATTTTCGCATAACCTTGTTTGAAATACTGAACAACATGACATTTTAACAATTACCTACATAATTTCAACTTTATATCGTTAATCTAGTGAAATATTTGACATTCTGACACTTTATTAAGTCCAGATCAATTTAAACGATCTAGACTTTATAATGTCGGACGATAAAAATTAAACTCCAGATCCTAAATTAGTCATGACAATAAAATGGTTATTTTACGATCCAAAAGTCATAGTATATAATAATGATTTTAGAAAAAAAATAATTACCTATATACTCATCGAGATAATAAACTTGGAAGACACCCAGCTGTGTTTCCTCTGTGTTTAATGATTCAATCTAAAACACAAGTTCTGCGCGTGTTAGACAATAAACTATGCAAAAATTCATGTATAATAAAACATAGCGATCGTTTCGATTTCAATCGTAAATAATTAACAAATTTACGATTGGCAAATAAAAGACAAAACTAATTTTTACATTAGTAATTTAGAGGTTTGGAATTCTTTGATACTGCTAAAATAGCACATAAACTGTTCAAAATTAATTTTGTTTTGTATGAATTGTTGAATGAATCGTGATATACGCCTTTTGTTTTCTTTAATTTTCTAGAATTCTTATGGAATATCCTCTTCAATTTGGAGTTTTAAGGCAAGCGCGCTCCATCGTAGACCAAAACGGTCGCTTAACATTAGTCAAATGAGAAAAAATAGAAGTATCTACTAACTTTGTTTTTTTTTTACACAATAGTTGTAATAGTATAGATAGTATTTAAATTTTTAGTGAACAAAAACATCAATTAAAAAAAAACACAGTACCTAACTACATGTTTTCAGAATTGAAAGTTTTGATTTATTTTACTTTGACGGTTAAATGTTTTATATACATAAATTAATTTAAAATGTTACCTTCCTACTAAGTATGAAGCACCTGAATAGGTACATTATACAGGTCTGCTATGTCTATTGTCCGTATCTAGCAATCTGCATAGAAGTTTTTATATAAGCGAATTCTTTAAGCGTTAAATCTTTAACATTTATTACTCAATATTGCTATAAATCAAACCCTCAAAGTATTGAAACTAAGCCTTAGTATATTCTATTTTGGATTTGAACTGGCCAATAAACATTGCAGTCAGAAATTGACGGAAATCTCACAAATTCCTGAGTACACGTTAATTTATAGAAGTTCAATTGGACACTCATTCATCCAAGACATTTCGCAATAGGTATCTGCCTAGTATTGGATTCAGTCCCACGACGTGTACTCGATAAATGGCTGCTTTAACATTTAATTACTATTTCTTAACGTTGAATTCAGTTTTAAGTTCGAATGTGGAACAACCTGACGAACAGTTGAACTATTTAATTCATGTATTTTTTTCTTCTTTTTTTAACGACTCACCTATGTTATAGTACTCGTAGTTAGATTTTTTTATTTTGAACAAACGGGTTACTAACGTCTATTTTGAGCCGTTTTTTTTTAGTTTTTTTTTTTTTAATCTAAAAATGTATAACAACCACGTTAGTTTTCGTAATAGTTTTTTATTATTTATTTATTGATATGCAATTTTTTAAAATTTATTTTAAAGCACACCCTCGGGTCTCCCAGCGATGCCATTGATGTTACAGCTGACCATAGGCAACGGTTGTAGTTTACTATCAGGCAAGCCGTCTACTTTTTGCTTCTTTTTTCGTGTAAAAAATGATAAGCTTACGCTTGACCGCTAGCTCGCGTGATGTTGAGCAACGCTGCGGCCTAAGATGGAGCGCGCTTGCCGAGAAGAAACTTATTTACTTATGATTTTAAAACTCCCAGATTATATCTATCTTGAAAACTAGTTTGGTTTGTGTACTCATCTGTAATAGTAAGTAACAGCATGAATAAAAATATATAACAAAATAATGATGTGTGTAAAATGTTTATTAAAAAATTAGTTCAAATGAGCCAGATCTCATTACAGATCAATTGACATCATTATTTTTGATTAAACTGTTATCGAACATTAACGGCCCTACCGAAAAACGTTACTTAACTTATATGTTAAGCAATGTAAGCATTGCTTAACATATTTTGTCAAATTCTTGCTGACACGTAATGACACTTGCGGAAAGAAGACAGAGAATTTAAGACGATGGTTAAAGTTAAGAAATGTTTTTCGGTAAGGCCCTAAGTAGTAAACAATGTCTATAAAACTATTTCAAAACAATAAATAATAATAAATGAAGATATAAAAGCATACTACAAATTATTCAATAAATAATTCAATTATAATAAATAATTTGTTAAATGCATCAGATAAAATCCAAAAGTAACCAAACGAGGAGCATAAAAGCGATTATCAATATAATTTTATGATAATTATTATAATAACTGGTCATTAACGGCTATATTAAGTAGTAAGCACTTTTTTCGCCGCCTGTACGTGAATAAGTCACCCCGAGGCGACAAAAACATTACGCTTGGCTACCGTTTCGCATATCTAGGCCATTCAATATATACTTATACAGGATGTTTTGTATTTAGCGCCCGACTTGTGATCGGGCATTGGAGTGTCTCCTCAAAATAATCAAACACAATTATGAAAAGTCTATACTTTTATAGAAAACTAACTGTGCCCTGCGGTTTTACCCGCGTAGTAATGGAAGGATGATAATTATAAAATGTTACTTATGCCGGTTTCCAGGTTCACAGTTTTCTTTGTACCAAATTTCGTAACAATCGGTTCAGCCGTTTGATCGTGAAAACGTAACAAACAGATTGAATTGCATTCGCTTTTATAATATTATATCCTAAAATAAACATTAACATTTTATTGTATAAATTTCATCGTAATGTGCATCATAACAATATTTTGAAGACATCGATTTGGTTAAACATATTTTCGTATTTAATTAGTTGTTATTGACGTGGCTCATTCTAAGCCGTTGTTTTTATTTTAATTTATTATTGTTTTAAATATATGTTTTTTATAAATATACTGTTACATAAATTAACAATTTCCCAATAAAGTACTAACTAATTTATTAAATAATGACTTACTAAGTTTTTTACAGGTTAATTTTTTATGAACGGCATAGCTACAATAGCTCATTAGATGTTTATTTCAAGGTGATAAGCGCACCTAGCATAAAATTTGAACTGGCTCTCAAGCGAGACTACCGAAATACATCGTTAAATCAATTATATACAAACAAGAAATGATATATATAAACAATTAAGAAATGATATATCATTTCTTGTTTGTTTATAATAGGACAACTAATCGATACCAAAAACAACATTGGCTAATCGCATATTCATATTCATATTCATATTCATATTCATATTCATATTCATATTCATATTCATATTCATTTATTTCGTAATTCACACTTACACGTCAAAAATTAATAAATATAATATCTATCTTTTAATTAATATACCTATATCAAATATAACATTATAGGTTCTAGACCACACTAGGTACTCATACTAGAGTAGGTACCTAACCTCAGGAGTAATTATTTTAATATTAATATGACAATGTCATAATGTGATATAAATACTAAAATTAAAAATACAATGTCAATGTCATGTCAATATACAAACAGATAATAGACTGATTTATATTATGTCATGTCAACCTATGCATGTCGATTACATTAAGTTTCAAATAATAATTTATCTAATAGTAATTAATAGTATTTAAATGTCAGAAATAAATGTCATTTTTTTTAATTAAAAACACTTATTCTTGCAAGCCTTTGAAATCGCTAAAATCATAGTACGTCTGTGCAATAAGCCATCGTTTTAGGCGAGATTTGAAACATGGCAAACCCGGCGCGACCGTGACATTATCTGGAAGTTTATTATATACTGTTGGTCCCATGACGTGACTAATCTTAGTCGACTTTTTTAAAGTGCGCGGTACACTCTCAAGATAATCCTTGCGACGACTACTGCTGCGTATATTATATGAGGCTAAATTTGTCCTCACATATACCGCTACTTGAAAAATTACAAGAGACGGCAATGTAAGGATACCCAGCCTCTTAAAGTGTGGACGGGCGGAGATGTCGTAGGGTATTTTCGCGATTGCCCGGACGGCGCGTTTCTGCATTCTAAATGCACGCTTCCAGTCCGCAGCTTGCCCCCACAGCTCCGCGCCGTACTGCAGCACCGAGTGTACTGTCGCGAAGTAGCAACTACGTACTACATTTTCGGGCACCACTCTAGCGAGTCTACTCAATGCGAAACAAGCTCCTCCCAGTTTTCCACATACGTTATCTATGTGTTTGTCCCACTGCAATCCTCCATACGTTAGTTACAGAACACCCTGTACATGTTAACGACTTAAAGTGAGAAAGTCCAGTCTAGACTGGAGACCGAGATTAATGTAGTGGCAAGTGGTAGAGTTATAATGGCAGGACGTTAGAACTTCCTGTGTGCTGCGATCCAGATGGACTGATAACTTCAAATAATCATTGAATGCTAAGTAAAGGATTGTTGGATCTGACTGGTGCTTTGAGGATTCGGCCTTACCGAAAAACGTTACTTAACTTTTATAAATGTCTTAAATCTCTGTCTTCTTTCCACAAGTGTCATAGCGTGTCAGAGAGAGGTTGACAACATATTGTATAACTTAAAAGAAATTGAGCTTTGCTCACTTTGTTTACCGAAAAACGCCGTTTTCTAACTATTTCATTCATCATTACTATCTCAGCTATAAAGAGTCTAAGCGCTCTTCATGTCATTAATATAAAAAAAAAGGGTTTCTCATTTTTTAAAGTAAACTAAGCCATAAGTTGCCTGTATTTTGGACACAGCTACGTGGAACAAAGATCTTGTGCTCAGGTCAACCTGAGCACAAGATCTTTGTGCTCAGGTTTGTGCTTGTGCTCAGAAGCCACGCTGATGATGTGTTTTTTGGCAGATTTTGGCAGAATAAATCAGGCAAACGATTTTCTAATATTGTCTAGCCAGAAAGTAACGGACGTCAAAATGAAATGCTGACGACATTACACATAATACCGCGCATTTCCCTCCAAGTAGGGTAATGTGAGTCTTAAAATAATATGAAGCTATTTATTATGTCATTTTGTTGGGAAACTTTAACTAAAGGTTCGTTTGAAAACCATTGGAAGGCTGTTTATCTTACGGTACTATCTAAATGCTATCACGAGTATGCCGTCTCTTTCTGAGTATTTCTTTCTCGCTTACTCTTTGCTTTTTTTTAAGATACTAGCATAATCGTCGCGACTTCGTACGCGGTACGGCAAAATTTCATGACAGGCTTTATAAACATAAAGATCCCCTTAATTTAGCTTAGTTCTTAGTTCTTTATTTTCTTTTTAAATAGTTTTACCGCGGACGAAGAATGTTGTGGAACATATAACACATAATGAGTATGTGCTGTGTATCCTATTCTTAAAGGTGTGTGATAATTTTCTCATCTTTAGAGATGTGGTTTCTGTTTGGCGGTATCGTACAATGCAATGGTGGAACTCTAGAGCAAGAGTTAGGTCAAAAAGCTTTCTCTGAAAACACACAGACGATTCAAAAAGTTTTATTTTTAATTTTAACTCATTTTCCTTATTTATTTAATTACGAAAAACTAAGTGATATCATGTAGAACGGCAGAACATAGTAATTCTATAAATCAGTCTTAATTTGGTGTTGAGACGTGGAGCCAGTTCTGCGACAGCCAACTGACATTTGACTGAATTTAAAACGGCTGCTTTGCATTTTGATCAGCTTACAAAAACTTTACTATTACTATCGAAGAATGAGATGCATTTGCAAGTGTTGACTTTTGACTTTATACGAAAATATATTTGGAAACAAATTTTTGGTATTTCATTCGCTAATGGACTCCCTTTTTTTTTTATAAATCTGGATTATTACAGTCACTCGAAACTGGAAGATATTGTTTTTAGTTATTTACATTCTATGGTATTGGAGGACCGCAAAATACTTAGTACAAAAACCTCAGCTCTTGGTGCTTGCAACACACAGCCCCGGATCTGGGGGGGGGGGGGGGGCACCTTTTAAGCGCTGTAGAGAGGGGCGCCACTGTCAAGTTTCTGCCCCGGTTCGGAAAAATTGTAGATCTGGGTCTGGCAACACAACATACAAAGCATCTCGTAAGTATTTTATAAAACAGGATATTCCATGCTGAACTGTAAGAAAGAGAAAGCATATAATGGAATGTACCAGCTGCTTCTCTTCCCGGGCGTACTTGTAAAAGTTAGTTAAGGGACTTGAGGGTAATTGTTATTTATGGCGATGGGTTGACCCTCTGTCACTGTAAGCCAACATTACATCTTACCCTCTAATACCTTATAACCTTCTAATTTCGGAAACTTTTATTTATACTTGTCATCATTTATATAAATTCGTTGTTTTTTTTTTATATTTTGACTGTAATTTTTTAAAAAGAAAAAACACATAGTAAAATGGCATGAAATTAACTCTGTTTCTGACACAAATGGTCCAAATTGTAATCTTCGTCTCGTGTATATACGACTTTTAAATCCCTAAGGAATAAATATACCTTTCCTAACATCATAGATAACCTCCTAATACTGAATGAGTTTACTGAGTTGATTTTTGAGACAAGATCTAAGCACCTAAGCGCTGAATGAGTGAAATTAAAAAAAAAAAAATTTCATAAGCTTAAAAAACAACTTATATTTCATTGATTAGGGATATTATAAAAGAAAGAAACAGAACTGTTTATTTAGTTATGAGAAATATTAAAAATTATATATTTATTTAGGTATCATTTATATTGGTAACAGAGTAAGTGAAAAAACATATGTTTTGAAATTCCTCAGCTAAGTTAAAAGATATGCAAGAAAATCTTTTTATCTATTCAACACATTTCTCCTATTTAAATAAACAATTTTGTCTCTAATTTTTTTTATATCCGGACTCAACGATTTTATACGCTTAAAATATTGAATATATAAAATGACGAATGATTGAATTAAAAAAAAGCTTTTACAGACGAAAACTTTCCAACAAAACACATGAAAATTGTCTCCACGTATATTTCAGTTTCGTTGTCAAGTAATTTACCAGTAGAAAGGTTTGCGAGCTGAAGACAGGCGCGCCATATCCCTATGGTAATCCCGTTCGACATTTTTGCTCGTGTTCGTTTGCATCTAATATTTCAGTAGACTCAGGCGCATCTTATTTATGCGCCAGTGGAATAAGACGTATCTGTCCGCGACTCCGCGTACAGGTTTCGACCACTAATGACGTGACATGGGCCCTTTTTTGTTGCGTCTAACTAAAAAACGCAGACGTGCTGTGCTTTCTTAATTTTTTACGTTAGACGGGCCGTATGTATACAGATAGCAGAGATACACAATGATGTGTATCAATGTAAGTACTACTATTCAACGTGGCAATGCGGGCAACATGCTAGGTACGCTGCCAACTGGTATTGGGTTTGAGCATCTGGATTGTCTTTAGACCTTTATCGGTCTGGGGTAATCGATATGCTTTTTGTGTAGTAGTTTAGTTAGTTGAGTTAGTTGAAGTGTTGCCAGTTATCTTTATGAGAAAATTGATATTAACTTTTAGTTTTTCCGAACAAGTAATTTATTTTCCATAAATAATGAATAACAAATATTTCGATGTAGCAATGCTGATAGAATGCCGAATATGCTGCCAACTGGTAACTTATCTTTAGGCCTAGGTCTGGAATGTTTCGGACGTTTTTGATTGTAGGTTAGTAATATAAATTATAATAATAATAAAAGTATTTATTGACCAATATTTTAACAATTCTAAAACAAATACAAACAAATTGAGCTACTATTAGATTATATTAAGTACAGGTAAGGTTTCACACAGTGAATTTTATACTTTGTTATTGAAATTATTATTTTAGGTATTGCTATCTTGCACTAGAACTAGTTGAAAACTGTATTACAGGTGCCAGAGCCCTCCGTCTCATATGCTTACATAAAATGCACTTATTTCATAACTAGTTCTTAATAATTATATTTTATTCAGAATCTACGATCTCAGATAATAAAGTTGTAGGAAAACGGACAATAATATCAATTAGTACTATAGAATTTATAGACATGCAGATATGTACATTTACATAAACATAATATATATTGTGTTGTCAATAAAGTGATTTACGAATAAAAATACGGAATAAGTTGTGAGATACACTTCCACACCAGATAGTCTAGGTTTGAATTCTAACAATAAACTTGAGATTTTTATGAGAATAAAAATCATGAGAATATCATTATTTCATTAGTACCAGCTTACTTAACGACCCCCTTAAGTTGAAAATCTACCCCTAAGCACATAGCAGTGTGTTCCTGTGGCCTCATTTGAGTGCCTACTTCTAGTTAAGCGCTTACCATCTTGTATCACACCATCACTTAACGTCAAGTTAAATCATATATAATGATGCCACTTAGGTACCTACCCTCAAATACATACAATTACGCCTTTTCCCGTTGAAGTAGGCTATACTTTTCCAGTTGTGACCATCTTGATACATGTATTTTGCTTCTACTAGGTACATTAGTGTATTCATAGATGAGTATACCTCGAGGCCACGTATGGCTTCATTTTCGACAAAACACTTACTTTTAGATGATTATAAGAGAAACATTTACCGCTTCCTTTTTCATACACAAGTATATTTATATCTATATTTAAAAAAAATAAAAAAATACCGACTGCTGAAAAGCAGTCTTCGCAGTCTAAATAGATCATTTCTACAGAACAAAATTAAAATACCTAGTTTCAAAAATTCAAAGTCAAAGTCAAAGTCAATAGTTTATTGCATTCATTATAGGTTACATGGAGATGTTACAGTACATGTTTGTTTTTAGTAATACAATGACCCTGGTAGGGTGTAGCAACTGGTACGGAGCGGAACAGTTTATTCGATAATTTTTTTATCATTAAGAAACTCGTCTAAGGTATAGTAACACTTATTAATTAATATAGTTTTGAGGGTCTGGGCAAACTCCTGTTCATTTTCAATTTCTTGTAATTGTTGTGGCAACTTATTATATATTTTAATGGCCATAACATGAGGGCCAGAGCTATGCATTATTAATTTGGACGTTGGTAATATTAGGTTATTTTTGTATTGTGATCTTAATTGATATTCTCTTTTCTGGTCTAGTTTTGTAAAAAGCTGAGGATGTTTTTTTATAAATTTACAGTTTTCTAGGATGTAATTGTTAGGATTTTTAATTTGATGAAAAGTGGCCGGTGGAAATTTGGTATACTTATGTCAGGCAATTTAATATTGGAAATGATACGAATGCATTTTTTTTGTAATATAAATAGATCTTTCGCATCTACACTGTGTCCCCAGAGTATTATTCCATATTGAATCCATGAAAATGCGTACGCGAAATAAGCTGTAGTGGCTGTATCCTGGTCAGTTGCTCGCCGGAGTTCTCTGAGGGCGTAATTTTATAGCTACAAGCATTTTAATTTCATGTTAGACAGAGAGCACACGATAGTGAATGATGACGTCATGGTTCAAGTTCGCCGTACAAATTCAATACAAACTCACCTGTAACCACAGACGCTGCAAAGTTTTCGAAAGTTCGAAACGTCAGGTCATAAAATTATGTCAAACATACGTGATAAATCCGTTAAAATTTGTTTCATTTCAATCAATACAAACTGTTGTTTCACCGATTGAAATATTGTTCAGTATATGTATTAGATTTTAGTTTTTTTTTTATCAGCCCTGTTTGTACAAACTGTCCCACTGCTGGGAACGGACCATCTTCTCATTGTGAGAAGTTTTTTAGTATGTTATAAATTATAACTATTATTCCCTATTGCTTCATTGAGCTACAAGGGACTCTGATTCTAAGCCTTACTTTGTAGCTTTGTACCAATTCGTTTCGCTTGCCTCCCGATTCAGTTCAGTTTAGTTCATTTATTTCTCAAATATAGGTACACCAATGTACACTTATGAATGGAATTACCGATGGACTCATTATACCCTAGTTAGAACACAAGATGAGTTGCAATTCTCTCGCCATCCTAAATCACACCGTTGCGTGATTTCATTCTGTGGACAAACCCAACATCGCCGTTAATTTCAAATTCATATTTCATTTTCAATATTTCCTATTATCGTTCAATTCCAAGCAAATAATTTCAATTAAGGGCACTGGCGGTAAATCAAAACTTCCCATTCGTATTTCAATTAAAAACAAACCACTAGTTGCCAGGTGTTAAAATATTAATCGTAAGTTATATTTTCAGCATCGCTACGCAGAAATGGCAACTTTACATAACAAACGCGGAAGAAAACTGTTCTTTATTCAAAACAAAATTGGCGGGACGTAAAATTTTAACTGGTATCTATATTAAAAGAAAAAACAAAATACCCGACCGGAAAAAAATACAGATACATTCTTAACATTCGATATAACGTAGCAAAATTATGTATATTCTATAGGATTTAAATCGTCGAGTGTGCGCAAGAACTTCTCGATCTTATTCCACCTTCTCCATTTCACTACAGGACTAGTAGAAAATCAGAAATTTCCATCCATTTCTCATTGAAATGTCGAAAATCCGTACTCGTCGATTTCCATCCACGTTCTTGATACCTATTGCACAGGAACAGAATTCTATGCCGCCATCTATGTTTCTTGAAAGCTACAATCTTGGAATTTACAAGTCTGGAGTGAGTATGGGTAATGACTATATACATACTGAAAAAACCTATGGTTAGGTGTACATAAAAATATATAAAGAAGATTAAAGCTTAGTCTTGAAAGATTATACACTTTTTATATCGTTAGAATCCTATCTTTTTTATCGTCAGCCAGTCTGACTAATCCAACAAAAAGTTCAACTTCGGTAAATATGTTTTTAATTCGTGTAGGCAAAGACCACTGCGTCTCAGTCAAACATTTTTTTTTTTTTTTTGTGGAACGCGGCTTGGGTAATTTCAACATTAGTTTCTTTCATCTCAATAACTGACGAACAAAATAGTATATAATGACGGTACGCAGTTCAAGAGAAAGTAAATGAATGATACCTATTAAACCGAACAATTATATCTAAACGTTACAGGACAAAAGCGTTAACGGGTAGAGTATACCCTACTATGTGAGTAGGGTGACTATGCTGCATGAAGGTTTGAAGATATTCCACAAAAATTTGAACTGGCGTACATAATGATAACGTTTTTTAAGGTTTTCGCGATTAGTATTCATTGAAATGAAACAAATTTTAACAGATTTGACGCGAATATTTTACATAATTTTGTGAACTGACGACGTTTCGAACATTTTGCAGCGTCCATGGTCACAGGCGAGACTAGATGAGAGTTGTCTTTTTTGTTATGAAAATATTAATTACTACCACCTACCTACTATTTTTATGCAAACAGGCGCTGGATTCCTAACTATGGGCCTTATATGAAAGCTCAAGGTTACGCAACGAGCTATGGAGAGGGCTGAGCTCGGAGTCTCTCTACGAGATCGAATCAGATATGAAGAGATACATAGACGTACAAAAGTCACCGATATATCACAGCGGATTAGCAAGTTGAAGTGGCAGTGGGCAGGGCACATAGCACGTAGAACTGATGGCCGATGGGGCCGAAAGCTTCTCGAGTGGAGACCACGTACAGGCAAGCGCAGCGTAGAAAGACCAGCCACGAGATGGACAGATGACCTCATACAAGTGGCGGGAAGACGCTGGATGCAAGCCGCTTCCAATCGGTCTTTTTGGAAATCCACGGGGGAGGCCTATGTCCAGCAGTGGACTTCTTATGGCTGAGATGACATGACGCTGGATGCAAGCCGTTTCCAAGCAGTCTTTTTGGAAATCCACGGGGGACCCCTATGTCCAGTACTTTTTGTAGGTGAGACGATGATGTATATATTTCATTGCGTATCTTTATTATTACTTCCCATTAGGTGAGATTGTGTGTTCAAATCCCATTAAATTTCGTTGTGTATAATTAATTAATGTGATACTCACAGAAATAGAAAGGTGCAAATACCAACTGATTCAAATAGTTTGGTTATCATGTCTAATGAAATAGGTAGATAAATTTGTAAAAGAAAACCTTTTTTTTTTCAAAATTATGATATATATGAGATAAGTCGATACGAGTCTATACCTTATTTTTTACAGCTGAAGACATAATATAGTTTATATAGAGTAGTTCTGCAGCTAGTAGACCTCGCTCAATGATTCCCATAAAAATCGTTATCCAAGCTAAATATTCCTGTATTTAGAGAATACTTCCGTATATATGTAGGTATATATATAGTCAATATTTAGATTTTAAACCTGATTTTATTGACGCTCGCTTCGCTTATTCAATACACAAAAGTAACATAATAAACGTAAACACACCAGAACACTTCTCTAAACACTTTAGTAGAATAATTTCTGGTATCGGAAATCAATATTCGTATTTACAGGTTAATTTAAGTCCAATCAAACGACAAGTTGAATTTCATAAGTAAATAAAATAAATCAACTGTCATAATATTAAATCTGTTTCTGATACATTACGTATTGATCGATTTTGCTGAATTATTTATGAAAATTACGCCTATTACAGTCCTAAGCAAATCGGCAATACATAAATCTTGTAAGTTCTAGTTTTCTGACATGTTACAACATAGAGGTGCTTTGATTTTTCATGTAATATTTATGATCGATTCTTGATTATGAAACAAATGTGAAACTCAATATAAAATACTCATTAAGATATCAATAACAATTTAAAAGTCCGTAGTTCGGTCATCGCGTCGTCCGCCTAGCTCGCGCATACCCATATTTTTGAGGATATACAACGACTAAATTAGCTTTTAAAAATCGTCGTTTGTAAAACTAGAAAACAACATCACAAATATTTGAGAAAAATTTCAATTTGAACCCAGTAATTTTCATGCATAAAAATCATTTTAGCGTAAATAATTTCTAAAAATGATTTTTACGAATGAAAATTTACTTTTTTTTATGCAAGATAGATCTACGATTGACCACCAACTCGCCTGATGTTAAGCGACGGTGCAGCCGAAGATGAAGCTCGTCGACGATCTAGAAGATATCTATTCACTCTAGCCTTGAAAATTCCAATATTGTAGGTCTCAGGAAAAAGAGATGGCGGCAAAGAATTCCATTCCTGTGCAGTACGCATCACGAATGTGGATCGATATCGCTGAGTGCTGATTTTTGGCATCTCAACGAGAAATGGGTGGTAATTCCAAGTGGTTTTGGTCAAATTGAAATTTTTGTCGAATATGTATGTTGTTTTTTTGGCAATTTTTTTTGACAGAGGATTTCATCGAAAATGTTCTTAGTTGTGTTTCATCAAAATCAGCTTAGCCGTTTTTTTTGGGGTTTTTGAGTTTTCTAAACTTATACTTGTTAAGAAAAGATAATCCCATATGATACCAAACTACTTGTCACCCTACAAACTAATGTGAGGGCGGCGGACTACCGTCGTCTCCGACCTGCTTTCTACGCCACGAAATAATGGGCTCCAATTAATATTATTGTACATACAGTCGCACAGGGGACCGGTGTAAGCTGACCCGCGCGGACCTACGCTGGGAACAAACGGAACTTATTGATAAGGGTTATTGCGGGCTCATTCTGCGACTAATCAATATTATTATGTCTATGTCCTTGCTATAAGAGAGATATAAATACTTTCTATTGCTACGGACGAGTACGATATGTACATGTACTTTGCCCCAATTAGTATAACAAGTACTATATTCATTTTAAGGATAGGCTCTACGCTCAACGCGCGCATCTATCTCTCTCGCTCATCACAACCTTTTTCAACATATGAAATCATTGAGTAGGGATATTAAAAAACTAAGAGGCCATGAGTTGTTTATTTACATAGGAGAAATATAAAAAAAAACGTTTCTTCGATATCTTTTAAATTGGCTGAGGAATTGAAAAATATATGTTTTTTTCACTATTCATTTGATTATTTTTTTCTCCTACAGGCCTCTTACTTTTCTAATATTCTTACTCAATGGTTTAATATGTTTAAAAATGTTGTGATGCGCGAGAGAGATAGCTGCGCGCTTTAATCTCCATAGTCTCTCCATCTCCATACCTTAAAAGAAAAAGACGTGTGGCACTCGGAGACTGCCGCGGTAAAGCTATTGCATAATAGCTTTACGCGCGGTGTGTTAGGTTATTTTCGTTACGGAATTTCTGGATTCGGTCTCCACGCTCAAGGCCCGCGATAGAAGCTATGCAATAGCTTAAAAATAAAGTAACCGACTGCATAAGGTCGTTTTTCGCACTGTAGGTTGCGTTACGCTTGATATGTTGTCAAGTGTACGTTTTTGTGAGAAGGTATGCGCAATGCTACTGTACAGTTAATTTAAATTAACATTCTTTAGATTAGGTTTTGTTTGTAACGAAAAAGTTCTCCGATATTTTTTTCGTAATAAACAAGTTATTTTACTAGAATTATTCATAAGAATGCGTATTTATAATATTTTACAGCGATTTCCAGATACTATTTCACAAAATACGTACACTCATCAGCGTATCAAGCGTAACGAAATCGTAAATTAAACTGCAATACCGCTTTTCTGTAGTTCGGTATTTTGTTTGCCTTTTAATATAGATACTGGTTTATATAAAACTTATTTTTTTTATGTATTTATAGCTTGAATCCCATTGCTAGGCAATGACCTATCTTCTCCAATATACACAGATAAACTTATATTTTATTACAACCCCACCATACTCAACTTCTTAATCATTATATAATTGCATATAAAAGATACAAACAATTCCAGTACATCCTATACAAGTAGCAGATGTAGTGGATCCGGTTTGACTAGTGATTAGCACTCCGCTGCGCTCGTCAATGTGCATAATATCCATGAAGATGCTATTAATTTTCATGATAATACGTTACATTATGTCATTTTAAAACATTGTAGCTGTCAATGTAATATATTGACGGAGCTATTAAATATTATATTGAAGTCAAAACTTTTAACAAATATAAAGTACTTTCGACTGCAAAACCAGGCAAAAGTATTTTTGACTAATCGGGTTGGTCAAAAGTACTTTTGATTGAAAATCATTGGCCAATAGTGCTTTAGACTGCAAATTTGCGGTGAAAAGTTGCTTCGACTGGCGCTCTTAGTTAAAACTACTTTTAAAAGCTAGAGCGGTAGTCAAAATAACTTTAAAATGAGTGATTGTGAAAAGAAAGAACGGATTTTTTACAAGTAATTTTGCAAAAGTTTGTGTTCGCGATGTCTATGATTCGTAGAACTACTACTTAGTTCTTAATGTTTCTATCACTGCAGTTTGGGAATATCAATTTCAAGATCGTCCCATTCATTAAATACCGAATAAATTGTATCCAGGAAGCAAATTGAAAACGTAAATTAGGAGAAAAAAAAAACATGATATACGCGAGGGCCATTCATTAACTACTCCGCAAATTAGGAGTTAATATCACCTGATTCCCATGATTGGACAACGGTATACATCCCAAAGCCAATATTAGGGTCTAAGCCCACAGTCACGTCGCTCGATGTCAGATGAGATGACAGTCAAGCACCAGCCTAGCCTGGGGCCGCTGCCTTGGAAATGATGAAATATTAGAAACACATGAAATTGTTACTATAAGATGTTATACCTATAGGTACTGTTATATTTGTGTCTCAAATTAAATAAAAATTGTCACTGTATTTGTCAAAACATGTCTGACATATATACATACGTCATAAGTCAATTATAATTCAGACTTTGTCAAAATTACGGCATTACAGCAGAGCTGATTGATTCAAGTTAAATTTGGCTTAAAGGTCTTGAAACCAAACCATAATAAATAAATAAAATGAACCAAGTTGAAGTTGACAGAACTGACGCTGAAGTCGATATTGACAATGAGATGATAGATGAGATGATAACTTGCCTGTTCAGTTGTATAAACACAAGAGTATATTGCAATAAATAAAAAATATTGATATTGGTTTTCACATGTTTAATAAAAGCAATATCATGGTGGATATTTCTAAATAAGAACAAACCGTTTTGGTTTTATTTTTACCATACGAAAATGTAATTTTTAGCTTCTAAATTGTGAAATACGTTACTGTATGGTATGTAGGTGTCTTCAAATCGCGAATGATTAGGTTTCTTTTCTTCTAGCGCGTTCTATCGTGGATCGCAGCGTCAGTTAACATCAGGCGAGCTGGCGGTCAAGCACAAACCTGTCAATAAACAGAAATAGTCACAGGTATTCAGAATACTACTTAACTTTAATAACAGTTTTGTCGTTTCAAATAATACAGTATGTCATATTTTAACAAGTTTTACCGGACGGTCTAACAGGGCTGCTCTCTTGTACCGTATACTAGATCATTTACTACATAATTACAATACTGCAAACTAGTTAACATTTTTAAAATACAAATCAGCTCAAATATATTTTTTTTGTAAACGTAGGTACCATTACTTGTGGTACCTAACTTTAGGTTAATTAAAATTAAACAAAGGTGATTAATATGGCTTACAATGAAATTTTATCCATGGAGAGGATTAAATTTTATCCATTTTATCCACTCATTGAATATGATAAAAGTAAGGCAAATCTCAGTTTTCAGCGCTTTCGAGGATAATACCAAGGCCTTTTAGTATCTTGGCCTTCTGTATCTTAATGTTGCACTTGAGACTTGCGGAAAGCCCACAATGCAGGGCTTGCGGAGAAACTGAGGAGTCAATAAAACATATATTGTGTAATTGCGACTCAATGGTAAACAAACGGCAAGACCTCTTTGGATCGGCTTACCCTGAATTGGAGGAGTATAGGCCCTTCGAACCTGGTAATATTCTGAAGTTAATGCAGTCCTTCTTTGGAATACGAGGGACTCCTAGTTAGATAAGATAATGTTGCACTTTCGATACACACAGGATGATATAGTCACTGTTCACAAGTCACGACACTCGGTCTAATAGCGTTGTCCGACATGTGACGACTGAAGACGAGTCGGGCGATTACCTTACTTGAGACTTGCCACACAGAGCGGGGAAAATCTATCTACACAAGAATGAAATTCGTTGCCGCTATCTCTGTTTCCTGAGACCTACAATCTTGGAATTTTCAAGGCTAGAGTGAATAGATATCTTCTAGATCGACGAGCTCCATCCTTGGCCACACCTTCGCTTAACATCAGGCGAGTTGGTGGTCAATCGTATATCTATAATGTATAAAAAAAAAAAAAAAAAAAAAAAATTAATTCATTGGTTTAATAATAGTGATTTATCAAATACATTTACCGGTCAATAGTAGTAGTTGATTTTTTTATACGATAATAGGCTAGCGCTTGACCGCTAACTCGCCTGATGTTAAGCGACAGTTGAGGTCTACAGTGGAGTGCGCTTGCCTAGAAGGAACCTATTCACTCGCCATTTTAATACACCCAGATTATATCCATCCGAAAAGACCCATTCAGGAAGCGTGTTCCACATCTTGGCGGTACGTACATTAAAAGTGAAGCTAAAGTGTTTCGTTCGAGTCTTTGGAATAGGCACCATAAAACGATGTCGCTTTTTCGTGCTTCTTGCAGTCCGATAGAAAAAAGGGCATGGGGGAATAAGATCATGCAAATCAAATGTCCTACGCTGTCACCAGCTGTAGTGTTCGTCAGCGTAGTGGGTCCCTACCTTCAAGTTGGACCACACACACACACACTTACGATCTACGTAACATAATTACATCGTATTAGTGTGAAATTACAGTATTGATGCAAGTTAAACTACATTAAATACATGTGTTTACCGATCGATACGGCCGGGACTAGGCGGTGAGAAAAAAATGTTATACATCACATTTCGAATGGAACATTCTTGGGTATTAAAAATTATGTCTCCCAGAACTGTTATTATTGGCAATAGAAACTTTTTAATCTATCAAGTTAATATTGGGGAAGGAATTTTCCTTTATACTATTTCATCATCATCATCGCAGTCTCAAGAAGTCCACTGGACTTAAGCATTCCACAAGGAGTTCTAAAAAGAAGGTTGGAAGCGACTTGCATTCTGCATCTTCCAGCCAATTTTAAACATTTATATAGCATGTCTATATTTTTTTAAGGTTCCGTAGTCTACAAGGAACCCTTATAGTTTCGTCGTGTTCGACTATTCTGTCTGTTTGCAGCTTTTTTTTTCAAATACTAGTGTACTATAAACCGGAAACACCGACAAAATGGTATTGTATGGTAATGGTAAAGTAAAATGTTGAAAATTCTCTTTTTTCAGTAATTTTTTATTCAATAATTGGCCAAGTGCGTGTCGGGCCATACGCATGTGGTTTATGCACACCCGATTTTTTTTATTGCTTATTCAACGATATCCCATACGATGGAGTAGATGAAAAAAAAAACATTCCCACTTTACATGTATAATTTTTTTTGGGTACCTCAACCCAAAAAAAAAAACAAGATTTCATTCTACCACTTTATTGCGTCATAAATATGTATACCCATACTAAATTACGTCCTTCTAGTACTTATAGTATTTGAGTTAAGCCATGGACAGACGGACGGACATGGCGAAACTATAAGGGTTCGTAATTTACTACGGAACTCTAAAAATATCCATACGCGGATTCTTACAATCCACAAAAAACTGTTTAAATACCTATTCAGCGTAGACAGGTGTAGACTTAGCAGGCACTTAACACACCCAGTTTTAAAGCAAAAACTGAACAACTACAAGGCAAACAAAGCCAAAACTAACCAACACAAAAACTAATAAAAACATAGACAATAGACGAACAATAATTGTTAACTATCCACGGATGCCACGGATACAATCATATTTAGAACCAGCTGGAGTCGCGACTTCTTGCGCGTCACACGTGAACTAAAACACTGATTCACCGAACTTCTCTTTTTTTTTTATTGGTAAGCTTGTTCGATTTTCAAGTAAACATTAGTAATACTTTAAAACATTTTTTTTAAAGATAATCATTACAGTTTAAATTGAAAACTGAAACAACCGACTTCAAAATGCGCAATTTTGGTTTCTTCTTTTGAAACATTTTATTTTTAAGAACATAGGTAAAAAAAAGATTGTTGCAATAAAAAGATTCTGAATCTGATTCTTGGATGACATAGAATTTCCAGTTATTTTGTTTGAAACTAAAATTCAACACCGATTTTGATGAAATTCATAATGACCAATCTGAAAATATCCTTTAAAATAAAAAAAGAAACCCAAATCAATATATAAATGACGGGGTTATGAGGTAACAAATATTATAATAAATACAATAAAATTGAGAACCTCCTTTTTTTGTAGGCGTTTACAAAAATACTTATTACAAATCATTCTACATAATATGAGTAACTAATTCCTGATAAATTCGTTAGAATCCGTGCAGTAACTTCGGCATACATCGAGTACGTCATACAGACAGATTTAAACAAAAACCGGACAAGTGCGAGTCAGACTCGCCCACCGAGGGTTCCGTACGAACTAGTAGATAAAAGGGGGAAATCATATATTTTTTTATATTTTCCTTCATAAACCGAAAAATATGCATCGTAAAAATATTTAAAAACCTGTTTTAGCTTATGCTAATGTAGCTCTTTCATATGATACCCCACATGATACGGTTAAAGAACTTTAAAATTTGCACCCTCATTCCTCGCATAAAGACACAATTTTTTTGTGATTAAATTAAAAATGACCAGTTTTTGGATTTTTTCCTATATGTGTACTCTAACACAATGCTTCTTGCCAAATTTCATAGTTCTAGGTCAACGGGAAGTACCCCATAGGTTTTGATTCCTTTGTGAGTGTTGAAATGTGCGTTTTTTACGACATATTCGGCTGTAACTTTTTTTTATGAAAACTGAGAAATTTTATTTTTCTTTCTGCAGCAATATACTATGGATCTGCGTATATGGTTTTAATTTCAACATGATACCTTTAAGCGTTCCCGAGATAAAGGTCTTGACACCCTGACAGACGGACAGACGGACAACAAAGTGATCCTATAAGGGTTCCCTTTTTTCCTATTGAGGTACGGAACCCTAAAAAATGCTGTTTTGGATTCTGTATTGATAGTAATGCATCACAATGTTTTAAATAAATTTAATGTACACATTTTGTCCTGTTTTCTTTATAACCTTTATGTATAGATGAAAAGTCAAACTCAACACCTATAATTTGAGTATCATTTGCCATGTGAATTTTTTTGAATATGAAATGTAATTGCTTGTTTTACGGCATTGTTAAATAATTAGGGATGGATGTTTTTTGATGCGATGCGTGAGAGTTTTATATTGAGATCGTCACACGATAAAGTTATGAATTCTGCCGGTGTAGGCTGTAAAACTGTGTTTCTATTTGAATATTTACGGTCGACATGGTAACACTAAATTTTTTCACTTGAGTGTCAGTTAAACTTGTATTTGTTGTTACATTTTAACTTGCATTTTGTTTGGGGAAATCGATTTTGAGTCCTACACAATGCTAGTGAGCAGGTGAGCAAGGGATAAAAGAATAATGGAGTTTTGACAGCAACGTGAGAGAGAGAGAGAGAGAAAAAGAGAAATAATCAGGAAGATAAAGCAAGGCGATGACATTTCTTTCACTAGTTCCTGCCATAACTAATTAAAATTGAAACGTATCAATATTTGACATCATCATCATCATCATCATCTCAGCCATAAAAAGTCCACTGCTGGACATAGGCCTCCCCTATGGATTTCCAAAAAGACCGATTGGAAGCGGCTTGCATCCAGCGTCTTCCTGCCACTTGTATGAGGTCATCTGCCCATCTCGTGGCTGGTCTTCCTACGCTGCGCTTGCCGGTGCGTGGTCTCCACTCGAGAACCTTTCGGCCCCATCGGCCATCAGTTCTACGTGCTATGTGGCCTATTTGACATATAGAAGAGAAAATACTAGATTTGACACTTGCAAATGTTCTGATCGCGCGAGTACAGTACTAATAAAAGAAATAAAAGTATTATGAGAAGAATATGGAAACAATTTTATCCGTTCTCCGTTCTGATACAAAATGCACAACATTTCTGTTCAAAATTGCTGTTATAAAATTAGATAACTAGATTACTAATATTCGTACTATTTTGAATGGCAAACATATATTATACAGTACATTTAAACACTTCAATTACGCCTAAATTATTACGTACCAGAGACGATCTCTACCGTCATTCTATCAAAATAATTACCGAAGAACGGTGCCAGCGGAAGTCTTAAAGAATATTTTAATCTAAGATTCAGACACTCCATCCCGCGCACCGTGTAATTTAGTGCCTAACCACCCCTTTCCTCTGTGAGGCGTAATTGAAACTGCTGGCTTCGAGCTCTCTGTTATGAGTTGCCTGTCATCGGCGAGCGCGTTTCATACCGTAAAATGGGCAAGTATATGTTGATATATAATCTGTGAAGCCACAGTTATAGTAGTAATGTTGGCTAAACTAGATAGTGTATCAGTGTTGTTAAATCTGTCAATTTTTCAGTATATGTTATGTTTTCGGGCAGCAGGAAGGTAACATTTCTTATGTAACGTATACCTATTTCTAACCAACTTCCAAAAAAGAAGGAGGTTCTCAATTCGACAGTTTGTTGTTTGTTTTTTTGTATGTTTGTTCAGTGATTATTTCTTCAATTATGAATTGTTTTTGGTGATGTTTTTGTTTGGTAGGTAATAATTAATATTTTCATCACAAAAAAGACATCTGTCATCTAGTCTCACCTGTGACCACGGACGCTGCAAAGTGTTGAAAACGTCAGGTCAGGTAAAATTATGTAAAATGTACGTGATGAATCCGGAAAAAAAAATTAATTTCAATGAGCCACACTCGTGAACATACATTCTCAGGAAACATACATTCACATACGTGAAACATCATAGAGAAATCCCTATGTGTTTAAAACAAGAAAACAAGTAGAAATCGCGAACAAAACTGAGACACGCACCTAGGCACTGGTGACATAGACAATTCATCTGGCTTACAGAATATATATCATCGTAGGTTCTTTTTAAAAAGGTTTTATTCACAATTCTCCGGTCCCTTGATGATCGATCCTGCCTGGTTCCAATGATCGATTCGAGCGACGGTAGGTCTTCCTGTATCATTTTTCTAAGCTCTCTTTAACCGCGGGTTAGCTCAGTAAACTTGGCTTTGATAAATAATAATAACTGGTTAAGATACAACTGGTAATTTACACGATTTGTTAAAAGCTAGGGTTGCTGCTAACTCTAAAAGAACCGTTGACACTGCAATTTTCACTCGTACGTTAGGCATTTTCACCCGTATAATAGGCATTTTCACCCTACATTGGGCATTTTCACACGTGTATTAGGCATTTTTAAAACAGTTTATTAATTTTGCATGGACGAATGAGGTAGGTTTTTTAGGCACATTGGAAATAATGAAAAACAGTGATGTTAATGAGGCAGATAAAATATACCTAACTAAATAGCACATAGGGTATGTGCTTAAGAGTCCATAGTTCGACCACTGTCCATCTTGCTCGCGCATACCCACATTTATGAAAATATAAAATGACTAAATGGACTTTAAAATCACCGTTTGTAAAACTAGAAAACAACATCACAAATATTTTGCGTTAATAATTTCTAGGAATGATTTTTATGTATGAAAATTAACTTGGATCAAATTGAAATTTTCTTCGAATATTTGTGATGTTCTTTTCTAGTTTTACAAATGACGATTTTTTTGTAAATCCGTACAGTAATTTAATATCTTCAAAAAAGTGGGTATGCGCGAGCGAGACGGACGATAGTCGAACCACGGACATTATACTCCGGTATCTTGTTTACAAGCTCAAGTGGTACAGCCCTACCAGCGGCATGTCGAACCGGACTGTGTCCCGGTGTCATCAATATCCATTAGATATTATTGGAGACATTTGTGGTTTCGGTACTCGCGTGAAACTCTGTCCATTTTGGAGATAACACACGCAACACATTTTTCCTTGACAACTCTACTAAGAGGGCAATGGCGGTTTTTAATGTGTTATTCGATTGGAAAATAGATAATTTCATGAACACGTTTTTTTTAATTCTTTTTTAAACATGTATGTATGAATGCCGGGAGCTTTTAAGAATGGATATTTGTTCTGTGTCTGGGTGTTTCTACATATGTATCATAAGTAAGTATGTATTTACAGAAAAAGTATATATGTATTCTATCAACCATCTAGTTTCCATAGCTTTGCTTAGTTTGAGCTAGATGGTATTATGTGAAATGTCCACCAATATTTATTTATTTAAACGTGATGATATAGTGTAACATTTTGGATATTTGTATAATTCTTCATTACTTTCGGTGGCCTCAATTTTTTTACCGATTTTGATTTGCAAAAAACCGTCAGATTTGTCTGTAACTCTCAAATATTTTACATTACATTTTACAGACTGGCCTTGTGGCTCAGTTGGTAGTGTGTTTGCGTCTACCTGCTGATATAAAAGGTCGTGGGTTCGATACCCACCCAGGGCAAACATTTGTGTGATGAGCATGGATGTTTGTTCTGTGTCTGGGTGTTTCTATGTATCATATGTATATATTTACAACAAAAAAAGTATATATGTATTCTATCAGCCATCTAGTTAGTTCCATAGTACAAGCTTTGCTTAGTTTAGGCTAGATGGCTTTGTGTGAAATGTCCACAAATATTTATTTATTTAATATTTACACATATTACATACTTAAGTATATAATATTAAATACAAATTCTAATTCTGCATCTTACAGAAAAAGTTATTATTAAGCTATGGCCATTACAAGTTGAACCTTTGATCGTACTAGTGCCAATCAAAAATAGCTCAACATTTTTGGCTACAAAACAGAAAAACTACTTTTCATTTTACAAATTTACCGATTTTTTAATTAAACTTTCTTTTTGTTATCGTGAAATATGTAAAAAAAATACAGTTTCAGACAAAAATGTATTTCACAATATACATATAATATACTTCACTATCTTGTATAAAATCGCGCGAGATGGTGACATCTCCAAATAAATGACAAAAAAAAACTGGCAATACATTGCGCCGAAATGTCACCCCGGCCGTGTCGCGTTATCTGTACTTGGAACGCAGATCAATCAACACGCTTATAAAGTTGCGTCCGAAAATATTAACACTTCTGATCTGGTGAAAAAAAGCAACTAAAAAAATTTAACTGACCGAAAAGTTAAAAAAAATATATTTGTAAACTACCCTAAAAGTACAATCAGTGTCTAGAAAGCGTCGTTTTATTAACTAGCCTTAGGTATTTATAATTTGATAGTCCTTACCGATAACATTACACCGTATATAAAATACTAACGAACATAGTTTCCGGCAGCCTATTCGGGAGACCGTCCGACTTGCGATCCGCAGGTCCTGGGTTCGAATCCTATGCACGCACCTCTGTCTTTTTGAAGTTATGTGCGTATTGTTGATTGCCGCCAACTTGTGAACGGTGAAGGAAAACATCGTGAGGAAACCTACTTGTCTGAGAGTTCTCAATGATCTTGAAACGATGTGTGAAGTTTGCCAGCCAACCCGAACTCGGCCAGCGTGGTAGACTATGGCCTTACCCTTCTCACAATGAGAAGATGGCACCCAACAGTGGAACAGTTTGTACAAACAGGGCTGATAAAAAAAATAGATGTAATAATTAGGCTTCACCTACGGACGGAATTTTGAATGAATCTATCACTCTATATGTCAAATAAAATTTACTCTAAGCTGACGGGATTTCTTCAAAATTTGACAGTTGCAATCTGTTTCTGTTCCGTTTTATATTTAGCCGAAATATAAATGTTCATTAAAATTTATCAATTCACTAATATACTGTAAAATGTATTTCAACAAAACATGAATCTGTGTGAAAGAATCATAAAACTGCATTAACTAATTAAGTTGATTAACAAAATGAAAGCGCGCGCACTTTTTACGCAGCATTCTTTTAACGTCATGGTTTTTGAACGCATCAAAGTCATGTCAAAATTATAATTCTATCACCCGAGGCTATACAACAATGACAAAAACATTCCCATCAATTTAAATAGTTTTCGTGAAGCGCTTTTTTAATTAAAAACGCGTGCTTTAGTGAGTTCGAGAGAAAATGACGCTACAAAAAACGCGCGAGTTGTGAAGGGCAGATGCCCGAGCGTCGAAGCGGCTGTAGTTTCGTGTCGTAAGTGGCGGTCCGGCTTAATTACTCAATTGGTGTAAAGTGGAAATAGTGGGAGGTTTTTGGAAAACTGGCGATCTTGGAGGAAACTACTTGGGAGTTTTGGCGCGAAATAAAAAAAAACATTGGCAGTCTGTTTTATTTTCCAAAGTTTGTATTTTTGGACGTTAATGTTGGTGTTTAATTCGTTAACGTATTAGGTATCGAAAAACGTTACTCAACTATATTCTGTCACCTTCGCGCCGGTACGAAATAACTATTGTGGAAATAAGACAGTGAATGTTAAACGAGTTTGAAACATTGATGAAACACCAAACAGACCCGAAAATTCACAGAAGCGAATTTTGATTTCCCTCAAATAAATAGAGTCAGTGACACGCGCACACATGTTATGCGTTGTATGATAAAATCAGTTGCCTTCATATTATTATTTAAGACCTATTTATTGTACCTATGTCTTAGCAAATAAATCAATTTGAATTTCTCCCACCCCGCTTTGCGAATATCCGCACACCCGGAGCTCATGACGTGCCAATTTGCACCGGTTCTTACGGAGTGGGGAAGTAGGAAAGTCCCTTTCACATTAAAACTATTATGCCTTACTTCTTATCTCCAAGTATCTATCAACGCACGTTGAGTGAAATATCCGGCTCGAAACTGCGGAGAAAACGTCAAACATAATCAGGTTAGCTTTTTGACACAATAAACACTTTGCTTTGTAAGCGCCGATACGCTGACAAGTGTACGTTCGTTAAACCCAGAGATACGATCAAATGCATGCAAATTAATGCAAATACTTAATTATTTGATAGCGGCCGAGCTAGTTTTAAACATAAAGCACTGTTTCCAATGTAAGCGGAAAGGACACATTAGGTACGTACCGTTTAGGGTATACTAGCGTCAAAAGGGTGCGTTCTCTCAGCGTTTGACTATGCAGCGTTAACGCGGCGCACACGCGGCGTTCGCGTCATAATTATGTCTACTAATACAGGGTCTTCTGCCCGAAGCGTGGAGGGAGAGAGGGAAAGTTTAGATATTATTTGAGCAGGTTTAAAAAGTTGGAATAATAATTTCAAAGTAACAATCATTTCATTATAGCAATGACTGTCACTGTGGGATTGATGGCCGATAGGGCCGAAAAGTTCTCGAGTGGAGACCACCCTCCGGCAAGCGCAGCGTAGGAAGACCAGCCACGAGATGGACAGATGACCTTATACATGTGGCGGGAAGACACTGGATGCAAGCCGCATCCAATTAATGTTTTTGGAAATCCATGGAGGAGGCCTATGTGCAGCAGACTAGACTTCTTATGGCTTAGGTGATGATGATGAATGACTGTCACACTACTGTAGTGTCGAGTACCTGTTGCAATCCTGTTTGTCGCACTGGAATGATGTCGATTTACCACATGTCGCAGAAGCGTACAAGCGGTGTTTAGTAAATCGAAGTACAGTTTAGTCGCATCAGCGTATAAGCCTGTCAAGTTTGACATCACATAACTTTAACAAGTGTCACAATTCTTTATAGTATTGAGTTTAATATTACCGTATGTACCGGTGTACTTACATTCTGAGATTTTAATTTGCAACTGAATTTCAGAATTTTTGGGGCGTCATTTTGGCCATCTGAGTCTTTTGACACTGGACTCTGTTGTATTATTGGACCTTTTGGGTAAACTTGAACGTTCTTAGATACCAAGTTAACTCGAACACCAAGTCAACGCTGCCAGCCATAGTCGCAGTAGTGTAAAGAGGTTTGTGACGATTTATCAGTAGATATAACTTAATCTTGGTTTCTACTGGAAGTAAAAATGATTGTCATGTTTATAGTATCTGTGTAAGCTTATGTTTTACTCGCGCCGATCCTAACTCGCTTTCACTGGTGTCTAAGCTTTATACAGGGTATGAAATCATCGAACGTATTTTGTCATAATTAAAATACCACATTTTTTTGGTAACATTGTAATTATGTCAGCTCGTTGATAATTTTCCCTGATTTTTGCGAAATAAATTGATTATTTGAGCCAAACCAATTATAAAGTAAATATAGGCATGTTATGCATATATTTTTGTAAGTTTTGTACACAATATGCGTACAATATTGAATTATTGTTTCTGTCGCTTCTTCGTTGTGTCGATTACTGGGGTTCGTGTCGTGACCCATCACAGCCTCATCATTTTCATATTATAGTATATGAAAATGATGAGGCTACCACTTGTTCTGGTTTTCAACAGCATTTGCCGCATCGACGACGTTGATTTTGAGTGTGGTACGGCCGCGGCCAATTTAGTTATTCAAGACCGCTCCGTAACTGAACCATACGTGATCCGTTTCTCATCGGCCGCCATATTTTTTGAGATTTAGTCACTTTTGTGTCATACAATTGGCACATTTGATGAAACTTGACACGTCCTTCGCTCGTTACTAAACCAAAAAAGATAACAGGTGATAGGAAATGCTTCGCACTGGTTATCTTCAGGCCTCCTGGCTATAAGAATGTAAACATGTTGGTACCCAATAAATAAATAAATAAATGGCTAAAACCCAGACATTCTCCAAAGGCACGATTCATACCTATACAATAATTAAAGTTTACAAAACTGAAAGGACCGACTTCAAAATGCATTTTTTTTAAATCACTGATATATACAGAACCGATTTTGATGAAATGGCTATGCGACCAATCTGAAAGTATATCCTTTCAGAAAAAAAATGGTGGTCTGTAAAGTCAGTTTACGGACGATAATTTTACGTGATAACCACGCGTCACAAGCCGAACGCTTAGGACGATCGTGCCTCTCTATCGCTTGTTCCGCGCTCTCTCTTGAACGCTCGTCTCAGGCGGAACGTGACAATAAGTCATGGTTATTCGTGCGTGCAGCCGGCGTTCATCGATTTATATGACGTTATCACGTCAAAAGTAATCCAAAAAATCGTTATAAATATGGCGGAGTAATGCGGTAAAACACAAAAAATACAACCGAATGGAGAACCTCCTTCTTTTTCAATGCGGTAAAAAGGGAATGAAATAAAATTAAAACACTAAAATTCAATACAGACCCGCTGTGCAAACAAAACAGTAAAAAAAAAGGTTAAACGTATCCATAAACATAGACATAAAACTACCGCCCACTTACTTAGTTATATCCAACCATTTATCACGTAAAGGTAAAACCGTTGATACAAACTTGCTGTAAACCAGCTATAAGCCCGCAAAAAGGCATAAGTAACCGACGATAGGACATACCACATTATTCTAACACCTAACACTACTATAAATCAAGCGGAACAAACGAACCGATATGTACATTAAAATAGTACAATCGGATATAAAAAATCACTTAGAATAACATTAGATAACTCCCCCGTGGGAGAGTCGCGAAAAAACGCATCAAAAAGTTCTTAAAATGTTATCTTTTCTGCGCATGCGACGCGCCGAGTATGGGCGGTGAAAAAAAAGATGGCGGCCGCATTTCTATATTTACGTTGTAAATGTGAGTTTTTACGAGCACTTACGCTTCGCTACTGCTTGAGGTCTGGCTCAAGAGATAAGAAATAGCGGATCAAATCTATACGGCGCGAACCTTCAAAATTGTGCCCTTTGACGTCACAGCGTACTGTAGAATCAGCCATGTTTTTCGCACTATTTTCGACATTTAGGGGAGAAAAAGTTTCCCGAAAATTTAAACAGCTATTTTTAATACTAAATAGATCTAAGTTTAACCGCCAACTCCTGATGGTAGGCGACGGTATGTCCGGGTTGTTTTTTAATGATTTTAATTCTTTTTGACTAATAAATCGATGAACGCATAACGTATGACTCATTGTCCCGTTACGTTACGCTTATTCTCCCGGTTACGCTCCTTGTCTTGTCTTAGTACAACCGCGCGTGGTGGCTGAGGAAGCGGGCGGGTGTGCGCCGCGCCCGACCTTCGCTTCAATTATGATTCCTCGGAGCTCGCGCGCGGACGTATGTTGTCACGTTAAACTATCGTCCGTAAACTGACTTTATAGACAACCAATTTTTTTTTACTGAGATTTTAAATGTTATCGGATTAACAAATCTGACAGAAAAGCGTCTACCAATTTCGGGGCATGATTTTTGTTCAAGTTCATTGACCGATTAGCCCTGTAATTTTATGGCCGCGTTATTTTGTAAATTAGACCTTAAACCTTTTAATACAAAGTCCTAATTTGGATTATTAACGCGTTTGCGTTCGATAAATTTCATAGGGAAGCAGCCAGTAAAATAAATCAAATCGCTGCCTCTCATCCCTCAGTCGCCACCATAAATGTGCACGGCATTGACATTGTAGAACGGCTCTGTGAAAGCCTTATTCAAGCACGTATAGTGAACTAAACTATTTCTAATAATACACAATACGCACAGTAAGCGCCGAGTGACCGCTCGCGTTACACCTCCGCCATTTATTTGTTTAAGCTTTGATTTCGTACCTAATGGGTTACTGTTTTTTTACATTCAATTCCATTTATTATAGCTCGATATACGTTATTTTAGGGTTCTGTGTCTTAAAAGGATAAACGGAACGCTTTAGCAAGACCTGTCAACACCTTGAGCTACTTCTACGAGCATAGGGTTTTTTTTTTTAATAATTAGGCTGTCGACATTGGTATTGTGATACATTTTTTGACGTGATAACGTCTTATAAATCGATGAACGCCGGCTGCACGCACGAAAAAGCATGACTCATTGTCACGTTCCGCCTGAGCCGAGCGTGCAAGCGAGAGCGCGGAACAAGCGATAGATAGACACGATCGGCCTAAGCGTTCGGCTTGTGACGCATCTATCATGACGTTATCACGTAAAATTATCGTCCGTAAACCGACTCTACAGACAACCATTTTTTTGCATTAAGTTTATCTACAATTGACCACTAACTCGCCTGATAGTAAGTAAATAACGGTATGGCCAAGGATGGAGCTCGTCGATCTAGAAGATATCTATTCAGCCTACCCCTGAAAATTTCAAGATTGTAGGTCTCAGGAAACAGCGATGGCGACAAAGAATTCCTGTACTATACGCATCAAGAATAGCGCTCGTGGCTGTAGCTTGACTAGGTGTTCTTGAACGATCGCCAATGTCAAGCAACGGACGTACCGGTCTGTCTTCGGATGGGTGACCATGAGTGGCATTTCTTTCTAAGCGCTACTGTGGGTCGGATGACAGGTTAAATTCTCTATAAAATTCATTCATACAATTGTCTATAATAGGTCCCGGTTGTTTGTCAACCGTCAAGCCAGGTCAGAGACCTTTCGGCGGCTTAATAACTCTGACACTAGGGCTGGCCACTCAGTCTATACGAACTTACTTACTTTTTATCAAGAACGTTAACCGAAATCGTTGTATACGGACGGATTCTTGGCAAATCTATGAAAAATGGGTGATAATGTTTGGTGTACTTGTCATTCATGCGACTAATACGGCAAAGTTTTTGAAACTCTCAAAAATTATGCAAAATACGCGATAAGTCCATCAAAAGTTGAAATGGAACAATTTTTTACGGGATAACGCGTATATTTTACATATTTTTTTGACCTGACGTTTTGAACACTTTACAGCGTGTCACAGGTGAGACTAGATGACAGTTGTATTTTTTGTTATGTAAATATTAATTAATATCGCCTACTATTATTTTGATGCGCTCCGTTCCCTATTCTTTTTTGCTATGTAAATATTAATTACTACCGCCTACTATTATTTTGATGCGCTCCGTTCCCTATTCTTTTTTGTTATGTAAATATTAATTACTACCGCCTACTATTATTTTGATGCGCTCCGTTCCCTATTCTTTTTTGCTATGTAAATATTAATTACTACCGCCTACTATTATTTTGATGCGCTCCGTTCCCTATTCTTTTTTGTTATGTAAATATTAATTACTACCGCCTACTATTATTTTGATGCGCTCCGTTCCCTATTCTTTTTTGTTATGTAAATATTAATTACTATCGCCTACTATTATTTTGATGCGCTCCGTTCCCTATTCTTTTTTGTTATGTAAATATTAATTACTACCGCTTACTATTATTTTGATGCGCTCCGTTCCCTATTCTTTTTTGTTATGTAAATATTAATTACTACCGCCTACTATTATTTTGATGCGCTCCGTTCCCTATTCTTTTTTGTTATGTCTATATTAATTACTACCGCCTACTATTTTTTGCGCTCCGTTCCCTATGCACGCAGAAGTCACTCACGGCGTCAACAAGTATCGCAGATCTGTGCTGAGCCTGAGATTTTATTAATTTGACGTGCAGGCGGTACTTCCCAACCATTTTCTCTATTAAAATCCAAATAATTAATTTTCCGTTAAAATTTTGTTTCATTTCAATGAAAATCATAAAGTAGCTAAATGTAAATTCTATACGAGAAATACCCAAATGCGTCGACTGACAGTTAAAGCATTTTCTACGTAAGCCATACATCCTACATGACACGATTGGAATGCAAAAATTCATTTGCATAAGTGAAGTTTGTTCAAGCAGCGGAACTCACAAAGTGATCAATTAGCATTTTCTAACTTGGAGCCAAAGCAATGATGTTCTATACGTAGGTAGGTTTTCCCCAGCTCTACGTGGCAAGTAAGGTAATCGCCCGACTCATCTTCAATCGCGACACGTCGGGCAACGTTGTTAGACGCGTGTCGGGACTTGTGAACAGTGACAATGTTATCCTTTGTGCTTAGAAAGTGCGACACCAATATTTAAAAAGCCAAGATACTAAAAAGCCTTATCCGCGAAAGTGCTGAGAACTGAGATTTGCCATGATTTTACTTCATATTCAATGAGTATAACCTCTCTTTAAATAAAATGTCATTGGAACCAAGTTGGAGTTAAGTTGAGGTACTAGCTTATACAAAGGGGCAAAGGATCTCCTAATTGGTTGGTTATTGAGCTTTGTTTGGAATAAAGCTGCAAAATATTTATTGGTAATTTCAGTAAAGTGACAAGTTTAAAAAAATTGAGTCTTGATATACGACGAAAAAACGAAAATTATTTGTTGAACCATTTTTTTTTCAAATAGACAGAAAGACAGGCTTTTTTTGTAAGGATCGAGATATCGCTTTTTTTCGTTTTGTTTTTTTATGGAAAACGTTTTAAAAACCTATTTAATTGACTGACTACAGCTTTAATGACGGTATATCTAGACATCTCAGTTTTATCTATTCTATCTCTTTTATTTTCTTGATAATAATTACTACAAACTGGTATCGATAAACATTTCCAACCCATTCCCAATTTGATATAAGACTAATTACTTCACACTTAAATTACTTAAGAGGGTTATTTAGCGCTCATTTGCACATTAAAAAGAATGTATTACTTGAACGATTTAGCTATTACTCCCCCAATTATGATTTTTTTTTATGTTTTTTTTTAATGGTAAATAATAGTTCAGAGGTGGTCTCACATATTTTTTTTATCAATATCGGTTTAGTTCTTTGATTTTTATAATAAAATAACTAGAAAAAAATCTTGCAAGTATAGCGTATTTTTAAGTCGGTTTTTCAGTTTTTTAAACTATACTTGTAGTTATAACATCCATAGTCTCCAGTTGTATGAAAATATGTGTGATGTATCTAAGCAACGACTCTCTTAAAAATCTAAAATTGACAAATCTTACTACCATGTCTCTTCTCCTAAAAATTACCTACGTACATACCTATTAGCATATTTTTTCCTTACAATCCAATACATTAGCTAATTGAACGTCGTAAAGCAGAAGGCGACCATCCTCGATTTTTGGCAAAATGAGTTTTAGTGCCCTAGGCTTAGGGTTTAGTATTAGCTACGTTATCCAAAGACAGTTAACTTGATATCATATTCAGAAGCCGAGATATTAAAATGTCAAATGCGACCATCTGCCATAATCGCTCATTTTACTGTGTAAAAAGCGACCATTGGAGGCGATGGCTGTGCAAAATCCCTAAAAACCATGAAAATGCATTAAGCAGAATGCGACCATCGCGATGGGCTGGGAGATTTTAGTGAAAAAGTACATTTTATTAATATGCAGAAACAGACCATCGCAAATGGTCTCGTTCTGCAAAATGTGTTATAGCAAATAACTGTACATTTACAGAATGCGACCATTGTTCACGCGGGAATGGTCTAGTATTGCGATACGATATTTGACATAAATATCTGTGATTCTTTGTTGATCAGAAAGCGACCATCACCATAAAAGGTAGTAGTCAAAAAAGTGGAACAGAACATCTTTAGCGTGTTTTATGCTAAGCATTGCTGGGCGGCGCAGGTGACAACTTTTATCGTATTTAACCTTTTTCTGAAGTTTGTTATGATTATTCCAATTATTGTTTAGATATTTTATATGATTTTCAGTCATTTTCATCTGTGATTCATTAAGTAGTTTTTCATTGTGATCTCAATAAATATGCCTAAATTGCTTTTGTTTCGTTTTATTTTTATCGTAACTTACAAACAAAAGATAGATACAAAAAAAAACATCAGAATCATCATAAATTATAATGTGAAACATTAATAATATGAGTAAAACACTTCAACCTATGCAACATAATTATTATTACTTGGGGTCATCTCGTGTTTGTACACTGGACTATGTGACTGGTGCCTCACCCAACTACCGTTCTCCACATATCTATTCACTCTATATAATCATGAACAAAAGGAACAAAAATAGTAAGTTGTGCAATCAGCGGAAGCACGCCCTCTCGCTCCACGTGCACCTCTGCAACATTCGAGGTCTGCACGCAAATATCGAACCAGTCCGATACCACCTTGAGACTGAGAGCCCGCACTTGCTATTCCTCACGGAGACGCAAATCAGATGTCCTGCTGACGCAGCCTATCTCTCTTACCCAGGCTATGTACTGGAGCACAGGTTCAAGTCGCGCGCCGGTATCTGCGTCTACGCGCGCGATGACATCTGCTATAGGCGTCTCCGTGACCTTGAAAGTTCCAGATTCTCCGTTCTGTGGATTTTGGTCGACACCGGCTTAGAGAAGATACTCTATGCCGGCGTCTATCGCTCGCACACCGGGGACGAAGAGACAACTCAGCTGTTTCAACACCTCAGTGAGACGGCAGGTCTGGCTCAACGGCGATATCCTACAGCTCAGCTAGTTATTCTGGGGGATCTTAATGGTCATCACCAGGAGTGGCTATTCCCATACCAGAAGACAGACCATGCAGGCAGAGAGGCGTATAACCTAGCGGTGTCGCTAAATCTCACCCAGATGGTCAAGGAAGCTACGCGAGTGCCAGACGTTGACAGGCACACAGCCAACTGCTAGGAACTTTTGCTGACGAATGATCCGGACAGATATTCCATTTCGGTGTCTGCACCACTTGGTGGTTCCGATCACTGTCTGGTGAAGTCTGTATCGTCTTATACTCCGCCTGATCCTAGCCTTAGAGGCAAACGGCGGGCATGGCGGTACAAGTCAGCAAAATGGGAAGAGATCGGGGATTTCTTTGCATCTTACCCTTGGCGGCAAGTATGCTTCTCTTCTTGTGACCCAACAGACTGCGCAAATGCCGTTACGGAGGTGATAAATCAGGCAATGGAATATTTCATTCCATTTTCTGATGCTTCACCTTCTGGCGCAGCTCGCCCATGGTTTAATGCTGCATGTGACAGCGCTGTAGCGTGTAAGCATGACGCATATTTGGCCTGGGCTGACGCTCGAATGCGTAAGTCCTTGGATGGACGTGAAAAGAAGAGAGCCTTTAACAAAGCCACCAAATCCAGCAGAAAAGCAATTCGAAGAGCTCGATTTGAGCATATAAGCCGGATTGGGGCTAAATTAGCTTCTCACCCGACGGGTAGCTGCGCACCTGAGTTGTCCCCGATTCTGACTCGTCTTTTCCGTCTTTCTTTGGAGACTGGTATAGTCCCTAAGTGCTGGAAGCTTGCGAACGTTCAACCTATTCCAAAAAAGAGTAGTCGTGCCGATCCTAATAACTATCGGCCTATCTCGGTTACGTCCATTTTGTGTAAAATTATGGAGCATGTACTGAATAGGAAGCTCATGGCATACCTTGAAGACAATAACCTCCTCAGTGACCGACAGTACGGATTTCGCCGAAATCGGTCGACTGGGGATCTTCTCGTGTATGCCACACACATTCTGAGCGAGGCCATCGAGAACAACGGTGAGGCTGTGTCTCTCGACATCTCGACGGCCTTTGATAGGGTTTGGCACGACAGTCTCCTTAACAAGCTCCCTTCTTATGGACTACCAGCCTCCTTTTGCTCTTGGATTAAAGACTTCTTGAGAGAGCGATCGATTCGAGTGGTTGTTGACGGGTGCTCGTCCGATCAAATGGCAATAAACGCCGGCGTACCTCAAGGGTCTGTACTTTCCGCTACTCTCTTCCTGCTGCATATTAATGACCTGCTGAAACCTGGTATCTTAGGGTATGCAGATGACAGCACAGTCGTGGAAAGATACACTTCTGGTCCAAGAGCCAAAAAGGCGGAAATCGAGGCGTTGAGAGAAGATATGGTTGTGCGTATGAATAAAGCTCTAAAAGCTGTGTCCGACTGGGGTGACGAAAATCTCGTCAAATTCATCGCCAACAAGACTCAAGCCTGCCTTTTCTCCGCCAAAAAGAGTGAGTTTCTTTTGTCTCCTACTTTCCAAAATGTATTCTTATCATTGACAGACCGTCTTGAACTGCTTGGACTCACGTTAACCCCAACAATGAACTTTAAGGGCTACCTTGAATCTAAGGCTAAACTGGCTAGTAAAAAGCTTGGCATCATTAACAAGGTTAGGCGATACTTCTCACCGGGACAACTGCTTCATCTGTATCAAGCACAGGTCCGATCGTGTATGGAGTACTGCTGCCACCTTTTTGATGGATCAGCCAAGTATCAGCTGGAAGCTTTGGAATCAGTGGACCGGCGAGCTGTGAGGTTAATCGGTGACGATAAACTAGCTGCCAAGAAGCTACTTAGTCTCGAGCACCGCCGTAAAGTAGCATGTCTGTCTATTTTCTACAGGATTCATTTCGGGGAATGTGCGCAAGAGCTTCACGACCTAATTCCACCCTCCCCATTTCACTACAGGACTAGCAGAAAATCGGCGAATTACCACCCATTTCTCGTTGAAATGCCAAAAATCCGTACTCAGCGATATCGATCCACATTCCTGTTGCGTACTATACAAGAATGGAATTCGTTGCGCCGTCTCTGTTTCCTGAGACCTACAATCTTGGAATTTTCAAGGCTAGCTCGTCGATCTTCAAGATCGACGAGCTCCATCCTCGGCCACACCGTCGCTTAACATCAGGCGAGTTGGCGGTCAATCGTAGATCTATAGTGTATAAAAAAATAAAAATAAAATATCATTTATTGATATTGGTCGATGTCGAGCAGTTTTGTCTGGTCGACGAGCCTGTATTACGTAATGTGAATAACAAACGGAGAATGTCACTAAGATGAACGTTACTGCAATAATATTGTAATTAAAAAAAAACTGAAAAAAAAACCGATTGCCAAAACCAAATTACGCAATATACGCAAAATAAAAAAAAACTATTAAAAATGTTCCTAAAATTAAGTAATTCTTATTTTTATTTAAAGAAAAATTGGTTAGTAAGTTTAAAAGATATTTATTTTTTATTAAAATATTTATCAGCCGTTTTTACTATAGACTATTTTGCATTATTCAGAACACGACCATTTGTTTGGCTGTTTCTATTTTTTTAACTATTACAAAAAATTCATTAAGCTGAAAGAGACCACATCGTATAGATGTGTTCTGCTAATTACAATATGACGAATTTTAGCAATAAGCTGAAGGCGACCACAACTTTAACTGCAAAAAAATATAATAAAATTAATGATTTTCTGAGTTTTTATTACCTTAATCTCTAGCCACTGAAATATACTTTCATATAAACTAAATACTTAAATCATAGCACTAAGTGGGAAAGTAGCAGCAGCAAAATACTTTGAAATGGCCGTATCTCAAAATGCATTTTTCGTCGATGGTCGCTTTCTGTTTTACGACGTACAATTAAGACATTATTTTTATAAATCGTCGTATCGTGTTTTGGCTCGAACAGTAGATAAGACTGGTGCGGTGTTGTTAAAGGCGTCGGTGACTCAATATATCTCTGAGAGACATATTTATCTTGCATGTCAAATTTGAAATAGGCCGATAAGAGATTTTGGTACTATAATTAACATACGATTGATACCTCTGCTTTTTATGTTAATATACAACTTTTAGCAATAATAGCTGAAAATGCGTGCTTCATTTCTAACTGACTTCTAAAAAGAAGGAGGTTCTCAATCCAACTGTTTTTTTTTGTTTGTTACGCGATAACACCGCTAACGGTTATGAAAAGAAAAGAAGAACAAAATAAGAAAAAGAAAGAAAGAGAAAAATCAAAGAAAAAGAAAAAGAGTAAAAGAAAAAAAAGAAAAGAAAAAAAATAAAAGAAAGAAAAAATAAAAGTAATAATAGTAGTTGAATAAGAGTTTATCTATCTATCTAAATATGATTGTTTTTGATGTTTTTTTTTTTTTAGTATTTAATACTTCAACAAGTTAATACCTCTGAACCGAATCTAATACCTTTAAACGAGCAATTCTTGTATATATGTATATATATAATCTGAATCTCGGAAACCGCTCCAACGATTGTAATGAAATTTGGTTTTTAGGTAGATTAGGGGGCGATAAATCGATCTTGCTTGGTTTCATTTTTTGTGAACCCGAGTTTGCTCGTATTCTCAGTTATAAAAAGTCCGAATGCAGCTCGGTCGCCCAGGTTTTTTTAACACGAATAAGTCCGCGTTTAACCACCAACTTGCCTGTCGGAAAGCGAAGATGTGGTCGAAGATGAAGCACGCAGACTTAGAAGACTACCCCTAGGTACTAGGTACTTACTTGTTGTTGAGAGATCAATTTATTCTTTCACTCAGTGTTGAAATTAAATTCATTTTGACATACGCGTCTTACCTGAAAAATAAATAAAAACCTGTTAAGAACATAGTCTGTGTTTTATTAACATAAGCACGCCTGACTACTGCTTTATGTTCGGACACAAAAGCGCACAAGCAACATAGAGTGTTAAAACATATATTTTTATGTTGTCTTCAAAATTTCATAGAAGCTTCCACTAAAGTTTAGTGAAACGAGACTAGGAATTAATTGTTGACTTCATATAAAACTATTAATTGAAAATGTCAAATTAGTAAAGAAAGAAGGTGAAGAAAAACTCTGTTAGGGGATAGATTCATAGAGATACTAATAAATATTTATACTTATATTTTGTTTAAACTTAAGCCGTTAGTAGATAAAACAACTCTTATATCGGTATATTATGCATATATACATTCTGTGATAAGATATGCTGTTACAATTTGGGGAAATGCTATAAATGTTATTAAAGTTTTAAGATGTCAAAAAAGAGCAATTAGGATAATTGAATGTCTGAAAAAGCGTAGTTCTGCACGAAAATATTTCAAAAAAAACAAAATAATGACGGTGATATCACTTTACATATACAATAGCCTACTAGAAATACATGAAACTGATTTACAGCAGAATAAAGATAAGCATACGTACAATTTGAGAAATAAAGAGAAGTTGTATATCCCAAAGACTAGGTTAGTAAAAGCAGAAAAACACGGGCGTCACATCAAAATATTACTGTATAATAAGCTGCCAAATTGTATTAGCAAACTTGATTATAGTATGTTTAAACATAAATTTAAAAAAATCTTTGAAAATAGCCCTTTTTATAAATTAAGTGAATATATGGAAATGGATCTTTCAAAATCCTCATTTTTTACAAATACAGTGCAAGCACAGTCACGCGTAGCAAAAATATAATAATATTTTGGTATTTGTAATTGTACTAGTAGGTATATTCGATTTAATTTAAATTATGGTATCCAATAAATTTTAATTACATTTGTTTTAAGACTCCAACCGTTAAAACAAGAATAATTAAAAATATCAATACCTATCATTAAAAATATATTATCTAGTTAATTAAGTATATATACCTATTATCATAAAATTTAGTTAATTTATCATAATATGTGTAATTCTGACTTACCTGTAACATTTATGTTATTCAAGGTTAATAAATATTCTTATTCTTATTCTATTCTTATACTAGTCTTCTCCTTCTACGGATAGATTAGATTCAAAATGTTGCTCTGAATTTGTGAAACAGAAAAGTCAATTAAAGTAATTTAAGAACACCAACATCATTATATGTCTCCCAACTTATAAATTGACAAACTCCACAAACTTGCACAACTATAGAGTAGACCAATTCAATAAAAAGATATACTTTGACAATGTTAAACATGAATACGCATATATATATGATTCTAACAAGAAATTGAAATATGACAACACCATGTTTAAAACAATAACTGGAAAAGTTAACAGTAATGGTCTGCGAACAATTTTCCAAGGCGTATTTAACCTTACGAAGAATATCAGTCGACATGAAAAGTATTTACAACAGATAAAAGACGATGAAACAACGCAGCTTTTTCGTGGATAAGCATTTAAATATAATGCATCAAAATATAGCTGGGCTTTTAGGAAAAACAGACCCGCTAAGCGTTTGTCTTAATGAACTTTCAGAGAGAAATAAAACCATAGATGTGTTGTGCATTACGGAGCACAACATGAAAGAAGGATATGAAATACATCTGAACATTCCTAATTTTGACTTGGCGGCATGTTTCAGCAGAAGCCACATCAGTAGGGGCGGCGCATGTATTCTCGTCCGAAAAGGAATACTACATAAAGAACTGTACCATATAAAACAACTTAGCATAACTAACCAATTTGAATGCTGTGCCATAGAATTGATCAGTTATAAAATAGTAATTGTGTGTATTTATAGAGTTCCCAAGTACAATAACTTAAATATCTTCATGAATAAACTAGAAAAAATTCTGCAACACTTATCTAAAAAGAGATATAACAATATTGTAATAACGGGAGATTTTAATATTAATATCCTAAAAGACAATCCTTTGACCAGAGATTTTGAATGTCTATTGTTAAATTTTGACTTAAAATTAGCTTTATGGGAACCCACAAGATTAAGCTCTCAGACTTGTATCGAAAATTTTGCTCATAATTTTAAAAAATGTTGCAGAACGGAAGTGATAGAATTTTCATTGTCTGACCATACAGCTCAAATACTGAAATGTCCTACCAAAAGACTTTGGGTTATTGATACATGGCGTAAAAAACGAAGGGACTATAGCAATGACAACATGATCAAATTTAAATCATGCATTAGTAAATTATCATTTCATGAAATATATGGCACCGTAGATCCTAATCAAGCTTACGAAATCTTTAAGGCAAATTTCAAGTTGTTCTATGACTTGTGCTTTCCTTTTAAAACCACTATTGTAAGAATATCTAAAAAACCCAAATGGATATCTCGAGGTATAAAACAATGTAGCAAAAAGAAAAGATTGCTTCTAAATACGTATAGAGCCGACCGCACAGCCAAAAATAAATCTGCTTATTTGTCGTACACAAAATTATATAAAAAGATTATTAAACTCACACAACGAGCACAAAATACCTATAAAATAAAAACTTCACAAAATAAAAATAAAGCAACATGGCAAATTATAAATAGCTCTAAAATTAATATACCCAGACATCCCATAGACAAAATCATAGTAGCTAATAAAATTATTACAAATCCAAGAGAGATAGCCAATGAATTTAACAATTACTTTATTGACAAAATTGATCCGATTATCGATTCACGAAAAAATTTAACTTCATTAATAGACAGTAACGCCAATTCAATATTTATGAGCCCAACCATACCAGATGATATTTTGAAAATTATTAATGGACTAAAAAATACTAACAGTGTGGGACATGACGGTTTCCACACAAAAGTAATTAAATTTGTCGGTGAAAATATTTCAATACACCTTAGTCATATAGTCAACATGTGCATTAGTAATGGCATATTTCCAGATGACTTAAAAATATCTGTAGTCAAACCATTATTTAAAAAAGAAAACAGAGAGCTAATGAACTACTACAGACCAATCGCATTACTATCAGTATTCGCAAAAATTTTCGAAAAGGTAATTTATAAACAATTGTATTCGTATTTTGAAAAATATGATATTTTATGTAAAGAACAAAAAGGTTTTAGACATAAAAAAAGTATTAATTTGGCTATTTGTGAATTTTTAAGTAACGTGATTTTAAATATTGATAAAAAAAACCCTGTTTGTGCAATATTTTGCGACATGACGCAAGCTTTTGACTATGTAGATCACAACACACTACTTAGCAAACTTCATAAATACGGAGTAAGAGGGAACAGTAACGATTTACTAAAATCATATTTGAGTAATAGAAAGCAGGTAACGGAGATCTCGAAGATTAATCCCAAAACAAAGAGAGAAGAAATCTTCACTTCCTTAGTACGTACCCCAAAATACGGGGTACCTCAGGGAAGTGTGATTGGGCCACTAGCATTTATTTCATATATTAATGACCTACCGCGAGCAACAAATAATCCAGTTACACTTTTCGCTGACGACAGTACTATAACAATTGCTTGTGATAAAAAAGCATCATATAAAAATGACATTGTTAATACTCTTGACTCAATAATTAAATGGCTTGACAACAATAATCTAAAAATAAATTTAAGTAAGACTAATATAATGCACTTTACGCAACGACCGCACACGACAACTAATTTTGACATAACGTACCGTAACAATACTATAAATAATGTAGAGACAACAAAATTCTTGGGACTAACTATAGATCAAAGGTTGAACTGGAAAGCGCATGTCCATGATTTAAATAAAAAACTCAATAGTTCTTCATTTGCACTTTTCAAACTAGCATCAACCCTTAACTCAGACGCTCTTGTAACCGCATACTATGGTCTTGTGGATTCATTATTGAGGTATGGAGTGATTTTCTGGGGTAACTCAACTGATTCAAAACATGCTTTCATATCCCAGAAAAAATGTATAAGAGCTATGTTTGGACTCAAATCAACTGACAGCTGCAAGCCTTACTTTAAACAGCATGGAATTCTAACGCTTCCGTCTCTGTATATACTTGAACTTGCGCTATTTGTACGGGCTAATTGTGAGGTGTTTCCAAAACTGTCCACAAAATCAACGCATAATAGACGCGACAATAAAATATTAACACATAGAGCAAAAACACAATTGTTTAGAAAAAGCATATTTGGAATGGGTCCAATTATATACAATAAAATACCTTTAAGTCTAAGAAATCTTACAACTACCTTATTTAAAAAGAAATTTAAAGCTATGCTGGTAGATAAATGCTACTATGATATTACTGAATATAAAAACGACTGTTCCATATGAAAAAATATTTTAATGTAGGTAGTAATTTTATTATGACATAAAAATGTTATGGTCAAAAATATATATTTAGTAAATAATTGTATGACATATAAATTAAATAATAATATTGTATTAATAATATAAAATTGTAATAGCGCGCCTCTGATTTGTACGCCTCATCAGGCATAACATGAAGGTCTATAAAACAAATAACATCAACTGCATGCTACTCATGTTTTATGCAAATAAATTTACTTTGACTTTGACTTTGACTTTGACTTTAAGTCATTCGTTCGTTAATAGTTTTAAAGGTTTTTTATAGTGCTATGTAAATAATATCATTATAATTTTAAATACCCTAATACAGTAATATATATTTTTACATGTTAATTAAAATCTAAGTAAGTAAATTTAGTGTAAGAAAAGAAAACATTAATAAGTACTACGTAAAACACCGACATTTATTCACATTTATATATTTAGCCCTTGCATACAAAATTCGTAATAGGCAAATAATATTGTAACACGGCAGCCATTTCCCGGGGTTAAAGTTGACTCGTAGTTTGCAGCGCGCGTGGAAATGGCGACTGACTCCAGCCAGATTTCACGGTAATATACTTCCAATGGTAAACAGCGCAGTGCCACAGTGGCTTAGGCTGAGTACACACGGGAGAACAGTAGCTAGCAACCGTTACGCAGTAACAAAGTATACGCGACGACTGAGAAACACATTGTATATGCCTTTTGACATGTTTGGTACGTGAGTGAACAATCATTTTGTTGGCTGATTTTTGTTTCCGTGTGTGTCTAGCGACCAATGAGACATTACATTTTGTAATTGCCAGTTCTTTTTATCGTCCGTTGTTAAACTAGAAAGACTAAGTTATTGTCGTTTAGTTAAACACTTTTATTATTATATATTTTTATCTTTTATGCAAATGAATGACGAACAGAGCAAATTCGCATATTAAAAATACTTTTTTTTTGTCAGTAAGTAATGATTTTTTAGATTTACCGATTGTCTTTCATCGAAATTAAACAAAGTGCAACAAAAAAATATTGGTGATAAATCTGTTTTTTTTTTCTAAATACATACTAGGTATTACATTTTTGATTGATCTGATCACTAATAGACAAATGAACGCACAGCCTAAGCTGTTTAGCTATAGATTCACAAAATTTGGAATTTACTGTATAAAATGTAGAGATATTTATAGGAATTTCAGAATATTGTAAAACCGTGTGATGAAGCTAGTCAAGAAGACTAAACCAAATTTTAAATAAATCAATCCGTTGTTCACTACGAAATTCATTAAGTTAACATTCATTATCATTGTCATTTTCAATCTTACTGTTGGTACTTTTTCTGAAAATTTTAAACAACGAAAAACTGCTACTGTTTTAGCTTACACATAATGAACACTCAGCCTTATATAGCCGAGAGCCGATAAAATGGGATCGATCGAAACTCCAATTTGGAGGATCGAGTGCGATTCAATAATGTCTAGAAGCCGTATGGTCGTAGAGTTTATGTGGTTTTTATTGCGACACACTGAAAGCAGATCACTCTTCTCCGGTTCAAAGGATTTTAGAGAAATGCAAGGTGCCAAAAGGATATTTATTTGAAAGGGTGCATTTTTTTTATCTGCCCTGTTTGTACAAACTGCCCCACTGCTAGGAACGGGCCATCTTCTCATTGTGAGAAGGGTTAGGCCATAGTCTGCCACGCTGGCCAAGTGCGGGTTGGCAAACTTCACACATCTTCAAGATCATTGAGAACTCTCAGACATGTAGGTTTCCTCACGATGTTTTCCTTCACCGTTTGAAGTTGCCGGCAATCAACAATGCGCACATAACTTCGCAAAGACAGAGGTGCGTGCCGTGGGATTCGAACCCAGGACCTGCGGATCGCAAGTCAGACGGTCTCCCGACTAGGCTGCCGGAAAAGGTGCATAGGTGAAAACTATTTAAACTTTTTTTTAGATTACTTGCGCGTCGTTAAATCGCTTTATTTTCAACAACTGATATTAAAAACGACGTTGATCGAAGCCCCATCATAGACGAAGGTCTACGATGGAGCACACTTGTTTTGAAATAACAAATTCTTTCAGATTTTAATATGAACAAATTATATTTATCAGGAAATACCGAGTCAGTATATTAATAATATTAACAAAAAAGGTCATGACTTCACATAGTTTTACAGCCCGTTTTTAGTTTTTTTTTAAATTCTGTACACAAGTGCATTTTGATTAAGAAATATTAGGTAGTAGTAGAAATGTAACAAGCATCGGATGTTTCACATCAAAAATAGACGATTTCAGCAGATAAGGAGAAATCAGGAAATAAAACAAGTCTGTAAAACAAGGAAATAACACAATAAATTGAGCGAACAACGTCCATCGATCTACAATAATATACGGGAAGGACGCCAATTACAGTGGTACGCCAATTATCACAGGAGATGCAGTCCAGTGCTGCTGTAGATATGTACACACAGTACAATACCTATAGTATATATATAGATTTAACATTTCAATAAGTGTTATTTAAATCATTCGGTGCAAGTTATGAACTATTGCGATTGGTTTCGAGAATGAAACATATAGGGAAGGTATATTTTATTTATTTAATTTAGACCCGCTATGAACATTTGCCAGTGTCAAGTATTATATCAAGATTTCTTGAATAAAACAAGTTGTAAATGTTCTAGTCACAATTTAAGTCACGTATACATTTTCAAATTCAAGTTGTGCTTCAGTAAATTGGTGGCGACTTTACTGGAAGCTTCTATGGAGTTTTGCCGACAACGTAAAAAGACACGTTTCGTCACTTTATTTCACTTGCCCACACTCAGGCACTTGATCAAACTCTTAATGAATAAAACAACACCATTTTTATAGCACTAAAGTTCAAAGTAACACAAGTTTAGGAAAATAAAACAAAACAACAACATGTTTCCATGACGTTCCCGCCAAAACTCCATAGGGAAGATATGAGCGATGGTTATTGAAAAGATCGGTATAATCCGTGCTTGACAGACTATTAGTTTACAATTTCAGGCTGCAATCGCAAAAGTTACAGACTGTTAACATCATGTCGAGTCTCTGAATTGCCTCTAAGAGCGCTTTTAGATTAAAATCAGAGGCGCTTTATTTTTTATTAAGATGGTAAATTTATTGAACACGTTACGCAACAATTGCATAAAATATAGCAAAAAAATTGACCTTTAGTGCTTACCCGTAGAAACTTTCGGAATATTATTTTTTTGTTTTTAATCCCCGACCCAAAAAGAGGGTTGCTATAAGTTTGATGTGTGTATCAATTTATCTGTATATGTATGTGTGTGTGTGTGTCTAAGGCATCGAGCTATCAAACGGATCAACCGATTTTGATTTAGTATGTTTTTATTTGAAAGAAGATTTCATTGAGAGCATTCTTAGCTATGTTTCATCAAAATCGGTTCAGCCGTTTTTTGTCGGGGATTTTTAGCTATAGAATTTTACGGTAGCATTTGATTCCATAGCTTAACAAGTATATATTTAGAAAACTCATAAATCCCCGCAAAAATCTGTATTTTCTACAGATTTTTATTGTAGAATTTGATTCCATAGCTTAACATGTGTATGTGTTTAGAAAACTTGAAAATCCCCGACAAATCGGCTGTACCGATTTTGATGAAACATAGTTATGAAAACTAGACTGTATTGAAAATATATACATAGACAATAATAGTGAGACTCTATTGACAAATACCTACTTAAAGCCCAATTGAATCAAACTTTAAAACAGTATGCAAAATGGCTCGCATAAAGTTTATTTCTTTCTCGCTTCTAACTTACACCATCCAATAAAGGTGTTGTACAAACGGAATGTGCTTTAATATTTATGTCTATAGACAGTTTAAATTATTCCAAGTGCAGTTCAGTTCTCTTGACGTTTATACTGTCTTAAAATAATTCAACTAAATCCAGTTGTAACTAGGGAAGTGCGCCGCGAAATCGAAATAATCAAGATTGAATCGAGTCACAGAATTGATATCGAGTTACGAGTTTCATATCGATTCAGCGTCGAGTTTCATTGCTTTTAGTTATTATTTAATAGTAATAAAAGTAAGTGCATATTATATACATATAATATCACTAGCTATTACTTTTCTAGTACCTATTTATGTAAGGCCTTATCCACATATATCGGCGTCCGACGGTAAAGGCTTGCAAGAAAAAATACCTACGATTATTTTATAGTTTGTAATTTTTTTGACATTTATCTTAATATTTATTTCCTATTGTTGGAATTTAATATATTTGACATGTTCGAATGTTTTTGTTATATTTGATTTTATAATTGTTTAATAGGAATTATATAAAAAAAAATATTTGTTTATATTGAAAATCATATAGTTATTAAGTATTGACGTGTAAATTGCAAATTACGAATAAAATTAATATGAATACGAGTTTTTTAATGTCGTGCGCGTCCGTCCTCTCTCAGAAACACTGACGGCCACGACGGGCTGGACGCACCTGATACGGGCTACATCTCTCCGGATGTGAGTGTGACGTACAGAAGACGTTTTCTCATTTATGCGTCGGACCCTCACATATGTGAATAGAGCTTATATAAGAAGTAGGAAGTGAATATAAATAAATAGAAGACTCAAGTAGTCGCAAATAAAGGGTATATACACAGTAAAGTATGGTAATGTTTTATATTTTTAAATATAGTGGCGCTGTCTTTATGAATTAGTGTCAAACTCATGGTTACTGAGGGTGACATTATCGCAGTTTTTCGACAAACTTTGACAGATCTGTTGTTCCAATTACAACGACATCTAGATTGAAAGGAACCTTTATTAATCTGCAAGAAAAGATAAGTGAGACTTCTTGCACAAAAACGTCCGTGTTTGGTAAAATTACGAAATTTTTAAAGTGTAGGTATAGCCTTTAAGCAAACAATAATTCCTAACATTTTAACCTGTCTTAATGTCTCTGTGTTAACATTTATTGTTAACATTTTCATAATAATCTAATATCATCTACAAGTCTACAGCGCGAGGTATTTTGTAATTACGGTTGTTTCGAATATTTCAGTCTTTCTTCATAAAATTACATTTATTTTGGATCACTTCTGGATATTAGGTGCGTTTGCTTTTAAAACAAACTTTATATTTACCTACTAACTTTCGTTATTAATAATATGGATCAAACAATATTTGAACTGACATTTGAACCAAATAATGCTCAACCGATCGAATCGATTTTTAACCGGCTTCATAAAAAAAGGAGTCTTTTTATGTTTATTTCCGAGGTTCTCAATTCGGCTGTCTTTTTTATGTTTATTACTTCATAACTTAATCTTTTTTTTTATTGAAAGCATATACTTTTGGTTCAATAGATTTAACATCAAAATCGGTTGAGTAGTTTGGTTTATAAAAGAAATTAACCAGAAAATAAATATCGTCCAAGTAAATAAAAAAGTGAATTTATATATCACGAAGTGTTTTGATTCAGTTTTCTTCAGACTGTTACATACTTGAATGTTTGGTTTGGACGACAAAGCATGGTTTCATAGATTGTCATAACTTGCTACTGTAATTATACACCTATTTGTAAATTATTAATAAAAATTAACAAAAAAAAATAAAAAATATATAGATATTATAAAAATTAAATAAGTATGGCAATTTCATTATAAAAGATTTTTATTTATTTACTTTATTTTTCATAAATTTATTTTAATTATAAATATATATTATTATTATTTTGTGAAAAAAGTTTGTCAGTTTCTTGGTAGTTCAGTTTTTAAATTGTAATAATTATTGCATACGGCAATAATTATTGGTTGACGACAATGCATTATTTCATAGACTATCATAACTCGCTATTATATTACCTATTTACAGATAGATGGAAATTAGTCAGTTTTGATCCTACAGAGTTGACATTTTGAGTGGTCGGGAGGTGTACTCGAGGTCTGCCCTTTTCATTTGTAATCATAGAGAGTGTACCATGTATTACAGTGTGGCCCAAGTGATAAAAAATTGCGTTTTTTACCCGATTGCGTAAGAAGAAGGGTTATGTTTTTCGAGTCTATGTATGTGTTTCTATAGGAGGTCCTACAGCCTAAACAGTTTGACCGATTTTGATATGTGTGTTCACTCCCTGAGTGTTTTTGTAATAATAATAATATCAATCCCTCAAAAAATGCGCTTTTTGTGACCTTCAACGAACTTTTTCATAATTTAAAAGTGATTTTACTAGAATTATTCTAAAGAATGCGCATTTATAATCTGACTTTACGTATACTTTCTCACAAAAAGCGACACAACCGCATATAAAGCGTAACGAAATCGTAAGTTAGATTGTAAAAACCGCTTTTCTGCAGTCGGTTATCTTGTTTTTCTTTTAATATGGATACTTTTATATAACAGAGACTTAAGACGCTATGACCTCATGCAATACGATAGTAACTATGCTTTATTCTACGTTAAGCATAGTGCACATATGGGTTATGTAAAAAACAATACATACTCATTAACGACAAGAAACATGTGTTTTACGCCGATTAGTTATTAGTTAAACGTTTTTCGAATGTCCTAGTTGGGTTTAGGGTTTAATATTCGATTTTGATAAAAAACATATGATTGGAATCAATCATAATCAGCCTTTACGGATATTGTTTTTATTTTTCAAAATTTTATCGTATTTTTATAACTTCAATATCATAACTAAATTTGAAAAAGAAAACCGTAGAGGCATAGCCATTTATGATTACAATCAGATAAATAAAATCATCGAAACCAAATTATGTTTACGGGTAGTAACCATTTTCCCCTTTTTTGTATGGGAGAACGTGTGACACCCATTGAGCCGTTATAGGACGAAAACGTAAGAAATAAACACATACTATCTCACATACAAACCTTCACACTCGTGCTGTATGTTGCTATATGGAACGTCGGCAACATCTTTAGAAGTAGAAAGCAAACTTTATTTTTGCATTTGCTCGACCAAATAAAAGAAACAAACAGTAGCGTCATTTTGAAAACCCCAGGTAGCTGGTTAGTCACCTAATTACTACCGCAAATATTAGCCATCTGTGCCGTTTACACACGACGACCAACGACACGACTGGTGATTTATTTAATCTTATTTATTTTTAAAATTAGGAAACGTTCAACAAACACATTTGTCTATAGAAATAAAAGTAGTTAGGTAGTAACTGCATCATTTTACACTTTTGTATTTTTCAGCTACAGTCATAGTATCATATATTTTATTTATTATTTTGTTGTTTTCATTTGACTTACTAGTAATTTGAAATTTACGTAACATTATTTACCAAAGTTAATTTAGATTTTCAAAGTTATACAGTGGTACGCTGGGCCTACAGTTAAAAATGATCAAATTATTAATATTATGATCATTAGTCGTGTCGCTGTCGTGTCGTCGACAGTAAATGAACCGACCCGGTCGCTCACCGCTAACAGTGTGGGCACACCTTTCGGTCCAAAATACCACGGTCGTGCTAACAGCAAATGCCGGGACCAATCGAGATGTGTTAATATTATTTACTACATTGTACTTTCGCAATACAACATATTGCAATGGTTTATTATTTAACTGCATAGAAATCGGTCCAGTCCATGTTACGTATATTTTGGTCGGTCAATTATTTAGTCGAATTTATATTATGTAAAGGTTGATTATATTAGACTAACATATTAACAGTAACTACAGGGTTCTTTACGTTGTATGTCTAAATATGTGAGAGAAGAGCAAATTTTTAGTTTTTAATATTTACATGCCTATACATAAAAGTAATTCCACTTTTTTTAGATCCTTCCTTGAGACTTCCTGGTGGAAATATATTGTTTTATATGGATACGTGCTTCATCCTCGACCGCACCTTCGTTTACCATCAGGTGAGTCAGTGGTCAAACGTGTGATCCAATTAACGTTCTTGATGCGTACTGCACAGGAATGGAATTCTTTGCCGCCATCTCTGTTTCCTGAGTGTAGTTCTCAGAATACCTTAGAATTATCAAGGCTAGAGTGAATAGATATATTTTCTAAATCGACGAGCTCCATCCTCGGCCACACCGTCGCTTACATCAGCCGAGTTGGTGGTCAATCGTAGATATGTCTTGCGTAAAAAAACCTTCGTTTACTATCAGGCGGGTTAGTGGTAAAAAAACCTCTTTCTTAGACTGTCGGATAGAACTTAATAAGCCTTTACATAGTAAGTAGAAGATTAAACCGATGACGGTCACTTTATAAGCTAACTGTAAGCTAACCTTGCCGTCCGCCATCCACTGAAGATTCTCCACTAAATGATAAATTTAATAATTAACTTCATAGCAATTATAATCGGTGATTGCATTAAAATCTGCAGTAAAATACCGTTCGGTGTTGAGGTCAGACAAGGAAAGGGATGTACCGTGTAACTACAGGTGTAGTACTCAGGGATCATGTGACGTCATATTTTATAGTTTGGGCTAGATGGTGTTGTGTGAAATGTCCGCCAATATCCAACATTTAATTATAAAACACCGGCCAAGTGCGAGTCGGACTCGCGCACGAAGGGTTCTGTACCGTTATCTATAAAAACGGCAAAAAATAATGTCTTTTGTATCGGAGCCCCCTTTAAATATTAATTTAATTATTTATTTTTAAAGTGAATATTAAAACTCAATATTCTGTGAATATTTCTAATATAGGGTCCCGTTTTAACCCTAAAACAATCGTAGATCTATCTACTATAAAAAAAAAAAAAAAAAAGACGTCGCGTAACACCGAGTGTCAAATCTAGTACACAAACTCTATAATCATGTTTGATACAACAATGCCAAACCCGATATTGATTGATGAACGTCCAACAATGACCGCCGCCCGCGCCGGTTACCTACAGTTGTACCACTATCAACGAGTAGTAACGATGTTGCCAGCATTGTATGATTCGAGATTACGTGAATATCCTTAACGGTACTGAGTACGGCCCACACTGAAAGCTCGATCGAAGTTAAGCTCTAACGCACACTTGCGAATTTAAGGCGATTTAAGTTGCGTTGACAAGGATTGCAAAATTTTTTGTGAGTTCATTATTCTATTGAATTGGAAATTTGTTTTCAGGTTCTATATGTGGGTGTTTGTGTATTTATGGAAATAAATATTAGTGGACAAGGACATTTTGTCACAGCTCCATCTAACTCTAAGCTATGTAAAAGCTTTACATAGTTCACATACACACTCCCACTCTCACATCATATATACTTCCACATATTCTCACACCAATCACTCTCTCCACGTACACCCACATTCACAAACGTCCACATACTGTTAATGAAACAATTATGTTAATTAAATGAATAATAATGTATGACAATTAATTTAATTTGATTAATGAATAATGTAATTATTCTTCACAATATTAGCACAGTATTAGACAAGTATTAGACATTGTATTTTAATTTTATGATCGATAATACTTAATTCTATAAATCTGTTAATATAATTAAGTATGTGAATGTAACGGGGGCAGCAATCCTTCTCGGTAACACAGCACTGGGCCTCAAGATACAGGCATTGCAGAGTTTGAGGTCCAATGGTAACTACATTAAGCTGTAATAGTTATTAAGAAAATAAAAAGATTTTGAATTTGAGATGGCATTGTGACAAACCTACGTAGTGAAAACATTTCTTACTATTGGCAACACGTAAAAAAATAAAATTGAAAATCAGATTTTGAAATAAAAAAAAACCCTCATTTTTTGCAACAAATGCAACGGAAGAACGTATCGGTCATATAGACGATAATAGACGATAATTATTTGGTCGCGTAACAATTGTGGTTGTTACAGAAAATTATCCCTTTACAATTACTATATTTGGGTATGTAAAGAAACGAATATAGGTACATGTCACTGTCAAGTTGACGTATATGTATTTTTAGTTCATGTTGGCTATCACAACATCTTATTCAGTAGGTAAGATGACGTCATCTTTCCTACTGACGATTTTATCTTTAAAAAAATATTAAAAAATAAGTACTGAACAGAATAAAAAAATATTGAAATTAGTTTTTATAAATGATCCATTCTATCATATAAAAATATAAAAAAAATACCAAAAAAACTTTACATACCCAATTATTAGGTCTGCTTTAGTTTTCGACAGCGACATTTTATAATTTAGGTTATATTTTACTAGTTTTGTCGCAAGTTTGCGCGGAATCTTACCCAAATGCGCGGCTTTGTCGTGCGCGGCTTCCATCATCGAGCTTTATCACCGGTGATTGACTTCATTATTTCCGTAATAGCCACACATTTGTAAAACACAGAATGACAGAATTTAGCAAAGTTTCAAGTCGTTAGATAACTATAAAGATAGATAGTTATGAACAAAATGGAAAAGCATAGTGTGTGTTAGGAGCATATGGGTACTTTGGTGTCATATCATATTTTGACCAGACCACCTTTTTTTAAGGAAAGGGATTTTCATACCAAATAGTGGGTTAGTTCACATCTTGTCCACAGTATTCAATAGGTTTGCACCAATTAAACCTGTCAAAATAAAGACTACTTATGAATTTTGAACCCTGTGACTTCCAGAATACTCTTATTTTAGCAGAATTAATAATAGAAATAGCCTAAGAAAGCATGTCCTAGTATTAGGAGGCATAGCTTAAAAAAAATCTATTATCTCAAGTTAAAAAATCTATTGACGAACATCTAATAGCAATTGCTATTTTTATTAAGGGGCCAATTTCCATTCCAGGTTAGGCGTGGATGCCACCTAGAACTGAAATGTTTTTAGGGTTCCGTACTTCAAAAGGAAAAAAACGGAACCCTTAAAGGATCACTTTGTTGTCCGTCCGTCCGTCCCTCGGGGTGTCAAGACCTGTAACTCGGGAACGCGTGAAGGTATCGTGTTGAAATTAAAACCATATACGCAAATCCATAATATTTTGCTGCAATATGTCGTATGTCGTTACAGCCGAATATGTCGTAAAAAACGCATATTTCGACACTCACAAGGGAATCAAAACCTATGGGGTACTTCCCGTTGACTTAGAATGTTTAAACGTTTTAACGTTTTAACCTAAATGTTTTTACGATGTATTTTTTCGGTTTATGAAGGAAAATATATAAAAAAATATGATTTCCCCGTTTTATCTACTAGTTTGTGCGGAACCCTCGGTGGGCGAGTCTGACTCGCACTTGTCCGGTTTTTTAATATCAGTTGAGTTATTGACACACTTCTAGCCTGTTCCTCATAAAAAAGGCATTATTCTTGTAAAGATTACACTCGAATATAGCTTTTTACCCGCAAGAAATAAGGTTGTTTTCGGGTGTATGTTTGTATATTATGTTTTTTATGGGATATACCCACAAACAAACTTAATATACATAATTGTATGTTTACAGAATGCTTGCACACTACTGCTTGGTAGTTAAATACCTAGTCAAGGTATAATATTTCCACAAGTTGATTGTATAAAACTGTACAACTGCAAAATAATAGTATAATAGAACAAATCGACTGAAAACTCGATTCCTCAATCCGTCATACCATCTGACACATAGGAAACCATAACCAATTTCATTTGCAGCTAAAAGTTAACTCTTAATGTATTATAAACCTTATAACAATGGATTATGATCGAGAGTCTAGTTGATGGATATAGACAGGTGTGGGAGTAAAGTTGTTGATGTGAGATTGACAGGTCCCGTTACGTAAGGTCGATTGGGGCAGTGCGAGTCTGAAAGTGAGTGGTAAAAACAGGAGAGTTTGCGGGCGAGTACTGGAGAACAGTTGAATTAATGTGATTTTTTACCGACTTCCGAAAAGAAGAAGGTTCTCAATTCGACAGTGTGTTTATTCAGCGATTACTCCGCCAATTATGAATTGGTTTCGATGATTATTTTTGTTTGGTAGGTAATAATACCTCATAGGCGGCCCCATAAAATTTTTATCAAAATCGGTTCATTACTTTGGTTTTTATAACAAAATAACTGAAAATATAACATCCAAGTAAATGAATTGTGTAGTTTGAACTCTTTTTTTTTTTCTTTTTTTTTTTAACTATAATTATTACAGAATATTATTGTCAATTGTATTTATGTATACGAGTATGATGCTGAGGTATTCTAAAATGATTCAGGTTGGAACGTTTTTACGTTGAAAAAATTATAGACTACCCTCTGCGATATTTGATTTGTCTAGTAGGTATTTAAAAAATATATTTTACTTTATTTATAAAATTGATATATTTATTTTTCGTTTCTTAATTTCAACTCGCACGTTTACTTGCCTCATGTAATCCAACATGACTATCGATAATTTCTGTTCCGTGGATAATACGCACATCACTACGTGCGGAGAACGCGTTGTTTCAAAAATGGAATGCGGTTTTCAAATTGGGAAACGTGTTCGTATCGTGATTTCAAAAAATAAATAAATATTTTGTTTTAGCACTGGCTGGTATGTCGATGACAATTTTTTTTACATTTCGTTCGATTGAAAATAGAATTTGGAATGAACATCTACAATTTCTAAGTAACTGAAAAAAATATGCTATCTAAGTTAACGAATTCACGTATTTTTGGTGTTACAGTTTTTTTTGAAACTGTAATTTATAAATTCGAAGGAGTCGTGTATACCTACCTGTACACCACATTATACAAGTTAAATCTAAAGGGCATTTAGAAGGTAAACGGGAATCACTGAGCCGTGGCATCGTTTTTTATAAGCCGTTAATGAACAGTTAATTCATTAATCAATCCGAAACAATGGGACGCTCTACTTGTCCAGAAATAAAGTGAATTGTCTATGGGAGTTGATGGCGAGGAACCGTTTTCTCACAGAACTTTTTAGGGTCCCCTACATAAGAAACCTTACATATCAATTACATATTCTGCCTAGTCTAACAAGATAACTATATCTTTCCTTTTGCAACGATCTTGACACACATCTTTCATCATCATCTTCATCTCAGTCATAAGAAGTCCACTGCTGGACATAGGCCTCCCTAATGGATTTCCAAACAGACCGATTGGAAGCGGCTTGCAGCATCCAGCGTCTTCCCGCCACTTGTATGAGGTCATCTAGGTATCCATCTCGTGGCTGGTCTTCCTACGCAGCGCTTGCCGGTGCGTGGACTCCACTCGAGAACTTTTCGGCTCCATCGGCCATCAGTCTTTCACAAGTCTTTGATTACTTCCATGTTCATATTGGAGTTTTCATATGCTTATATTGACTCATCTTGAACTCGGAAAATTGGAATAATATATGTTCCCTGCGCACTGCCACTTCAACTTGCTAATCCCCTGTGCTATCTCGGTGACTTTCCTGCGTCTACGGATCTCTTCGTTTCTGAGATTACTATCAGTTGAACTATTCTACTATATGCTTTTTTTATGCACCATGGTTAACTTAATATATAAAGAAATATCTAGAATTTCCAAGAAAAATATCTATGGAACTTTTCTATGGTCTCCGAAAATTTTAACACTCACTTTTCAAGTATAATCGCTATGGTACTTTTTTCCAGTGTATAAGCGCATTTAGGTTACTTTTCTCAATCATTCATGCATACCTAATGTCGATGCCCGCACGCTTGCTTCTAAATCGGACTAATAAACTGCAACTTTATTGTAATTACTGTTTTATTGCCCGGCGATAAAGTACAAATTAGTGTTTAATCATAAAAAAATAATGAAATTAATACACTGAATAATCAGTAGTGGTACTAAAAATAAAATGACGGCAATTTTCTAACGAGTAACGCATTTTCATAAAAATGATTTACTTACTGAATTTCAAATCTATTAATTACTGATTTTAATACGGAACCTTACTTTGGCATAAATCTATCGTAAATGGCACACAAGTAATGTCCAAAAACGTGTCAAAACAAGTTGTACGTGAATAATCAAAATTATAGTTTTTTTAGGTCTTGACATTTATATCTTCAACTCAGTTAGAAAACGTCAACAGCATCGTCGCTCAATTTCAGACGGGTTGGCGATCAAGCACAATCCGACAATGATTATTAAAAAAAACAGTCCATCGGGAAATATTTTCTTGTTTCTTTTAGTAAGACCATAGTGGTGGACCATCCACCACTCTGACCAAATGTGGGTTGCCAGACTTCATATATCTTTAAGCACTTTATACTTTTCGGAGATTTTCTGGCGATAAAAATAACGGAAAGTGCTAGACAATTTTTATTTATTTATTTTTTATACATTATAGATCTACGATTGACCACCAACTCGCCTTATGTTAAGCGACGGTGTGGCCGAGGATGGAGCTCGTCGATCTAGAAGATATCTATTCACTCTAGCCTTGAAAATTCCAAGATTGTAGGTCTCAGGAAACAGAGATGGCGGCAACGAAAATCAAGAAGAAGTTGCTATATTGGCGGTAATCTTGCAACTAAGCGGCCCAAACATCAAAGTCGCATCCTACCAGTACATTATTAATACAGGGTGTTCCTAATTCGTGCGAGTTGATGTACTGAGTCATTGTCGCGATATCAATCTCTCGGAGAGGTTATTGAATAGTCGTGAATTGCCGACTCATACACAATTGGCTAGCGCATATTGACGCGACGGGAGGTTGGGATAGAAATACAAAATTATCGATATTTTTTTATCGATAATGTGGTAGTTTTGACTGGTTCATTGACTGATACGAGCATTTCAACATAGAATAAACATCCTTTATTGTTGTTCAAATAGACATTAAGTTTGAATAATGTATTTAGTACTTGAGAAACGAAAGCATAGTATTAAAAAATATTTTATATTACGTGTAGAACTGCAGAATTAATTTACTTTAGATATAATATCTCAATATTATATTTATAGACATAACACGCAGAACTGATAACCGATAAGGCTGAAAACTTTCCGTGTGGAGACCACACTCCGGCAAGCGCAGTATAGGACGACCAGCCACGAGGTGCACAACAGACGACCTCAATGTTTTTTTGAAATGCATGGTGGGAGACCTATTTTCAACGGTATACGTGTTATTGTGGCTGAGATGATGATGATAATGATTGTAATTATGGCTAGAATATTTAAAGAAGATAGCCTAATATCTCTCTTCTTAGTGGTAGAGATAATTTGACAATTTTTTATAAGGCTTTATTAACTTGTCATTTTTAGTCTACAAAAAATCAGTTTCATCAAGACTGTTACTAAAACAGAACATTTCCTATGCAATTGTGTGAAAATCTCAATCATTAGTCGTACTAGACAGGTATAAAATATAATATTACAATTTGCAAATTAACCGCAAAATCATTTTATCGATAACAACTCGCGGTGCACCCCATCTCTATCAACCACACCACGTACATTAAGGTACCTCATAGTAACCTCAATAGCACACCGGCACTCATCTCATTTCGCTCAGATCTGTATCTGGTAACCTTTAAACAGCTGTTCGTCATTCTTACACGACGTACTAAAAGAATAATAAGGCGCAATAAAAGAATTTAATTCCAAAACTGTAAATGCAGTTTGAATCTTAATAACTGTATGTTAATGGAATTAAGTATATACCTACTATTATTTTCTAATTATGTTAATTAAATACCTAGGTAAATTAAATTTTTCAAAGAAATTTAACTTCATAATTCTGGATGATGTTGATGGATTTCCCCCCAAATAAATCAAGAGATTTAGTACCGGTGTGTGCTGTTCGACGTCTTGGTTTGAATAAGATCTGTCTGAACAGTCTCTGATCTGATTTTTAACATAGAATACTGCCGTAGCGTAAAGGGTCTGTAAATTTTCTAAATGACCCGTTTTCAGAATGTGAATTAGAACTCAATGGCCTTATTAATTACCAGCTTATTTCTACTTTACAAGAAACAGAACAGACTGCCTTTTCCTTGTTTGTTGAGAGGCACTTACATAATCGTACAACATGAGCCTGTTCAAAGTTAATGCAAATATTGGTTTATTGCAAGTCTGTGTACTATTTAACTTTAAATTTAGTGATGACATCATCACCCTACAACGGGCGAGTTGGTGGTCAAAAGCGGACTTATTCGCGTAAAAAGAGAAAAAAAAACAACTTACGTATATTTGGGAAATGAAGCCTTTGTTACTCGGTGTTTACATTTTATTATGCTAGTCTTACCTGTAAAAAAAAACTGTTAGCAATGTAATCACTAAAAACTCAAATAGTTTGGACGAGTAGATAGAGATAGTGCAGAGGATGGATAAAATAGTATCGACGAAAGAGATTTAAAAGAGGAGTGTGAATGTGTAATTTAGTGGGAGTCAGTGTAACCTATCCAATAATTTTTATTATTTTAAATATTAATACGAGTACATAGGTCATATCACACAACACATATTCAAAATTAAATACAAATAAATAAACGATGGGGAAGGTCTAAGTCCAGCTGTGGACTTTCTATGCTAGAGATGATGATGATGAAATAAACTATCCTATCCAAACAAACGTTTGCAATAAAAGTTGGTTCACAAGAACCCGCACCCGACATACACAATAAAATCATCAACGAAAGTAGAAAAAGCAAAAGGCGAGTCAGGACTGTATCAAGATACATAATCTCTATCTATTCTGAAAAAGATTTGATTGTATATTTCAACAAAAATTTATAGAACTACATCTTGGTAAATTACCTACTATTATGATACCTTTCATATTTCAAAAAACAATTGAAAACCATAAAGAAAATAACCCACCGGCGTTTATATTATTCAAAACTCATCTGCATAAAACGAGATCACGTTGAAGATGAATATAATTGTTTCTGGCAAAAGCGATAACAGCAACAATAGCCTTGGTTGTCCGTTACCAGATGCCATTTAACCCTGGGAACCGTTCAATTTATCTACCACTATTGTCTACTGTACTAAATATTTTTGAAAAAGATTGCCAAGATGCGCTTACGACCGTATGTTTCCTGAGATATGCGAAAACGAAAGAGAATCACAAAGAACTTTTTGAGAAAGATTACAAAGATACAGTATATTTTCTAAGATACAATTTAAGAAGATGAAAAAGAAAGAACAAACAAAAATTTAATAGTGTAGTTTCGTTATTTTAATTTAAAAAAAACTATAACATTTATGTCCTATGATTATCAAGTTTCTCTCAGAAACTCTTTTAAAATCTATTCCTTTTAGAATTTTAAAAAACGATACATGATAGAGCTGGGAAAATTTTAAAAACCGTTCGTAAATTTAAGATACCAAATTCTGATATCATCAAAACGTAAACAATATTTGCGTTATATATAATCAGCCATAATATTTTCTTGGCGATAATGTATTAAAACTTTATAAAATAAAATATTCATCATTGCACAAAGAAGTATTAATTACAAGTCGCATTACCCGACATTCTCCGACATCACGGCAAAATTACATAACAAAAATAACTTTAAGACAAGAATAACAACTGACAATTTTACGCGTTATAATAAATTAATAATAGTTTTATACTTGAACAAAATGACCCATAATCATATGGGATAGAAAATTGTTTTTAAAATGACGCCGGTGCTTAAAAAAAAACTTTGATGGCGGTTCACATTAAGTCAGCCTGATGAGACGAAAAACTGGCGCGAATACGAAATTGAACGTACTGAGAACTCCGTGGAACGTAGTAATATCGTGTTTCTCCGATTAGTGCATTTGGAATGGTCATTGAACTTGAAACATTAAAATTATATCTCAATTATCTGCCAAAAAGTCAATTTCCCTAAATTGCTGTCATTTTATGTAAAATAAACTCGTAGCAATCGCAATTATTTGGTAGTTCCATATTTGTTTGACGTTTGAAATAAAAAAATACCAAAGAAAATACCTTCAGCAAACAAATTCATAATCCAATCTCACCTCTCACCCGACACTGGTATCGTTTGCAAATTGATTAGCAAAGGACCTTCAAAAGTTTGAGTTCAGAATCTGATACACACACAATCTTATCTTTAGAGGTGGCCAATGAAAGGATTAAAAACTTTCAACGAAAGACTGCCAGCTTCGTTGATAAATACGACGGTGGTGCTCAGTCCAACTCTTAAACAAAATTGGTTTTGCTGTAACATAAAGATTAATTGTTTTGATCCTGTCTGGCTGTGACGGAGCGCCTCCCGCGAGCCGATTCGATCTCTCGAGTGGTCTGCATTTTTTATCGATATCGATAAGAATGCGATTATGATTGTTTCGTCACTAATGTTTGTGTCAAATGACATTTGACGTGTTGGTTTCAATTCGTTAGATACAAAGTATTTATTTATAGCTACTTCAGTAGTTCAAAGAATAACGGTATCAAAAAAATCCGGCAAAATAAGAGTTTCACTCGCACACCGAGGCTTCTTTATTCCCATGCAATATATAAATACGGAAACAGGACTAATATTTGTAATACTACCGCTTATAGGTGCTATTTAGTATTTTTGATTATATTACCTTTTGTTTCACATATACTAGGCGGTCTGTGTCGGCCAACTTTTTTATATGTCATATACATCATTATAATTACATGCATAAGGGAATTAGACAAACAAAAGACAATATTGTCAGAAGAACTCTAAAAGAGATGTGTACTCACTACAGAAAAAAACAGAAAGTGAACCGACATGTTTTTATTCAGCATGAATCTGATAAATTACAATCCATGTTTAATTGCTAATCAACGAAGTCATCGAACTTTGATTCGGGCAAATTGAAACGATCGAAATAGCACGCTGATAGGAATAACGGCACGATCCATTAGTAGCAGAATATGGAACCATATCGTGGAAAGGAAACAAAACAATAACAAAGCTTTCAAAGTACAGCTACTGTATAAACAATGCATTTCTAATCTGTGTTATAAGTATTGTAAGTAATATTTTAAACAGAATATAGTTTAATCAAATATACGGAAGCGCTTTGTCATTGTTGCGTGACAAATAAAATTCCAAATTTAAAACTACTACCTTTGAGAAGATAAAAGAGAAAATATATTAATTTCTAGTAGACCCGATGGTAAAGAATTCAAAATCAATATGTTGCAACAGTGTTTTGTAAGCGTTATTGTGTAAGGAATTGAACTCAGATGATTACAGTGGAATTTCTTAGCAGAGTGACGAGCGCAATATAGCCACACAGGAACTTTTTTGAAATGTTGAAGTCCGTCTGTATGGCATCAGACAGTTATGAGCTCATTTTATCATTTTTAAAAATTGGCAAAAATTCTATAAAACATAAATTAAATAAAAAATGTACACATGCACAATCATTTCAATGTAGATATATATTTAGATAACATATGATTTTGTAGCACCATGTATATAATTATTAACTAAATTTTATAACGGTAAAGTATCCTACCTATTCAAGCTAACTATTAAAACCATTAATAAGTCTACCAGATAATTCGAATGGTCTGGCTATTGATAAGTTAGCGAGTACCACACATTAGCCAAGTCACGACGTGAATGAACCCATTCTTGAGTGAGTGAATGAACTAGTGAAGTTATCAATAAATAAAAACCGGACAAGTGCGAGTCAGACTCGCCCACCGAGGATTCCGTACAAACCAAATAAAAGGGGGAAATCATCTATTTTTTTAATATTTTCCTTCATAAACCGAAAAATATACAGCGTAAAAATATTTAACACATTCCTTGCTCACCACTCGGATCCGAGTGGGGCGGGGCTGTAGTAGCGGCGCCTACTACTCGGATCCGAGCGAGCGTCACGTTCATTTTGTAGTAGTCAGTAAACCGTCGGCGTTTGAGGCAGTCAACGTTGCTTTGCACGGCCACTCTGTACTTAATCCAAATGCGCCTAAAAAGTTTTGGTTCCCAGCTGAAGTGAAGGATCTGCAGGGGGCGAAAAATGTGTTAAAAACCTGTTTAGCTTATGCTAATGAGGCTCTTTCATATGATACCTCACATGATACGGTTAATTCACTTTGAAATTTGGGCCCTCATTCCTTGCATAGAGACACCATTTTTTTGTGATTAAATTAAAAATGTCCAGTTTTCGGATTCCTTCCTATATGTGTACTCTAACACAATGCTTCTTGCCAAATTTCTGAGTTCTAGGTCAACGGGAAGTACCCCATAGGTTTTGATTCCTCTGTGAGTGTCGAAATGTGCGTTTTTACGACATATTCGGCTGTAACTTTTTTTTTGAAAACTGAGAAATTTTATTTTACTTTCTGCAGCAAGATACTATGGATCTGAACCATATAGGTTTTAATTTCAACTCGATACCTTCACGCGTTCCCGAGATAAAGGTCTTGACACCCGGACAGACGGACAGACGGACAACAAAGTGATCCTATAGGGGTTCCGTTTTTTCCTATTGAGGTACGGAACCCTAAAAACATTAAAAAAACTATCGACAATACGGTGGGGCAGCTCTGATAAATGATCATCCGAAAATTGCATGTCAAAAGGTAACCAGCGGTTCAAGTCAGTTTGAATATTAAACATGTCGACAGAACCATGAAGTCTGGTTAGGCTATCACCGAGGGCTGTTTTGGGATTGTTTGGTTTTCAATTAATTTATTTTGATAACTTAATTATCGTCAGCTTTTATTATATTCGAAACTTGAAGAATTTGATGTAAGACTTTTGCGTTTTTAATTAAACTTGTTTGAGTTTGAGTTTTTTGAGTTATCAACCGGGAGTTACGTCTGCGCTGTGCCTTTAGATATTATAGCCAAATATTAAGACTTTAAATAGATGCAAGTAGCCCTTGTTTTATAATTTGGCAGGTCTCATGGCTCACTGGTTGTACGTCTTCCTTCTGATCTGGAGGTCGTGAGTTCGATCCTCAGCCATGACAAACATTTCTGCTGAGCATGGATGTTTGTTCAGTGTCTGGGTGCTTATATGTATCATATGTGTATGTATTTCCAAAAAAATATATAATATATGTATTCTTTTAGGTTCGTATAGTACAAGTTTTGCTTAGTTTGGGACTAGATGGTGCTGTGTGTTAATAAAAAAATATAAATATAGGACTTTTATTTACATATAAATAAATAAATAGTCTTGATATTTATCGGCCTCTAGAAATGCTTAAATGGCGTGTGAGTAATTTTTAGGGTTCCATACCCAAAGGGTAAAAACGGGACCCTATTAGTAAGACTGCGCTGTCTGTCCGTCCGTCCGTCCGTCTGTCACCAGGCTGTATCTCATAAACCGTGATAGTTAGAAAGTTGAAATTTTCACCGATGATGTATTTCTGTTGCCGCTATAACAACAAATACTAAAAAAACAAAATAAAATAAATATTTAAGGGGACTCCCATACAACAAACGTGATTTTTTATCGTTTTTGCTCGATATTGGTAACGGCAACATGCAGACACTTGAAATATTCACAGAATATTGAGTTATATTATTCACTTAAAAAATAAATAAAAAATTAAAATAAAATTAATATCTATGGGGGGCTTCCATACAACAAACGTGATTTTTGTGCCGCGTTTAGGGTTCCGTACCCAAAGGGTAAAAACGGGACCCTATTACTAAGAATTCGCTGTCTGTCTGTCTGTCTGTCTCCAGGCTGTATCTCATAAACCGTGATAGCTAGAAAGCTGAAATTTTCACAAACGATGTATTTCCGTTGCCGCTATAACAACAAATACTAAAAATTAAAAAAAATAATTAAGGGGGTCCCCATACAATAAACGTGTTTTTTTCGTATTTTTTGCTCAATATTAAAAGCGGTAACAGGTAGACGCTTCAAATTTTCACAGAATATTTACTGGTATATTACCTTTCAAAATAAATAATTAAATAACAATAAAGTAAATATTAAAGGGGGGCTCCCATACAACAAACGTAATTTTTAAGCATTTTTTACTCGATCTTAATTAACAGGTAGAAACTTGAATATTTGTAAGTAAATATTTAGAAATATATTAACTATAAAAATAAATACCTAATCTAATACATAAAAACTCACAAAATGAAAATAATCCGTGCATCTAAACGCGGTGCGAGCGCCGCGCCGCGGTGTGGTGGTGGTGCGAGCGCGAGGCGGTTGCTATTCAACGGCCGCGCGGGTAGCGGGGGAGGTAACATCACGGAGCGAGCCATAGCCGCGCGTATTCGCGCGGGCGTCGTCATGCTGCCCGGATGTGTATCGAAAACCTACCTATAAGTTTGCAATTTACTACTTGGAATTTCGTTGATATCTCGTTATTTTATACGATTTTCTATTATAGATGATAGTACGGAACCCTTCGTGCGCGAATCCGACTCGCACTTGGCCGATTTTATTTATATTATTATATTGTAGACTACAACGAGTAGGAGGCCAAGCGCAAGCGCACCGCTGAATTAAAATAATTATAGTTAAAAAAATTAAAACAACCGACTTCAAAATACGCAATTTCGTTTACTTGGATGGCATATTTTTCCAGTTATTTTGTTATAAAAACCAAAGTACTGAACCGATTTTGATAAAATTTATATGGGGGTGGTCCCATATAAAATGGTCTGAACTATTTTCAACCAAACAAAAAAATCTTCAAAATCAAGTCATAATTGGCGGAGTAAATGCGTAACAAAAGAAAACATACTGTCGAATTGTGAACCCTTCTTTTTGGAATTCGGCGAAAAGCTAAAACAACCGACTTCAAAATACGCAATTCCGTTTACTTGGACGACATATTTTTTCCAGTTTTAAGAAAAAATATTCACCGCATTTTTCAGGATGACTTATTTATTTATTTTAGAAACACCAACAATAATATACATATTACAAGAGACAGTAGGTAATCTGAAATATTATTAAAGTTCTGATATGCATTCCTTTAACAGGCGTCTACATCATTCTTTAACTGAAACTATATTAATTTAAAACTAAAACCTATAAGATAATATAACAGTGATATTATAATCTATTGCGTTCAGTAAAAAAAAAAAATAACTTTTATTTGAATGCGTTAAATTTGTCGTGAAATTTATAGAGATCGTTTAGCAAAACATTAATTTCATTGTATGTACGACATGTACGGCAGAGGAGAATTATATGATAAGTTGGTTTTAGAGTATTTAACATGGAGAATCTTTGAGATATTAGTTTATTTAATTATTAATTAATTTTTTTATTTTTCTTTATTTTATCTTTGACTTATTGAGTTGTTGAAAAATGTGTTAACAAAAGTAATCACTTATGCGATTTTATTAGTTTTATTAATTTAGTAAGATGCGATTTTTCGATCAAAAACCTTTCAGATTCAATCTAAACTTAATATTTAAGGCTTGAATTTTAGTTTATATTCCAAGAAAACACCGCTGAGAGGAAGCAACCGCAATTCATAACTGCCCTTTTAGTGATGGGACACAGACAAACACAGTCTTGAGCCTCAGTCTTGTTCAAAGATTAAAACTTATCACGGAGTAAAACATTGATAAATCGGATATTTTTTTCAACGTATTCATTTATTTTTGTTTTAAAGTGTGAAAGCGTACTGAAAAACAAACTTTATGATACCAAGTTAACTATATATACTACCAAGAGCATAGAGATGTTATCTTCAATGTTATCAGAGAGATTTCAACATAGACTTCTATAGATGCCCCAAGTATGTGTGTGTGTGTGTATGTACCTAGCATGTCAACAGAAAAATAAAAACACACAGTTGAGTATAATTTCTATTCGATATTTTATCAACTAGTTACTAGCGTGCAAGCGCGCGGATGCATTGAGTTGAATCGATTTCGCGCGGATGGAACATTCCATCACTAAATGGTTTGTGTGACGTCACAGTCGATACAAAAAATGTGGCACGCAAGGTTTTCATATATTTAAATGAAGTCCCATGGGTCATCTACTATGTCTGTGGATTTCAACATACATTTAACCATCAACTCGTCTGAAATTAAGACGGCTATTAACTCGACAAATGGCAAACGTGGAAGCATGATGCCAATATCAAGCAAAAAAAATATTTAAGACGGCTGTTTAGCGCACAACATCCAGTATATTATATTATTATTATTATATTGCGCATATTATCATGTATCAGAAAAAAAAATTCTACTCCTAAAAGTTATTCCATTTTGTTTTTTAATATGGATAGATTTTTTTTCGTATTATTAACTGTAAATTCGAGTTTGTAATACGTTTTAAAACAAAGCAAACACAATAATACATTTTTAACCAACAACACAAAAAGATTATTAGAGATTATTAGAGAAACATTATAAGTTTGATGTGTGTATCTGTATATATGTGTATCTCGTCTGTCTGTGGCAACGTAGTTCTCAAATGAATGGACCGATTTTGTTCTTTTTTATTTATTTCATTGATAGTGTTCTTAGCTATGTTTCATTAAAATCGGTTCAGCCGTTTCTTTTTTGTCGGCGAGATTTTGAGTTTTATAAACTTATACTTGTAACATAATTTCAATCACACAAAAAATACTTATTTTAATTAGATAATAGTAGTCTAGAAGTAAAAATTAGAGTCTCTTTTTGTAACAAATGCACGCTTAATGTTGTGATCATAATGAATTATGATTATTTGATAAAAATAAGTCCATCTATTTATCCAAACAACTAAGTTTTATTGTAAAAATAAAGACTAAAAGCCCTGTTCGTCACGCTTGCCCCATCCCTAAACTCTAGAAGTTAATACTTTCTGACGCATTATGCGCCCGCGCACCGGCTTGCTCTGCGTTTAATTAAAAACGGGATTCGAAATACGAATTTAAGCTCGAGCTTTATTTGTAAACGCGATACTACGGCCGCAGAGTACGTCTTAGTTTTTTTTATTCAAGATAGGCTTGTGCATAACCGCTAACGCGTCTTTTATTAACCGACAGTGCAACCAACCTTTGCTGTACAACTTTAATAATAAGAGCTATGTATGTTTTTTAACTGGCAAATAAAGCTCTGAATTGGAACTAAATGTGTTCGATCCTCGGTCACGCCATTTCATACCATTAAGCGAGTTGCTGAGAGATCTATTTTGAATATGTTTTTCTCTCATATACTCCAAAACGCCAAAATGCATTTCATAATACTTATATTTACAAATGAGCCTTAGAAACTTAGTAAAAAAAAACAGTTTATGCTTTATTTCCAAGCTTCCAACGCTCCAAGCACTGGGTATCATTGAATACATCATCACGACAGCAGACAAATCTCCATTTTCATTGCATTAATTTGCCTCCTAGATAGTGGATCTTGAATATATTTGGCGCCAGTACAGAATCTAACTGGCAACTTTGTGCGGAAACTTCATTTTTATTTTATTCCTTATTTAAATTCAAACGCTCAGTTCTTTTTTCATCACGACTTGTAGCATTATATGTTAATAGCTATGTATCTTTAAAATAATTGTTTATAGTCATGCCTTTATAATCTCAATCAATTCAAAATAAAATTAATCATAAGAGATCATAAGAGCTTTAAATATGTATAGCTCTAACGACCTCGCATGTCAAAATCGGTCAAGTCGTTTAGACTGTAGGAGGTAATATAGAAGATACATACGTACATACACTCTAAAAACACAACCCTCCTTCTTGAGCAGTTGGGAATATAAAAAATTGGGAATGTAAAGAGCTTAATTGATAAGCAACCATTCAACTTTCTCTCAAAATTGGTGATGCTGTAGTAAATAGATAAAACACTGAAGTCTTGAATAGTTGAGTAGGCTGTTACTTCCGTACTGTGTCGCAATAAAAACACATGCATACAGTGCGACATGGATTATAATGATGACACTGAGGTACAGTGTCGCTGTTTCTCTCTTATTAGCACTGATAAAGTAACAAGTATTATATTTAAATAATTATAATTTAAACACTGAAGCAATCGACTTCTCATGGATGCCATTGTCAGAACTGGACCAAATTGAAATGTTACCACACGGAAGCACCAGCTTTAAAATCATCAAAATCGGTTCACCCAGTCGAAAGTTCAAAGGTAACAAACATAAAAAAATACAGTTGAATTGAGAACCTCCTCCTTTATTGAAGTCGGTTGAATTTTTTTTACCATCGACTTTAGTCAGCATATTCTTGAACAAAATAATCATATAATTGGAAATGGTTACTAAACTATTGAAGTTACTAACTCTAGATCGACGAGCTCCATCCTTGGCCACACCGTCGCTTAACATCAGGCGAGTTGGTGGTCAATCGTAGATCTATAGTGTATAAAAAAAAAGTAAAATTGATAAAAAAAATTGGGATCACCTCAAAGCTATATTTAATCCAATGCAACATTTTCAAAAACGTTCCATAACAATTGATGGAGGAATCCGTGAACATACATAATTAAAAATACATACGGTCGAACATAATACCTCCTCTTTTTTAGGTTGGATAAAAATAACTTTAGATCTAATTTCACATAAAAAGATATTTGCAATTATTGTGGCTACTATCATGAGTCTAATTATTTTCATTTTATCTATATGTGCTACATGTATCTTCTACTTATGACGTCACTTAACCAGCGACCATCCCTAAGCTTACAAAAATCATCATCAGGGGAGTTGGTGGTCAAGCGCAAACCTGTTAATAAAAAAAACGATTTGTAAAATCTGTATCTATCTATACATTTTATTTACATTTTAAAGTATGTAGAAAATATTCTGTATGAGGTATAAATTTTCTAAAAAAACTATTTGTAAAAAACGTAGCTTTAAAATATCACATTTCAAGTATAATAATCGTAGGCAAATGTGTCAACATCGTTCCATTTTTCACCAAGATAATTCTAATCCATATCGCAGTGTACCTCTGTGAAGGTACTTTATGTTGTATTTATATTGATAAGTGCTTAAGTTAAAGTATTTGGGATCATTCGCTTTCGAAACTGTATGATGTAAATTATTGATACTTTTAAAGATATCTCGTTGGAATATATTAGTTGGAGTATAGTCTGGGTGACGATTTTGAAGGTGTCAAAGGACCAATTTAAACTTTCTCTCTAAGTGTTATGTAATCACTTTCACGTCATTCTAAGTTTGAAATAGATCTATGTTCAATATATATTTTACCGTTTTTGACTGCATTGATATTATTACGTCAGCTGTCAATTAATAATATATAATATATTTATAATAAATAATTATTAATAACTCACGTACTTTATTAACTTTATTTCCACTGATAGGTAGATAAAACAGTGGATAGATAATTTGTCTATGTTCCTTGGTAGCCTTGCTGGAGTGATCCTAAAGCCTCGATGACACTGGGCTAGTTTCAAGCTACAAGCCACCGAGTTCGCGAGCAGCTTGTAAACTCGCTCCGTGTCATTGAGCTTTTTTATAATCTGCTTTTGAGTATCCGATTGTGTCATCGACACTCGCTACACGCTAGCTTTTAAACTCACAGACTAGCAGCTCGTAAACTACTTAGCCTAGTGTCATCGAGGCTTAAGAGATTTACAATATTCTATCATTCCCATCCTACTTGACTTCAGAACAAACAGAAAGTCGGCACACTACCATAATTTCTCATTAAAATACTCAAAATTCGTACCCAACAATTTCCATCCACATTCTTGATGGGTCATCCATAGGAGTGGAATTCCCTGCGCCTCTTCTGTTTCTCGAAAACTACAATCTCAAGTTTAAAGTGAAAAGGTATCTTCTAGATCGACGTGTTCCATTCTAGGATATACTGTCGCTTACCTTCTCTAGTTTTTGCTAAAACTTCTAGATAAATCGTTTATAAAACCAACGTTTCACAAAAAAGGCAAACGCCAAATTTTTATTGAAGGTCTAGCAATTTGTTGCAGGTTATATGTAGTCTGTCATTTAATAAGTCATTATGTGACTTATGAGAGAAGTAATGCTCTTGTACGTAGAGATTTAGATACGAATCCCATGTAACATTTCCTACTGCAAGAAAACAAGACCTACTTATAAGGTCAGGGTGAGATAAAACGGAAAGCGGTCTGTGTAAAGATATCTCCGAGCATTGCTACTAAGAGAACATACAAGTGTTATCTATTACTGATTTAATTGAGCAGAAATCTCTGCATCAAACTGGCAAAATATTATTTCATGCATCTTTTTTTTGTCGTTGTAGATTTGGAGTATTTCACCCAATAAAAAAAATCTGAGGCGTCATTTAATAACCGATTTTAATACACACAAACAAACAGCTCGTTTCATGATCTTGAGCTTCCTTTAAAGGCCCATAGTGTACGTATGTGCGTTTCATGGTATGTTATCACTGGTAACACACACTGGTCGTAAAGGATGAAATTAGACGCTTTGAGCATAGACTATGCTCGAAGATTAGACGCTTTTAAGTTTTTCGAACGCTGCCCAGTCAAGTTGGATTTAACGATTGACCACCCTTGCAAAGTTCATTTCATTTCTCCACTCTAACCCCAAAGATATGTGTGTAGTAGAGGTAAGAGTAAATCCTTCAGTAATGTCAATACAGAAAGGTTTAACATGCAGATAGCATTTGAGCAGAACCAATTAGCCTACTGTTGGTAACAGATAGGGTTGCTACACTTTACTTTTTTAATACATAAATTTAAAATTTTTACGTTCCAGTGAAAATCAATGTGGTTTAATTTTTGCCGATTGAAAAAAAAATGTTTGTTTGAGTTCACGTTAATATAATTTTTTTTTTTAAATAATTGTTTAAATATAATAAATATTTTTTTTCAATATACATAAGAACCTATTATGAAATATGTACAAAACCTCCAAATACATGGATTCTTTACTTGTAATTTATTTCTATAAAATTTTGTTCATTTCGTTAACTAATGTCAATCCCATACAGATACATTTACGCTTCTAATCTACTGTCGTACACGAAATTACGAAATTAGAAAATTAGAATTGTTAAAACACCCCAAGAATAGATAGTCAACAGAAAACGTAGAGAACCTGTTCCTTTTTTTTCATTTAGTGGTTACATTTTCTTTTTCTAAAAATAATGGAACCGCTGTGAACCCTAACGTCGCCTCATCAGTCGGGTTTGTAACTTGTAAGTAACAACCCTAGTTAAGACAAACGTACTAGCCAGTTCATAAATCTAGGGTAGAATGTAGGTCACCGCCATCTAGTGGCAACGAGTGGCGTACGACATGAAAATGTAACCTAGCTTTGTAGAGAAACACTAGATGAGCAGGCCATTCCTTTTATATAAATTATGTATTTTTCCTGTCAATTTTTTTGATTTTCATGAAATAGTGATCATTTCATGGAATAATGAAAAACAGTTAACTATTTCAAGTGATTGCTTAACCATCGAAATTATTTAACAACAATGGGTACACAGTCTGAAATAAAATGCACGAATAAAGTGTTCCAAATTGACCGATACTCGTAGACAAAGAATGACGAACTTAGAAATTTTGATACAATACCTTACCGAAAAACGTTACTTTAACGAACGTCTTAAATTCACTGTCTTCATGCAAGTATCATTACTTGTCAGCGAGAAGTTGACAAATTATGTTAAGCAATGCTTATAGTTAAGTAACGTTTTTCGGTAAGGTCGTAATCTGTATAACGCCGGGCTAATTAATGCCTAATTTAGGTTGAGAACTTTAGAGACATCTATTTTGCTGCTTCGAATAAGTAAGCTTAGTAAGTTTAGTGGTATAAAGGTTGCCGCTATAGATCTCATCAAGCACTGTAATATTGTCATTGTTTGACGATTTAATTAACTACTGTGCTAATTGAGCCCAGGTTCGACCCGTGATAGTTACAGTTTCGTCAACTTATCTCACAGGTGGACTGTTTATTCACTGCTTTCCTTGCCTCGGCCATCATTATGTCGCAAGTTTACTCCATCTGCCATCATTGCGACTAGCAATATGTCCTGTCCAGTTCCAGTTAAGTTAATTTCATTGCCGCAAACCCGACGTCACTAATTTTTACCACAAGTCGCTAGTCTATCGTAAAGTATACAGAGATAAATGAAAATGCGTGAGCAGTAAGAGCAAAATACGTATTCGTTCCGCTGCTTTATAGATTCGAGTATTTCGAGTGGATAATTCGACAAGTGGTATTTGTAAACTGGTGATTAAATCAAAGGACTTGGCTACTGGAGCCCGAATACTATACCTAATTGACAGGCGTTTGACAGGTGCTTAGAATGAAATCATTTTCTCATGGGCTAAACAGTATCCAGTTTAGCATTTTGAAAATAGTTATCTTTGGTTAGGCTACTTTGCGTTTTGGGGCTATGCAAGGCCGTAGCCTGGAATTCATTTGGGGGGGGTTAGCTCTTATAGGGGTAGGGGGGTTCGTGGGCGGAAGGATTTTTGATAATGGCCGGGTTATTTGGGGGGGGGGGGGGAGGGGGTTGGACCTCCAACCCCTTACCTACAGCCTTGGGGGTATGAATTCGCCTTTAGGAGAAAAAATAATTTGACATATTTTACTCAACTCGGTTTTGGAGAAATTCAGTTCTGTGTCTGTGTCTGTGTGCTTACTTGAACCTGCATGGTTTCAAAACTTATAGTGCACGCATATAAGGTACAGGGTGTCCGAGCGTTGCCGGTATCCTGTATATTTTGGAACGTCATGTATAATTTCTGTATTATTTTATTCTTAGTAGTGGCATCACACGTGTGGTTTTAAGTTGGTTTTTTACCAATTTCAAAAAAAGAGGAGGTTATCAATTCGTGGTGTATATATATATTTTAAGCCACAATTTATTTTCCTAGAACGATTTGTCGATTTTTGAATAAATTGAACATAATATATTTTATTTATTAATCGTTTGCTATATTTTGCGATTATTCTTCATTGGCAGATCGTAAAATCACCTAAAATATACGAGATAGATTCGTTAAAACTTGTTGATTTTCAATATTTTATTAATTTCGTAAAAAATAGTAACGGTCAAACTAGCCACTAAACCGATGTAGTGTGCGATGTATCGAATTTAATGGTCAAATTCCAAGTTTTACTATCGATGTGTAAGGCGGAGTCTACACTATGTTAGTATTTTTGCTCCGTGTACCACTCGGGTGACTGACTATACAAATGAACTGGCTTCGTATTTGAACATAATCGTTTTTCGTGTTTGGTATTTTGCGTATTTACCATAATGGGGTTTTCCGGATATAATCTATGTCTTCAAATCGTGAGTGAATAGGTTCCTCCTAGGAAAGCGCGCTTCATCATAGACATAATAAGTCGCTTAGCATCAGGCGAGTTAGCGGTCAAGCGTAGCCTATTTTCGAATAAAATGAATTGCATAATGAAAAAATGGCAATAAATATATTATTAAACGTATTGTACCTTTCTGTGCAATATACCAAAAAACACAACTTACAAGTACAAAAATTCTTGGACCGAGTACAACTCGGCTGACTAGGCCTACAATAAACTCTGATGATAGTCGTATCTTTTACATAAATATATTATCGAATCTATTGAATCCGGCGTCGCTTTATGCGAAAGTTCATCTTCGAAACGGAGCAATTTTCGCTTGAATGTCATAAAATAAAATAAAAGTTACGGGCTTTAGCATACGTTTACAAAATCAACCTCACCTGCAACAAAAAAAAAAGTCAGAATGTGTAATGAAAAAAATTAATAATAACTATTTACTTGAAGAAATTGAATCAGAAACTTACTAAATATTCGAAAAAAATAATATTTATAGAGTATCGTCCGAGTCGTATGAGTTCTTCAATATCATCCGAGCTAAACTCGGTCTGATGCACTCGTACAGTTAAAACCCACCTTAAGCTCGCCTCGTTAAACTCTTTATTTTATTTATGGGTTTCCGAAGGTGTGATACCCTTTAACCTATAAAAGTTAAGCTTTAGCGTACACATATAGCAAGAAATATACAGTATATATATAACAACAACGAGTTAATAACTCGGACTAGAGAAAAAGCAGACGAAGAGCACTGAACTCGAAAATGACTCAGTAAAGTGATGGCGATTGTAATAGAAGCTACTATTAAAGTCGCCATCACTTTACCGAGGCAAGACTCAAAATTGAAAATGACTATATACGCGACTTAGAAAGGATATACTTTCCAAGTGGTCCCATAGAAATTTTATCAAAATCGGTTTGGTATTTTGGTATTTATAACAAAATAACTCGGAAAATATGTGATCCAATTAAGCGAATTGCGTATTTTAAAGTCGGTTTTATTAGTTTTTTTAACGATTATACTCGTATGCACTATAGCTAATTAATTTTTGAAAATAAACTAAATCTATTTACAGGAAAACGGCACTTTAAAATGAAAATCTCCAGGCATTTCCAAAGAGATAGATATCGTTGTTGCATGATTTATGGAGCCTACTTTTCGATTTCTGCGCTCCGCTGACAGTTACGTTTTTATCATCATCTAGTATTTCAAGTCAAACCTTGTTTTGAGCTAGAATTGAGACTGACTTGTTGTAAATTTGTCCTACATTGTTATGTAAATGTATATTAACATTTATTTCCATGTTCTGTAATATGTCTTTGTTTTTTATTTATTTTATCTTTTTCTCCTCATCAGAGTAATATGACATAGATTTTTTTATCAATTTAAAGCGTTAAAAATATTGTGTTTGCTACATATGATGATTATGATGATGAAGTTTAATTCATTTAATTTAATCAAGTGATGATACAAATTTTCTTTTTATTTCTTTTACTTTTGAAACTGAAAATCTTATTATCGTAATTGTTTATTTATTTATTTATGCATATACATACATGTACATTGGTGCTTATTTCTAAACCACAATTATAACATGTTGTGTATACATTTAAAGAATATAGTTTAGATCCAAATTATGAATTGTACTTTGTGAAAATTGTAAAAACTGTATTCTGTTTCGTGCACCAATAATCTAAATAATAATAAATAATTTCATTTACCCTTTTCGGAAAACAAGTACATTGAGCTCGGCTATACATTATTAGGTATATTAATTTAAGAGATTTTAACATTTACATGAAGTAAATGTTAAAATTTTCATTATAATTTTCATTTATTTTGATATTTTTTTACTAAAAGTTTTATAATAATTACATCTTTGTTATAACCGTTTGTTAAATTTTAAGCCCTAAGTTAAAATTAAATTTAAAAAACAAAAAAATCAAAAACGTTTGGCCTCATTCTGTAATCTTCCAAATTTAAATATCAATCTTAAACACTCAACAGTCCCTATTATATTTCTACAAACCCGTCTTTGATCGCCTCCAGTCGAGTTTTAAAAGCTCGATTACAAACTCGATTTTCAATCAATCGATTAGAAAGGAGTCTTACACCGCCTTCTAAGATAACACTTACGCAAACTTCCTAGTAAGGCAATAAACTCCAAATAACATAGATAGTACGAATCGAGAACTGCTAGAAATGCGCTCAGTAACATCTGTAGCTGGAAAATTAGTAAATTTGTAGGTTAGAAATTTCATTATTCGATTTTGAAGTCTCATTTTTTCTGATGAGAACCATAGATTCTAGGTACCTATGTACGTTTTGCTTTTTAACTTTGAATATATGATTTTATATTTTCGAAGTTCAAGATATAAAAATTTATAAATAACAAAATAAAGAATCAATTCAGCACTCATTTTTTTTTAATCTCACGCAAGTAAGTAATTCAATTGAATTTTGTCTTTCGAATAATATAAAAAAAACGTTTACTTGGATGACATTATCAGTTATTTTGTTATAAAAACAAAAGTACTAAACCGATTTTGATAAAATTAAATACGGGACCACTTCTGTGATATTGCGTACCAAAAAAAAAAGAATAATTAAAAACAATGTTAATAAAGTCATAACTATACGAACGAAAGTATGAGATAAACTTATGAACGATTCAAAAATTTTGCTCCTTAGTAGTCTTGGTTTCAGCCATACAAAAAATACTTTATGTAGTAATTTGAATATAACACTATTGTTCGAATTTACCCCATCCCTAGTATCGAGTCGGACCCGGCATCAATTATTCGATAACGAGTAAGACACATCCGCAACACCTGCCGTACTTTATGGTCCAGCTTTAATTGTGGAATACACTAAACTAACGGTTAACCGCCTCAGATTAGCGTTACCGCTGATTACTGCTTATCGTAATAAATTCCTAAGTTAATTGTCTTTTAAGCAACGTTTAACCTTTTGAGCGCTATGGAACTTAGAGCCACGGGCATCAATAAAAGTCATATTTGCCTATTTTAATTATAATACTTTCAAGTATTGTAAAAAAATAGGCAAAAAATGACTTACGTTGATGCCCGTGACTCTAAGTCCCGTAGCGCTCAAAAGGTTAAGCGTTAATCAAAAGACTTAGGAATAGAAGTATTATTACAATAGGTAAGTATAAGTACAACAGGTTACTGTTTTCAGATATTTCAAATTTTGATACCCTTGGCGCTGATCTGTCCTTAGCACCACGGGCTTTAATAAAAGTAATTTTTTGACTATTTTTTTGCTATAACTTTCGGAAGTACAACATTGAAGGTAAGATTGTTTCAGATTTTTCAAACTTTGATACCCTTGGTGCTAAGGAGATCCATTTTAAGCATCGGCGTTGAATAGGTACAGTAATGAAAATGTATAACTATAATATAATTATGGATCAACGTTTGACCACCAACTGGCCTGATAGTAAGATAGGACTCGTAAATTAAAAGATATCTATTGATTCTAGTCTTGAAAATTCCAATCTGGCACATTCTATGTTTTTACATTTATGTGTTTAAAAAATACTTGTTTACTTCGTGATTTTTCACTTAATCAACTGCGTGACCATGGAACAGCCGTTATTCGGCCAATAGTCGATCGTATTTAAGTATTCCACTCGATTTAGAATCAATTAAGTAAGCGAAGTGGGTAGCATCTCGATATGACTTGACGGATGGTCCGCCTCGTCTGATCGAGCGGCGGTCTATCTGTCACACACGATTTCTATCTACTGAGGAAGTTGCACTAGTGAGCTAATTACTCGACTGCGGTGAAAGGAGGGTTGTGGTTTCAGCCCTGCAGGGCTGTGTTTGTCTGTAGCCGCATAGCTTCTAAAGCAACTTATTGTAATTTGACAAAAGAGGTATTGTAATTAGTGTCTTGATAGCTCTTCGCCGGTTATACTTTGTGACGTCACATGACATCCAATATGGCTCCCTCTAAAGGACAAAATATGCCGTGTTGGGTATGAAATGAAAGAGTCTAATTTGTGTAATAAATAATTACTATTTATAAAAGTAGTTGAATAATCATCATCATCTCAGCCATAAGAAGTCCACTACTGGACATAGGCCTCCCCATGGATTTCCAAAAAGATCGATTGGAAGCGGCTTGCATCCAGCGTCTTCCCGCCACTTGTATGAGGTCATCTGTCCATCTCGTGGCTAGTCTTCCTACGCTGCGCTTGCCGGTACGTGTACAAAACAGTAAAAGTAGTTGAATAAGACAGTATAACGTATCTACTCTTTAACTGTACCTCTTTACTTGTACTGTAAGATTTAAATATTTAACAAATTTCATTCAACAGGTCGCAAAGATGCACAAACAAACAGACAGATGGTCAACGATGCAATTCTATAAGCGTTCTCAATTTTTCTTTAGATATATGAAACAGTAAAAAGTAATTGCTTGTCGGCGTACAAAAGCTAGAGTGCTTTATTATTTAATTTACATACTTATTGTATATAATTACAGGCGACCGCAGACAAATTAAAAGTAAAATAGGTAGCTCTTTTACTTATTAGCGAAACATATGTCGGTGAATGCAGTTTTTAAATATCATGACTCAATAAAGGACAATTATTGAGTCAAGTCATCGGTTTTTATTGCCATATTAGTAATTTCTTTATTGTACAAGAGAGCTAGACAGAAGGCAAGTTCACTAACAATTAAGTCATCGAAAATTTACATTCCTTAATTTTTACAATCCTTGGTAATTGGAGTGGATGAATAAGTGATTAAGAGCGTGTCAAGACACGCACATAAAAGTTCTGTAGTAAATATTTATTGACCAAGCGAGCGAATCGAGCGAAGCGTCTCTGCTTCAGCGCAAGGCAAGCGCATCGTAGGTAGACCAGTCACGAGATGGACAGATGACCTCGTACAGTAGCGGGAGACGCTGTTTGCCTACTATCCAAGGTTCCAAGGTTGCCTGGAAGAGATCGCTATTAGCGATAAGGCCGCCTGTTGTTTTCGCTAGCGTGTAAGCTCTCTCTTGTTAACTAGTGTTTTAGTATAGTGGTGTAAACAATAAAGAGTTTATCTATCTATCTTACTTACGGAACCATTCATTTTTCAGGATGAAAAGTAGCTACGTGTTAAAACGGTTGCAACCGTTTTAAAGCTGTAACAAACGGACGGATAAACATAACGAATTCATGAAGGGTTTCTCGTAGTACAACGGAACCCTAAAATCATTCATAATATCCTGGGGCTCCCATACAACAAACGTGATTTTTTTGCTCGTTTTTGCTCGATACTGATAACGACAACAGGTACATAGACGCTTGAAATATTCACAGAATATTGAATTATACTTACACTTTAAAAATAAATAATTAAATTAAAATAAAATTAATATTTAAGGGGGGCTCTCATACAACAAACGTGATGTATTGCCGTTTTAATAGATAATGGTACATAACCCTTCGTAAGCGAGTCCGATTCGCACTTGGTATTTTATTTAAAAATAAAATCTATCTTTATACATAAAAATCTATTGCTGTACGTTAGTAATGCTAATATAAAAGAAAGTCATCATCATCACCATTCTTTCATCACTACGCAGGGACGCGGATGGAAACGCGGGCCACAGCTAATAAATTGTAAAAAAAAAACAATCTTTTCAATTTCTTCTAGGAAAATCCTTGTTAATCCTTATCCAAACCGCCTCATGGTATTTGATGCTTACCACGTAAAGAGGCGTGATTTTATGTAGGTACGTTGGTATGTATAGAATATAAATAAATAAATATATATTGGTGGACATTTCACACAACACCATCTAGCCTAAACTAAGCAAAACTTGTACTATGGAACTAGATGGCTGATAGAATACATATATACTTCTTTGGTTGTAAATATATACATATGATACATAGAAACACCCAGACATAGAACAAACGTCCATACTCATCACGCAAATGTTTGTCCTGGATGGGGATCGAACCCACGACCCACAGCTCAGCAGGCAGACATACTACCAACTGAGCCACAAGACACAGCGTTATTGTGACGTTTGAGTCAATATTTTTGCACATTCACTAAGAAATAACTTCTCAACCTTGAGAGTAAGCTCGCGGATGTTATCATTATGCCATCCTCACGAGTTAAGCGACCGGTTCATAATTAAAACAATACTTAGCCAGTATCGAACACAATCTGCACAAAGAAGGCTTAATTAAGCCACTCGCATGTTAGTTATCGCACGTCCTCATACAAGCAAAGGCCAGTACTCATTAGAACACGTAAAGGTAAGATCGCAGGCGACGTGACAGTGCGGCATGTAGCCACAGTCGACCGCATTTCCAACTGCAGTCGCGGCAGTTTCTATTCCGAGATAGACTGCAGAGATTAATCACCATTATGTTCTAATTAACAATGTTTTCAAACTTATCTACTAAACACAAACAAGTATTACCTGTGATATTACACGAATCAACATCCTTTTAATGGAACATAATTAAAAATTGAAAATAGAATTACTTACCCAATAAGAACCGTACACCGACGCAATAAGCACTAATTTATGACCAATCAGACGGCGTCAATAGTGAGAGCGCCATACAGAATGCCTAGGCAATTTAGATTTATATCTAGGCAGTTCACTAAAGGCGGTCACATGCAATCGCTGAAGGTTTAGAGGAGTGTCCGTTTAACTCAGCCTTATTAATGCAGATGGCTGTGTCGATAAGTATAAATGTATTGGAATAAGCTAAGCACCTGCCATAAAGATTGCAATAATCGTATGGGTAGTCCGCACGTGAATAGTTTAGATAAGATAGTCTCATATTGGCTGGCTAGTAATTGAAGCTCCTCCCCTGTCGGCGCTGCAATTTTGTAACTTAAATTGTTTCGAATATAACTTTGACGGACCGAACTGACTTTTGAACCGACTTGAACCCGCATATCCCGGATCTGTACTTGGGAGCCTTTACCATTTTGGTCACGGAGGTATCCCAAACATACCGTTTTGGACACTTCCGTGTCCAAAATTGGATTGTCTATAAATTTGTATTTAAACCTAAATGTGTAAAACATAAAAAAATATCGAATACTTGGAAATATGAGTTGGTGATCAATGAAAAGTGAATGGATACCAAATAGTTTAAAAAAACTTAAACGACTTCATATACATTTTAATTACTTCAAAATAGGAAATTTAGTTTTATAAACTAAAATACTGAACCGATTTTGATGAAATTTCTAAGTGGCCAATCAAAAAGTATATCCTTTCAAACTAAAAAAAAGATTTATTAAACCGGTTTGTAAATAATAAATATCTATATTTATTGAAATAATTATACCAAATGTCACACTCTCACAACTGAGATACAGAGAGTAATTTTACATAAGTTAATAAAACTCAAAAACCCCTCGACAAAAAATACGTCTGTATCGATTTTGATGAAACATAGCGAAAACACTTTCAATGAAATCCTCTTTCAAACAAAAAAAAATAGATCCAAATAGGTCCATCCGTTTGAGAACTACGATGCTACTGACAAACACAAAAATATACAGTTTCATATGTCAAATCTATAACACCCCTCGTTTGGGTCATGGGTTAAGAACAAAAACAAAGATACTTATTTTATTTATCTCAAACACGTAGAGAGAACCGGAAAATCGCAAGTATATTGCACAATATCTTCGATAATAAAACGTATTTTGATATAGTCATGATGACTGTAAGATATTCATCCAATTATTATCATTACAAATCTCATTGTGCTTTAGAATTATTTTCTATTAAGCCAGCAAGCATGTTATTAAAATTTAATACATCCGGACTTGAAATAGATCTACTTAATTGATTTTTTTAGCAACAACGGGATAAGAAGTGTTATTTATGTGTGAAACTTAAGGCATGGTGGGTAGTAACTCCTGTCTCGTTCACGCATAGCAACTGAATCGACTTACTAAAAAGATATACCAAAAAGATCAGTTGGCCAGGATCCAGCATATTTCTGCCAATTTTATGAGCTCTTCTGTCCACCTTGTGGATGGTTTTACCATAGACAAATACAGAACTATAGACCCCAATACTGTCGACCGCATCGGTTGTTACAGAATGCTCTATCTATATTAAAACTCGTTGTGGCTTCAAGTGTATTACTTGATCTAAGTTGCACTTAAATGGTAAAGTAATTTTTTCCCATTGCCGTTTGCGTGTTTTAGTTTGATACAACGCCATCTAGTGACAAAGAAGTGAAACTGTCTACCACATCGGCCATCATTCTACGTTTTCATAAATTGCTATAAATTACAAGTAAATAACAATAAATCCTGTAAATTTAAACCTATTTGACATTTCAAAATATAGCCCACCAAACAACCAATATTTAACTAGTCTGCCACGACTTCATGACACATGGCCCGACACCCGCTAAATTACTGTGCTTTACTTGAACAAGGCGAAATTCTACAAATATTTTGCATGATTAGCAAGTGGCGACCAATTACTCTGATAACTAGTTGTATAAGCTTGGTAAAGCACTTAAAGCTTGCGTAAGGGATGTCCTGGAAAGCTATAGCTTCCAGTGCAAGCGTAACTATGGCGAAATAACTTTAGAAATCCGTAAAACAATGTCAACAACTCAAGATTTTCCAACAAGTCATAGAGCGCAATATATGTACTCTGAGTAAAACCAAGTCAGTTCATTCATTCAGTAATCAGCACCTATATATATGGGAGTCTTTATCAGAGAACTTTGTCATAAACTGTAACCTAATTATGTATCAAATTTTCCTATTGATTGTATATTTTTTTACGAGTACGTCTTTATTTCTTTAATAAATAAAATTACATGTCAATCGCACACCGCATGATTGCCGACGGGGCCGGAAAGTTCTCGAATGGAGACCACGCACCGGCAAACGCAGCGAAATCCACGGGGAAGTCCTATGTCAAGAATTAGACTTCTTATGAGTGAGATGATGATGATGATTATGTAACTAGCTTTTGCTATAAACAAGTCTGCGTGTGGAAAACAAGCCTATCAGTCTAACCAGATGATATAAATTAGTCGTGGAAAGTTGCGCCTGTTTATGGAGATAATTTGCTCGCCAACAAATTATTGAACTGATTGGCACTGGAACAGGCGATAAAATGTTTTATGCGCGCGATTAAATCGATTTCATTAGATATTATTATGAAACTGGTGGTGAAACGAGAAAAATAAAGGCTAAAAGACTTGGGGTAACAACGCACCTATTCGACCCTACGGAAGTCAACGACATGGCGTGGTCTATAGGTATCGTTTCAGACGAAAAGCATATAGTATTCCAGGAATGTTGCTACAGGCAAAAAAATCAGGAAGGTATCGTATCCCAAGAAGATCCAGGTACCTTATGTTAATATGCAGAGGCTGAAGGGCTTTTAGCGGGTAGTAATCATTACTGAATCATACTTTAATGGAACTGGGTATCTTTTAATGTTTTCCTCTCTTCACGTACACACAAAAAATGGTAAAAACTAAGTCACATTACATTTAAAGACAGACAAACACAAAATTTCACAGGGATTGATTGTCAAATTGTAGGCAGATTAATCCACTACAAGTCACAGCCACGCTATGCACGGATGCGTGGTTTGAATACGTCACCAGCACACGTGTCTTGCTCATCAACCATCGCACACGCAGCTCAGCTCGCCACACGCTAAGCATGACGTGTTGATTAGGGTAAAATTGAATTCAAAAACATACCTCATTCTAAAGCATTCGGGAAAAACGACTGCCAATTACAGCTAGTAGCTCAAGTTGTTCATGTAACTCGTATTTATTATTCTACGCGAGGATCCTTCCTTATTGTGTGTTAAAACAACTAGTTTTTCAGTAAAATCAAGATAGATCGGAGATCGCAAAGGTTTGACACATAACAGTGCTCATATGACAGAAAAAGGTCAGAGGAATGTTAACGAGTACTAGGTGTAAAAACTTTGATCAACTCTAGTTACGGTCTGTAAATCTATAGACTGAATAGGAACTAATGCCGCGTACACATTAACGCAACTTACAATTTACGGTCTGTAAATCTAGACTGAATAGGAACTAATGCCGCGTACACATTAACGCAACTTACAATATAACAACGCTCTAAAGAAAAGTAAATGAGAAGAACGACTTTATAACAATACTGTAACGTAATGAATCTGTTAAAGTTTAAAAAAAAATCTTCTTTCTCTTATGAGACACGTGACAAATATACTACTTTATCCATCTTCTCTCTTTTCAATCAACGCATAGTGATGCGTAGTAGAAAGGAGATATATGTATTATATTTATAAACTTTCAAATTGACAACTGCAGATAATGTATTCGAGCTAGTTTTTCTTTTGACGAAAAGTAGTAGCATTAAGTGTTTTCTTAATCCCTTTCTTAGACCTCGCGTTTTTAATTTTGTTACAAATACCCAGTTTGCGCGTGGTATGCGATGTGACACAATCATCATCATCATCATCATCTCAGCCATAAGAAGTCCACTGCTGGACATAGGCCTCCCCCATGGATTTCCAAAATGACCGATTGGAAACGGCTTGGATGCAAGCCGTTTCAAGCCTTGCTTGCTTGATGTGACACAATGTTAGCATGTATCACTGCACTGCAACAAGTGTGTACTCAGCATAAAAGCAGGTAGCTAAGAAAAACTAATGCGACTATTAAAGATCTCGAAACAGGGATAATAGTGCAGTAAAGCTAGTTAACCACTTGTTTAACTTAATAAGATTTGTATCAATTGATTTAGTGCGGGATAAATGTATAATATATGTAAAAAGAGATAAATGGTCAGCTTTAGTAATTTAAACGAGTTGTATTTTGTTTCATATCTACCTATTTACGTAAATGTTTTATACTAAGGATTAATAAAATATTATAATTTTTGACTGAGATTTTGCAGTTTTCAGTCTGGTAAAGAATGCCATAATGTTTTCTTCAACAACAACTATTTCTCGCTGATAGTTATTGAATCTACTTTCGAAACTTTTTGGGAACGACTGTAAAATTCTTATTAACTTGCGCATTCAAACACTGAGATATAACTAACTCTAAATAACTTAATTTTGTCATATAAATGTTAATTTTCTTTTAAGTAGTTTTATGTATTCTCATATTTTTTTTCAAGCAGTACGCGCAATTTAGGTCTCTGAAGTACATAGGCACGCGCTGCGCGAGCGCTGATTTGCGGATTGCAACGCGCCTGTGTTTAGTTTACAAATGCAGCACTAAAACGCGCAGTTGACAGACGAGCGCAGAAAAGAGGAGCGGGATGAGCGGGCGGTGATATACCCTAACACAATCTTAGTCCCTCATTCACCTAAAATATGCGTACTGAACAGCCACTTGCACTAACCTCTGAGACCTCAAGACCGATTTCCGTGTAATATACTAGCGTAGTAATAGAGTATTTGTTTTGTGATACTAGTTATGGCTGCTGTACGCATCAGGCCTAGGTGCTAGACCAGCATATTGGGCCAACGTGTAAAGATCTACTTTGCGGTATCTTTGTAGTTGGCGACAACATTGGCCGGCCAATGAATAGTGTCTTTCCGTGCACACATCAAAGGTTCTTGGAGCGCTCCGCAAACAGTGGTCACACGTTGGCCTAATTCAGCTTGTTGTTGTTTTCCTATAGAATTTAGTATAGTTTCGTTTTTTGTTTTCTTCTTTTATTCAAATTGGAAGGGAAAACGTCTGTCGGGATAGTTAATAGATAATAAGACGTTTACTTCATTCTATTCAAATGTATAGTCACCATCTACCCTCTTCTTTGCGCCATCTCTTTTTAGTTCTACTTTGGTACACATATAAATAATAAATAATTAAACCTATGCATAAATTATTGCGGGTGCAGATAAAGAAATTCCACGTCCACATCATCAAAGCACCAATACAGAATCAGTAAGCCAATGTGTGAACAGCGACCTTTAGGATCCGATACAGCATTTGGCCCAACGTGTACAGCGGCCTTTAATAGTGCATCTGAAAGCGAATCCATATTCACACAGTGAAAGTCGGGTCAAACGTTCAGGTGGTGTGCCTGCGGGCTAATTTACGCCGGTGCCGCCTCGCGCTCGATGTCTCTCGGTAAATCAAGGGAGAAAGTGTTGGTTTAGAAGGGATGGTCAGCCTGGGAAGGGATTAAACAAATGCCATTTTAACATATACTTTAGGTGTGTCTGTAGGTACGAGTATGTTTAATTTGTGGTTTGTCAGTTTAAGGTTGGGCTCAAAGTGCGCAGCTATCTCTATCGCGCATAACAGCATTTTTAAACATATAAAATCAATTATGTAAGGATATTAGAAAAGTAAGAAATAGGAATTTTTATTTAGTTATGAGAAATATTTAGAAGCTTTATTCAGATATTAATTTATATTGGCGACGGAGTTGTGAAAATCATATAACTCCTCAGCCAATTTGGTGTCATGTGACATAAACTCAAAGACAATATAAGTACCTACATAAACTTAAAATAGAGTGAATGGTAGTGTTAACCCCCCCCCCCCCCCCCCCCTGCCTACGGCCTTGGTTGAAACTATTACTGTCTATGCCTCTCGTTTTTTTTTTCAAAATTTAAACTTTTCATTTTTTTACTTCGAAATATAAATAAAATTAATATAAATTATAACGAAATTTGAAAAAAAAAAAACAAATCTTAGAGGCATAGATATTTATGATTTAAATTAGACATAAAAAGAATAATTGAAATCGATTAATATTAAGAAGTAGAGTACAGTTTTCACAGTTTTCTCCTATTTGTATCGGATATCGCGCGTCGAAACTTTACTCAGCTTCCAAGACCTCCAGGATCACAATCCAACATATTTTACAATCTCACGCAATACTTTACGCAATGTGAAAGTGGCTCTATTAAGTATGTAGTACTTGAGATGTCTATGAAGCACCAATAAGCTTAAATTTTATAGCCCTTTATTTCCTTGATTCAACTCTTTAATGAAAACTGCACTTTATCTCCATTGAATAAGAATTTATTTCAATTTTCGGATACTGATATCTAGTTGGGACCAGATTATTGTGACATAAATGACAGTTTAATTTCAAATATGGAAGGTGTGCTATTGGCCGAACGGCCATCAAAAGTTGGTGCTATTGGTGTATTTATTTTATGACTGTTTTTTATTGAAAGTTAGGAATCTCAGTGAGAAAGTGAAAATGTTATTGTTATTACGTTGTTATATATACGAATTAGTTTATTATGTTTTATTTTATAACTTTGTTCGCATATACTTATTGACGCTATCGCTGCGCCTCCAAATGTTATATTTATTTGTCTCAGTCTGGAAGGTAAAACATATTATATTGTTTAGTACAACCAAAACGTATTAAAGGCTGTGAAGAGTGGATTTATCATACTATATGATAATTAGAAACTCGTTCTACTACCACCTATAAAAATATGGTTTTTCATAAATTTCGTTCTAAACGGTTTTCAAGAAAACCTAGAATTGTTTAATTCTAAAGAAAGGAACTTTTAAAGCTAAAGAAAGGACCAATTTGCTGGCCTTTACCATTCCTAGTACTTTGATCTTTTCAAAGTTGAAGTATATAGATGTTTTCTTTGTCTGCATGCTTCATCTTCGATCACATCCTAGTTTATCCACAGGCGAGATGGTGGCGGAAAACGGACTTATTACCCGACTGCGTAAGAAGGAGGGTTATGTTTTTCGAGTGTATGTATGTATGTATTTTTCTTTGACACGCCCTAGAGCCTAAGCGGCTTGGCCGATTTTGATGTAAGTGGTGTCAACAGATTCGTCTTAGTTGTGAGAGTGACACTGGGTACATCAAAATTAAAAAAAAAACATAAGAAAATCTCTTTTCTGCAGTCGGGTATTTTGTTTTTCTTTTAACATTAATACTTGTTTATCACTGACGTATTAAAAAACATTTATTACATGAAAAAATTAACTGAAGATTGAAAGAACACTTTCTCATGTGATCATCATTTACCATATATACCTTATTTATATTTTTTTCTTTTTTTCATATTATATAGTTTAAGTGTTCAAATTTTGAAAAATATCAAAAATAAAAGCCATCAAATAATCATTCAGCAACTTTAGGACTTATGCAACCTTCACTTACAACATCATTTCAGTCTATACGTTTTGGGACTAGATATTTTGACATTTTTGACCCTGAACGTTACTGACTGACTGAACGTTTTGCCCCGCTGGATCTTTTGGAACTTATCGTTTAGCCCACTGGACCTTTTGGCTCATCGGACCTTTTAGCCCACCAGGATCTTGTGATCCTGAATGATTTAATTACACACTTTTGCAATCGCAAAGAACATCATGATTTTATTGATAAAATAAATTGAAACCGAAAAATTATAGAAATCAATTTTCTCCTGTGAAAACAATGGGTAAGCCAGGTTACTTTTATATTTACAAAAAAAAAAAATTGCCATCTAGTTCCATAGTACAAGCTTTGCTTGGTTTGAAATGAAAAAATGACGAAATGAAAATGCTAGATGGAAATGAAAATGCCACAAATATTTATCAAAATATAAATAGATAAATATTTGTGGATATTTCATTTCCATCTAGCCCAAACCAAGCAAAGCTTGTACCTACTATGGAACTAGATGGCTAAATATATATTTTTTTTTCTAATATATATTTACATAGAATATAAATGATACATAGAAACACCCAGACACAGAAAAAACATACATGCTCATCAGACAAATGTTTGTCCTGAGTGGGGATCGAACCCACGACCTACAGCTCAGCAGGCAGACATATCTACTACCAACTGAGCCACAAGGCCAGTCATAAGAGAAGTATTACCCTGTTAAGAGTATAATATTGTTTACTGTATTTTCTTACTTTTTTAGAGTTTCTACATCAACAGTGAAGTTACGGAACAATAGTTACGTACGCGGCCGAAGCGAATAAATATACCTTTTGAATTGAACTATTTGCCTAAATGAAGGCACATTTTACGACGTGTACTGTTTCAACCAGTTGAATTGCTATTCCGTAACAGCTTCCAGTTCTCAAGCTAGTTGTGAGTGGTCCGAGTCAGATCGGAGGCAGCGATAGTGTCGGTGTGACGTCACTTCACAACCGTGGAACCTGTAGACGGTTACCATGTTTCAGTATTTACACACGCTTGACAGATGGTTGATTCTAAGAATTATAGTTTAAAAAAATATTATAGTTAAAATAATAAGTATAATAGTTTAAAAAACTAAAGCAACACGCTTAATCTTATCAAATTATTGTATTGTCATCGGTCCTTGATAAGTATGCCAAATTTCAACGTAGTTGAGTCCGACGTTTTGAAGGGAGTCAAAATCATGTTCAAAGTTTCCGTTACATACTAACATACGTATATATGAAGCTAATAAAAGCGTGTTAAAAACTGAAACAATCGATTTCAAAATGCGCTTTTCGGTTTTAAGAACCAAACTAATGGACTTATTTTGATGTTTCTATGGAACCAATATGATAGTATTTTTTTTATAAGCCCTGTTTGTACAAACTGTCCCACTGCTGGGAACGGGTCACCTAATCATTGTGAGAAGGGTTAGCCCATAGTGTGCCACGCTGGCCAAGTTCGGGTTGGCAGACTTCACACATCTTCAAGATCATTGAGAACTCTCAGACATGTAGATTTCCTCACGATGTTTTCATACACCGTTTGAAGTTGGCGGCAATCAACAATACGCACATAACTTCGAAAAGACTGAGGTGCGTGCCGTGGGATTCGAACCCAGGACCTGCGGATCGCAAGTCAGACGGTCTCACCACTAGGCTGCCGGAAACTTCACATGATAATAATACATTTCGAATAAAAAAAGATTTTTACGAATCGGTTTATAAATGACGGAGTTATGATATAACAAACATAAAAAAATACAACTGAATTGAGAACCTCCTCCTTTTTGGAGTCGATTAAAAAAGTAAACATATTTACTTATGTATCCGTACACTTATGCCGCCAGCCTAATGGGCACGTTTGGGCGGGGAGATACCTCATCTTAGGTTTTAACGTCAAATTGTTTTTTTTTTATTATTTTTATTTAGTTAATAGCAATGTTACTAATTTATATTAATTCTATGTATGTTTTATTTCAACAAATAGGTAGGTACTACCATGGCAGATGAGTACACTTATATAGGTATATCTAATTATGTATCCAAGTGTAAAATTGATAAGATTTGCGCTGCATATATGTAGTTATTTTTTTCTTCCTCCTACTAAATTTTTTGTAGATTTTATATTAAAATAAATTTATGCAAAACTGTAAGATACTTACTTATATTACGCAAACGATAGTATCGTTGATTTTCTATATGTTTGTTACCTTTTTACGAATTTTTGAACAGAAACAGTTAAGAACCCGGGTAAATGATAGACATAGGATGGGACATAAGCTGCCAGATAAGTTACCACCACTTTCTGAGATCTGATTTAAGTTTGCAAATAACTTATTTATTTAGATTGTAACTTATATAATTATAATCATGAAACTCGGAAATCTCAAAACTTGACACTGGCAAATGCATTATTTGCGCGGTACCAATACAGAGAAAAGCAAAATAGTAGTTTAGCCTACTTTCCATCCCGTGTTTCAGAGCTAGCTATCCTTGTCTGACAGATCAGTACCACGCTTCATGGAAAGGTTGTTTATTAAAAAAGTCGTGATCTTTGAAACAATTTCCCGATCTGTGCCGGCGATAGCTGGCGAGAGGACTGAAAAGTAACGCGCTTTCTGGGTAATAAATCTATTTATTGCTGGTAACACCGTTTTGAGGAGTCATGAGAAATATGACACTTTAAAGTGCTATCAACAATACTTAAATCCTCTGACTCAATATTTTTTTAGGTTTTCGTGATTGTTACTGACTGAAATTAAACAACTTTTAATGGATCCTAAAACCATTTTAAGGCGCTATCGGTTAAATCCTCTGACTCACTCGCGCGTATCTACATTTTTGAAAATATAATATTGGTGAATAGACTTATGGAAAAACTGGTGTGTAAAAAGCTAGAGAAAAATTTATACCTGCAGCCTTTGATAAACCTTCAGCAAAAAAATATCTTGACAACAAAATTGACATACACGTAAAGCTTAAAAAATATTAACCGTTAGAATATTATTTCTAGTTTTTTGCATAACGTATTTTTCGTAAAATTCTTCAGTAATTAAAAAGTTTTGTGCGCGAATGAGACAGAGACAGAGGAGTTACCTTTGACATCTAATCCATCCAAATATCATACGAACTAAATAAAATCATGTAAAAAGGTTACGTGTAAATATACAGATAATAAAACTTTTACTTTCGATAAGTTGTCTTTTGCAACAGCTTGCAGAAACAAAAGCATGAGAGCTTTTGTTCCTGCGTAAATTTAGTATTCTAGTAGAAGTCCTGCGCGCACGAATTTACATAAAAACGGCATATCGAAGACACCTATAAATATTCAAAGGTTGTGTGCCATTGCATAACTTACTCATTTTACCCGACTGAGGAACATTGTCCTATTTTTTTAAATATTTTTTTTGCAAGATAGATCAACGATTGACCAACAACTCGCCTGATGTTGTTTAATTAAAAAAAAAACTTATCACAAACCTTCATATTTATAGTGTAAGTAAATAATATAAATGCGAAGGTACATGATTGTGTTTGTCACTACTTCACGATAAAACGTCCGAATGACTTTGAATGAAATTTGGTGTTGGCTTAGATTAAATCCTGGGTTAATGTAAAGGCTACATTATCTCTAAAAAAGGCTTTACTGATATACCCTTTAAAACTACAAGACGCAACCAGTATACAATATTTTAATAAATACTAGAAAGTAACAGCTGTCTAATGTGTATTAAAATATTAATGGTTATAATCGTAGTTGGTACGAATACCAATTTCTATTTTAGAACTTTTATGCCAATACATTGTCAGAATTTCTTCGCTATACATGTGTTGTCAATCGATTCTGTAATCAATGTTAAACCATCTAAATATATATTTTTATAGCATATCATACCGAGGCTTCCTAGAAAATGTAACAACTCCTTGCCATTGTGTTATTCATCATCATCATCACTTCAACCATAAGAAGTCCACTGCTGGAGATAGGCCTCTCCCGTGAATTTCCAAAAAGACCGATTGATTTATTTATTACAGACACTTTATAACCTTATAAAAAGAAGTGAGACTTGGCAAGAAGCATTGTGTTATAGTACACATATAGGAAAAGATCCGAAAACTGGACATTTTTTAATTTAATCACAAAAAAATAGGTAGTAGTAGTTTTACTGTAGGCAAGGAAGGCGGGTCAAAATGTTAAAGTACTTTAACCGTGTCATGTGGGGTATCATATGAAAGAGCTTAATTAGCACAAGCTAAAACAGGTTTTTAAATATTTTACGACGTATATTTATCGATTTATGAAGGAAAATATATAAAAATATATATTTTCCCCCTTTTATCTACTAGTTTGTACGGAACCCTCGGTGGTCGAGTCAGACTCGCCTTGACCGGTTTTTTTTTCTAGTTCGCTTTCGAGTCCTGCCCTGTTGAGCTAGCCCAGAGATGTGCTGTATATGCTCTTTCAATAGAACCTGTTCAGTCGTTTTTTTTCTAGTTCGCTTTAGAGTCCTGCCCTGTTGAGTGTTGAGTCACTTGTGTGAGTTTCGATTCATAAGAACTTCTGAGTCCGCACCATCAGTGAGTCAGGTGGTGAAATTTTGGAACTAAATTTGACAGGCCTATTGTCTACTGGAACACAGAATACCCTAATAGTATGTATGGACAGAATGCGATTAAAACGCGCCGCCTATACTTAAGACTTGAAGCCTTACAACTTTAAGACTTGAAGACTTTAAGACTTGAAGTCTCACATATACAAGAAAAATACCTCAATTATATTTATGTATGTAAAGTCGACGAACCGAAAGGAATTCAAACATAAAGGCAAAGTTAATATGATAATAAAATTTAGCATGCAGTAGGGAGCTTGTGTGTGCATCCGTTAGTTTTTGTGATTTAGACGTGACTAGATCAATTTAAGATATGGCAACATAATGCCAAAAATCTTGAGTTTTTATTTATTTAATACTTAATAAAATAAATCCAATTAATATGCAACAATGCAATGAACGACTTTTGTACAATCACTCAAACAGAGCATCTCTCTGCAATTACTTTTGCAATGAAACGAAATGCTCATTGACATCATTGGTATTATATTATTATACAAAAATTTATCATTTAAATAAATAAATAAATAATGGGAACAAGTACTTTTGAACGCCAAAATACTTTGTGAACCTCATTTACACTTCTACTGAAAGTTGTATTTGAAGACCAAAGTCAGTAGATGATCACCAAACTTTAACGAACTATAATTGTAAAAACCGGACAAGTGCGAGTCAGACTCGCCCACCGAGGGTTCCGTACAAAAAATAAAAGGGGGAAATCATTTTTTTATTTTTATTTTCCTTTTTATACCGAAAAATATACATCGTAAAAATATTTAAAAACCTATTTTAATTAATGCTAATTAAGTTCTTTCATATGATACCCCACATGATACGGTTAATTCACTTTAAAATTTCGACCCTCATTCCGTGCATAACGACACTATTTTTTTGTGATTAAATTAAAAATATCCAGTTTTCGGATTTTTTCCTATATGTGTACTCTAACACAATGCTTCTTGCCAAATTTCAGAGTTCTAGGTCAACGGGAAGTACCCCATAGGTTTTTATTCCTCTGTGAGTGTCGAAATGTGCATTTTTTTACGACATAAGTATTCGGCTGTAACTTTTTTTACGAAACTGGGAAATTTTATTTTTCTTTCTGCAGCAAGATACTATGGATCTGCGTATATGGTTTTAATTTCAACTCGATACCTTCACGCGTTCCCGAGATAAATGTCTTGACACCCGGACAGACGGACAGACGGACAGACGGACAACAAAGTGATCCTATAAAGGTTCCGTTTTTTCCTTTTGAGGTACGGAACCCTAAAAATGATGATGGCAAAATCATGTCGCCCCAAAAGTACGAGTAGGTTAGATTAGGTTTGAACCGCGACAATGCAGTCAATGACTAAATTGCCAAGTTTAGAAACTCAAAAACCCACGACAAAAACAAAACGGCTGAACCGATTTTGATGAAACATAGTTACGAACACTCTCGATGAAATGATCTTACAAATAAAATATAATAATTAAAATTGGTCTATCCGTTTGAGAGCTACGATGCCAGAGACAGACACACAGATACACACGTTAAACTTATAACACACAGACACACATATACACACATTAAACTTTTAACACCCCTCTTTTTTGGGTCGGGAGTTAAAAAATATATTAAATTTTGGTGATCATAGACTGGCCTTGTGGCTCACTTGGTAGTATGTCTGCCTGCTAAGCTGTAGGTCGTGGGTTCAATCCCCACCCAGGGCAAACATTTGTGTGATGAGCATGGATGTTTGTTCTGTGTCTGGGTGTTTCTATGTATCATATGTATATATTTACAAAAAAAAGTATATATGTATTCTATCAGCCATCTAGTTCCATAGTACAAGCTTTGCTTAGTTTGGGCTAGATGGTGTTGTGTGAAATGTCCACAAATATTTATAGAAGAAATATTATATAATAAATATTTATATTTTTTTACTTGGATTTCATTTTATTTTCGGATTAAAAAGTTCAATCATTTTTACTATATTTGGGAATCAATGAAATATAGGCCATTTAAAATGATATATTACTAAATTACTTCTCTCACAATACTTCACACTACAGACGCACCACATATCAACTCGACACGACAAAGTTCACGTTTTTTTTTCACCTTCATAATAATAATTCAATTGTTAGCCGGCGCAGGCGCACAATGCGCGTGCGCGTGCATCCGAACTATGCTAATTCATATGTTTAATGCATACTTTTATGAAGCAACTGTCTCTGAAGTCTTACTGCTGCACAAAGACGCCGAGCCATGGAGACTCTTTTCAATCAATGTCGTCGAGTTTTTTACGACAAACTAGGCTTGCGTTTGACTACAACCTCACCTGATAGGAATCGACGATGAGGTCGAAGATGTAGCACGCCTGCCTAGGAGATACCTATTCACTATTTTAGTTTTCAACAGATTTTACAATATTTTCTAATGTTTTGTAGTTGGATAAATTACTTACTTATAGCTTAGCGTCTGCATAACATATTCTTTCTAAAGTTTACTGCTTAGTTTTTACCTGAAACAAAAATAACACAAAATTATAATAGTATATTAAATAAATATTGGTGGACATTCCGCACGATAAAAGCGTTTCGTTCGGCTTTTCGTATGAAGTCGAAACCTAGCCTAGCAGAGAAGAGGCAAGTCCACCGGATGTCGCACACAAATTAAAGCACGGTACCCATCATCTACAATTCATATGACGGTGTAGGGTAATTAATCTGAGGTGGGCGTGGACTGCAGAACGGCGGAACCGCAGATTATTTAGTAGTTCATGTGCAAATCCTTTGTTCAGTCAGTGCCAACTGTTTAAGTTTTTCGTGTGGTAAGGCCGCCTCTTGTCATACTAGCTTTGTAAGTTGTCTGTAATATTGTATTTATTCAATGGTGTACAATAAAGAATTTATCTATCTATCTAAAATATTTGAAACGTCTCAATTTTAAAATTACGTAAACTAAAAGCAAAACCCAATGTCGATATAATATTGTTGGCAATTCCGTTTTTTTTTTATATGAGCGACTACATTCTTGTACGTGATTAAATTCCAAATCTTTAAGAACATCGATCAAACCGCTATCTTCGAAACATTTCCAACAAGTTTAATCATTACGATGAGGGAGCCATTACCGCATTTTCACAAACTAAAGGCCTCTTCGAAAACCGTAATCTCATCAACAGGCCTTCTCCACAATTCTGTTCAATTATTCCTATTTTATATGGCGGCATCCATTCTTCAGTCACATACGAAAGTCGGCTTGTTAAAAAACACTCGCTAGCCAATGATCGCTTGTTGAAAATCACTTGCTAGACAATGATCGCCTGTTGAAAATCACTTGCTAGACAATGGTCGCTTTCACATTAGCCGACGACGACATCGATCCGATGCCAGGACGATATCAGGGGACTGGGTATCTGATACATTTACTACTAAACGCTTTCCGGTATGAAAGCGTTACGGGCAGTGACCGATACGACACAGATATCGCTACCGATTACGGTAACGATATCCGTGTCGAGTAGAATAATTGCCAGAATCTTAATCCCAAATAATATTATAAAAGCGGAAGTAACGCCAGTCGTCACTCTGTATCTCTGTTTGTTACTTTTTTACGACTCAATGGCTGAACCCATTGTTATGAAATTTTGGTACAGAGATAGCTAAGAACCAGGAGACGGACAGCTTATATAGGTATATTTCATCATTGTTACTGTTTACATCACTACGCGGGTTAAATCGCGGGGTGAAGCTAGTATCTATATAAAACAGGTTAGTGTAATTACCTTATTTATTTGTAACTATAAACAAGAACGGGTAGACCGACATACATGAAATTTTGTATGGCGCTAGCTTATATCATGGAATGACACATACAGGTGATACTTTTTGTAACGAAAAAAGAAAGGTTTCTGCAGGATCTCGGGTAAAACCGCAGAACGCAACTAGTACTAAATAAAAATACATTTAACTTATTAACGACTACTGACTGGCATATTAAGGTTTCTGCAGGATCGCGGATGAAACCGCAGAACGCAATTAGTTCTAAATAAAAATAGATTTAACTTATTAATTATTGTTTTTTTTCTACAGGATAAAGACTCGTCTGAAGGCGCGACGTCGGTAACTCGGTAAGTATCGTGTCGGTGTCGTTGTCGGCTAATGTGAAAGCGACCAAAGATCGGTTGTTAAAAATCACGATCTAGCCAATGAGAGCTTGTTAAAAGTTTGCACTTGCTAGCGGTGACCGTCACTCTCGTCACGAAAACGCATTCTAATAATAACAATATCCATATTTCTTTGCGGATAAAGGAATAAACGGGAGAAACGGGAATTAGGATGGGCCAGAAAGATAGCGGAACTAACAGTATTTATAATTTTTGGAGCATGAGCGACGCAGTCCTAGGCAAGGCCGTAGGCAAGGGGGGTTTGGGGGTTCAATCCCCCCGAAATATCCCGTCCATTATCAAAAATACTTCCGCTCACGCCCCCCTCCCCCCTATTAGAGCTGGACCCCCCCCCTTCCCCCCCCCGAAATGAATTCTTAGATAAATAGATACAATCCGAAAAGAGTGACAAAAACCAGTGATAAATAGACACAATCTGGGAACAGTGACAAAAACCAGTGATAAATAGACACAATCTGGAAACAGTGACAAAAACAGTGCTGGGTGGCGATTTATGGAAGGAAGTGGGGGGAAGACTAAGATGCATTTTTGATACATTGTTTAGAATAAAAATAATATAAATTAGTGACCGACCAATTACCGACTGCTGTTGCTATCACCAATGCTGAAAACCAAGCGCTGATGATCATTCAGCAGCATTCATTATCTCTGACCACTTGCCTTTTTTGATGCACTACACTTTGAAATTTGAGCTTCTCGCAGTACGTGTGACATTATATCTTATGGATGGCGCCGATTGGGAATACTACATTCTCGAATGATTTAGAATCATCCCGCTTGATATGTAAAAAGATGGCATTGATAGCCAGAGATTGATAACCATTGATGGTATCATTGAATGTGAACAATAAGGACATTAAATAAAAACACATAAAAATGTACATTACACAGATTCCCACGAATGCAAAGTTTTATGTCTACTATTTACAGACATAAGAATTTCGTTTTAAAACAATATTGGCATGTTGCCATCGTTGTTACGTGTTGAAAAGATAACAAACAGAAAGAGTTTTTCACTTTTAAAGTACTAGTTAGGATAAAAATACTAAATACACAAAAAAGTTATGAAAAAGGAAGAGAAAAAGATCTTCTACAATCCTAAGAGCGTATTAGTATATGCGTAAGTAACTATATAATTATCTGCGTTTGTAGTTTTGAAAGTAGGTATAATAAACTACACAAGTATTCTTTCCATGATATGGAAAAAAATATCATAACAATGGAAAACTTGAAAATATTTTGTCTATACGAAATATGGACGCCATCATACAAAACAAAACTTCAAATTAATTAAAACAAATCGAAACAAGAATATAAGTAGCAAAGAAACTAGTGTTACCATTTAGAATAAATCGAAAACTAATCCAGCTATAAACCATGAAGTGCACAACAACGTCAAAACTGTCAGAATCATATTTACGATCCATGTAACAGACGCTGGAGTCATAATTCAACTAATCACTTGTAGCGCTGACGTTATTCGCGATTCTAATGCATAATTGCGATACAATATAAACAGTGAAAGTTGTATTCCGTAAGATTGTTTTTACACGACTGTCGAAGAGGGTCATGTTTTTCAAGTATGAGTGTCTAATTTTTGGATACTCTCTACCAATGACATTTTATCTATAGAGAGGTTATACTCATTCAATAGCATGGCAAATCTTTCAGTACTTTCGAGGATAAGACCTCCATCCTTATGGCTTTTCAGTATCATGGCCTTATATATCTTGGTGCTGCACTTTCTTCAAGGATACACGTTCACAAAGGATGGAATTATCCCTGTTCAGTCACGACACGCGTCTAACAGCGTTGCCCGACGTGTCGAGATTGAAGACGAGTCGGGCGATTACCTTACTTGAGACTTGCCACGCAGAGCCGGGAAAAACCTATCTACGTATAATACATCATTGTTCCCTACTGCCAAAGCCGTTTGTACGGATTTTAAATTACCTATGTGGTATTATTAGGTTTCTTTATTTATTTATTTATAGGTTTGATGATGATAATATTGAACTAAAGATTTATATTATAAAAAAATCCCGACACAAAAAATGTTACAACAGATTTTCTTGAATAACAACTAAGAACACAATAAAGTTTATATTCTAGAAAAAAACTTAGTCAAAATCGGTTTATCCGTTGAGGGCTTACGTACCACAGATACACTTGTGAAACTTATAATTACCCCTCTGTTTACGTCAGAGTTTCTTTTTATCAGTCCTGTTTGTACAAACTGCCCCACTGCTGGGTGCGGGCCATCTTCTCATTCTGAGAAGGGTTAGGCCATAGTCTGCCACGCTGGCCAAGTGCGGGTTGGCAGACTTCACACATCTTCAAGATCATTGAGAACTCTCAGACATGTAGTTTCCTCACTATGTTTTCCTTCGCCGCTGCCGGAAACTTGCGTAAACGTCGGAGTTTAATACGAGTATAAGTTTAGAAACTCAAAAACCCCGACAAAAAGAAACGGCTGAACCGATTTTAAATTTAAAATTATTATTTTTTAATTATTATTATTACATGTCAAATAAATTGAATTAAATTAATTACATTGAATCTACGTGTCACATTATAAATAAATAAAATTCATATTATTATGATTCTAATCATAGAAACATTATTTTACTAATACTCTGATGTGATGGCGCAGAATGGGACAATCGAACTTATCAGTAATAGCATCCAGGATGCTGTTGCTACTCGCTCGCGTTCTGCTCAGCAGTGAGGCAACCTTTTTGCGCATAATAGCTGCAAAGCCATCAATGCGTGCTTCTGCGAACATAGAAGATGCCCTGCAGAACCGCGGGAGCCGTATCAGCACCCTAAATGCATTATTGTATTGGACGCGCAGAGCGTTGAGGGATTTTTGAGTATATGCTGTCCACAAGCTACCGCCGTAAAACGATTGGTAGTAATCTTTAAAAAGAGTAATTTTTGCCTCATCAGAGCAGGAACAGAATCTTCTGGATGGCATATTTGCTCTCACCGTCAACGCTCTGCGTTCCCTATCTGCCTCATCACACAGATCCTCGCAGACAACATGACCCAGGTATCTAAACTGCTTAACCCTGCTGAGAGGAGAGCCGTTCAGTAGTAAAAGAGGTACATTATAGGGTCCCTTACCACTCCTATTAAAAACATATATTCACTTTTCCTTACATTATAACACAGACCATGATTTAAGACGTATACTTCACATACCTTCAAAAGCTTCCTGATAGAAGCGACAGAGGGCGCCAGCAGCACCGTGTCGTCTGCGTAGCTATTTAGATAGATAGATAAACTCTTTATTGTACACTATTAAACAAAAAAAAAACAAACAGAGAAACTTACAAAAATTATTTATTTATTTATTTAACACTTTATTGCACACAATTACAAAGTAACAAACTGTACAATAGGAGGACTTAATGCTAATGTAGCATTTTCTGCCAGTCATCCTCATAGTGAAAGACAGACAGGATGTAGGCGTGCTTCAAAATTAGGTATATGAAAATATAATTATAAAACACACTATATAATATACTAAATAATAATAATATTTAATACATACTATATATACTTAATACATACGAAATATATACTTACATCGACGAATATACATAAATATATATACAAATTAATAATGATGAAATGATGAATGAAAAATTAGTGTGACAACAGGCTGCCTTATCGCTAAAAGCGATCTCTTCCAGGCAACTTTTTTTTAAAGGGCTGCGTAGCTATTTAATGAAACATAGACAAGAACACTCCCGATTAATTCACCTTTTAAACAAACAAAAAAAACTAAAAAATCGGTTCATCCGTTCGGGAGCTACGATGCCACAGACAGACACACACAGAGACACGTCAAACTTATAACACCCGTCGTATTTGCGTCGGGGGTTAATAAATAAGTGTACGTAAACGTAATCGCCATTCTTGAAACCCAATTAAGCATACCACATGATAATGGCTATTTGACAATGTCCCAGCAAACAATAAAATTGCCTACACGTTGTCCTCTAATGCGCATCCATTGTCGCTCGTTGCGTGGCCCTGCAGCTAAACTTTGTCGGCGCGCGGATTATCATACAATACTCACTTGCGATGCGGCGCTGGTGACAGATACGCGCTTCCTGCACCGAAATGGGTGGCGGCCATCTTGTTTTGCTATTTCACGAAATGGCGGATGCGAGGTGTTGCGCTTACAATTGTTTGTAAGTTGAAATTTAATTAATTAGCGATAATTTTGATTTTGTTTATTTTTTAAATACTTAAAGTAAAAAAAACGTGGAGCTAAGTCGCAGGTCAGATTCTAAACCAAGTAATGCCTATATGTATTAATTTAAATACTTGACAGTTTTGTCTACTTACTAGTTATATTTGTAGACATCATATATTTACTTACAAATATTTTTTTGGAAGCTTTTGTGTTTTTATTTTATGTTAAAGATGGTAATGCCATCGCCAGCATGGGCCGGCAAGGCCCATTTTTGCCCATGATTTTTGCCGGCAAGGTTAATAAAACGGAGAAAATGGTATATTGTTTAAAATACTGAAACACTGACTTCAAAATCAGCAACTTTGTATTAAAAACCAAACTACTAAACCGATTTTGACGAAACTTTACACAAAAAATAAACAAATTCGTTTCTCACTTTTCTAATATCCCTACTCAATGATTTTATATGTTTATAAGAATGTTGTGATGCGCGAGAGAGATAGCTGCGCGCTAACCTCCGATCCAAAAAGAGGGGTGAGATAAGTTGACGTGTGTATCTGTGTCTGTCTGCAGCATCGTAGCTTTCAAACGGATGGACCGATTTTTTGTTTCTTTTTTTTTTAATAAAAATTTTCTCGAGTTTGTTCTTAGCTATGTTTCATCAAAATCGGTTCAACCGTTTTTTTTCGTCAGGGGTTTTGAGTTTCTATAGGTACTTATACTTGTTGGAAGTCGGTGAAAATTACACGTCATTGAGGATCAATAAAATATAGTTAGTGAACCTAGCACTTGCTATGAAGTGCGCCTTCTAACACTATGTTATAGGTAAGTACGTGATTCCTGCAAACCGTGACTGGATCTTGCGTCAGCGCACACGCACCATAATTTCACTATTCTAACGGACATTATAAAACTGACTCGTTAACGAAAACGACTGACGACAATGTTGCGACTAGGAGCTATAATATGACGCGGTACTGGACCTTCAATATTCCTTAAAATTAAATTGAATTTATAAGTAATTTGTCGGGGCTATCGTTTTATGAGCAGTAAAACTGCGTTTTATTTTGTTATAAGCAGAAGAATTTATGTAAGTACTTGTTTATAGTAGTTTCTAAAATTCCGCGTAACACGGAAGATATACAATTTTTGGGTAGATAGTATAGGTACTACATTGTAACCAATTTATGTAAATCTACTATAAATTCTTAAAAAGGCTTGGTTTTTAGGTGATTTGATTTTCTGTTGTAGAGGGAAAAAGAACTACAAAATAATGTGATGTAAATAAAAGCAAGTAATTTTTTTTTTATGTAAAAATATATGAAAAAAATGTGACAAAAAGATGATACTGATAAATAAATGCCACTCTTGTAAGCTCAAAATAATTTAAATAAATCTCAGCAACCAACCAATATATAGTATTATTTATTTATTATTTCACCAATGTATTCTCACAGAACTACCACTATTATTATTACACTGCTGTAATAATGGATAAGGAACATGCTAGCATATGGAACATAGACAAATTATCTTTCCACTTTTTTGTCCACCTTTCATTGGAAATAGTGTATTGAAATGAAATTAATTTTGAGTTGTATGTTCTTACGGAAGAGAGCAGACACCACTTATCGCTACTTTGTTGCATTGAACTGTGGTGAGAACGCCGCACCTCCCTGTGGCTTACAAGTGAAGTGAGTACATTCGACGTTTTGCTGTCGAGAAAACACACCCTATATGCAATCCTGCGTTGCAAGTATCAATCGTATCGTATAATTATAAATAAACGATGTAATTATTGTTCCAGCGCTGTAACGCTGTTTTGATTACTTTACCAAAAAATGTGATAATAACTTTGCTTCAGATAGATCCTCTGGTACGTAAGTAGTACATATAGCTCATCATCTGGTACGTAAGTAGTGCATACGATTAACAACTGACATGACTGTGGGGACAAAAACGGTTTATCCACCCTTCTTACTAGGCCTGTAGTACCCTACATCTTTTGTAACTTTATTAAGTAGGTATATGGCATAAATAATTACCACGCACCGGTTAGCGCAGCATAGAAAGACCAGCCACGAGATAGACAGATGACTTTATACAAGTGGCGGGAACACGCTGGATGCGCTTCCAATCGGTCTTTTTGGAAGTCCACGGGGGAGGCCTATATCCAACAATGGACTTATTATGGCTGAGATGATGATGATGATAAATAGTTACAATTAAATATCTAACATTTTTACAGCACTAGAACCATGGACCTAGTTGATTCACAAAAAATATCCACGAAACTCGAATGTGACATGCACCCTACAGTGCGCAGCGCCAGCTTGTAATATTCGACACGGTTTATTAAGAAAGCAGCCGGAAACCAAGAAGGGCGTTTGTCTCGCTCGCACCATTGTTGCGTCTCTAATTTACGATCAGGAAGTCTGTTTGCAGAAGCGAGCTGTAAGATTGTAGGGTGATGTGCAGTCAACGGCTTTGACGCTGGTGGTAGGAAGCACTATAACCAGTAAGGAATATAACCCATTTAATCATTAAATTCAATTTAAGAATATCGGAAATAAAGCAACAAGCCAAAAGTCACATCTGCTACAGAGATGGTGAGGTAGCTTTTTTATATTTTTTATTTTTACCGAATTAAAAAAGGAGGTGTTTATCAATTTATTTATTTTTTTATTTGTTATTTCATCACTTAATCATTTATAAACAGATTTGTAATGTCTTTCTTACTTTCAGATTAGTCCCATACACATTTTATCATAATCAGTTCAGCAGTTTTAAAACTGCTGAACTGATTGCAGACTTTTAAATCTCTGTTATAATTCAACGACAATTACTGTGAAAAAAAAAATACAAGTCCTGGCCCAAATAAAAGTACACGAAAATTTTAACGTGAACTCTTCATAAGAATTTAAAAGTGAAGTCTTCAGAACTTGCTTACTCTTGACAGTATTGATGTATCTACAGCACCATCAAATCCAAAGTGGCTACTAGACGCTAAAATATTTCAAAGGAAAGCAATCAGTTCGTTTAAAGAAAACGCTTGTGGCTCCCTCACTTACTCTATGACACTTTGTTGCAAATTGTCTACTGTATTTCCGCGTCTCCATAATGGCACCTGTCAATTTCATACTTTACGTAACAAGCATGTCACATGCTAAAATATTTGACACGTGCCTCATTGAACGTACACTTGTGAAGTAAATCTTGTATGAAACTGACTAGGCTGTAAACATTCAACATATGTGACGTTTTCTAATAACAACTTGATAAACTATGATGGCTTTGATTACAGATGTCGCATCTTAATGACGAGCGATTTGTATCTGATTTTAGTGGTGTTTATTTCAAAATTTGTCGTGAAATGCTTACGTCATTTCTGTAAATTATTTCGTCATTTTGTCTTGTGTATGTATAAAATAAAAATATTGATTAGTGATTAATTTCTTATATTTATTTAACAGTTTTGTTGAAGAACAATTAACGGACCGCGGATGAAACCGCATGACGCAGATAATGAAGAAATAATTTAAAAAGTTGAATTAAGAAAAGAGAAAAAAATATTTTGTCTCATCTTGACCACTAACGCACTTGCGTAACTTTGCCGAGATGTTCAAGAAATTATAAGTAACTTAAAAATTGATATTTTAACTTTTCTCAGCGTAAATTGACATTACATTTGTACATATATTGCTAAACTTTAAATGATGGAATCATTATGATGCAAATTTCATAACATGTACACCGGTATTTGGTTACATACGCATCAGCTACAAAGTAACACCAAAATCCCACAAGCAATAAAAACTCTAACCGCCATAATCGCAAAATAACTTCGACCAAGAACGACTGCAACATATTATCAATCGACCAAAAATTCTTATCGATTCCATCTCAACGAAATGTAAGCTTCGAGTGCGCATTACCTTTCATTCCTACTTATAATGTCGTTAAAAACCAATGTCTTGGTTATAATCCAGAGTCCGCGCCACCACTGAAGTCCGACGGCGAAATTCGGAACTAAATTTGACAAGTCCGCCATCGCGCGCATGAACACAGAATACCGTAATAATATGTATGGGCGTAATGCGATTCAAGCGCCCCGTCTATCGGATTTATTGTGGTGGCACGGACTGTAGTGAAATTCAGCCGACTGATAATTTTGATGGGATTGCGGTGGCTTTGAAATGGTTTCGGGTTTTCGGAAACAATTGTGGCGGCACTCTGTGTGGGATTTGGAGTCAACGACACTTAAGTGGTAGCAGGAAGTACGTGACGGAAAATATATCTAAGTACTTAGGTGCTGTGTAGAGGTTTCGGTTGGGTTTTTACCTGATTGCGCAAGAAAGATGATGTTTTTAGGGTTTATGCTTGTGTTTCTATATTAGCCCCTACAGCCTAAACGTATTAACCGATGTTAGTAGGCGAAGTATCGCTATTGTTATCTCTAATTCCTGTTATAAGCATTTTTTTTTAAATTATAATAATAGAAATCACTTACAAAATAAAATATTTTTCTCGAGTAAAGGTACACCTACCAAACAAACAACAGTCAAATTTTATACATTAGATAGATGTATGGTTGATGGCCAACGCGATGGTATGGCCGAAGATGAAGCTCGTCGATCTAGAAGACGTTTATTTATTCTAGCCTTGAAAATACCAAGAAAAAATTGAGAATGCAGCCAAGAATTCCATTCCTGTGCAATACGATCGAAATAATTGATTAAGCATTTTTTCGTATTCCAATTAGAAGTGTGTAGTAGTGTGCCGTCTTTCCGCTGGCCCTATACATTACAAAACAGTCGAGTATTTTGTTTTTCTTTGAAGAATGCCTGTTGTTATTCAATATTTTAATCATTTACATCCAGATGTTTGTGTTTCCTAACAATCATTGTTTCAATATCATCTCATAGTAGCTCATTTAAATTCTATAAATATTTAGGTGATATACGTTTATAAAAGAATAAATTAACATATCCAAGGAAATAAAGGTTATAAATTGAATATTCAAACGCGAATGTGTCATCGAGTGGGATTCTCGGCATACCGCTTTTGACAATATTTTTACCTTACCAATCAAGTTCTTATCATCGCCGGCCGAAGATCCGCTGCCCCGCACTAATTTAATCGGACATTTCGAAATTAGCATATTGAGTATCCATTTTGAAGCAATAATGGCTAAATGGCGGCTTCCAGTTCCAAAATAAATATCAACAAAGTTGGATATTATTTTTAAGCAAGTTCTTATCGTATTCCGTATAATCGGAATTAAATGATTGATCGAAAGATTTTATAAGGTGAAAGTTGGTGTGAATGAAAGCTGTTTGTCGGTTTGTGATGATTTAGAATTAAATTAATTCAGAATGTAGGTTAGTTGTTGACAGCGTAGAAAAACAAAATTGTACACTAGCTGCCTACTACCATATCGTCGTCGCTTGCATGAATAACTGTCCAATCACAAGTATCTATATTAAAACAAAAGCAAAATACCCGACTGCTGAAAAAAGTTTTTGCAGTACCTATAACTTACAATTTCGTTACATTTGATACACTGTTGAGTGTACATTTTTGTGAGAAAGTAAATAAATAAATAAATATTTCTAGTAAAATCATTTGTTTACTACAAAATAGTTCGTTGGAGGTTACGAAAAAACGCATTTTTTTATTTTTGCAAGAGATGTGTTATTATTATTACTTACAAAAGAAATATAGCTTATGACACTCAGGGAATGAAGACGAATCTAACGATTCCTCACACATCAAAATCGGGCAAGCCTTTTAAGCAATCATATACATACATACAATCATACATACGCTCCTTCTTACGCAGTCGGGTAAAAATAAGTGGTCTGACTGTTTTAGGATGAATGAATGGCTAAACTGACTAGTGAGAGAGTTTGATATAAGTACCTACATTGAAAAGATGGTGAAAATAAGTTTTTTTTACAGAAAAAGGTAAAAAAATAATTGTTAATAAAACCACATAGCGCAAATATTTTTTTTTAGAGTAAGCCGACATGGAGCTCATTCTATATTATATTTACCATTACAAAAATGTTTAAGCAACCCTGAAATCGCGACAAACCAACTTATAGATATGCATATGAAAAATCACACACGCAAAGGCACAGCGTTAGCTGATAAAAGTTAACGTCGGCGAGCACAAATGTACATGACTTAGTACCCTTTCTGCACAACCCAGACGCAGACACAAACCACAGTTTATATCTAATGTTAATCTGCAAAAATATTAGGATCGTGCTGCTCAAAACCGTGAGATCACACGTAACGGAGATCGAGGTAAACTTTAATATTTCGTCTGACAATGCGCATTCGAACAGGTCCGCACGGCAGTATATTACACGTAATGCACGTGAAGTATGTTCAGCGGACGCCGTGGAGGTAGGAATGGAATAGATGAGTCGAGAAGGGATTTAGCGTGTCGGAGTTTTATGAGTGAGGATTGAAATGATACTGGTATAAAGCGAAGGTTTGTAAGTGTGTATGTTAATGATTTTTTTTCAGTTTGATAGGCTAAATTTCACTTTATGCGAATATTGATAATAATCTTTTTTTTTTGTTGAAAAATAGAAAATTAACACAGATTGTTAAAGAAATGCGTGTGACAGATTTTAAGAGCTTGTTACTTCCACTTTCATAATATTAGTAAATATTTTAATTATTGATGTATATTTGCACACAACACCATCTAGTTCAAACTAAGCAAAGCTTGTACTATGGAAACTAGATGGCTAATAGAATACATATTATACACTCTTTTTTTGCAAATACATACTTAAGATAAATAGAAACACCCAGACACAGTCAAATGAGAAATTCTTTGTCCTGAGTGGGGATCGAACCCACGACCCACACCAACTAAGCTGCAACGCCAGTCGAATAAGTGACGCCATTAAAATAAATAATGTAGAAATTTTGTGGGAGAGACAACTATAATGATCGTCAAGGAATCCGAAAAATAAAACACAAACGATACTATTAACTAGAATTCACTATCCTATATATAATTCAATATCCTATATATAATTCAATATCCTATATATAATTCAATATCTTATATATAAGATAGTATGTATTAGAATATGAAAGAGCGTCTCACATTTCTTAGCTGAATGTCGGTCAAGCTAGCAACTAGAATGTACGAGCGTACTGAATGCTGCTTTCAAACGGGGCTTTGATATATTTATCCTGCATTACATTTTACTCGAGTCCGGACTCTATTATTGCGACGGACAAAATTTAGGATGGGTGACCGCAGAATGCAAATCAGTAATAGAATTATGAAGTAATAGAGTAACTTATTTTTTTATCAAAATCTTGATCATTTTTTATGTGAATTTTAAATTGATAACAGGGCCTCTAATCAAAATCTCCTCTGTGGTCTAAATATTAAATTTTCTTGTTTATATAGTGGAAGCAAGGAATTAACAAAAATCGTCGAGTGAAAGGCAATCAGAAAAGTAGAATATCGAGTGCTGCATCCCCTGCCGGCTAAATGGTTGTTGGAAATGTCAGTATATATTATATTATGTATAATGGGAGAATATATATATTGTAATATAATGGATATAACATTTTGGCGGTAAGTACTTAGTATCACAAAAAAATGCGTTTTCGTAATTTCCACCGAACATTTTCGTAATAAATAAGTAATTTAACTAGAATTATTCTAAAAAATACGCATCTATAATATTTTACAATGATTTTACGCGTACTTTCTCACAAAAACCGTACACTCAACAGCGTATCAAGCGTAACGAAATCGTAAGTTAGACTGCAAAAACTGCTCTTCTGCAGTTGGGTATTTTGTTTTTATTTTAATACACATACTTGTTTAAACTACAATTAAGTATTAAGAATTTTACAAATACTCTAAGTTATTAAATTCTGTTCATAGTTTCACCTCGGTTTGCAACCTTTACTGGAGAAACACACTTCTTATACTTAAGGCGAGGCTTGTCCAGAAATTTAGGTATTTTACGCTACCTCAGTTTACGGCATAGTTCCGCGTTTTATGAGAGCGCGAAGTCCGCACAAAACGTGGCGTACGTTTAGTGCGATACCGATCCGCCGCGCGCCGCGCCGCGCGCGAGTCTCGCCGCGCGGCGCGCGACTCGTCTGAGCCACGTCTTCATTACATTGTAGTGGCAAGTAAGTTGTGATATACTGATATCAATCTATAAGCTTATTTCTTGAAAATCTATGAAATAATAATTTACTACTCGTACTCGTTCATTTTTCCGGGATAAAAGCCTAAGTATGTCATACTAAGTGAGTATATCTATCTCCATTCAACAACCAACTCACTAACTCACATAAAACACTAAATTATCACATTTATAAAATAATAGCTATGCTCCTGCGGTGTAACCTGCGTAGTGATGAAAAACGATGATGATTATGATAAAATATAGCCTTTGTCCTTCTCCAGGTCTTGAAGAATCTCCTGTCCAAATTTCATAAATATTGGTTAGAATTACATATTACTTCACGTAAATATCTTTGACAATAGTGTAAAGGTCTATACAGGATGTTAGGTAATAAACACAAGCAGACACAACAAGGTTAATTTTATAATTATATTGCAATACCATTAGTTAACTGACTTCCAAAAAGAAGGAGGTTTTTAATTTGACTTTGTTTTTTGTATGTTTGTTCACCGATTACTCCACCAATTGTGAATCGATTTTGAAGATTATTTTTTCTTTGGTAAGTGATTTCAGAAGTGGTCCCATATAAATTTTATCAATATCGGTCTAGTACTTTGGATTTTTATAACAAAATAACTTACAATTATTGTAGGTTTTAAAAAGATCCTGAGAGAGTTTACTACAAATAATATAAATAATAAGTTGTCTATTTTGTTTGTTTATTGATTAATAGATTTACAGATTTACAGATTTACAGATTTACAGATTTACAGATTTGTAGATTTACATATTTACATATTTACAGATTTACATATTTACAGAGTAACAAATTTAGAATCCGGAGTGTAACGAGGGATTCAAGCTCGCCCAAGACAAAAACACCTTTATCCCCGAAGTGCATACTCTACTTTTTACACCTAATGCGTGATTATAGAAAGAAATGGGTTTGAATCTACATTATTTAACAAAACAGAGCGCTTTGTTGTTATTTTTAACGTACAGCCTTGAAAAATTTCAGCATACGCTACCTGAACGGATTTTCTTTGATTCACATTATTATACCTACATTATGTAACAGAACGTCGCAATCGCAATTAAAATAGAGTTTTTCTAAGCAAACGCGCTCCATCGTAGACCGTAAACGTCGTTCAAAACTAGCGGGATCGGTGGTCAAGCTAAAGTTTCCCATAATAAAAATATAAAAAACAACCGTAGTACAATATCAAAAAATTAACAGATCTTTCAGTTGTAGCATATTTCATCTTCTTTGGTTGCAGTATTCGTGCCTGTTTTATTTCTTTTTTATGTTCTATTCTCACAACTTTATCACAACTCACATGTCGATGTTATTACTCTCACATGGTGGAGTACGGGACAGATTATGCGAGTTTTCATTGACGGTCGTTCTGTAATATCAAAGTAAACGTTGTAGCAACCACACATTTTATCATTACAACGAGGCTAATGCACTTATGATATATTTTAATTATACAAACAGGTGCATTATAATTTATTTTACTTTTTTGCGTGAGGTTTTCACATAAATTGCTGGTCTACCTACCAATTCATACAAATTTGCAGTTACAAAAATATATGTGCATAAACCTCATTTTTTGTAAAATAAATAAGGTTGTAGTGCTCACTCAATCCTAGAAGTATTCAAATCAACTGGCTCTAATGTTATCAAAGACTCGTTGATTACTTCAAGATGCTTCTTTGATCTGCAATATACAAGAATAATGCTAACAAGGTCGATCACTGATAAATGTACCTAACTAACATAACACCCTGTATTTGTGGTGGAAATATAAATGTTATGAAACTACCTATCTAAAATATTTTATACTCAAATACGTAATATATGTATACGTAAATTCGCTGTAAAAAGTTGTAGTGTGTATTTTTTATTCCAGTAAAATTACTTATTTCTTGTTTATCACGAAGAAGTTCTAGGTTATGAAAAAACATTTTATTTTATTTTTGCAAGAGTATAAAAAATGCGTTACAAAAAATATAATATAGCATATGATATTCAGGGAGTAAAGACGAATCTAACGACACCTAGACCACATGAAAATCGGTCAAGCTGTTTAGGCTGTAGGAGGTAATCTAAAAATATGCATAGTACATACATATATATACACCCACATACACCCTTACATACATAAATACAAACATACATATACTCGATAAACAACCCTCCTTACGCAATCGGGTAAAAATTACATACCTACGCGCGGCGCGGGCGGCGCGCGACAGACGGCGGTATATATAGGTACTCTCAAAGTCTGTGATGCGTTCAAAGATGCCGCGCCATATGCCGCCTGCCGCGACCGCGGTGTATTTTTACCGGACTGTGCAAAAAGGTGGGTTATGTTTTTCAAATGTATGAATCATATAAGATTATAAAAGCGAAATTGTCTGTCGTCTGTCTCTCTGTCTGTTTGTTACCTAAACGGCTAAACGGCTGAACCAATAATTATGAAATTTGGAACAGAAATTCTTTAGGACCCGGAGAAAGACAGAATATATATATATTGACTGGCCTTGTGGCTCAGTTGGTAGTATGTCTACCTGCTAAGCTGTAGGTCGTGGGTTCGATCCCCACCCAGAGCAAACATATGTGTGATGAGCATGGATGTTTGTTCTGTGTCTGGGTTTTTCTATGTATCATATGTATATATTTACAATAAAAGTATATATGTATTCTATCAGCAATCTAGTTCCATAGTACAAGCTTTGCTTAGTTTGGGCTAGATGGTGTTGTGTGAAATGTCCCCAAATATTTATTTATTTATTTATATATATATATATTATTATCACCATTTTTCATCACTACGCGGGTGAAACCACGGGATGCAGCTAGCATGTGTATGTATGTTTATGTATACATTTATTTTTTATGAGCCCTGTTTGTACAAACTGTCCCACTGCTGGGCGCGGGCCATCTTCTCATTATAAGAAGGGTAAGGCCATAATCTACCACGCTGGCCAAATGCGGGTTGGCAGACTTCACACATCTATCATAACTGTAATATTTGAACATCAGGTAAGAGTAAGTACATTTTCTTTATACGTATGAATAGTACTCATAGGTTTATGAACTGCGAGTGCGAGTGATCTATATAAATACTTACATGTATATTTCTAGGAAATAATAGCTTGCAACTGGGTATTTACCTTTTTCGGGATCGCATCATTTCTATATGAGCCAAAATTTTGCGCTTACGCGTTCGCTTATTTTTTGGTTTCTTTGTTCTATGATTTCCCATAGTAATTTGTTTTATTTGGCGCGCGATGCAATCCGACACAGTACCGTCGCTGACAGTGGTCACCGACAGACTGGCGCGGGTGAACAGCTGAAGCAAGGCGGCGGGACGGTTGCTCGCGAGCAAACTTATTGTAAAATAAATTACTATAAAATAATGCACTAAACGTATCAAAAATGTAATTCTAGAGAACACTAAAAAAATGTAATAGCTACTTAACATGGTAAATTTGGTTTTGATGGCTTTAAACACTTTAGAGATAAATGGGAAAAATAAATAAAATGGCATATTTTTCAAAAAATAAAGCTATCGAGATTTTTTTCAGCAATCGTGTTTTTGTTTCTAGCGAAACCTAGCCAACAGATCGAAATTTTACATACAAAAAATTTGAGCTTGAACTAATAATACAAGTATTTTTTGTAAATTTTCAAAAAGCTTTGTTTTACTGCTTTTGCGGACTAGCCGGGCCTTAAGGATCGGCTCAGAGCGCGCAGCTATCTCTCTCGCGCATCATAATATTTCTAACCATATAAAATCACTAAGTACACATATTAGAAAAGTGAGAAACTTTTTTTTTTAGATATATTAGATATTTGAAAAAAGTTTTTCTTCGAAGATTAAGATATCTTTTAAATTGGCTGAGTAGTAGGAAAATATATGTATTTTCATCAGTTGCCAGTATAAATAAAACATAATTTTTTTAATATTTCTCCTATCTAAATAAACAGTAAAATATATGTATGTATCTAAATAAACAATTCTATAACTACTTTTCCAATGTCACTACTCAGTGATTTTATATGTTTATAAATGTTGTGATGCGCGAGAGAGATAGCTATAGCTGCGCGCGTTGATCTCCACCTTAAGAGAGTTTTAATAACCGCGAAGTGGGACAAACCTGACATGCACAGTGTAATAATAACATGGAATAGTCGCACAAATTACACCATTTCTCTATCGGAACTGATGATTCTGAGTAATCATTATGGATAATAACTAATCTTGTAGGCATTTTGAGATTCTTCTTGTGAACTAGTTGGGGCCCGCGGCTACATCCGCGAATGGTTAATTTATTAACCGACTGCGAAAGAAGGAGCGTTGTTTTTCGAGTGTATGTGTTTGTATATATGTATGTGAGAATGTATGTATGTTTCTATATGATCAAATCGGTCTATCCGTTTGAGAGCTAAGATGCCACAGACAGACACCAAACATAGTACACCCCTCTTCTTGGGTCGGGGGATAAAAACACTGTTCAACGCAACATTCTTAATTCAAGTGACGCTAAAACAACAATGGCTGTAGAACAAATACCAAATACGTGAATGTACAATGTGGTGCCTGCCTCTATGCGTGACGGATTGATGGGCTGATGAAAGCAGGTTAACGAGCGACCTGGTAATTTGCTTGATTGTTTCCAGCTCGTGGGACTGTGGACAAACTGGCGAGCTTGGATTAGACGATTGTTGATGTTTAGAGCTCTTGTAGTTTTATTATTAACCGACTTCCAAAAAAGCGGAGGTTCTCAATTCAGAATAATTTTTTTTATGTATGTTCCCCGATTAATCGAAGACACCAGGACCGATTTGAAAAAATATTTTTTTGTTTGAAAGGGTATATATATACCCTTCCAAATGACCCACCTGGAAAGTATGCCTCCATACATAGAAATAAAAAAAAATGTAATCCAAGTAAACGAATTGATAGATAGATAGATAGATAGATAGATAGATAGATAAACTCTTTATTGACACACCATTAAAATTAACAAAAGCAAGTACAAAAAAGAAATAATTTTACACAAGTGTAACAACGTAAAAAACGTGTGAATTGCGTATTTAGAAGTCGTTTTTTTATTTTTTTAAACGATTACTTGTGGGATTGAAGTAATGGTCGATTTCATATTTTTTTTATTAAATAAAAAACTCCCGACATTAAAACGACTGAGCCGAACAAACAAAAAAAAATATTTAAATACTGTCAAGGTACTTCAATCAATACTTTGACTCTGTGTCAAATATTGTATATTTTTTTCGACGGTTCCCAAAAAAATTGTTCGGATTTCCCCAAAAATTTTGTAGGTAGTCAAAACAACTGTTAATTAATCAATTAAGTAGTTTAGCTGCTAATTTTTTGGCAAAACATCTAAAGCCTTCGAAAAAAACCGTGTACAATGTTTGACACGCAGTTAAAGTTACCCACGGTGACGTATTAAAAAAGCTCAAATATTAAAATTGGTTCATTTGCAAAAGAAATTTATGAAATATTTTACGCAAACGTAAGTCCCATTCAAATTTTCATACAGCACGCCTTCACAAGTGGATAACAACCCAAGGGGAGATTATTATGACAACCAACAGTAAGGATGAAATACTGCCATACAAACATACAAAAACACATACATTCCTAGCTAACACCTTTATCACGTTGTGGTAGAGTTCAAATTAGCTCGGAGAATTGTACGAAGGTGGTCGAAAAAAGTACACCATGGCTGCATAGAGCCGGTGAATGATGTAAGTTATAAGTTAGAGTAAGCAAAGTGACAGGTTAAGTTAGTATTGTGCTACCGATTGGTAATATGTTGATAAGAATTTAAAAGTGAACTAGTTTTTTTTTTCACTTGATAACGTCTTATAAATCGATGAACGCCGGCTGCACGCACGAAAAAGGCTGAGCCGAGCGTGCAAGCGAGAGTGCGGAACAAGCGATAGAGAGGCACGATCGGCCTAAGCGTTCGGCTTGTGACGCATCGTTATCACGTTAAATTATCGTCCGTAAACCGACTTTACAGACAACCATTTTTTTTTCTAGTAAATAGATCTAAGTTTGGCCACCAACTCGCCTGTGTATATTTGAAATGAGTTATAAAATAAATACCTAATATTGATTTTTCTACATTAGTATCAGAACTGATCGACTTTATTGAGAAATTCTAATACTCTGTATTCTCTATGTATATCTGCTATGTATATATATGTATGTGTATCCTTCCTCATCATGATAATTATCTTAGCCACAAGAAATCCACTGTTGCACATAAGACGTCCCATGGATTTCTGGATTCCCAAAAAGACCGTTCGGAAGCGGCTTGCATTTCTGCCACTTGTCTGAGGTTTTCTATCCACTTTATGGCAAGTCTTCCTACGCTGCGCTTGCCGGTGCGTGATCTCCACTCGAGAACTTTTCGGCCCCATCGGTCATCAATTCTACGTGCTATGTGGACTGCCTACTGCTATTTGCCTTGCCTGACTGGCCTTGTGGCTCAGTTGGTAGGGTGTCTACGTCTACCTGCTGAACTGAATGTCGTGGGTTCGATCCCCACCCAGGGCAAACATTTGTGTGATGAGCACGGATGTTTGTTCTGTGTCTGGGTGTTTCTATGTATCATATGTATATATTTACAAAAAAAAAAAAAAAAGTATATATGTATTCTATCAGCCATCTAATTCCATAGTACAAGCTTTGCTTAGTTTGGGCTAGATGGTGCTGTGTGAAATGTCCACAAATATTTATTTATTTATTTCAATTTTATAATCTGCTGTGCTATGTAGTTGACTTTAATTTGTCTACGGATCTCTTTAATTCTGACGAAATCTCGCAGAGAGATTTCGAGAATAGCTCACTCCGTAGCTCGTTGATGTATGTTTCTTCCTACGTAACATAAAAGATTGTCTATTTATCTAATGTTTTGAGAGTTATTGTCAGCGCATAATATAATTATTTTTCATTTAAAGGATAATATAATTATTTTACATTTACTCTGATATATAACTTTACAAAGATTAATTACAACTACTTATAACTATATACTTCTATTTACAAGGATTCAAGAAATATTGCGTAGTAAGTTATGTCTTACTTTTTTCCGCCTCTGTTTCTTGCCAAAAGGACGAAAAAATTTTAAATTCAAGATACAGCGGGCTGTAAAACTCCTTCGCTTCCAAGAACAAGAAAAAACAAGAGGTGATTATTCCGCAATCATCTTCATTAAGAAAATATCAAACCTCAAAGTGCAGTCCCCGTGATGGGATCACGCTTTGACAAGAACATCGATACCACCGCGTTAAATCACACATAATAACTGAATCCCTTCGGAAAACACATAAAAACCAATTTGGATTTAGTGCTGGGGAAAAAATCATTTATTTCTGACGATTGTAGGTGATTACTGTGGGGACTTGGGTTTCCGCCACCGACGCTTCTTGAGTAGGCTTGGGACGGACACTGTGTCTGCCATAGAGTAGATATAATCGAGAGATGGCGTGGATATGTAACATTTAAGTGTAAGAGATAAAGTAACATTGAAAGAAAGAAACATTTATACTGGCACAACATATACTATAGCAACAATAAGATATAACAAATAGGTTAAACACAAGCAAGAATCAAAATAACATAAGAAATAAGTTAACACAGTCAAGGAAAACAAACATTAAGGTCATCACTGCAGTGTCATCATTGCATGACTTTCAGTTTTTTCTCGACTGCCCTAGGAGAGAAATAATTTTCAAACATTACATATTATACATATATTATGTAGGTGATACAATAGTTACGTACGCGACCGAAGCGGGTATACCTACACTCAAAAATATATGAGTTGAATGAAGCCAATATTCTATTTCTCCTACCATTTCACTAACGCAGAACGGAAACGGTCTTGACTTCTAGACCGTTTTAATTCTTCGTAATGTAATATAAAATAAGCTGTAGACCTGTGGACCTTTAACCATTTGTCAATATAAAAGTTACCACATCTCTGTTTTCTGAGAATAACATTCTAAAATTTTTCAAGACTAGAACGAATACATTTCTTTCTATTGAGGTTCTCCATTCTTTACCATACAGTTGCTATCATTGGTTTGGCCAGCGATTTGGTGGTCAAAATTAAATAAAAATCTATTTTTTTTTATATAAAGAAAAACATGTCCTTTCCACCTCCGCTCCGTATATTCTCTATGGCAGCGACGACGTCGAAGCTCCAAGCTGTGTAGCACCGACAAATGGAATACCAGCTAATGACAGCCGGGCTGCGGTTAGGCCGTCATTAACTCCGTCTCGCTCGCACTCGCAAATTAAAGCGAGAGGTGTAATCAGAGATCGGCCTCTACGTGATCTCCATTACACTCTTGATGCGTTTTGGATTCTTTTGTTCTTTCATATTTTTTGGTTTTTAGATTAGTTGCGCGGTTTGGCCGCAATTTGGATTGTTCTGGAACGACTAGCGCAGTAATGTTGTACTAGAGATGGTGTTTTTGATCTTTACCACGGATTCTATATATTAATGTATAAATAGACAAAAAAAAATACTAAGGTAGGTACTTAAATTTACACTCGTCAATAAATAAATCCAAATCGGTCCATACGTTTGAGAGCTAGGATTCTACAAACAGGCACACAAATACAGATACTCATGTCAAACTTACATAGTAAGCTAGCTCAAGGTCACGCAACGAGCTATGGAGAGAGCTATGCTCGGAGTCTCTCTACGAGATCGATTCAGAAACGAAGAGATACGTAGACGTACAAAAGTCACCGATATAGCACAGCGGATTAGTAAGTTGAAGTGGCAGTGGGCAGGGCACATAGCACGTAGAACTGATGGCCGAAAGGTTCTCGAGTGGAGACCACGTACCGGCAAGCGCAGCGTAGGAAGACCAGCCACGAGATGGACAGATGACCTCATACAAGTGGCGGGAAGACGCTGGATGCAAGCCGCTTCCAATCGGTCTTTTTGGAAATCCATGGGGGAGGCCTATGTCCAGCAGTGGACTTCTTATGGCTGAGATGATGATGATGTCAAACTTATAATATCACTCTTCTTGGGTCTAAATGTAAAATATAAGGCAAAGCGTAAGCTTACCTAACAAGTATTACCCATTTAAAAAATGTGCTGCTTAAGACCACACGATAGAAGTTAAAGCTTGACAGTGATACGTTGACTATATCTCTCTCGCTCGTCGACTCGAGTCTACTTTATTCCCACGAGCGTTTCATATCCGAGCGTGACGGCTCAGTCGCATTCAATGCCCACAAAATAAATAGCTCAGAGCACCAAAAGAAGTTTTAACTTCAAAAAGTCATAGGTACGGTTATTTTTACACGAATTTATTTTAGACCTTGGTTTTTTACTGCAGAAAATTCAGGCATCAATACAAGGTTCTTTTGTGTGTAAATAAATGACAATGGTTTTGAGCAAGTACCAAATATTAATAATGGCTAGACGCATGATTTGAATCCTTGAGAAAACCCCGTGTGCCGTTTCGCATCGCAATGTACGTTTAACGTTTTTTTTTTTTCGAATTCCTTTAAACTGTATGAAGTCTGAATACAAAGGAGGATATATATCGGATAGACCTCATTATGTCATGGGTTTTTATTTGGATTCGAAGGTTATGTTACTCTTTTTACTGTAGCACTGTTGAACAATGAAAACTTAATCATCATCCCAGTCAGACATAGGGGTTGCCCATGGATTTCCAAAAAGTCCGGTTATCGCGTGGCTTGCATCCAGTCTTCCTGCTACTTGTATGAAGTCATATCCATCTTGTAGCTGGTCTTCTTACGCTGCGCTTGCCGATGCGTTGTTTCCACTCGAGAATTTATCGGTCCATTTTTAGGGTTCCGTACCTCAAAAGCAAAAAACGGAACCTTTAAAGGATCACTTTGTTGTCCGTCTGTCTGTCTGTCTGTCCGTCTGTCCGGGTGTCAAGATCTGTATCTCGGGAACGTGTGAAGGTATTGTGTTGAAATTAAAACTCTATAAGTACCTACGTCTCTTGCTGTTTTTGTATATAAAATTTACAGCCGAATATGTCGTAAAAACACACATTTCGACACTTATTTATTTATTATTATTATTTAACACTTTATTGCACACAATTACAAAGTAACAAGCTGTACAATAGGAGGACTTAATGCTAATGTAGCATTTTCTGCCAGTCATCTTCATAAAAAAGACAGACAGGATCAAAAGTGATCAGGACTTACAAGGGAATCAAAACCTATGGGGTACTTCCCGTTGACCTAAAACTATGAAATTTGGCAAGAAGCATTGTGTTATAGTACACATATTGGAAAAATCCGAAAACAGGACATTTTTAATTTAATCTTACAAATTGGGTCTTAATATTATTAAGGAGTGTCCAAATTTTAAAGTGCTTTAACCGTATCATGTGGTGTATCATAATGAAAGAACTTAATTAGCACAAAAGCTAAAACAGGTATTTAAATATTTTTACGATGTGTATTTTTCGATTTATGAAGGAAAATATAAAAAAATATATAATTTCCCAGTTTTATCCACTAGTTTGTACGGAACCCTGGGTGTACGAGTCGTGTTGCTCTTGTCCGGTTAGATCATAATCTATATATAACCTATAAAAGTCGAAGTAACTCTGTTTCTCTTGTCTTACGTTTTCACGACTGAACAGCTGAATCATGGATAGAAATAGGCACACAGATTCTTTACGACCTGGAGAATGGCATAGGCTCTATTTTATCATCATCATCATCAGTGCTTTCTATCACTACATGGGTATAACCACATGGTACAGCTAGTTGGTTTGCTTATAAATCCGTCATTTATCCGTCAGTTCTGAGTTAACCAACATTTAAAAAATACAATCGAAATGAGAACTTTCGCCTTTTATTGAAGTCCGTTAAAACAGAGGAAGTAAAAAAAATACCACCACCATGGCAGCTCGGAAGGTGTGGTCAGACGCCATGGCATGCAATACCATTACCCAGTGGTGTACCACGTACCGAGACTTGGGCTGCAGCGGAGTGAATCGAAGGTATAATTTGGAAGAAATTAGTGTAGGTTCGATTCCAGCCATCGCACGAACATTTCGTGAATAATAATTGAGTTGAATAAACTGGTTAATTTATTGATAAAAAACAATGCATGAGATGAAATCGCTTAGTAGGTACAGCAAAATAAACTGCAAATAAGTATGAGTTGGAATTACTTACTTACAGTAAATTAGTTGTAATTTGTTTTAGAGAATATAAAAAAAAAACTATAAAATTTCCTGTCTTTTTGTATCGGTCAATTAGAAGAACGGCTAAGCAGTGTTTCATGGGGTCTTTAGGCGTTTCGCACCGCGAGCGGTTTGAACCGCGGTGCGAATCGTCTAAAAGCATTATGTAATGGGTCTATTCGGACCGCAGTGGGGAACAAAACTATTATCTTTTTGTATGGGTGAATTCGGACATCGAATAAATGGTGAATAAAACATTGAAAAAAAAAGAGGATTTTTTTTTTTCTCAATTTTTTTTTTTTTTTAAGACATCTTTAATATTGCTTTAGTGTAAATTTTTCGCTATTCGAGTGCCAGGAATAATATTAGAAACGAACATGTGAAGTACAACTATCGATCATATCCTTCCCAACTCAAGATAAAAACACAAACAAGATATTAAACCTGATTCGTTTATCTTAGTTTTTTTTTAAAGAATAATTCATTGAAGGCGTTGATATGACATTTACATGATGCTAATTAAAGTCTTAAGACTACATACTTTAGCCTTAACCGGTACACTATCCTACATCAATACAAAATCAACTCTAAGCACAACGATTTAAGTTTCAAATTCCCTAACTTTATTCGAAATCGTCTCTATCAAAATCTTTGTCAAACACAATAAAACAACAGTCTTATGGGTATTGAAATAAGGTTGAGTTTCGCATGTAAATTGTAAGTGTCCCATGTTTGTAGTTGACAGTGACCACCGATTGAGCGATCCGAGACGGCTATCGATAAGATGTCGAAAGGATATCGAGACGATGTCTCGTTATTTTTGACGTTGATTATTGGTGATAAGCGTACTTTAAACAACTAAAGGGCTTAAATAGTCTTAATAGTATATTTAAGGGACTATGCCTATAAAGTTTTCTATATAACTCATGCAATATTACAATTATAAAGATATACAATGTGTTTGGTCATAGGTGTAGGGAGCCGTTAATAAAAAATATATGGTAATAAAAATCTAATTTTTTTCTTAGGTTTTCGCGATTGTAACTTATTGAAATGAAACAAGTCTTAACGGTATTAAAAATTAAAAAAAGTAAATAATAAAATAAAATAATACTAAAAATAATAATAATAAAATTTGTTTCATATCTTTGGTAAATCTTATAACTCAACCTTAAAATGTTTTATCTTCACCTTACCTGATAATAAATTGGCAGCCATTTTGGTTGTCTTGCCAAATGATGGGTGCTTGCAGTAATTTATCAAAAACCACGCAAAGGTCCTAGTAACCCACAAAAAACCTCAACTCATAGCTAGATAATAATGTAGAAACCAACTTACCAACTAACCAATTACAAACAAAAATATACATGAATAGGACGAAAATGTCTATAAGAAAACATGCCTTTTTTCACGCGTTTTGAAAACTGTTGGCTTTTTACAAAAAACGTAGGCAGTTAAAATACTATTTTTTATTTTATCAATGCTAGTAAGTTTTTTTTGGGGGTTGTTTTCTCGATAAAATTTACCATATGACTTTACCAGCTGTAAGCCCTTTTTGTTGTATATTTTTGTTTTAGTTAAGGTGTAAACAATAAAGAGTTAATCTATATATCACATATTTATCAGTTACGGCACAGATACCTATAACCAAACACATTGTATAGTATCGGTCCCAGCGCCGGGCAGTGCTCGTCGACGTTACCATCCCACATGATGAGAATCTCGTGAAGTCCGAGAAGGACAAGCTCAGCAAGTACCTTGAATTGGCTCACGAGATAACCGCCATGTGGATGTTGACTCGACGATCATTGTCCCGATAGTCGTGTCTGTGAACGGTCTGATAGCCAAGAGACTCGATCAACACCTCAAGAGGCTCTCGCTCGATGGTTGGGTCAAGGGTCAGATACAAAAGACTGTCATCCTGGACATGCCACGTATTGTCAGATACCTAATCTAAATCTCTAATCTAAAACCTAAATCTGTATAGCTCTTACCGCTCCTACTCTAGAATTTAAGTTTTTTTAAATATTTTTTATGTTTTTGTTATGGGTAGATATCTATTGTAAAAACTTAACCCAAAAAAAATATGTGATAATGACAACATAAGTTTCAGATACATTTTCATAATAAAAACATTTTTTAGCGAAACACGTAAGATTAGAAAAATCGAAAATATAAATAAAAAATACTGAAAAAACAGCTGAACCGACTTCTTTAAAACATAGCTTTATATAAACATAGCTCTCTCGTTCGAATTCTCTTTCGGGCAAAAAAAACTATATCAAAATTGGTCCATCCATTTTTGAGCTCGATGCCACAGACAGATACGTAAATATACAGATATACACGTCAAAAACCGACATACTCGTAGCATAGCGGATTAGCAAGTTCAAGTAGCAGTTGGCACTCGATGCCACAGACGGATACGTAAATACACAGATAGTAAGTATATACTTACACGTCAAAAACCGACATAGCATAGTGGATTAACAAGTTCAAGTAGCAGTTGGCAGAGCACACAGCACGTAGAACTGATGTCCGATGGGGACGAAAGGTTCTCGAGTGGAGACCACGTACCGGCAAGCGCAGCGTAGGAAGACCAGCCACGAGATGGACAGATGACCTCATACAAGTCGCGGGAAGACGCTGTATGCAGACCGCTTCCAAGCGGTCTTTTTGGAAATCCATGGGGGAGGCCTATGTCCAGCAGTGGACTTCTTATGGCTGAGATGATAATAATAATATATTACGTAGTTACATTTTAATAACTAGCAATATTTTAACGGGTCATAATAGGTATTCATAATTATCTTAGCTTCTAATACTATGGGACTCACCTTGAAATAACTTCAATGATATATAAAAATAAATCAGCTGTTCTATTATAGGTACATTTGGGGCGATTTTTAGGGTTCCGTACCCAAATAGTAAAAACGGGACCCTATTACTAAGACTTCGCTGTCTGTCCGTCCTCCGTCCGTCCGTCTGTCACCAGGCTGTAGTATCTCATGAACCGTGATAGTTAGACAGTTGAAATATTCACAGATGATGTATTTCTGTTGCCGCTATAACAACAAATACTAAAAAAACAGAATAAAATGAATATTTAAGGAGGCTCCCATACAACAAACATGTTTTTCCCCCCCGTTCTTATAGATAATGGTACGGAACCCTTTGTGCGCGAGTCTGACTCGCACTTGGCCGGTTTTTTCCTCGTGATTTCAAGGTTGATCTCATAGAAATAGATAACCATAATGATGAATACAATGACCCCTTTAAGTATTGTTGGTATTCAAATTAACGGTAATTTAACTTGATTATTATATAGCTAGGAGGTATGATATGCGTGCTCCGAGACAGTATTTTAGCGATATTTTTATCCTGTTTGCAATAAAAAAAACTATGCAATTCATGTCAAATTCACTCAAGCAGTAGCGCTATTTTACTCAACACTTTTTAACTTAGAAAATACAAAATTAATGAAATATATCCTTTATTGCATTGTAATAAACACGACAAAGATGTTTCCAGAACGCAGAGTTATGTTTGTATCCACAAACCACTGAAACACGAGGATGCTCCAAGAAAACACTTGAGTAGTTAAGTTAGAGTTAAGTACTTAAGTACTTGTATTGACAGATATCTTTCTTTTGTGCTGGTTAGTATGGCCTATTATTTTTAACAGACTACCGAAAGAGGGTATTGAGGGGTCCGTAGTGAACAAGGAATCAAGTGATAATTTTTGTTAGAGTCAAGAGTGTCGTCGTCGTCGTCGACACGCACTTTGCTGGTTATTCAAGGGTAATTTACTTACCTATGTAAGAAAATACATTGTAATTATAAAGACAAATATAATACATATAGTAGTACATTAGTAATATAGGTACCTACTTACGACACGTATATACATTGTTTAATTTACGTTTATAAAAAAATCACATGCAAGAAAGAAACACTTTTTTGCTGTGTTCATTATAAGATGAACTATTGGATCATAATAAAGCAAGCCAACCAGAGCTCAACATATTTTGAATACTACGTGTATCAGACGCAGTTATTTTTTTGTTTTAAATTAAGTCTACTTGTGTTAAAATCTGTGTATTCTCACTTGTCTTACAATGACAATACAGTACCACTAGGACTAGCAATAAATGAGAACTCTCATCGTCGAAATTACAATTATTTTTTAAATGGAACTAGGATCAATTTATTCAATTCAATTCAATTCATTTATTTCGGGCCTTGGGTATACATAATATACGCTTGGCGACGTCATTTACATTATTGTTCCTAGGCAAATAAAAAAAAACACATTGCAATGCAATAGGTATCACTTTTCTGGTGTAATGAAAAATGCGACCTACACAATTCTCCTAAATAATGATTAATATTTACATATTGTGTCACGTTTACGCGTGTTCTAAATTACACCCTCTTTTCTTAGAAATTTCTTCCCGCCAAAACCAATTTTCCCGCCGCCATTACTCCGCCATATTCCCGCGCAAAAAGCGACGTCGCGTCGCGTCCCGCGTGTCTAATTGGGTGGCACATGTTCGTGCTCGCTGATTGGTCTTGGGGCGGCGCGTAATTATTTCATAATCCCACCCCTTAATTGAGTCACATAATTACATTCTAATTAAGAAATGCAGCATCATAACATAATTATGCATGTTTAATTACGCATTAAAAGTCATAAGCGGAAATCATATACAAAGTCAAAAAGGTATAAAGAGTTGCAGATTTGACTGTAAAAATACTCAATCGACCATAGATTACATAAATCATGTTCTTTTTTGTTGCAATTTTAATTATATTCGGTGTGTTTTCAGGAATGTGGAAAAATTTCGCTTTAGGTGATAAGGCCGCCATTGTACTCCCAAACATAGTTTCATTTTATTGTTTCTGTTGGTGTGCAATAAAGATACCTAGGTATATATTATTATTTAAGATGTAAGTGTTTTATTTTCTTAAAAATTATGTAGGTATCATATTAAATGTTAATTTCCAAAAATGTTACCTACTTTCCTTTACCTATTTAGGTGTTTAATGACAGCATTTAATTTCACTTGTCCAAACTTACAAGTGAAATAAACTGGTGGAACGTGTTTTTTATGTCCATAGAAGCTTCCAGTAAAGTCACCACCACTTTATTGACACGTGATTGGGACTGTCCGTGACTTAGTTTACCTACTTGATTTTGAGTGTGAAATGGGAAATAAGTACTTAAGCAAACCGCACGTCCAATGGAAAAGAGACAAAAAATTAAATAAACAGAACTTACTGTTCCTTTTCTAAAACAAACTAGAGTCGTAATTGTACGAACCAGATATTTTTTATAGAAAACGAAAAAAATATCAGTCTAAAAAAGTTCCGTTTATTCTAAATGACAGATAAACTACTTAAGTACTTACATACTTACTTAAGTAATCTTTTCAGGAATGTTTTCTGCCATTATTTTGAGTGCCGAGGTTTTTTTTTTTTATCAGCCCTGTTTGTACCAACTGTCCCACAGCTGGGAACGGGCCATCTTCTCATTGTGAGAAGGGTTAGGCAATAGTCTGCCACGCTGGCCAAGTGCGGGTTGGCAGACTTCACACATCTTCAAGATCATTGAGAACTCTCAGACATGTAGGTTTCCTCACGATGTTTTCCTTCACCGTTTTGAAGTTGGCGGCAATCAACAATACGCACATAGCTTCGAAAAGACAGAGGTGCGTGCCGTGGGATTCGAACCCAGGACCTGCGGATCGCAAGTCAGACGGTCTCACCACTAGGCAGCCGGAAACTCGAGTGCCGAGGTTAAGTACTTAAGGTTAATTTTAAAGACTAAGAATATAATTCTACTACATTGGTTTACTTAATAAACAAGTAAGTATCTACTTACTTACCTACTAAGTATGTAGATACTATAGGTATGTGTTAACTTTTCCAGTCCGCAAGTAAGTAAGCAGGCTTAAAATAGACAGGTTGTCTTTTTATTGGGGTGCAATGTAGTGTGTGAGCTTGCGGTATTTTACAAGGGTGTAAGTCGATAGCGGGCAGCTTGAATTTCTTTTTTATTAATAGTCCGTAGATAGAGCATCGTCCGTCTCGCTCGCGCATGCCCACATTTTTCAAGATGTAAAATGACTGAATGAACGTATAAAAAAATCGTTGTTTAGGAAACTAGAAATCAACATCACGAATTTTCGTCAAAAATTTCAATCATCCAAATTAATTTTCATGCAAAATGTTTATTAAGTGGATGTATGAAATCGAAAGTTTTAAAATTAGATAAAAATATATATTGAGAGGAAAGGAAATAGAAGATGAAAAGATCAAATAGTTCAATGTACGCTGGCTAAGTGGCACGAGTTACTACTAGTAATTTTAGCAATAACATTATCAACAACGATTTATCTCATACCTATCTACTTATAGTGCAACGCGAATAGCATGATTAAATCCGGTACATCGACTCGCACTTGGAATGCTGTTATCAAAATCATTTACTTCAATTACCTGTAATCGATTAAAGCTAATGAAGTTATTGAGATGCTGCCGCTTGACGAGCTGATTGTTTCATGATAGTAAGCGCTGCTATCACGGAATAAGATGAGTTTTTAATTAAGATTGTGGGTAAGTAGCAACGTTTTGTAAATTTATTGGAAGCCATGGGTTTTTTTTTTTCGAGAACATATTTTGTATCCGCGTATATTCAGCCGGTAACCGGATATATCCAGATAGGATATTTGAGCGTGCATTTGTTTTAATTTTTAATAGTTGAGTTTTGATAGGAAATAAATGTCACTTGCTCTGTTTTATTTAATAATAATGTATACTGTCAATGTGGGTAACTTTAACTTCGCGTAGAATACTTATTGTACATAGCCTTTTTCGTAGGTTCTTGATTTTGACCAAAAAAATCAGTCAAACTACTTAATTAGCAGCCGTTTTGACTACTAGGTATAATTAGGAAAAAAAACTAGAACCTCTGAAAAAGGCTATGTACCTACATATGTACAATGTTTGACACGGAGTCAATATTACTCACATTGACAGTAGGTCATTCAGTTCATTCATCAGTCATTCATTCAGTAGGTCATACAGACCTATTGGTTTTATTTTCCTAAACTTGTGTTATTTTGACTAATAATGGTGTATAATCGTGGTTTTATTTGCTTTAAAGTAAGTATTTTATGTGCACATGTGAAATAAAATAACATAGGTATATTATACATACGATATAATTAAAGTAACCAACCAACACCACTTTTGGCATGGCTAGTACTTACTTGAAAATGTCTTAAGTATTTAAAGTTCAAACATATAAAAAATAATAATAAAAAATAAAGTAGATAATCGAAGAAAAGGCTTTGAAAGTAGGTACCTACTTATTAACTGAGTTATTCAAATAGTAAATCCCAATAAAGACGTCAACAGTACGTTAACTTGAAAATCATTTAATAATAAGGGATTCCGTTATTTATTTAAATTATTCGTCTACTAGTTGAGAAAACTATAAATATTAAAACCGCGAAGGACCATCACAACTTAACATGTAAGTTGAGTTATTCAAAATAGTTTTGCAAAAGCATGTTAAGTATTTAGCAAAATCAATTTTACTTGTTAACAGGAAGTGCTTACTTTATTTACGTGTATTTTGCGGTCGGGACACACGGTAAGAAGTTATTGCAAAGTTGTTGATTTGTTGTCGATAAATTGACCGACAATGATTACGGAAAAACTTCTCAAGATAGATAGATAAACTCTTTGTTGTACACACCTAAAAAATTAATAACAAACTTAAATAAACTAGTGCAACAACAGGTGGCCTTATCGCTAAAAGCAATCTCTTCCAGGCAACCATGGGATGGAGATAAATGTAAAATATAAATAAAGCAATAATAAGTCAAGTACAGCAAACAAAAATGGAAACAAAACAGTTTTTGGCTCTATAGGTAATACATACGGTAAGGGTAACCAGGACAGAAAAAAGAGAGTTAAATATTTTGACTTAGTACTTAACAATTAATGATGTCTTTAGACTAGAACTATTAGTAATTATGTATATAAAAAAAACTACGATAATTATAATATATTGAAATAGATATTTATTATGATATATTATGTACAATATTTATGGAGCCAGTACATTATTAACAGAAAATGATTATATTATTTTTATTGATATTAAAATGTAATTTGTAAAGAAGTTAGTCAATTAAGTTAATAATAGAAATAGTTACTAATTTCATCATTTAATTATTAAATTACACACATATATCAATGCGACATAATTAAGGTAAGGTTATTATAATTTTATCCGCTACCACAGATAAGATTGAATAAAGCACAAATCGATAAAAAAATAAGTATATTCAAATTGGCGTCAACGTACTGTCAAATCATCAAACGCTCAATAAAATCTTTATCAACAAAACGACATCGTGTATCACGGACCTAAAAATCTCACACACTAAAAGTTTGTAGTTCCTTACATTTGCTTTTCGAATTTTGTCGCTTAAGGGGCGTTTTCGTCGCCATAAAAATGTCGTAAAAATACAGTTGGTCGCTTATAGGCTTAGAAATAAATGCGACAGGGCCCTCATTCTCTATCGCTGGGCCCTTATTTTCTATTGATAGTTCAAACCAATCGCGCTGCTGTAAGCAGATCCTATCTAATAGGCTCTTATGATCAAATTTGTCAATTAATTTGATTTTAATAATATTGCCGATACGAAATATCGAAGTAAAAATGTACTAAAAATAAGCGATCGTAGGTAATCAATCAAAATAAATAAATAAATAATTAAAATATTTTATAGCAAACTAGCTCTTTCCATGTGAATAGCAGTTTTGAATTGCTCAAAAGGAACTCACATTTGAACTTTCCTGATTTCCAAACAATATCCACAAATTTCTAATAAAACCTTTACGGCCTTAATGAAAAAGCGTTACTTAACTTTAACCTTCGTCTTAAATACTCTGTCTTCTTTTCGCAAGTGTCATGACGTCTCAGCGAAAAGACGACAAAATATGTTAAACAATGCTTAAAATTTAGTAACGTTTTTCGGTGGGCGGTTAATTGATAGAATTAAAATTCGAATAGTTGAGTGTACTCATTGCATTAGCGAAAGATATGAAAGTTTCCAAGCGATGTAACTTTGAACATCGTAGAAAGAAAGTTATATTCGTATGCGATAAGTAACTTTCGAACGATTCAAAAATTGAGCTTCTTGATCATGCGTAGACCTGATTTAAAAAAAAAAACACATAATGGTAATGAACCTTGCACATCTAAATACCTCGTTAATTGGCTCAAAATTTACAACATTAGTAAAACCAAAGCTTTTAACATTAAACGATGGAGCAAATAACAACCTTAATCTTTACGGGAAGTCTTTTTATATCACCCACCAATTTCATTACCTACATGATGACCCGATACAAAACTAAAATGTACATATACATTACAGTACTGTTATAAGAATATACTTAAATATTGTAAGGAAACTATAGTTTCCTTATAATCATAATTATTTCCTTATTTTCTGATCTTGTCAAAAAGGTCTTTAATAAAGACCTTTTGGATGAAGCAGTATCAGCTCTAGACCTTAGAGTAGGTTGAGCGTCGTGCTGTGAGGTTAATCGGTGACGATAAACTGTTTGCCAAAAAGCTGCTTAGTCTCGAGCACCGTCGTAAAGTAGCATGTCTGTCCATATTCTAAAGTATTAATTTCGGTGAGTGCACAAGAGCTTCCCGACCTAATTCCATCATCCCCATTCCACTATAGGTCTAGCAGAAATCCGGAGCATTTCTACCCATTTCTCATAGACAGAAATGCTAAAAATCTGTACTCAACGATTCCGGTCCACTTTCTTGAGGTGTAAGTACTGCACAGGAATGGAATTGCTTGGAACCTTTTTTATTTCCTGATAACTACAATCTTGGAATTATAGAGGCTAGAATGAATAGATATCTTCTTCATCGACAAACTCCGTCTTCGGCCACACTGTCGCTTAACATCAGGCGAGTTGGTGGTCAACCATAGATCTATCTAATATAAAACCAGTAGTTCTACGAACAGTAGACCTCGCGAGAGAGCTTATTTGTAGCTCATCTTGGGTCATCTGTACATAATACCTACATTTAACAAATTTTATAAATGGAGAATACGTAAAATCAAGCAAATTATTCAGCGCTAAAATGCATCAAGCACATCCACGCGCCCTCACTGTTACACGCAATCTGAAGTTGGTTGTCATATCTCGACAACGACTTGACCTATTCTGTTTATTTTTACCACAAGTTGTAATAATTATGTACCTACTTTATCTACCTACCAAATATCATTAAAATCGGTAGGTAATTAGCGCCGCAATAAACTTCCCCTCTTTTTATGGGAACCACCCCTACTATCAAAAATCGCCAACGATTTTTTTTTATATACCTAATCCATAGAATCTATACACCTAGTTTCATCAAAATTGGTTCAAAATTACGCCTGTACGCGAGTACGAACATACAAACAAACTCACAAACAAACAAACTGATAGACGAAAGTAAATTTGGCCAGTTAATGAAGAGACGCTTCGCTCGCTCGGTCAATGAAATAAAACATCAGAGGTATACTTGCATGTTTGTGACATTGAAAACATTTTTTTTTGAAACATAGTTTATAACGCGCCGCGTTACGTTTCCAATAGTGACAGAGAATGAGGGCGCATTTGAAGATGTACGATTTATTCAGATTCAGTTTGTAAAAGTTAGTTTTTAAGATATGTATAGAGATAACATGCGGAGTCTCTCGTTAAATATTGTTTGGATGCGTTATGGAGTGACAGTGAGAATGCTGTATTTATTTCTATTAAACTATTACAGATAGTAGTATGGTCCATAAATAAGGGGAAATATGGTAGGTTTGAAGCTTTGATGACAGGAACTTTTTTAAAATTATAATTTCTTCATTTTACACATGTATTTGTTACAGAGATTTGTAACAATTAAAATTATTTTCACTCCTCTTGCTCAAAAAGCCCGTCATTGTAGCGTACTAGAGCGAGGAAAATATAGCATATTTTTCTCTAGGGGAAAAAGTTTTTTTTTTATCTGTTACCTAAGAGCCTACATAAACGACAGTCTTTATTCAAAAGTAGAATAATCTCTTTGGAGTATATTTACATTCTCGTTAAACATCTCGTTAAATATCCAGAATAGTAGAAATTGTACATTTCATTTTTAATAAAATAAACTTTGAATTTTATTATTGTATTGGATTATTTTATTTTATCGCAATCGTAGTAAAAAGTAGAGTGTAACACACGGCGCTAAAACCCATTGTAACTCGGTTTCTATTTACTGCCTCGCTAAAGCTCGGGAGTATAAATCTACCTCGTTACAATGGGTCTTTTTAGCCCCTTGTATAACAATCTACAATTATCTAAATATCCAGTCAAAATGCAAAAATCTCTTATTAGCTTGAAAGAACAAACAAGCCTTTGAAAAGCTTAAACAGAATAAAAATATTACAAAAATAGTAGGCAGTCCCACACACACAAACACTTCTACTATCTTCACTACTAACTATTTACATCGCTCACCGTTGCATGCAAATATGAACTTTAGAATATATATCTGCAACCAAACAAACTGCCATTTATCTATCTCATATACATACGAACTACAGTTCAATCTGTGACTTCTCTGCTTATCTCGCCCCCTGCTCGGTTTTATGACAGACAGACGGACAAGGCACAGCATTGACCGTCTAATTTAACTGTACACTTAGATAAAATATGCAACTAAAGATATTCTGCAGCGTAATGTTAGTTTTGGTTGAGGATAGCGATGGTGGCGCCACCAATTTCAAATATAGTTGGTTGTGCTAGACATGCGTTATACATACTTATGATCCATCTGTGTATGTATAGTTTATGCTAGGTGCGACATGACTAGAAGACTGTCTGTAGCTTTTTGTAGTTCGGGAGATAGTGAATGATTTTATAACAAGATATTTGAAGATAACAGAAAGAAAACAGAATAACAAATGTTTTTTTTTTTTTTTTTTTTTTATAGAAGATAGATCTACGATTGACCACCAACTCGCCTGATGTTAAGCGGCGGTGTGGCCGACAATGGAGCTCATCTATCTAGAAGATATCTATTCACTCTAGCCTTGAAAATTCCAAGATTGTAGGTCTCAGGAAACAGAGATGGCGGCAACGAATTCCATTCTTGTGCAGTACGCAACAGGAATGTACAAAAATATGTACAAGCTTTTTTATTGAAGTCGTATATGTTTTCTAATCACCTTGTAAATTAAAAAAATATCCTTTGGACAATTTATATCCATTTGTGCGCAGTCAGGTAAAAACGGAAACCATTTTTTATAACTTTTCTTAGAACTACCACAACAAGCCCAAAAAACTAGTATAAAAATAATAATCATAGTCAGTCATTTGAACCTGGCAAATTTGTGTCCCCTCGTAGGTGATGCCTATCATGGAACGCAGTATTACATTCCTGACTCGGTCTTGGCGTGTAATACCAAGATTACTGCGTTCCAAATTGATACGTAATCAAATATACCAATAACTCCTACACTATCACAAATGACAATACACGAGGCGGGTAGTTTTAATTCCTGCAGTTGTTAGGCATCGCCTACGCTGTCCACCCGCTGCGCCCGTTGACGTTCTCACCGGATTTATTAGTGTACGCATACCTTTATGTAAATACCCTGATACGGATACGGATCTAATGTTTCACTGTATTTTGTTTCTGTTTAAACAATTTATAGTTTTATGCAGATTTTTTTAAAGTCAAGAAACAAAGAACAACAAGCAAATTAATGCTTCGATGATCATTCACGAGCTAGAATGGCATAATATACTCAATTACCTTTTATTAATGCAATGAAAAGTGCTCATGGAGACAAAGAAATGAGCCCATTTGCAAAAAAAAAATAAACTCGACCGAAACATTTCAGTTCTACTTTTATTGTGATGGATATTACTGGGTGTCTTTAAATCGCGAATGAATATTTTCTTTTAGGAAAACGCGCTTCATAGTACCTAGACCGCAAAACAAATTAGCAGTCAAGCGCAAGAAATAAATTAAAAAACGGACAAGTGCGAGTCGGACACGCGCACGAAGGGTTCCGTACTATTCTATCTATAAAAACGGCAAAAAAAATACGTTTGTTGTATGGGAGCCCCCTTAAATATTTATTTTATTCTGTTTTTAGTATTTGTTGTTATAGCGGTATCAGAAATACATCATCTGTGAAAATTTCAACTGTCTAACTATCACGGTTCATGAGAAACAGCTTGGTGACAGACAGACGGACGGACAGACAGCGAAGTCTCAGTAATAGGGTCCCGTTTTTACCCTTTGGGTATGGAACCCTAAAAAATAATACTTGGATCTATCTTCATCGTCAAAAGAGTAAGTTAGTAGTAGTTAGTTAGTTAGTTAGATAGTCACAGAGAACATAGCTTTTTATAGGTAAAAAAAAAATACCGCCAATGTGATATCGATATTATGAAAGCATCGATATGATAATTCTCACAAATCAGCGTAACCGTCTACCAACTCACAGTCAGAGGTCACCGTCCAATGGGCGCGTATGTCGGGATGTTGGGACGCAGTCGTTACGGTTATCGTCAGGTGCCATGTTCTGAAGATGGCTGTTTATAAATAGTGAGGTGACATGATTATTACGGTTTCAAGACTGCGCAGTCTTGAAGTCGTGACTTTATAAATAATTTATAAAAAATTATGTTGGCGCAGTAACCCAAAATGTGTCTTGATCTTTGATAATAATCTTTTTATTATCAAAAGTCAAAACACGTTTTGGATATGTATTCAGTTATATATGGACATATTTCAAAATAACATCATCTTATGGCATAATTAAAGCCTTGTTATTTAATCAGACTAAATATCGCAACAAGCCATAAATATTATTTTATTTCATTTTTCATTCATTCAAAAGAAGGTTTCAGTATATATGCAATAAATATAACTAGCAAAAACATAAATAAAATAAAAAGTGCGTAAATATAGTAAATCATTTGGTTATAAACACGTAATATTGATACTCTTTTTTTTCTTTTTTTTTATATAGAATAGCTCTACGTTTGACCACCAGCACGCCTGATGGAAAGCGATACTGTGGCCGAATATGAAGCACGTAGACCTAGAAGATACTTATTCACTCTAGACTTGAAGACACCCGGGTTATAGTTTTCAGGAAATAAGGACAGCGGCAAGGCATTCCATTCCCGAGCGATTCGCAATAGGAAGGCGGAAGCAAAACGCTTTGTTCGAGCTGATGGCAAATCCACCATTGAAGCGTTTTCCGGCTTGTCCTGTTGTGGAAAGGGGAGGGAGGGATTAGGTCATGTAACTCGAGCGCAAACTCACCAAAATGCAGCCTGTAAAATATTGCTAATTCTACTATACGAACAACTTGTAGCAAACCCTATACTTGTATCCCATACAAAGGAATATTTGATTTAAATACAAGTCAATCAACCAGTCTTGATCTTATAATAATATGACTAAACTAAGACATCCCTATACCTGAGTCACAGTGTTCAGTAGAAAGCCGCTATATGTTAACGCAGATTAGCATTAAAAGTCAACGACAGTCATGACTGCAATATTTCTGATGTTTATGACTACACTCAAAGGATAATCTTTGAGGAGCTGTAGCAATCTCAACATGGCTTCCTTTATGTTTGTTATATTTCAGAAACTGTTAGTATAACTGTACTATAACTGAGAATAGAGTACAGCTCGGTAAATTATAATATACCTAGTATAGTGAAATATTGAATAATTATTACAAGCTTATCTTCAAGCTGTCTTATCATTGACAGACCGTCTTGAACTGCTTGGACTCACGTTAACCCCAACAATGAACTTTAAGGGCTACCTTGAATCTAAGGCTAAACTGGCTAGTAAAAATCTTGGCATCATTAATAAGGTTAGGCGATACTTCTCACCGGGACAACTGCTTCATCTGTATCAAGCACAGGTCCGATCGTGTTTGGAGTACTGCTGCCACCTTTTTGATGGATCAGCCAAGTATCAGCTGGAAGCTTTAGAATCAGTGGACCGGCGAGCTGTGAGGTTAATCGGTGACGATAAACTAGCTGCCAAGAAGCTACTTAGTCTCGAGCACCGCCGTAAAGTAGCATGTCTGTCTATTTTCTACAGGATTCATTTCGGGGAATATGTGCAAGAGCTTCACGACCTAATTCCACCCTCCCCATTTCACTACAGGACTAGCAGAAAATCGGCGAATTACCACCCATTTCTCGTTGAATTGCCAAAAATCCGTACTCAGCGATATCGATCCACATTCCTGTTGCGTACTGCACAAGAATGGAATTCGGTGCCGCCATCTCTGTTTCCTGAGACCTTGTAGGTCTTGGAATTTTCAAGGCTAGAGTGAATAGATATCTTCTAGATCGACGAGCTCCATCCTCGGCCACACCGTCGCTTAACATCAGGCGAGTTGGTGGTCAATCGTAGATCTATAGTGTATAAAAAAAAAGGGTATATATTAGAATAACTTTATTGTACATCCCACTTAAATATAGATAATAAACGTAATTGAAAGTATAACGGTGGCCTTATCGCATAGAGCGATTTCTTCCAAGTAAACTTAGGGTGTATCGGAAATCTGGCAATTGTGAAAAGGAAGTTGTGGTGTATAGTACATTTTTATTATTATTCGAGGTAGGATGGGAGGCCATGAGCCTCCCTGTCACTGCGACCCTCGCGGATCTATTGTAACTTAAGTGTATAGTACATATTAAATAATATATTTTTATCATAGGTACATACTTTTGTACAAATACTAAATAATATAAAATATGTACAAACATATTTAGAACATAAATATTGTATTATATTTGATTAAATCTTCAATTGTTTGTTTAGTAATATTCTTGCAAGCTGAAACTACTATTAAAACCTCTTGCAAGCTCAAGCCGACTATGTTTGCCCCGCGGTTTCTCTCAGTATAGAAACTAAGCCATTAGTATATCTATGGAAAGCGCAGTTTCACTAGCAAATTTACGTTAAAGTGGCTCATAGTAAAGTACGATTCACACCGATACATTACATGTACTTTAGGGCCACCATTTTGCTATTACATGTATTTATTATCTATAATCCCTCGTAAAGACTTCATTTAACCCACTTTTGTCGCAGAGTATAGAAAAGTGTAAAGGTATAGCTCACAAACACTGGTCCAATCCTCTTCTACTCATATCGTAACTGCGGAAAATTCAAACTTAAGATTCAGATGAGTACATAATACTCATTAATTAGGCCTTATTATTAACACGCTTTTATTAGCTTCACCTTTAAGCATGTTTGTTTGTTTGTTTGTAACCGACTCCTTTGGACTTGATTTTAACCTACTTCAAACGATCAAATTTCATCCAAACTTTGTAGACTTATCGAGGAACGATGACAATACAATAATATGAAGTGTGATTTTTTAGTTTTTTAAACTATTATTTTTGTAATATGATGATTGAAAAGTACGTTCCATTTCGATTGGCAATAAAGTTCGTTGACCCCAACGTCAGCCACTAAGAGCAAATTATCGTTACTTCAAATTTTACCAAAATTGATCACAAAAATATTAATTTTCATCGAGTTTTATTACAACTCTACATAGTACTAGAACACACTTGACTTATTTATTTGTCATATTTTCATGATCTCTATACTTATTGTCAGTTATTTTTGTAAAAAGGGTGTTTAACGCACTAAAAGTGTTCTATGTTATACTTTATTTTAATGATTTAGTTAGATTTAGAACATCTCTTTTTGTAATTATTCAACTTGAAATATAAAAAAATAAGCATTACAACACCTTTTGTAAAACTTGCCAAACTACTTCTTGAAAATAACACAAAACGCGAGCTAAGTCACTTTTCCATTCAAGTTCAGATTTTGTTACGTCTGACGTGCAATGACAAACAGAGATGCGTCACCTTCGGTCGCGTGGCAAGCAACGCCGCCATTTTGTTCAGTCGTGTTCGGATAGAACTTGCGTGTGTACGTTCTCGTTGTTTCGTAAATATTTTTGTTGAATTTTAGTTATTGAATCTGTTATATTTTTGTTACTGTTTTGTTGTTATTTATTTATTGTTATTGAAAAAATGCGTAGAACTGATGCTACAATAGATAGAACTGACGACAGATTCATAATTAATGTCACAAGCATTTCGCCTGATTCAGAAAGCTCCACAGACAGTGAAGAATTAAGTGTTGTCAGTGAATGACAATATCACAGAATTCGTGGCCCTATTTACGACAATATATGTGTACCTACTCTTTTAAATAAATGGCATTAAATAAGTACTTTCGTTGTTTATGTGCCTAACAATTTTTTGGCGCTCTTCTGATGGTAAGTTATAAATAACACCTGCGCTGCGCATACCTGTTGCACTAGTAGGTATCTACAACGTTGAGTAACAAAGTCCTTTTAAAAACTGTAAACTACCTACTAGGTCCTGCTTAGCGGCAGAATATTTGATATTCTGTTGGTACCTATCTACGCGAACTCCTGTAAATGAAACATACTGCTAAGTAAAATAAAACGAATTATAATCACTGTCATAAAAGGTTTGCCATCTCTGCTAGACCACTCAAAGGTCAACGAACTTTATTGCCAATCTAAATGGAACAGACCATAGTTCTATAATGCCACTATTGTATCAGTATCATTCGTATTTTTGTAGTATGAAATCAGTAAGGAATACTTTTGAAGCCTATAAATAATGATCGGGTGCAGTTTCGTACATGCAAAATTATCTATTGCGAAAGACTTTAGAATAAGAATTGCTACGAGGTAGCTAGAGGTAGAGGTACATTATATGGCTTCGATGATCTTTTGTGAGAATTTATGTCATAAACAAACGTGCATTATCTTCGACAATATTGTCACTTTTTAAAAGTAATATAAGTTTTCAAATGAAGTTTATGTTTACATTTATAACTAAATCGATATCCAAACTAAATTGTTCAATGTCAAAACGCTTCTGGTCAATTTCTTACAAAAGTTGTACCTCTGCAATATTAGCTATTCTGTGCTAGTTCCTAATACGTAAACGGTACATGGCAAAATTGTCGACGATAGAAAACGAGGTACCTCAATAGCAGCACTTAAAAGGTCACTATAATTTCATTATGGCACCGTGTAAAGAAAATCTCACTAAAGTATTTTGCGAAAACCGTGCCGAAGCGGATCTTCACCGCAAGATACAATCTGGGTGTCTTTATAATAAGCATTTTTGTGGCCCTCGGAATTTTACCTTTATGTATAATTATACATAAATATATTTAGGTTTAAAATTTTGTCTTACCATCATTAATATTAAGATTATCCCTCGCTTTTGAATTTGAAATTTGTTACCTGAAACAAAAAAATTATATGATCACAATTTCGTCTACGGCAGAGAAAAGAGCAAACCATCTGATGGTAAGCTATGGCACACCACATGGCACACCAGCCATAGCACAAGCTGGATAAGAATAAGCTTAAAAATAAATCAGCTTTATAAATATATGTCATGTCATGAATAAAAAGCGTTAAAAATAAATGTGCATATGCTAATTTTCTCGCATACGCAAAAATTAATTCATTTTCTCGCATGCGGTAAAGTTAATTTTCTTACATGTGCTAAAGTTAAGTCTCATTGGTGGGAGGAGTGAGGGGTTGTATGGTATCATCAGTTAGTTACCGTCCCCGCATTGCAACGCGAATTTTTCCACTCCTTTGTTAAGCACTTTTATTCGTGACATATTACCACGGATTACTTAATATCAAAAAAAAGGAGAAGAAGAAGACTTAATATCACAGATAGGTAAAAAAGTCTTAGGTAGGTACTCCACAAACATATTCAATTAAATAGAGACTATCCTTTCGATATTATAAAGTTCAAGTCACCTTGCACGGGCGCTAAGTACCTACTTTTATATCTTACACGCACAAAGTGCATCTCGTTCTATCGTATAGCTTTTACCTGTTTTAGCACGCGGCAAAATACTAAAGCATCCGGTCGAGCTGGTCGTACGTACTTGTACCGTTACATCTAAGAATCAAGATAGTCTCTTCTTTCCACTGCAGATGAGGTTGTTCGGCTCACACAGGAGACAGGACAGCTGGTTGCAAACCGATTGCAATGGTCTTTAAACCCACTTCAAAAAGAAGGAGGTAAATAATTCGGTTATATGTTTTTTTTTTATGTTTGTTACCATATAACTCCGTAATTAATGAACAGATAAAAAAAAACTTTGTCCGTTTTAAAGGAAGGTTTTAGATTGGTCCCATCGAAATTTCATCAAAATCGGTGAAGTAGTTTGGTTTTTGAAACAAAATTGCGCATTTTGAAGTTAGTTTTTTTAATCATTACCATTGAAAATCCACGGTGACTTGTATACAGCAGTGTCCACTGCCGGCTTCTTGTGGCTGAGATGATGATGATGATGCTATATCTAAATTGCATAGTGTCTGGCATGGAATTACTCGACGTTATCGTAGTGTTGCCAGGTTATGCTTAGAACAGTGGTAAACGGTACACCTCCCGTCGCAGGTAGCCGAACCCAACTGATTATACGAATTATGAAAATTGCACATCAGCCTCTTCGGAGAAAACCTTCTTTAATATTCAGGATGCACAAGTAGCTTATGTTATTGTTTAAAAATAACTGTTTTTTTTTTAATAGTCTCTCTATAAGTATGAAGAGATTAAAATACAATACTACATACTATTAATTACTTAGGTGGTTTATTGCCATGCTGTGACGATTGAGAATTTAAAAATAAAATTAGTAAACTAATCACATAGTCGAATCAGATGATAAATTTTGTAAAAAAAAAAAAAAAACATTTTAAAAAAATTGTCACTGTTATATTATTTTGACATAAATTTTGAAAATAACAAAAATACTACAATAAATAAATGTTTTTTTTTTTTTAATTTTGGTTCATTCATTTTGCTGAATGAAACAAGCTTTGTGGGAAATTGTAACAGAAATAATGTTTTCTAAGATTTTCGCAACAACTGTCATCTAGTCTCACCTGTGACCACGGATGCTGCGAAGTGTTCGAAACGGCAGGTCATACAATTATGTTTAATAAGTATACGCGATAAATCCATTAAAATTTGTTTCATTTCAATGTGCCACATAAATGTCACCCTTCTGCTATTTTTCATATACTTTTACTTTAATTACTTTTACTAAGGCATGAATAGAATCTATATTACTATGACTGATACTTATATTAAGTACTTGTATTATTAATGAAACATAAATAATACAGCAAACAACATTTGAGACTGGCAAATGCGTGTGCTTTACACAAAAAAAAACTGTAGCCATTTTTTCGCAACATTGACAAACGTCTTACAGCTACTTTGAAGAATTTATTAAAACTAAAACACTTACGATATTCAAGTGTAAAGCTTCTATTTGCCATTAAAAGCTAAAAATTTACGACACCCCATGTTTATTAGAAAAACAAATAGGACAAGCTTTTATGCCCATAAAAATATTAAAACAAAACCTCTTCACCGTTTATAGACCATTAAAATTATTAGTTAACGCTAGCGAAGGCCGTCGTTGGTTTACTTTGAAAAAATCTTAAATCACTCACATGGTTACGCATTTGACATTAAATTTAATTGGATAGTAAATTTTAATAAATTCGCGTAAAATGTCGTAACAATAAATTATAGGTAAATATTGGCTGTGGTTGATTATCTAAACACGGTAGATTACTAAACGTAAAGGTGCTTTAGTTGTTATTGTTGTTTTTGAGGTTATTTTGTTAAGAGTCCGTAGCCCGACCATCGTCCGTCTCGCTCGCGCATACCACATTTTTGAAGATATAAAATGTCTGAATAAATTTATAAAAAAAATCGTCATTTGTAAAATTAGAAAATAAAATCACTAATATTCGACAAAAAATTCAATTTGATCCAAGTCAATTTTCATACATAAAAATCATAATAGCGTCAATAATTTATATTAAGGATTTGTATGTATAAATAAATAAATAAATATTTGTAGACATTTCACACAACACCATCTAGCCCAAACTAAGCAAAGCTTGTACTATGGAACTAGATGGCTGATAGAATACATATATACTTTTTTTTATGAAAATGTACTTAGACTTAAAATATTACACAAAATGGTAAAATGTTAATTATGACAATGACCTGGAAACAAACTGTACAATTGTGATGTTTTTTATAAATATATTATGAATATGCAATAAACAGGCCTCAGAATTAAGAGCTGGATCGCCAAATTTTGACTCTTTTTATTGAACGCCTTAATGTTCCAGAATCCTGTACATTTAGAATAGAAAACCTATAATAACTTTATTGTACATCCATACAGAGTAACTTAAAGATGGATAATAAATTTAATTGAAAGTAATACGGCAGCCTTATCGCATAGAGCGATTTCTTCTAGGCAACCTACACTTCTATACTACTTAAATTTTATTTTTGAGTGTAGGACGACGAGCCATAAGGTGAATATGGTTACCTATAAATAACCCGAATTGTAGAATAACGAATATCATTTTCCCGAAAACGTTTTTTTTTCTTCAAATGACACTATCAAAATCCCGAAAGCACAAATCACAACTCGTCTGATGAACTGAGGAAAATTTATGTGTATAATAAAAAGAAACCTAACAAACCTTCCTTTTTTATCAGCCCTGTTTGTACAAACTGTCCCACAGCTGGGAACGGGCCATCTTCTCTTTGTGATAAGGGTTAGGCCATAGTCTGCCACGCTGGCCAAGTGCGGGTTGGCAGACTACTACTTAATAATCGATAAGTCTGATAACCGAATTAATGTAAATAAGAAAGTTTCTGGATATAATTAAACAGGAACCTAACCTAATAACTGTTCGGGCAAATGAAACTGATGACTAACAAACTTATGGAATCAGAAACTTGTGTCAAGTAAAACATCTGGAATCAGGCAGTTCTAGGAAACGGATTCGGGCAAGCAAGATTTCTAACAAATGTACCTATTTCTGATTATAAATAGGTTACGGTGGACATACCTAGTATTTTACTTTAGAGATACTCTTGGAAGCGGTCCTTTTTGAAAATTAAGCCACAAGACATCTAAGTAAACTTCTTGCGTCTAACGGCCTTACCGAAAAACGTTCATTCATCATCATTCATCTCAGCCATAAGAAGTCCACTGCTGGACATAGGCCTCCCCCATGGATTTCCAAAAAGACCGATTGGAAGCGGCTTGCATCCAGCGTATCCGAAAAACTTTACTTAACTTTAAGCATTGCTTAACATATTTTGTCAACTTCTCCCTGACACATAATGACACTTGCGGAAAGAAGACGGAGAATTTAAGACGATGGTTAAAGTTAAGTAACGTTTTTCTGTAAGGCCCTAAGTTGATTACAATGTAATTTTTTTCTAAAACAAACCTGTATTTCATTATATTCATAATGATGTATAAATAATATATAGTAATATATTCTCAAAATATATTACTAGGGGAAGGGGGAAGGTAGGGAGGTCATTGAAGCCGATTGATTTACCATACAATAACTCAGTAAACACGTTTCAATGCGAATAAAGGACGGTATTATAATGCACCGCAAAACAGCCATTGTTTGATTTAAATTTACATCCAAATGGGTACCTAAATAAGTAGGTACATTTAAAAAGTACAATTTTTTTGTGTTCACTACTATTAGGATTGCTAATTGTTAATAATAATTTTAGTTTAAAACCTGAGAAGACTGACTTCAAAATAAGCATTTCTTTTACTTAGGTTATTGGATGACATATTTTCCAGTTATTTTGTCATAAAAACCAAAGTATTAAACCGATTTTGATGTAATCTATTGAACCGTTTCTGAAGAATAACCTACCAAACAAAAAATAATCATCAAAATCAATGCATAGATGCTATCCATTAAAAAAATTCAATATCAATAAATAACTATTTCAAAAATCGAAGATACTCGACTTTCTGCTCGATTTGGACAGGACATTTTAAACTTTGAAGTACGTATTAAATATATCATCAAATAACGTTAATAAATCCTTCTGTCATACTTAATTTCCCGAAACGCCCTCACACGATGACATTTAAGGCATAATAACGAATTGCGAACATTTGATATAAAGTGAAGATGGCCCTAAATCTGATATGAAACCATATAACGCAATATCACTCCTTAAATGAATATTATTGTATCACATTATGAACAGTAAGAGCTTATACGCCTTTCTGAGTAAAAATAAATATAGTTTAAAAACTGAAACAACCGACACCGATTTTGATAAAATGTATATAGGACCACCTCTGAAGTACGACCTACTAAACAAAGAAAGAATCATCAAATTCAATTCATAACTAGTGAAACAATCGCGTATTAAATATAAAAAAAAACATTCAGTCGAAATGAGAACCCCCTCATTTTGAAATCAATTTAAAAATACGATTAAGTAAGTAAGGCCGTTTTTTAAGTCGAGAATTTTTAAGTTTTCTAAACTTAATTGTTTACTTACCATTTTGTATCCTGCATGAAATTGAATTTGACATTAATGCTATTTGTGTTTCCCTTACTGCTTTTATATTGCAAAGTGGTGAATGTTCAGATATATTATTTTTTATCTGTGACAGTAATCTCTAAAAATATTGTAATAATTATTTAATCTGTGACTCGGGGTCGTCGCGTGGTCGCAGAGGTTTTTGCAATCTGTCACTCAACTTGACAGCTGACAGCTTTGCCATTTTTTATCCAAACTTTATAATTTTTAATCACTGCTCAAAATGATTTGGAGATTTAGAAATGAATAATTGCACATTATAAATAAATATAGCATTTGCACGTGTGTTGATACACTTTCCTATAATTATTCGTATTTTATAAATTGTATAAAATTTAAAAAATGTGGAGACGCCACCATAGATTTAGTATACATATAACGGCATGAACATTGATGTTTTTTGGGATTGGAATTTTGAATGATTAAGAATTAAATTATATCCCACAATTCATTTTTTTTTACTAAATATTAGGAAAGTACAAGACACGGATCTATCAATTTATGGTTTCAATGGTATATATATATAAAAAAAACTATTCGATATTTAATAATAATCTATGAAATGCAAAAAATATATCTTATTAGATAAAGGTACTTATGCAAATACTCAACTAACGTACAGGCGACAATTTTATTTTGACTCAATCTTAAGTAAGTAGGAAAACAAATAAAATAAAAACTTACTCAAAAAGTCCACTGGTAGTGGAAAAAGTGGCAAGAGTACTGGCAGCATTGCCACGTTGGATGGCAATGCTTACTTTTTGAGCAAAGTAGGAGCCAGCATTCTGGTCACTTGTCACCTCTACCAAGAGTTTTGGCTATTTCCCTGTATAAACTCTGAGCGGCTGGACCCCATGAACCTAATGTTTCGACCCCCCCAAACGGCACAAACATGTACATCCGGTCTAAATATGCATATTTGCGCCGTTTGAGGTTTTCTGCTTTTGTTGCGGTAGCACCAGCTTGTTTGCTAGTCTCTGAAAGATGGGATGGCGCCAGTGTGTCAACACAAGTAGCATCCCAGACTATCGGCTGACCCATCTTGTTTTTTTTTACATAAAAACTAGTTATCTATTATTCTAGACTTGCAAAATATACCGTTCTTCCCACCTGCACATATTCAAATCTAAATAACTGTATACTTAGATTTAAAAAAGCAAATTATATTTTAGTAAGTAGGTATGTATGTATATGCCTATTAAATATTATTAATTGAGTAAACAATATTTAGTTCAATAAATTACAAATATTACCAATAATTATCATCACTCAAATCCAACATATACGGCTTCTAAACTGTAATTATATTAATAAGGCAAATTAATTAGTAAACTCGTATCCACGCTAAATAATTTCATCTTTTTATTATCACACAAAAACAATATCTCATAAAAGTAACCTTTTCGCAAAGGCATAACAAAAAAACCTATTAATCTTTAATATAATAGCTCCATATTTATGCGGCACCATAAAAAACCGGTTCTGATATAACTTTGCCTAAAACGAATACGGTAAACAAGTAAGCTAAATTAAATACTGTGGAAAAGAGACCAAGAGTAGAAAGTGCGCTAATTCTGAACCGACTACTAAAAGGAAGAGCTTGGGTTTGTTAAGTTTCTGTTTTATTATATTCAGAAATCGTCTTATTTACAAAAATTCGGTTATCAGATACCTACATAAATTGTTTGGATAGGTTCGCTAGGTTATACAAATAAACTTTCATATTACAAGGATTTCATATTATAAGTGTCTTTAAAAAAAAGTCTTCGGAGAAATGATTCGGTATTTATAAAATCGGATTAGGACAGGTAACAGTTGAAAACAAAGTTTGCTACGAAGCCATAATTTGTCGGCCAATTTTGACAATATTTGGCAAAACATTCGATACAAGGTTTTAAACATGAATTTCGCTTACGAGCAACGGACCTCACGAGTATAGACTTTTATGCAACAAGCAATTTTCAAAAGTTTGTGCTCACAAGTTTTACTGTTCATAGAACTAACTACATAGAACTACTATGTATGTTACCCTTTAACTGGCAAATAAAGCACTGAATCTGAATCTGGACTATTAGCATTCATTTGATGGATGTGTCTCATACAGATACGGTGTCCAACGTCAAGTCAGGTCATACTCCAAACGGTTAACCAAGTTTAAACTATCATCGCTGGAGACACGACGCAAATATCTGGACTTCATTTGTTTATTCAAAATTATTCACTCCCATATTGATTCTTCTTCTCTTCTTTCCAATATAAATTTCAACACCAGGCCGAAATCTCGCTCCCCCCATACAGGAATTTTTTCTCTTAAGGTATATACTAATAACACCTCTTTTTACAACCCACTGGTCAGAATGTGTCGCCAATATAATGATATCTTAGTGGATAATTATAGCTCAATAGATATATTTAATGGTAAATTATTGAAATTTAAACGTGATACACTGGCAATTCTGGAGAAGGAACGGTGCTGATATCGCTTGTATATGCAAGCGATATCAGCGCTGTTGTTTTTCTAACTTATTTTTATTTTTGTTTTTGTTTTTCTAACTTCCTTTCCATGTTGTTATGTAACTTAATATTTTCTTTTTGTTATCTACATATTTATACGTATATACTCTAATGTAATTTAAAAAGTACTGCATTTATTTTGTTGTTGCTGTGTACACATGTGTAGGAATACAATTTAGTTCGTATGTTTTATGGTATTCTATTGTTAATATTCCAATTGTATTCTGTTTTGTGTGCCTAAATAAATAAATAAATAAATAAATAAAAAAAAAAAAAATACAGATGGCACCTGCCAATCATCTTCTCTATACTTATTGTTTCATAAATTCCTTTTATAAAAAAATTGTTTACATGAAATGTTGGCTTGGTACGCGTGAAAATACTGGCGTGACTAATTTGCCGTAAAGTATCCTCACACCGGATGAGCAAACAAGTGTTTACGAACGTACAATCTGTGGAAGGACCTGTATGTCAGCAATCTAACAGTAGAGTTTTTTCCCCTCGTCACAGAAATTTGGCATCGCACACTTGTGCAGTTGCCAGTGTCAAGTGATTGAAAACAGTGGAGTTTATAAGTCTTAATGTCATACTATCCATATTTTAAAATGACAAGTTAATTGATTTCTATTAAATGAGATTTTATCTATAGAGATGTTATTATTGTATATGAAGTAAAAGCATAAAACATTTCAATTCTCAGCACTTTCGAGGATAAGACTATATCCTTAAAGTATTTTAGTATCTTAGTGTTGTGCTTTTTAACCGTACAGGATGGCATTGTCACTGTTCGCAAATCATGACACGCGTCTAACAGCGTTGCCCTACGTGTCGCGACTGAAGACTAGTCGGGCGATTGTCTTACTTGATACTTGCTTGCCACGCAGAGCCGGGGAAACTATCTACGTGTAATGCATCATCGTTTCCAATATTATAATTTTAAGCAAGCTACTCTGTCAAAATATTTGAAGTTTCATTTGTTCATACAAAAGATTTCAACGCGCGCCATGCTGATAGGTACATAAGATTCTTTTATCAGATTTGCTAACTTTTTGGTTAGTAAAATATAAAATACGTAAAAATTGTATACATAATGTACCACCGAAAGTTAAAGTAATTTTTCCACACATACTAATATGCTGAAAAGATCTAAGAGGATTTTACTGTATGGATGTACAATAAAGTTATGTTCTATTCTATTCTATTCTATTCTATTCTAAGAGGTAGGTAAGACTACTTACCTTCTGTGCCATTTTATATATGTTTATTACTTTATGTGGTGTCAATAAATGTTATTAATTGATTGATTGAAACAATTGACTTAAAATGCGCAATTTCGTTTTAAGCTAAACTACTGAACCGATTTTGATGACCTACCTATCTATTCTAACAAAAAAAAAAGCATTTTCAAATTGACAAACATAAAAAATACAACCGAATTGCGAAACCTCCTTTTTTGAAGTCTACTATAAATTTAATACGGAATGTACATTCTAGAACAGAATAGCAGCAGATAGCAGATTTGCGCCGGCTCGTACTATGATACTATACGTCATCTGTTACATAGAGCTATGATGCACCATAATCTGTAGAATAGATACTCGTAGGACAAAATTAATTAAATAGTTTACAAAAAATATCTTACCCACTTAAGATGAACTAAATGACGATTTTTTATTATCTGAGGTAGCTTTATTGAACAGTTATGCCATCCTTTTACTGTAATTTTTTTTTTACATTTTATTCATCTATGATTGAACACCAACTCGCCTGATGTTAAGCGACAGTGTGGCCGAGGATAGATGTCGATCTAGAAAATATCTATTCACTCCGGCCTTCAAAATTCTAACATTGTAATTCTCAGGAAACAGAAAAGGCGGCAAAACATCCCATTCCCGTGCAATACACATCATGGACGTAGACCAAAATTGAGTATGGTATTTTGGCATTTCAATGAGAAATAGGTGGTAATTTACTGTACTTTCTGCAAGTTTTCTGTGCTGTGTTGTGTGAGTTGTTGTGTGACCAACAATTGATCAACACCAACAATAATCCTAACCCGCCAATCTTCCAATCGGCCTTTTTGGAAATCCATGGGGCCTATGTCCAGCAGTGGACTTCTTATGGTTGAGATGATGATGATAATGATGAACAACAATCACAGAGCTACTACAAACATGTGCATTATTATGTATGAAGATCGTTCTGTCTTTGGCAAGTTTAGAAATAATATGTTAAATTTGGCAAATTTTTTACATATTATTTCTTATTAAATTGATTGGAATCAATTTAATAAGAAATAATATGTTAATTTTTTTTCTAAAGCACATATAAAATTCGGCATATAAAACTAAGACATGGTACAACATAAAAAATAGCGAAAGCAGGAAAACCAGAAGCCATGATCATAGTTATAAAGTAAGTGGCAGAGCTCCGCCCGCTCTACGTGTTCATAGCTCTAGGTAGAGTTGAACGACCCGCTGGAATGCCGCGTCTCACGCGCAACATAGAAACATAATTAGTGTTCTCATCTCAGCCTCCAAATGTCTACACCTCGCATCCTATACTTTCAACGATATGTACTCTACGAAATACGTCACTTTGCATGTATGAATGTTTGTTGATTATTTACTTACCAACTTCCAAAAAGGAGGTTCTCGACTGTATATTTGTTTTTGTAAAAAAATACATAGACGAATGAAAAAATCTTGATGTGACGGGATTCGATGCAGTAATGCATGTACTTTACTCGTACTTTACCAGTACTTTATGCCAAGGCCTTATAATCGATGTAAACTCAAATTTGATGGATAGATAGATAGATAGATAACACTTTTTTTTTCCCCTTGGTTTTGGCATCATGCTTCCACATTTGCCATTTGTCGAGTTTATAGATAACACTTTATTAAAAACCACATGATAACAAAAAACAAAGATAACATTAAGTACTTAGGGCTAGGGTTTTAATTGGCGGCCTTATCGCTTAGAGCGATCTCTTCCAGGCAACCATGCAAGGACAGGAATTGTATGTTAAAAAACAGTGGCCTATAAAGAAAAAAGATCAACTAAATAAGAATGATTAGTAAACATATTCAACAAATTAATATACTTACACACATAATTGATATATATATATAATTATATATTACATACCCATAAATATATACCTAAAAGATAATAAACATAAATAAAATTACGTAAACATGGATGGAAATTACCATTTATATACGCGATAGAGACTAAAATAAATGAATGTATGTCTAATAAAATCATTTTGTAAAACTCCAAAGAACATCACTATTCATCACTAAATTTCATACATAAAAATCATATGATTTTTACGAATGAAAAGTAAATTATTATAAAAGTATTGGATCAAATTGAAATTTTTGTCAAACATTTGTGATGTTGTTTTCTTTTGTACGACACATAAGCATTCATCTACATATAAATAGCTATTTTTGAGACGTAATTTGAAATACAGCGTAATTATTTTACATTTACAAAACCAATAGTTTGGTATAATTAAGGCACACCACAGCCGTAATGACGGAGATAACACATTTATCAGATGTTAAGAGAGTGTCAAATTGGCCCAATATATAGACATCCGCAAGTAAAACGGACAAGAGATTAATTAGTTTTAACACTAACACTAATTAAAATTACTCGTTTTTGATACTTCAAACATAAAAACATACTATTCAATATTTTACACACCTAATTAAGTATCTAGAATTTAAAAAAAGCTCAAAAATGTCACACTTTCAACGGGTGAAAATGGATGGCGCCACCAACGCTTGATTGGTTTAAGCAAAAAAGACTGATCGAATATTTCGACCATCCTACGTGACACCTCCATGGCCGAAATGGTAAAGGCTCCCAAAGATCGGGATATGCGGGTTCAAGCCCCGGCGGATCTGTGAAATTTTTGAGCTGTAAATTTATAAAAGTAGGTACTTGTAAAAATTGCATTATGCATTGTGCTATAAGCACATAGCATTGAGCTAGTAGGTATATAGATTACTTATCGAAATTGATACAGAAATGTGTTCTAAGTAGTTATTCGTCAATCAAAAAAGTAGTATGCAAATATCTATTGCAATTTTACCCGAATGCGAAAGGAGGGTTATGTTTTTCGAGTGTTTGCATTATGTATGTTTGTGTATTATTACCTAAACATATAGCCTAAACGACTTATCCAATTTTGATATGCGAGGTATCGATAGATTTTTCTTTATTTTCCAAGTGTTATAGGTAAAGATAGGTGTAAAATGAATTAAATAAACAAATAAATATATTTATAATAATAATAATACAACTCTCGCTAAATTATAGATTTTTTGTAAGCTCTAATGACTTTTTTGTAACAAAAAAGTGAATCGGTAACCTATCTATAATTGCAAATACATTTGTTTGAAGATTATTTGCCCGAATCTGTTTCATAGAAGTACCTGATTTCCACATGTTATACTCGTACTTGGCATGATTTATTGTATCTATAACTTTGTTAGCCATGTTTCATTTACCCGAACAGTTATTTGGTTACGTTTCTGTGTTATTACTTATATCTAGAAACCTTATTGTTTACAAATATTTAATTATCAGATATATCAATTATTAGCAAGGTTCGTTAGGTTTCTCTTTATTATACACATAAATGTTCGTAGTGCAAAGATTCAGAAATCAGAAGAGTTGATCGTTCGGACAATAAGCGTTCGGACAGTGAGCGTTCGGACAATGAGTGTTCGGACAATGAGCGTTCGGACAATGAGCGTTCGGACAATGAGCGTTCGGACAATGAGCGCTCGGACAATGAGCGTTCGGACAATGAGCGTTCGACAATATTTCGTTTTCTGGGAAATTGTATTCGATATTTCGTAATTCGGATTATAGATAGATAACCGTGATTTCACGATGAATGATTCATGAAAATTTTCAGTTTAGTATATTTTACAGCTACTTTTCGCACTTTCTCACAAAAGACACATATACACGGACATGCATACACATATAAATAAATATATACATACAAGCGCTCGAAAAACATAGTCCTCCTTCTTGCGCAGTTGGGTAATAATACCCCACATTAGGTGGCATCCCACATAACTCTTTCTCATCCGCCTTCTTTACCGAACGAATTATACCGACTGCCAAAAATAATTTATCAATACGAAGGCTGCCTGATTATTCACGCTTATGACAAATGGACCAGGGATGTATATTTCACGGATTTGCAATTTTACACACATATTGAGACTTAATTTTAGGGTTCCGTGGTTTCTTTTAATTCTTTCGAATTGGCAGTTTTTTTTCAACGTTTTTTCTTCATCTTGTTAGAATCTATCTGAGACAACAAAGTTCTAAGCCTTCAGCAATGATACAAATAAGTATAGTTTAAAAAACTAAATCAACTGACTTCAAAATACGCACTTTTTTTACTTGGACGGCATATTTTCCACATTTTTAGGGTTCCCTACCTCAATAGAAAAAACAAGTCAATAAACTTTGCAGATATAAACATTTAAAGTTTTAGGGGAGAGATGCTCTGTCCCTCTCTCGCGAAACAAGTTTGTATTGAATTTGTACGGTGAACTTGAACGACGACGTCATCATTCGCTATCATGTGCTCTTTGTCTAACATGAAATAAAAGTCTTATAACTTTATTTTTGAAGGTATTTCAATTTTTTTTTTTGTGGAATTGATCTATTTGTGGTTAGCTTTTTATGACCAAATAAAAATTAATCATGCAGTTTCCCTACTCATTTTGTACTTCTACCCTCTAACCAAAGTCAAATGTGGCATCAAATGGCCTCATGGCTTTTGATACTCTGCCTACCCTGTAAGGTAAATAGGCGTGATTTTATAAATGCATGTTTTTAGTAGGTAAAGCAAAAGTTTGCTACGGAACCATTCTTAACGCGGCTTAACACGACTTAACTTTTTTATTTGGTTTATACTTAACCCTGTCCAAAACTGTAATGTATGTATCGACGAGTGTATTATGAGTCAGACAGACATACAAGATGTATGGATAATTTATTGTAAGCCGGGATAAAGTATTGAAATGAATTATGTTGCTTCTGACAATTTGTATAAGTTACTAAAGATTTTAACGGGTTTGCTTATTTTTATTTCTGAATGAAGAGCAAATTATCAAATATTTGTTATGCAATGATGAACGAGCAAGGTCCTCACCTGATGGTAAGCTTCACGCTTGCTTATAACAGTTCAAACTACTCAGAACTTTCATCTCTACAGTTCAAAACCCTGAGTGGTAATGCAATGTGCTCATTAGTATGAGACATAAAAACTGAAACAATCAACTTCAAGCCACGCCATCTCTTTTACTTGGGTGATTTTTTGTTCAGTTATTTTGTCTTAAAACCCAAAATACGAAATTGATTTTGATAAAATTTTTATGGGACCTCTGATGTATTACCTACCAAATAAAATCGGTTCATAATTGGCGAAGTAATCACATTGTATCAAAAATACAAAAAAAACATACAATTGAATTGAGAACCTCCTCCTTTTTGGAAGTCGGTTAAACGATGTCTATCTTTCTATCTGTTTGTTACCTTTTCACAACCAAACGGCTGAACCGATTACGATACGGTACGTCAAATGTAAAACCTACAATTTTTCATATAGTTTCTGATTTGCGACAAGCCTACGTGACTGAAGTATCAATTTGTAAGTGAGCGAGCCTAGTGCGTGTGCGTGACCATTCAATCAAATCATCTAGTTTATTGTATGGGAATCCGCTTGAATACACATTAGGCCTATAGGTTTTTCTCGAGGTCAGGACTAGATTTTTTTTTATACACCATAGATCTATGATTGACCACCAACTCGCCTGATGTTAAGCGACGGTGTGGCCGAGGATGGAGCTCTTCGATCTAGAAGATATCTATTCACTCTAGCCTTGAAAATTCTAAGATTGTAGGTCTCAGGAAACAGAGATGGCGGCAAAGAATTCCATTCTTGTGCAGTACGCAACAGGAATGTGAATATTTCTGTATTAGAAGCCTTACCGAAAAACGTTACTTCACTTTGATCAACGTCTCAAATTATCTGTCTTCTTTCTGCAAGTGTCATTACGTGTCAGCGAGTAGTTGACAAAATATGTTGAGCATTGCTCAAATTTGAGAAACGTCTGGGAAATTACGTTTAATTTAATTTATTTGGGAATTAGCTGTCATTTCCATCACAAAATACCTACTTACTTAGTTTATTTATTGATACATACATACCTGTATATATTATTCAAGTGTGAGGTTAATCGGTGATGTTAAATTAGTTGCCAAGAAGCTACTTAGTTTCGAGCATCGCCGTAAAATATCATGTTTGCTTTATTTTATATAATTTATTTTGGCAAGTCTGCACATGAGCTTCATTATCTTATTTCTTTATCCACTTTCTACTACATATCAAGAAGAAAGTCGGCAAACTACTACACATAATTGATATGCCATAAATCATGATGTTAGGTGATGGCTGAGGGTGATCCGTGATATTTTACGTAAATCTAGAAGAAATCTATTTACTCTAGATTTATCCTTGGAGATTTCAAGCTTATAGCTCCATGGAAACACGAAAGGTGGCAGGCAGTTCCATTCTTGCGCATCAATAAAGTGAACCAAGATCGTTCAGTACGGAATTGTATTTTAATTTTTATTTATTTAACAATACATTTTATTTTTTAACTAAGTTTACTTTTTTTTTAAACTAGCATACAAGAGGAAGACTGATATAACATTAACACTTAACTAACATGCATGCGTGTGTACGCCGAGCAGTCCAGCTCCCGCAAGCAGCACCCGTTCACGAGTTGATGCATGTGCCAGCCATCGCTCTCCGCAACCATGTTTGATGGAAGAGGGCGACCCGCCACTCACAGCCGCCGCAAGAAGAAGCCTTTAAGCGAGCGTGAGTGCTCTGGGTACACACGCTTTCCTAATACTATAAGGAACAGAAATGATTTAACTAATTCATAGGGCCTCCACTACCGCCCCGTTACGATCTTACAAAAATAAACATACAGTCGTATAGATAACCTCCTATTTGGGAGTCGGTTAAAACATTTTATTTAACCAAACTTTCCGTAAAAACTATCATGAACAATCTACGAAACGAATATTATAAAACTATTTACGAATAAGAACAATTTGACGGAAGTATGTATACGCAGTATAAACAGTAAACAGGTTCAATTGAACAATAGCGATAATTAGTAAAAATACACAAGCATAGTAAAAACCCATCAAAAACACAAAGCAATAATTATTACGGATTATATTATAGGTTACTTACATTAGATTATACAAGGTGTTACGGAAGTAACGACCTGTATAATAGGATCATATTATATCGGTTATCTGTATATTATATCGGTTAATGACAATTGCTTTTAGTTATTTTAAAATGTTTATAATTGAATATAATAAAAACTATTTGTATACATAAATAACAGGTTAAACAAAATTACTTAAAATACATTTAAAATTCAACCTGAATCATTAAATAAGTAAAAATACTATGTCCCTTTATTTGTTATGTAAGTACTTTCATGACTAAGGAGCTGGACGTATCATCCTATACTATCATCAAAAAAAAAAAAAAATGTTTACAATTATTAATTTGCGGAAATATATGTTTATACAGGATAAAGGCATTATTTTCATACTCTTTCTCAAACTGTTAAACGGGTAGACTACATTTTCTACATTTTCATTTTCTTCATTATCGCGCGGTTAAAAACCAACAACAAACGCACTTAACGAAAAGCGTTACTTAATTTTAACATTGCTTAACGTATTTTGTCAATTTTTTGCTGATACGTAAATTACATTTGCGGAAAGAAGACAGATAAATTGAGACGATGGTTAAAGTTAATGTTTTTCGATAAGGGCGAAATAGTTCAGGCACGCACTTATCCCGTAACACCCTGTATAATTCCAGGTGGATAGGTTACATTGCACGTTACAAGTAACGGGGCCCGTAGCACTCAATTAATCTTACAATCGACCACTTAGGGGACGACAGATTAGGTAACAGTTGTAAAATAGGCACATAGTAACAGTAGGTCAAATTGGTTACAATTTAAATGGTTTGCTAATTTTCATATTGATGTGTTATAGATTGTATTGATGATTTTAAAACCCTATTTTATAGTATTTCTATATGTTTTTAATACTTCCATAAAAATGCTGATATATCTACCAAACCTATAAATTCACGACACTAAGAAGTGGGTGCTCTTTTACCTATTCCAATTATTTTGCATTGAAACCCAAACTACTGAATCGATTTTGATAAAATTTCTATGGGACCAATCTGAAAGTAAAAAAAAAAACAAATAACAAATTTTCAGATCTGTTTATAAACGACGAATTTATGAGGTAGCAAAAATACAACTGAATTGATAACCTCCTCCTTTTTGGAGGCGGATAAAAATTTACACAGTTGAACACAGAGCTTAGTCGGTTACGCAAAAAGGCATGTTTTAAAACAAGTATATGTTTAGATAATTCAGAAAACCCCGGCTGAACCAATTTCGATGAAACATAGCTAAGAACACTCTTGATGTAGGTAATCCACTTCCAAAACAAAAAACTAGATCAAAATCGGTCCATCCATTAGAGAGCTACAATACCAAAGTCATACAAACAGATATACAGATACACCCGTCAAACTTAGACCCCTCATTTTGGGTCGGGGATTGAAAATAGGTACTACATTTTTTTTTAACATGATAAAGTCTGCGTTTGACCACCAACTCGCCTGTTGCAAAGAGACGATTTGGTCAGAGATGACATTGTAGCAAATACACGAACGAGCAAACGCTTTTGTACTTTGCATGAAGTTGTCTTACTGCAATTCTGTCTGTAGCGCGTAAAGTCGAAGACTTGTATAGAGGACTCGCATATTGGTCTGTCAGTCACGCTGACGGTACGATTAATGAATTACAGATTTACCTTTAACTCCTACTAGTGTTAACTGGGTATCTTTAACACGCTCTCTTACACTGCATACATAGCATACAGGGTTAACTTTAATTTGCTACACACCTCTGAACCTTGTTTCTGCAAAAGATACATACATACATTGTAATTGTTAAAATATAATTCGACGCAAAATAAAATAGATTAGGATTTTATTGTATACTATTTTTAATTCTCATCCCACACTATGGTACTACACATACGAGATACTATAAGAGAAAAAAATTATCCCCACTTTACGTTTAGGGTACCCTAAAATGTTTCTATTTTTACCCGACTGCGTAATAGGGATGGTTATGTTTTTCGAGTGTATCTAATGTATGTACATATGTGCGGATGTATGTACGTTTCTATATGACCCTACGCCTAAACAGCTTGACTGATTCTGATGTACGAAACTAGTCTTTACTCCCTAAGTGTCACATGCTAGGTATATTTTTTGTAATAAGTAATACATCTCTCGCATAAATAGACAAAATGCGTTTTTTCGTGACCTTCAACGAACTTTTTCGTAAGAAACAAGTGATTTTAGAAGAATTGTTCTAAAGAATTATTAAATGATTTTAAAAAGCATTTAAAATCACTTACAGCGATTTTACTTACGCATACTTTCTCACAAAAAATGTACACTCAACAGCGTAACAAACGTAACGAAATCGTAAGGTAGACCGCAAAAAAGCCGCGAACAAATAGACGGACATATCGAGACTATATTTTCGACTACGGAACCCTGAAAGTGAAATTATGTAGTCATCTCACGTGACTGCGTACTCAATAAACACTCAATATAAACGATTAAAATTATATCCAACATTATATAAATTAAAGATTCATATACAGAACACTAGACAATCGTGCCTACACTCGCTCAGAGCTATAAAAAACCAATAAAAAATGTCTTAAGTTGTGTTAAAAATGTATTATCTAGACAACATATCGAATTTAATATACATTATATTATCTGATTTATAGTAAACTAGTGCTTTTATTGTTTTATAATAGGTGTGTTCAGATGTCGCAATTTCCTACTTTTGGAATTAATTTATGGTGAAACTATGTTAGGAACGTCATAGATTCGTGTTAAATTTATACTTTATACAAACGTAATTTGAGCAAAATTATTTTGCTGGTAGTATTTAATGAGAATATTTTTTCCTTTAATTTATTAATTTGTAAAAATCATTTTTATGTATTTTCATACATGTCTTGGTTTAAAATGAAAATTTTGTCAAAAACATATAACGCTTTCTAGTGTTGTGTGGGACTATTTTTTTAATAAGTGCATTCAGACATTTTATATCTTCAAAAATGTTGATATGCGCGAGCGAGTCGGACGATATTCGAGCTGCAGACTCTGCGCCAAATGTTGCTTACTTTTTGTGTAAGCCTTAAAGGGCCTGTTTAAAGTTCCTTCACATAGCTAACAGGGACTCGCGTTCTAAGACTATTATTTACTTCTATGACTGCTTCCTGAGCTATAGGTCGTGGGTTCGATCCCCACCCAGGGCAAACATTTGTGTGATGAGCATGGATGTTTGTTCTGTTTCTGGGTGTTTCTACATATGTATCATAAGTATGTATTTACGAAAAAAAAAGTATATATGTATTCTATCAATCATCTAGTTTCCATAGTACAAGCTTTGCTTAGTTTGGGCTAGATGACGTTGTGTGAAATGTCCTCCAATATTCATATTTAATAATTTATTTATTTATTTCTGTCTGTCGGTAGTTTTAATGCAGATTCTTAGTCCGATATTAAGGATGGACTCAAAGCGTGCATCTCTCTCTCGCACATCACCATAGTTTTAAACATATAAGATAATTGACTAAGGATATCACGTCTATTTTTGGGCCGAATCCTCCGACTATAGTTTCAACCGCATACGGCGGTCTTTTTTAAAAGGAGCGTGAGTAACCCGTTGTGTAACAGCCACTTTAGTTTTCATAATAAGACATGAATTTGTTTATTTAGATAGGAGAAATACAAAAAAAAAACTTTGATATCTTTTGAAATTGGAGGAAGGACAATATTTTTTCACTTTTCCGTTGCCAGTATAAGCGATATTTTTTTTTTATTTCCTCCTATCTAAATAAAAAAAAAACATGTCTCACTTTTCTAATATCTCTAACCAATTATTATGTATGTTTAAAAATGTTGTGATGCGCGAGAAAGATAGCTGCGCGCGTTGAGCTCCACCTTAACAAGAGTACAAATGTTGTGATGCGCGAGAAAGATAGCTGCGCGCGTTGAGCTCCACCTTAACAAGAGTACAAATGTTGTGATGCGCGAGAAAGATAGCTGCACGCGTTGAGCTCCACCTTAACAAGAGTACAAATGTTGTCATGTGCGACAGAGATAGCTACGCGCGTTGAGCTCCACCTTAACAAGAGTACAAATGTTGTGATGCGCGAGAGAGATAGCTGCGCGTGTTGAGCTCCACCTTAACAAGAGTACAAATGTTATGATGTGCGAGAGATATAGCTGCACTTTGAGCTCCACCTTAACAAGAGTACAAATGTTATGATGCGCGACAGAGATAGCTACGCGCGTTGAGCTCCACCTTAACAAGAGTACAAATGTTATGATGCGCGAAAGAGATAGATGCGCGCGTTGAGCTCCACCTTAACAAGAGTACAAATGAATCCCCAGCGGATCGTTTGATATGCATCAACAGTTTTCCTTTATAGCTGCTGTTAAAGGAGCTATAAAAGTCGAGTTTTATTTATAAACTCTAGTATTATTTAAGATGGCTTTAGGTATGTGACTGTCAGTGAACTTTACTCTTATTTACAACGAAAACAATGACACGGGATGTTTTGACACAATTTTATGAATATTTTTTCATATAAATAATTATAATTAAAAAAAAACTGAACAAAAAAAACGACCGTAATTCTTCTAGTTTAAAAACTGAAACAACCGACTTCAAAATAGCTTACTTCTTTTACGTGGGTAACATATTATTCCAGTTATTTTGTTTAACAAACCAAATTACTGAACCGATTTGGAGCATTGAGGCGTTTCCTTATGGTCCGAATTGACCTATTCTAAAAGATACTTTGGGCCATTCGCACCACTCCAAACCACTGCCGTGCAAATGGGCCCATTCAGAAGGTGACTCGCATGTCTCGCAACGCGGTTCGAATCGCTCATGGTGCAAAACGACTAAAAACCCAAATTTATATGGGACCACCTCTGAGGAAATTTATATGGGACCTACCAAACAAAAAATTACCATCAAAAATAATTAATAAAATTGGCAAAGGAATTGCTGAAGAAAGAAAAAAAACATAGTCTAATTGAGAACCTCATTCTTTTTGGAAGTTGGTTAAAATAGTAAACACGCAAATAAGCTGATGTTTCGGATAAAGGCATGCGATAAACGATATCGTATACGTGCCTTTTTTGCCTTTTATACCAACATTGCCTTGTCAGTATGGGTCTGCTTTTACTGGATCATGTGTTTGAGAATCTATAAAAACGAACCAGTCTCCGCTATAAAAATACCTGTAAATAATCACAACCAAACATATAGAAATAAGCATATATATAAAACATAAGAAATGTTCGTAGTTCATTACGAACAATTTGTACCAATAAAAGTAGGTAAGACGTATCGGGCCCGGTTCCACCGACGCCGGTCAGAATCGTAGGGGTATCGAATCGATAATGGTCAGCTTTACTGCCGGTTAGATGGATTGATTGATATCTGGTTTGGTTAAGGGGACGGTGTACGATGTAATATTTCGGATATTTTGATCAAATAATATAGAAATTTTATTAAAATAAAAAACATTTATTTTGAAAGAGTTGGAAGTTCATATTTTTGAGCTTTTTATTTTATTTGGAGTAAAATCATAGTTTAAAAATCTCAAGATCTCAGATTTTGCATATGTTATTTGTAGAAATTTAACAAATTCAAACATTTCTATAGCGTATATATTACATAATAAAGACCCAACTTTTTGAATAATTTACAATTAATGTTCATTCACAGGGGAGACTAAGTATAAGACATGTGTTTTATTTTTATGCAAATATTTTAAATTAATCATTCCCATGCATACAAAAAGCATAAATTACGAAAAGAGATTTAAAAATTGGTTAATTTCAAGTATTATATTTATTAGTAAATTATTATATTTAAAATTAAGAATGATCTTAAATAAAATTAATTTATTTATCTCAATAACACGTAGATAATAATAATAATACCTATGAAAATTAACTTGTTTATTTGGATAAAACAATCCCATCCATTAACAAAATTAAAACAGTGTTGTTCAAATTCAGTTACCTACCTGTTGTAGTAAAACAAAACCTGATCAAATTCAAATTTTAAAAAAATCTGTGAATTTTTAACAATTACAAATCCAAAATAACCAAAATCTTTACATGCATTTCACCGCACTCGCCTTAACACCAGATAAGCAATATCAAAAATAATTTGGTTATAAAAAAATCAATCGGTTAAATTCCCGTTAACCATTGATTGGCAGTCAAATTAGAGGTTCTGTTTCCCATGAAACAACTGTTTAAACACATCAAAAAATGCTGAAGCAAATACCATGTCTAAAGCGATAATGCCTACATGTAATGTGTATTTGCATTTTTATATAGAAAACACGTTAATCATTATGAGATATCTTTTTGTTTTCTGTCGACCGTGAAATGGAAGAATAATATTGAGCTTTGGAAATCATCATTCTCGGATGTGCGTGTTTTGATACTTTGGTTACAGACAATTATTTGGTTTGTGAGAGTCAATTATTATGTTTGATACGGGGAACATTTAACGAAGGGAGAAATGTCTATTCAAATATACATAACTTCATATAAAACATGAGTTTCTTCATTTAAGTATATTTTATTGTATATATCTTTAAAGAAATCAGAAATCAGAATCATTTATTGAAAAACTGTCAGTGAATTATTATGCTAGGTGGTATTGCAATATAAAAATAAAAATAAAGATGTATAAAAATGGCATCGAACCGCTTGGTTGATACCTAGCGGTTCACTGCCATTTTTTCAATGCTAATCACACGGTAGACTACCAAGCGGTTCGCTGTCATCTCGAACATTAAGTATTTGTTTCTTCAAAACTTCACCCGGGTATTTACTAATCAATTAAGTTACATATGCTATTAAGACTAACTAATAATAAACGTTAACTATCTAATATATTAAATACACTAATTAATAAATCTAATCTAATATGCAATTTTTATTTTATTTGTTGGGAGACTAAATGCGCACGTATCATGAAAGGAAAAAACTATTTGTTTTTACCAAATGTTAGCCAATTTCAAGGACAATTTTTTTTATGTACGTGGAATACGTCTGGGCTGTTATTTTCTTTTCAAATTTATTGTAATTTAGAAGTAAAAAAAAAAAACTTTCGGTTTGTTGTTCCAATCAAATAAACGTTAATTATCGTAATTTCATTGTTTTTACATTTACGAAACAATTTTCTCAATTCGAGATGTATTTACATAGATATCGGTAATGACTGCTTTCCTTAAGAGGAGTGTTGAAGTCGTGCGATCTCCCATACAAATAGGAGAAAACTGCTGTCCACCCCTAAATATTAATCGTTATAGGTAGTTCCAAATTAAAAATATTAAAAGCTCGCATTTTGAAAACAAAAACAGAGCTATTAAGTTTTAATTTGTTTGTTTGTGGTGTTCTACCATAGACGTGATTAACTGTTGTTATCCTGTTATAATGTAATGTTTGATGTGTTTATGTAAATAAAACTCATTTTAATATTTTTTTTAATAGTTCCAACCATTTAAAAAAGTTCTGTCGAAATCAGATAACATTAAGAGGCAGAAAACAATTTTCAACTTTTGTATGAAAAACGCGTAATTTACTGTCAAAAGATCGCGCGATTCTCTTCACACTTCTCATAAGTACTCAAAAGCGATTAATCCATATTATATTTACTGAAAAGTCTTATAAAACTCAAAAAAAGAAAGAAACTTAGAGCTTATTTGTGGCTTTGAAAAGTTTCTCGAACTAAAAACTTCACTGCAAAAATTTCGAAATCGTTTTAAAACTCAATCGCTTATTTCTTACACGTCGCAATGCCAAATTTGTTCTTTTTTTTTAGTATTTGACTAAAACTTAGTTAGATCAAATATTTACACGAAAGTCTATTGAAATGGACGCAGTGACGTCATTTACGATGTAGGTACGTTTCGGTCCCGACGTTAACCCATAAAAGCTACAAGCTTAAAAAACTGATTACGAATTTTTAACCAACAACTTTTTTCTGCTCTTGCGCAGACAGTGCCATAAATATCTTAACATATTAGATCAGAAACAAGTAGGTGCTTTTAGCATAGGCTTTGCCAAAATATAGTATGATTTTTTTATTCGTTAATAAATAGGCATCCGCTTGAGACCGCACACGATGTACAACAAAACGCGTGTATTAGGGGTTAATTTTTTGGATCGCAGAATTTATCTATTACTACTCACTTTATGAATATTATCCTTTATTTTTTACCAGACAGCGTAAGTAAAGGGTTATGTTTTTCGAGTTTCTAGATCGCCTACAACCTAAACGGCTTGGCCGATTTTGATGTGCGAGGTATCGTTAGATTTGTGTTCACTTACAGAGTGGCATGGGCAAATTTTTCGTAATAATAATAATACATCACTCGTAAATATAAAAAAATGCGTTAACCTCCAACGAACTTTTGCGTAATAAACAAGTGGTTTTACTACAATTATTCTGAGGAATGCGCATTTATAATCCTTTACAGCGATTTTACGCATACTTTCTCACAAAAAACGTACACTCAACAGCATATCAAGCATAACGAAATCGTAAGTTAGACTGCAAAAACTGATTTTCTACAGTCGGGTATTTTGTTTTTAACATAGATACTTGTTTACCATAACATTTAGCAGAAACTAAGACTAATTCTTATTTGCCCTCACTTAGATCAATAAAACAAACTTTTATTTATTTCCTAGACCATTAAAAAACTATTAAAACAGTAACCCAGGCATTATTCCAAGGTGTCGCAAATTCCCGAACCATATAGGAGCCGCCATATTTCCAGTGGAAACAGACCCTAACCCTTAGGCGTGACTCTCACCATACCAAATATGGACCGCTATGTAGTGATGTATAAAACTTGAGTCCAAAGGCTTGCAATAGGTAATAAAACTTGAGTCTTCTGGGATTAAAGTTCTGTTTAACCCGACTACGCAAGTAGGATGAAAATGTTTTTCGAGCATATGTAAGTGTGTTTGTTTTGCATGTATGTATTTATGTTTCTATATGACCTCCTACGGCTAAACCGGCTTAGCCTTAGCCAAATTATTCCGATAACATTTATTTAATTGTTTTTGTATCAATGTTTGAGCTGATGCTATAATTTTCTCTGTATAGTGTTTTTTTTTAATACTATTACTTTGTAATTTATTTTGTAGTTTTCTTTCATAGCGTTTTGACCTTCCTGTCAGCACAGCAAGTATTTGAATAAAAATAAACAAATAAATACATTCCTTAAACTTTGATAAATTAGTAGATCAAGAACTCATAACTCAGTTCAGATCAAATAACTCAATGAACTCAAAGGGCTCAACAAAACTCAAGAGCCTTGTGAGATTAATTAGTCTCTAGTCTTTCGAAAAGTCTGGAGTCCTGTACAACACTAGCGGTGAGAGTCCACAAGGTCCGTTTAATGTTTAGTGACAATTAAAGCTACCACGGTGGCTGGCCCGATCACGACCACTATTAGCATTTGTGTGTTCACCCCTTTACGTGTTGAGTGTGCAACTGTCTTTAGCCTTCTATAGGTGAAGACTCTATAGCTCTATATAGCTCTAATTTTATTATATGTAATCCTAAATGCACTAAGTTTTGAGTTTTCATATATTTATTTTCAGTTATATCGAATTTTCTGTTATCGTGTAATTTTTCTTTAAATTAAATCACTTGTTACGGATTTATTGGGTACATTTTATACAAAATTAAAACTCGACATTTTGAACACTGCAGCGTTTATGGGCATAGATAAAACTAGATGAACGTTGTAATTTTTGTTAAATTATTTTGCTAATACCATTTTTGTAGTTAAGATATTGCATAGCTTCTATCGCGGGCCTTGAGCGTGAAGACCGAATCCAGAAATTCCGTAACGAAAATAACCTAACATACCGCGCGTAAAGCTATTATGCAATAGCTTTACCGCGGCAGTCTCCGAGTGCCACACGTCTTTTTTTTACCAATTTATAGATATTCCAATCATAAGATGTAGTTCATAATTTAACTAGAGAAATAATATAAAAAAATCATGAAAATCCAAAATAATTTTTATCGTAAAATGTGTGTTTTCTATTAGTACTCACACTATAAGTAATTGCTTTTGCTCGTCATAAAGCTAACTACTTGCTAACTGGAGTATAATAATATAGCAGCTTTTATTTTCAATTTGTTTCTGAAATAAATACACAGCGCATGTTTCATGGTGATTTTTGTAACAAGCAAGTACTTTTGTTTTACTGCTCCATAAATTTATTTAACGTCAATGTTAAACAACAGAAATAAGAATGTGCATGAAATTTATTTCATAGGAATAAAATTTAATATGTTATCAATTAAAACTACTATCCCTAATGTAATTTACTGAAAAAATATTTCGATCGGTCAATAAATTCCGAGCTATAAAGGTTTAAAGTTTTAGGTGAGGGATTATCTATCTATCTTTCTCTCGCGAAATAACAGTTTGTATTAAATTTGTACGGCGAACATGGTGTACGACGTCATCTAACGCTCTCTGTCTAACATGACATTAAAATGCTTGTAACTGTATTATTTTTGACGATATTTTAATTTTGTTTTTGTGGAATGGATCTATTTCTAGTTATCCTTTTAATGACCAAATAAAAATAAATCATGCATATACCATATCGGTTGTCTCTTTCTCAAATTAAATTGAGGATCAAATACACTTGCCCCATCCCCATCCCCATCTAGCCTGTCGTCAAGTCAAGTCAAGTCAGCGTGCTTCATCATCGACCACATCGTGGCTTTCCAATAGCCAAATCAAACGCGAAGTTATTCGCAAAAAATATATTTAAACAATAAGTGAAAATTAGCGCCATCTACTGAAATTAAAGTTAAATTAGAATCTCTTTCATGTTCTTCAAAATTAGACACCATTTCAGAGTTAAGGAAATAAACCGACAAAAATATGAATTCCTCACGTGAATCAAACAACACCATAATTATGTATATTACCCAGAAATACCTACATACGTACAGACGGAGCGTTTCATCATTCGATGATTCGAGTCAAATCACGTCAATCAAACTTCAACCTTAAAATTGACAGTTAAAGAGTCGAATTTCAATTGGGAGATCGTCGAAATGAACGAAACTCACCATTGGCTGTAAAATTATAAGTTTTTTTTTTCTTCGGTGAGGCTTTTTATAAGGTCGGAATAGTAGTTAATGGTCTCTGAGTAATTTGGAGAGGGAGACGGGGTAATTATGGCTCTCCGTGTGTCATTGCCGGTACCCTGTTCTAATTCTGGGGCCAAATTGAAATAAAAAATAATAATGTGGTAGGCCGCCTGTGGGTAGAAAAAGGTTTATTTTACATTACTTGTAGAATTTTCGTATATACTAATTATTACTTATTGTGCACTGGTTAGAGTTTTACCGACATTCCGTCTTACTTATAAACGCATGTTAAAATCTTATTCACTGAATAAGGACTTGTCACTTTCTGTCAGACGGGAACTGTCACGCGCGAAAACGGAACAAAACACTGTTTAACTAAAATGCCCTGATTCAGCGTTTATAAGTAAGACGGATTCTTTTTAATTTTGTCACGACCAAATAAACTCTATTGTCTATGGTTTAACTCTAGTGTTATACACAAACGTGTGAAGCGATGAAAATAAGTTATTTTAACTGAGAATTAATTCCCTGTTTTTGTAAAATCATTTTAGCATATATTATTTTTATTTTTTCAAGTATTAGTTCCCTGTTTTTGAATTATCATTTTAGCATATATTATTTTTATTTATTCAAATTGAAAACAATCATAAAGCTTATACCCTCAATTATTTACCTATTCTTTAACACTTTTATTGACTCAAGTAATAGTTAAAAAGTAAGTAAGTAAGTATTAGATGTTTAGTATTAGTATTAGTTAGCTATTTAGTTAGTTTTGTGTTTTTAGTGCCGACCATAACTTTGCTAGTTATTCTATCACCGATCAGTATTGTGCAAGAATTACTGTTCTAGATTAAATTAAGATATTTCCAGGAATGTTTTCGTGCATAAAATATAACATTTGCAGTCATTTCAGTGTCTTAACATTTAGATTTTCAGATCTAAAAAAACATATATTTAAACAAATAATCATTCTCAGCTCAAGCAATATATAGTACAGACATTTGATATTCCATATCAATCATCAAATAACTTCCTTTCAAACACAAATTACCACAAAACGAAACAGAACAAAAAGAAACATTACAACATTCATCTTCCGCATAAAAATATAACAGAAAAATCTAAAAGATTAAAGTTTGATGAAACTATTTTTAAAGCAGCGCTCGGGGCTTGAACCCGAGTTTTTTAGTGAGCTACGGTCGTAAAAGGTTGAGTAATGACTCTCTGTATAAACTCGGATTGATGCTGACTGATGTGCATTAACATTCTTAGGGATAGAACAACCTCCTTGCTTCCTGAGATTATCATCTAGGCTTGTTCAAGGTCAGAGTTACGTTTCGAGGTCTGAATACTTATAGCGTAGTGTGCCATATTACTAGGAAACTCTTGTTTAAAGTGTTCCCTACTTATTAATACTTTAATAATGTCAGACAAACTTTGAAAAAAACAAGTGCCGTGTCAATAGCACAGACGCTGAATACATGTCACTTTCACCCGGTCTTTTTGAAAATCCTCAAGAGATGCTTATTACAGGTGGACTTGCAGTGGCTGAGATGATGGTGATAATGATATCTAAACCATCTAATTTCACCATTTCCAGAAAAAAATGGTGATAAGAAATAAGAAACAAAAATAGTTAAAAACAAGATAGAAATGGTTTCAAAAGTGTGATATGGGTAAAATGTTAATATATCTATATGACGTATAAATATATTTATCCATATCATTGAAAATGTTAAAGTAATTAATGTAATAAACGACTGCTATAATCAAAATAACATTTATAAAACTGAGTCTAGAGTAAACCGCGTTTTTTGTCCAATTAATAAAGCAGAATAATTCACAGAACTGACACCTGAGCATGATGATTCTCATCGTGTCGACGTCGACAAATGCTGTAAGCACCAGCCATTGCTAGAACGACTGTTTAATAACCACCTACTGTCAGTGTCAGACACGCGATGCTTGCATAAGGTGATTGAACTGATATCACATGGAAGCTTCGTGTCACCAAAGTACATACACGAAGCATACGAAGTGATTCTTTTCAATCCTGATAAGCGAAGTCTAGCGCAAACTTGACTGCCAGCTCACCTGCAGGCCTATATACATATAAGGCGTACTGCGATTAAATTTTCTCTACTGCTTTTGTCGTGCAAGAGTGTGACAAATTACGAAGATCAATATTATAAGTCTGCCACTTTTGCACTCGACAAAAAGAATACAGAATACAGAATCGTGGAACGCATATTAGGCAGTATCTACGTATCTACCGTAAAAGACGCACGGGAAGTGTGTCCACAATTTAATAGATCGCAGTCCGTACGATGAAAGTGGTATTAAGGCCACGCTTACTCGCAAAAGCAGCAAAAAAAACTTTTTGAAATTTACAAAAAATACTTGTACTGTTTAGTTCAAGTTCAAATTTTTTGTATGTAATATGTCAGTCTGTTGGCTAGGGTTCTAGTAGTACAAAAACACGATTGCTGAAGATAGTATCGATAGCTTTATTTTTGAAAAATATACCATTTTATTTATTTTTTAAATTGATCTCCAAGTTGTATAACGCCACCAACACCAAAGTTACAATGTTAAGTAGCTATTACATATATTTGATACATTTAGTGCACTATTTTATAGTAATTTATTTTACAATAATTTTCCTTGTGAGCAGCCGTCCCGCGGCGCGCGGCGTTGCGCGGGCGGCGTCGGATGTACTTATGTGTAGCTGTGGTAGCGTAAAATACCTAAAGTTCTGGGGAAGCCTCGCCTTAAAGCATTTCGATCGGTACTTTGAAATTTTTACCATGACAGCGCTTTTTCGTGTTTCTAACTGACCAGTAGTGAAGATCACAGGGGGAATAAAATCATGTAGATCACATGCACACTGTTAAGATAGATAAAAATATCTTAGCAACAGTAAAATGACTGGCCTTGTGGCTCAGTTGGTAGTGTGTTTACGTCTACCTGCTGAACTGAAAGGTCGTGGGTTCAATCCCCACCCAGGGCAAACATTTGTGTGATGAGCATGGATGTTTGTTCTGTGTCTGGGTGTTTCTATGTATCTTAAGTATATATTTACAAAAAAAAAAGTATATATGTATTCTATCAGCCATCTAGTTCCATAGTACAAGCTTTGCTTAGTTTGGGCTAAATGGTGTTGTGGGAAATGTCCACAAATATTGATTTATTTATTTAAAATTCCACACAAAAACTGTATCTAACAGTTGACTATAATCAAGGATGTTATAGTGAAGTTAATAATGATGGTAAAAGTTCTAAAAGCTCAAAATAAAAGAAGGGAGGGCATGAAGTTGAATATGGTAGCAATGACCCTACTAATGTACAAAATGTCACAATGTCATCCAAAAACACTCGAAGGTATTATGAACAAAATTGGTCCAAAAATTATTACCTCCGAATCTAGACGTGTCATTACAGAAGGATTATAGGAAAATTACACTGGAATTAGGTTTCTTGGTAATGATTTCGATTTTTTGTCGAATTTAAACAAAAAGTCGTTGATGCGTCATTTCGGGCTTTGTGGGTGGACGGTTGATTTGTTTGGTTCTTTGGATACCAATGATTATATACAAGTTCAAAATAAAACGAAACAATTTTTTATTTATGTATAATATAAAACAATATTAATAAATGTATATACCTACTACGAGATAATTATAAGCTCCATCATTTACAAACTGATTTAAAAATGCTTACCTGTCTATTTAAAACATTCAGATTGATTCCATAGAAATTTCATCAAAATCAGTTCAGTAGTTTGGATCTTTAAAACAAAATAACTTAAAAAAATTGGTTGTCTATAAAGTCGGTTTACGGACGATAATTTTACGTGCTAACGATGCGTCACAAGCCGAACGCTTAGGCCGACCGTGCCTCTCTATCGCTTGTTCCGCGATCTCGCTTGCACGCTCGGTTCAGACAGAACGTGACACTTATTCGTGCGTGCAGCCGGCGTTCATCGATTTATAAGACGTTAACACGTCAAAAATATGTCATGCCAAGTAAACGAAATTACGTTTTTGCAATCGATTGTTTCAGTTTTTTTGAACCATAATAATTATCTAGTGTGACATGCCAAAAAGTACAGACAAACCAACTTTCTCTACACAAAAATTAGTAACGATATTTTATTTCTACTTCGGTCATCTGTCCCAGTGAACTACAGAACACATCAGACCACTAGACAAATATGGCCGCCCGTTTTTTCCACCGTCATTATAGTCAATTTTTTCGGGCCAGCCCATTAACCGATCCCGTGCGTTAGAGCATAATGATACAAACCAAAATTACAAGGCGAGGTTGAGGTATATTAACATACCTAGTCGTGCGGACGTATCATTTGGTACAGAATAATGCCTGGGAGAGATGGTGATGGCTGCCGATTATGGCTTTGATTGTGTAATCCAAATTTACCTATTCTTTCTGCTTTTCGTGTAGGTTCAAGGGCCAAGGTAACGGTGGTGTTTTTTGAAAGACTCGCGCTTGACCGAAATGTTGCTAGCAAATCTATCAAACAATACTAATTTCTACTACTGCTAGTATTCTATTTTTTTTTTTTATAGAAGATAGATCTACGATTGACCACCAATTCGCCTGATGTTAAGTGACGGTGTGGCCGAGGATGGAGCTCGTCGATCTAGAAGATATCTATTCACTCTATGCCTTTAAAATTCCAAGATTGTAGGTCTCAGGAAAAAGAGATGGCGGCAAAGAATTCCATTCTTGTGCACTACGCAACAAGAATGGAAGTGGATCGATATCGCTGAGAACGGATTTCCGGCATTTCAACGAGAAATGGGTGGTAACCCATTTCTCGTTGAAATGCCGAAAATCCGTATCCGTAATTCGCCGTCTTTCTACTAGTCCTGTAGTGAAATGGGGATGGTGGAATTAGGTCGTGTAGCTCTTGCGCACACTCCCCGAAATGATTCCTGTAGAAAATAGACAGACATGCTACTTTACGACGGTGCTCGAGACTAAGAAGCTTCTTGGCAGCTAGTTTATCGTCACCGATTAACCTCACAGTTTGCCGGTCCACTGATTCCAAAGCTTCCAGCTGATACTTGGCTGATCCATCAAAAAGGTGGCAGCAGTACTCCATACACGATCGGACCTGTGTGATACATTTGCAGCAGTTGTCCCGGTGAGAAGTATCGCCTAACCTTATTAATGATGCCAAGCTTTTTACTAGCCAGTTTAGCCTTAGATTCAAGGTAGCCCTTAAAGTTCATTGTTGGGGTTAACGTGACTCTCTATTGTAACTATGTTATGCGTTGTGTGTAGGGTATGTATTTGTGTGTATTATACCTTTGCTACTGTGTTATTCGTCATCATAGTTTTCTTTTTGTTTTGCTTAGATATTAATAGAAAAGCTTATACCCAGCAGTGAGATAGAAAGTTTTTGATTATGAGTATGATAATGTAAATAAATCTAAGACATAATAGATTAACGATATTATATACAGGACCATTTCTGCCTTTGCCATTTTGCCCGAACTTAAATCGAAACTTTAAACCGAAAAATCTAAAGATCGGGCAAAGTGGCGTTCAATGTGAAGAAGCTTAATTCCAGCAATGGCTGATGATAATGATTTTCCTTCGCGATAACACGTCAATAATCCCACAACTATAAAATTAATTGATTCAATTAAGAAAGCTGATTGTTTATGTGGAGCGCCCGCGGGTGCTATTCGTGTCGATGTAAATTGAAAAAATATTGCGCGCGCGCTCGTATTTGTTTGTCATTTGTTTTTACGATGTGCCACCATTCATTATTATTATTATATCTCGAGCGACAGAAGTTAAATCAAAGTGTTTTGATGGGGATTGGGTAATGATGATGCAGGTGTTTTACTTTTTGTAACTTGTGCAAACTAATGATCTATAAAATAAATGTAGGGTATTCGTCGATTAATTGTTTAATCATATATATGACTGTTAGACAGTGAAAAATAAAACGTGCATTTTCATGCTGTCGGCAAAACTCAATTTTTCATTGAATATAACTCTGACTATGACTAGGACTAGATGCAGGTTATTAAATTAGTAACTTAAAAACGGCTACAGTGCAAGTCAAGCGAGGCCAAAATTATGTAACAGAGAAAAAGAAGAAGACGAAATTAAATCAAATTAATTACAATTTTATGAATGAAGTATAAGAACTATTAGGCTTTCTACAAAACGAACTAATTTCATAGTAATTTATTCGAAATAGTGTTCCGTCCACATTACCAAGGGCGTCGCCAAGGGGGGGCAGACGCCCCCCCTGCCCCCCCCCCCCCCTAGGCCAAGTCCTAAGGCCGTGCAATTGTACCTGTACCTACAATTCATATTTTTCTCATCCTCCATAATATTAGCTTGCCCCCCAATGGCCATAGGCTGGTGACGCCCTTGCACATTAACCACTTTTTACTTTTTCTCTTAACGTATTAACTACTAATTAGCTCTACTACCTACAAACTAAGTCTATATTCACTTGATAGCAATTATGATTATTCATCCTGTAAAGACATTTAATTAACAGTTATTATAATTTCTTCAAATTTATTCACACTATTACTGGGAACCCTTTACTGAGTTACACCTAAATGGCGTCGAGAATGGTATCAAAATGGTCCCTGTTTGTCGCTGCGCCGGCGCATCAGACCAACAGGTGCATGTAGACCCAGCACTCTAATGGTGGAATTCTCTGAAACTTCCAATTACAGCCTTATTTGGACTTATGGTGGATACAATATATAAAGAATCAGTAATTCTGAATCCAAAGATTTCTACTGTTCATTTTTTATTCATTTTTGTTTTACATCTATTATTTTTGTTTCACTTCTATATACTGTAACAAATAATTAATAGTACCTGGGCGAACGAGCTCCACTCGGATTATTTATGACTAAAAATACGATAAAACCCGGGTTCACTAAAAATAAAACCTAGCAAGATCGATTTATCGTCCCCTAATCTACCTTCAAACCAAATTTCATTAAAATCGTTGGAGCCATTTCCGAGATTCAGATTATATATATACATATATACAAGAATTGCTCATTTAAAGGTATTAGATAAATATTAAATAGGCAAACTTAGTGAAGATACAGCTCTACGTACTCTTATGGAATGCATTCTAGTTGTATAGGAAAACTCGTAATTTATTTGCATTAGTTTTAAAAGATTAATCTTGCATTTAAAACTAAACGATTGATGCGTAATCTCGCAAAATCTGGGAGATCACACGTAAAGTAAACATGCTTTTAATTAAGATTCTCAAAATTACAAGATCCATAAATACTGAGATCTTACGAGATTAGACTTTTCAATTCTCGCAAATACTTAAATTAATGTTGCAGCGAGATGACATACTGGTGGTAAAAATACTTAAATCAATGTTGCAGCGAGATGACATTTTCTAATACTGGTGGTAAAAATACTTAAATTAATGTTGCAGAAATATGACATTTTCTAATACTGTTGGTAAAAATACTTAAATTAATGTTGCAGAACGATGACATTTTCTAATACTGGTGGTAAAAATACTTAAATTAATGTTGCAGCGAGATGACATTTTCTAATACTGGTGGTAAAAATATTTAATTAATGTTGCAGCGAGATGACATTTTCTAATACTGGTGGTAAGATTTCCATACAAAAGTATTTTACCAAATATTATTTGTATATAATTTTAATATGGTCGTAAAGAGTATAGTTTTTTAATGAAGTAATTGTGGTTAGCTTAAATTTCGGTTTTTATTAGCGGCAAATCACATTTGTTAAAGAATACCAAACCCCGACGATATGATTTCTTGCAAAATTGACGCTAGTTAAATTTTTCAGATGAAACATATTCTGTTAGCTTTAAAAATATGTATAGTTTTTAGTGTCCTCCGACCCGAAAAACCAACTTATAGCGATGTTGCCATTATTTAAATTTTTCGTCTGACTGAATCGTAGTAATTTAAACAAAATCAAATTACATTTTAATATGATTACGTTAAATGGTACAAGGGTGTATGCGGCCATTTGCCACGGGTATTAAATAGAGTGCAGAGTTACCGTTTATTTTATTATTACTGAAGAACAATGCTAACGCAGGCCTTACTTCAAACAATAGTGCAGTAACTACCGTATGTGTTTTGTATTACAAATGATATTACTAAATGTGATTTAGGCTTATAGATATAGATATAGATATGCCCTGCGGTTGCCCCCGCGTTGTGATAAAAAATGATGGTGAATGGTGATGAAGATGATGATATATCCCTATGTCCTGACTTCAAGCAATCTGTTTACCAAATTTCATAACAATTGTTTCAGCAGCTTGGTTGCGAAGGTAACAAACAGAGTTACAGACAGAGCTGTTACGAGTATTTTTGCTTTTATAATATTACTAGGTGGACCCCGCAGTGCTACCTGGGTAATGATGAAAAACGGTGACAAAGATGATGATTAAGTGTAGCCTGGGTCCTTTTCCAGATTCCAAACAATATCTGTGATAAATGTAATAACGATTGGTTCAGACTTTGATTGAATTCGCGAGAGATCGGTTTCCTTTAAGTAAACGCATTCCATTGTAGACCGCAATGACATTGGAAAATGCGTTAATCGCGCGGGTCCAATACAAAGAAATCTTTTACATGGCATTGGCGGAGTTGCGAACATATCTTTACAAAAAAAAGTTGAAGTTGATAAACAAAAAATATCGCAATCAAGTGGCATGACCCCAATACTAATCTGTCAACATAATATTATATCCTGCCATAACTTATAAAATCAATATTAATCGACCACCCACTCTAAATTAATTGATTCCACTTTGCTAAGATGACGAATCACCAGAGAGCATGTGAGACACACCGACATTCAATATACAATTTAATTGCTTTACTTTTTTTATCCAAATCATAAAAATATCCTTTAAATATACTCGTACTTACAGCGAACAATAAAATTAATGGACGACAAACTGGAAATGTAATCAAAAGGATCAGATACATTAAAAGTATGCCCGCCTTTTTAATGGTCGGTCAAAAGCTTTTATATTTTATAAACATGTATTAAAATGCAGGTAAAATTATGATTATAATTAAAGATTGCAAGTATTTTAACGCAGTTTATTTGAGTTTTTGGAAGTCAATATATATTCGTGTATTTTGGTAGCTATATAATTTACCAATGTTATAAAGAAAACAAGGGATTTTAAAATGATTTCTTAAGATAATTAGGTGTTTCTTTCTTTCTTGCTCTGAGTTAGAAAATTAATTATCTCTACATTTTTTTATTTTTTTTTATTTATATAACAACACAAAATTTACATTATAAATTGGCTTATAAGGTACCTAAAAACTACAGTTAGTTTGTACTGGTACCTTCATTCGCAGCGCGCTGACACTTGTAACTGTTTCCTACACTATCGCTATTCTATTTACATATATTTATATTCAGCAAAGTTAAAACAATACATTAACATTTACTTACGTTCAATGAGTATGAGCAAGCATCGATTTAACGAAGTACCCACAAATTTAAAATGTTCCGTCCGGGTTATTCATCCGAGGGTTAAACCTGCAATTTTCCAAGTCTACACCTACTGAACGATTGAAAAAGGCAAAAATCTTAGCATCCTTTTCTTGCTTCGTTTATATTAAGCACAGGTCCGATGGTGTCAGGAGTATTGCTGCCATCTTTTTGACGGATCATCCAAATACCAGCTGGAAGCTTTGGTGTCAATAGACCGGTGAGCTGTGAGGTTAATAGAGGATGATATAATAGTTTCCAAGAAGCTACTAAGTCTCGAGCATCGCTGCAAAGTGGCATGTCTGTCACTATTCTATCGGATTAGTTTTGGCGAATGCCCGAAATCCATACACAACAATATCGATCCACATTCTTGATGCGTACAGCACAGGAGTGGAAATCTCTGCCACTTACTCTGTTTTCTATAACATGTATAGCTATGATTGGAATTCTCAAAGTAGGTAGTGATTAGGTATATTATCGACGTGCTTCATCCTCGACCATATCGTGGTCGTGGTTTACCAATATGCAAGTTAGTGATTAAAAGCTCTAAAAAGAAAAATATGAGAACTTACCTGTATTTAGTAGATGAATTAGTTGTTTCTTTCTCAGTGTTACCATTTTAAATTATGATTGATATGCGCGAATCTTACCTGAAAAAAAAAGCAACTGTTAACCAAATGTTGGATTGACCGAGAAAAATATAAATCAATATTATACCCTAATAAGCCTTACATAGAGTTTGTTTTGATAATTAACTATCGTGGCAAAAAATGAGAACTAACGATTATTTTGAACAAAATAATGAAATAAGGACAGCAGCGCCCTCAATGGCACATTACTTTTCTATCTGAGCAGACCAACAATCAATCCATATTTCAAAACAAATGGTAGTTATAATGCCTTTTTTGCACAAAAAATCCTAGCTACACCGCCAGCTATTAGGCATATTTATTAGACATTCTATTTCAACAGACAGCTACTGTACCTACGATTTGTCTAGAGGTAGACGTCAAAAAGCGCCGCCTAATGGCAACATTTCCTAGACACCATTGGTTTTTATTACTTTACATCTCACTATTGACTGGCGCTATATATTTTGTACGACAGTATCGCAAGTTGCAATAAATGCTTTTTTACCAGATTGCACAAGGAGAGGTCATTTTTGTCGAGTTTATTTACATAATGTTAAGTATGTTTGTAAGTTTACATGTCTTTGTGTCCTAATCAGCATGACAGGCTTGATGTGTGACTGCAAGGAGTCGTTAGACTCAATATTTTTCTTGCTTCAGTGTCGCTACCTTTTGCATAGATGATTTGTTTTTCTTTTGAAATTGGTTTAATGAAATTATCTAAATTTATAAGCAACAGTTATTTTATAATATTAGCCAAACTCAAAAGACGCTGTCATGTCCGTTTGCCAACTGTCAACTAATATCTATTTTGCGACATAATTCAGGCATGATATTTCTCATTTGGACTCGTCCATGTACGCCTCGTCTTTGCCCGCTATCACGATAATAAAATCGATGTTGAAATAATTTAGTGACCCATTTTTTAACAAGGCAATTGTTATATGTCTTATATAACTCTCGAAATACTGTAAAGATGTGTTATTTTATTTAATAAATAAAATGTATATTATTTTGATATAACTTATCATTATTTTACACATTAAAGTATTTATAATATTTAAAAAATATATAATATTAAATGTATAATATGTAAAAATCTAAGAAAGAGTTGAGATACTGTCTATGAATATATGTAAGCCCCAGACGAGTGCAATCTGTCAATGCGGTCGACATAAAAAAAAATCATACCGTCGTATTGATGTAATAGTCGTGTTTTTGTCAATGGGAAAATTGCCATCGGAATTATAGAAAATCGATTTTGATAAATGCACAACAATCGACAGGTAAATGTTTTCTTTTGTGCGGTTAGAATTTATTGCTGCTCATTCTAAAGATTACGTTTAAATTTGTTTTTGCAAGTTAAATAAGAAATTATCATTAAACATATCATCATCAATAGGTAGCTAATAGTTTTTAAGCGGTTCTATTTAATTGTAGCGCTTTAATATTTATCACATTTGCCTAGGCACATGGTTAAAAATAATTATGCAAAATTTTAATGCTAGAGCTACTTATCATTGTTTTAAATCTTGCCATCGATCTTAACATAACTTCTCTACCAATTTCCATGAAGATTGGCACGTGAATCAAGTCGTTATAACAAGGTAGTTTTGACTCCAACTCCTTAGTTCTGATGCTGCAGAGGCATTGCCTATCCAAGTCGTGAGCCTTGAAAATCTACTGAAAAAGATGTCTGCTGAGAAATTTCAAGCTATTACCGCAAACATTGACCTGTCATTGCTTCAAACTCTAGAAGTTCTGATTAACTGACTGAAATATAATTAATAATTAAACGCGCCTACCTTTACGTGAAGTTCCATAACAATTTTACGAAGTACGTCATCCAAAGAAATATCAAAATACAGCCTAAGCCACTGGTCATAAAGGGATGACATTTAAACAATTTCTCTAATAAGGATTTCGCAATAGCACGTTAAACAGCGGCGCTCAGCTTGTCATATATTTATACATTATATTATTCAATTTAAAATATAATTTACTTTATTACCCACTTTAATAGTACCTTTTCCAAATCGATTACGCGTTGAAAAGTAATTAGATAGACGCATCATTCAAGTGTTTAAACCGAACATTTAGCAGGAATCCATTGGGCGTCAATACTTGATGATTGAATTCAGAAGTCAATGCTTCACACATAAAAGATTTATAGCTGTGCTAACCTCTACATGCCGATGACTTAGAACACAGTAGCTGTTCTATCTTACTTCTCCAAGAAAATATTATCAACACAGCAGCTGTTCTGGCTTACGTGTCGAAGAAGATATTTTCAACACAGTAGCTATTCTGGCTTACTTCTCGTAGAAAATATTTTCAACACAGTAGCTGTTCCGGTTAACGTGTCAAAGAAGATATTTTCAACACAGTAGCTGTAGCTGTTCTGGTCTCACCAACTTATCAAAGAAAATATTTTCAACGCAGTAGCTATTCTGGCTTACTTCGCGTAGAAAATATTTTCAACACAGTAGCTGTTCCGGTTAACGTGTCAAAGAAGATATTTTCAACACAGTAGCTGTAGCTGTTCTGGTCTCACCAACTTATCAAAGAAAATATTTTCAACGCAGTAGCTATTCTGGCTTACTTCGCGTAGAAAATATTTTCAACACAGTAGCTGTTCCGGTTAACGTGTCAAAGAAGATATTTTCAACACAGTAGCTATTCTGGCTTACTTCGTCGCAGTTTCGTTTTAATGCAGTACTTAATTAGCTGTTATGGTTTACTTTTTGAAGAAAATATTTTCAACACAGTAGCTGGTCTTGAATTACAGGCTTATTTCTTGAAGAAGATATTCTTCGAAAAAATTGTTTCATCTATCAAATGGTTTCTATACTAGCACAAAAGACTTAAATAATATATACTGGTAACACAGGTTAACTTCTTTATGTATGATGCAGTAAAACTGGGTTTGATTTCACTAGTAGGTACATAACATAAATATCAGGCACTCATAAATGTATAGGATATAATTATTATATGTATTATATATCACTTGTTGACGAATGCGCGCCAGCGTTTATTTGTAGTAATTGTGTCGAATTGTGTAGTAATAGTATACATACACATTGCGCTAGTGTGAGTGCGGGACGAACTGAGCGCGCAACACACACAAATATGACTCCAACACAAATAAAGGCCGCGTGCGATTGTAACTTGTAATAAATACACCTTACATATTGTATATTTCATACACTTCTTTGATCTATAAAAGCTTATTGCTTCGTACGCAATGATTGTAATTGAAAATATATTATGTGTGATATTTTTATTCAGATACGTTATTTCAATAGAATAATAAAGATTGCTATTGCTTTTATAACACGTTGAATTCAATAATTTTGTATTAGATTAGATTACTCATATAAAAGCTTTTTGTGCTGGCGTGTTGTATAAAATATTAATTTATAATTAAATTTGAAATCTATACATTAGAATATAAGCATTAGGCCATAGACAAAAATTACACAGTAAGCTTATATTGAATCATTTCAGTGTATATATAATATGTTAATCAAAAATCCTATTTTTTTTCTGACACTAAGTACCTAGCAGTGAGTTTCAACAACCTCACTTGAGATGTTTTAATTCAGCTTGTTCAACTATAAAAAAAACACGCATTTTGTATTTTTAACAATATTATCACTTTCCGGGCGTCTCTTGACGGGCATTTTTAAGTAAACTAAGGCATGACTAAAACTTGACTTTTGCGTAACTTAGGCTAGTTCTTATTTATGAACAAATTAGTCTGAATACTTGACACTGGCAAATAAATTAATCGCACGAGTCCGCAAAAGAAACAAACTGTTTGACAGTTGACAACCAAAAACAAAACACTTCAATCTAACCTCGGCAATGTCATCAAGTAACCAATTCATCAGGCCCGAGTACAGTGACATTTGGTTGCAATCAGCTAGTGCATCAACAGAATACATTAGACTTAATAAAGCGAACTCGGCGCTTTTCATTAGGGACTCCTGGACTATCTGATGTCGCGGACAGAAGGCCCTACGGTGCTACAGGGCTGCCAATTAATTCTACGTCTAACCATGTGTATATTGTTTTATTGGTATGTGTTGACAGAATTAAAGACAGGTTACAGTCTACATACATACATAAAATCACGCCTGTTTTCCCTTGCGGGGTAAGCAGATCATCAAAGACCAGTAAGGTTGTTTAACGCCACATTAGACCGTGATTAGAGGGTTAGATGGAAGGGGAAGGGTTAGAGAGGATAAGAGGGTAGGATGTAATGTTGGCTTGCAGTGACGGGGGGTCGCCTATTGCCTATATAAATGCCAATTCCTCTCAAGTCCCTGAACTGCCTTTTACAGTATGCTCGGGAACTTTTGGAAATATGCGAACTAAAATACAACGAAAGAATTGTCATTGCCACAGATAAATTAAATTGTTGTAGTCTTGGTAATATGATCAGACGACTTCATACAGGCAACAGAAAGACACTGGATGCAGACCGCGAGACAACCGGCCTATTTAGAAATCCACGCGGCAAAGTCTACTCGTATGTCTAGCAATGGCCTTCGTGTGATAACATAATCGTAATCCTATCTTAACTAATATATTAAAAGCGAAAGTAACTGTCTGTTTGTTACCTTATAACAGCTAAAAGGTTGAACCAACCGTTATGAAATTTGGCACAGAGATTTGTTTGTTTGTTTGTTTGTTGTTGTTTTTCTGATTTCGGACAACCCTGTAATTTACCCGGAATAGTTCAGGAGACAGATCGACGGGTAGTTTTTCGTACTAATTAGACTAATGAGCTTTATTTTTTTTTGGCTGTTGACGTTTTCTGCTAATTGGAGTTAGGTAGGTTTAGCAGCTCGTTTGTTTTGCTTATCTGGGTTTAGGTATCGAGGCGACAGTGCCCACTTTGTCTATGGGAAATGGTAGCAGTCCTTGTATACCTTGATGATCCTAGATCACAAGTAGAAAATCCTAGATTTTTTATACAATTTGCCTTCTTAGCCGCTAACTCGCCTATCGTTAAGCGACTGTTTTGCAGTCAATGAAGCGCACTTGCCTGAAAATATTTACTCGCGGTTTAATAGCTTATAATTGTTGAAAAAAAAAACAAAGTTTATTCCACAGTTTAAAATTCTTACATTAGAAAATGAAAAATCGTTATCATCTGTAATAAAGGGCTGAATATTAAATCTTCGGTGATTATTAAAAAAACTAACATTTTATGAATGTAAGTGTAATCAAATTATAAATATTTATTCAACAAATTTACTGTAAGAAATTATTTTCCTGGTTGCTTACCTTATTATTATTATTATTATTTTATCAAGTTCATCCAAACATTGGAATATTACAACAATTCAAAAAGTACGGTTCGCAAATCAGTAGACAGATGTTATTGCTATTACGCGCAACGACTTTCCCGAAAACTGATAATTGCATCGGAATCCCGTATAAAACTGAACACAAGTAAGAATCGAGTTTTTACTCGCGTATTTAGTAGTATCATAATTTCTTGTCCAGTCTTGTGTTCGTTTTGGGTTTTTTGCGGTGAAGCTGCGGCGGCGTTTTTTGATGCCCGCGCTGATAATTCCACTGCTCGCCATTCGGAATAATGTTCGCTGCTTACTGTTAGGGTTGCTACTGTTTTGGAATTCACTAGATAAATGGGGAAAATGTAAAAAAAATGGAGGAGAACATAAATGGAATCCTTTGCCGCCTTCTCTGTTTCATCAGAGAAGAATGAATAAATATTTTCTATGAATAGAGTGAATAGATATTTTCTAGACCGATCAGCTTCATTTTCGAATAAGCCGTCGCTTAACATCAGGTGATTTGGTGATAAATGTAAAATCTATCAAATGTAAAAAAATAATTGAAACGATAATAAAGTCAATGTTAATAAGAACGTTAATGTTAATTTGTTTTGAGATTCTATAAATCGTACTAGCTTAAAACAATTAGCAATCAAAATGGTGTGACAGACGAGACGTCAACCGGCAATGACGTTTGCACGCTCCTTTTTCAGAGGTTTCGGCACAAAATAAAAGGAAACTGGTTCTCATTGTAAAATTCGCTATAATATTGTTTCGATTTCTCTTAAAATAGTAACGTTTTTCATAAAAATAATAACTTTAAGATTAGGTTAGGATTTTCAGTACCTACTCATACTATACAATATTTTTAGGTTACAAATCTGTACCAGGCACTAATCGCATGGTATAAATTTGTACCAGGCGTAAGTACGAATAAGCCATTTAGCCGTGAAATAGTAACAAGCAACATCACTCATACTTATACTTATTATAATATTAGGAGGAAAATAAATATTTTTAAGTTATTGCATAGCTTCTATCGCGGGCCTTGAGCGTGGGGACCGAATCCAGAAATTCCGTAACGAAAATAACCTAACACACCGCGCGTAAAGCTATTATGCAATAGCTTTACCGCGGCAGTCTCCGAGTGCCACACGTCTTTTTTTTACATGTGCGATGCGATCAATTTCACAGTATAATAAATATACATATTTAAATTATAGGTTTTGGAGATTATTACTCATTGAAGATAAAACGACTTTTATCGAATTTGTTATGTTATTTCACACAATATTCAGACCTGACCTGATTCAGCAAATTATTCGAAAATGGACTATATAAATCCTATAAAAATTGTCTAATTTCAATACGGTATTGACAACAAAAATGGTAAATTAGTTTTAAAATATGGTAACCCTCGCGTTCGTTGCTGACGGTACACACGGGTTATGTAAGAAGACGCCTTTATTCTTCCACCACTTTTTACCAAAGTCCAGTTATTGTGCTATAATGGGGTGTGATGATGCATTTTTACGAATTCACTTGCTCTCACTGTTTGTATTGTGTTTGACCACAATGGGGAATCGTGACGTCACCGTTTACAATCAACTTTTTTAGTGAATGACCACACGTAAGTGAATTTTAAAGGGAAATTATTATAAATTTGTTTCTGCTAGGTAGGTTTGTTTATTCAATTATAATTGTTATCTATCATAATATTGTAAAAGTAAAAGTAGCTCTGCCTGTCGTCTGTCTCTGTCTCCTCTTCACGGCTAAATGGCTGACCCAATCGTTATGAAATTTGTTACAGAGATAACTGTGAATATGGAGACGTACATAGCCTACTTTTTATCATCATCATCACCGTTTTTCATCATTACACGGGTGAAACCGCGATTTTATATTTAGTATTTCATACTTATATGTCTAAAGTTTGCCGTATTTTTTTCTTTTACGCAAAATATACTACGATTGACCACCAACTCACCTGATGTTAAGCGACGGTGTGGCCGAGGATGGAGCTTGTCTATCTAGAAGATATCTATTCAGTCTAGCCTTGAAAATTCCAAGTTTGAGGAATTTATTATGTAATCATAGATTTATTGCGTACATAGAAACATAGAATTAATTTATACAGATTCCTCACTGTTCTAAATATACAAGAAAAAGTCTTGTTCCGTATTCTCAAAAACTAGTCCGAAAATATTCGAACCTAACTCGAAATAATGTTTTGTTCATAGAAATTCGTCAATGAGAGAGAACTTAGAGGTCGAGGTGCTTGAAAAGTTGCATTGATGAATACAGAGGTTCTTCTTTTTCGTATTGGACCCGCGATTGGCGATTGCCAGTGTCAAGTATTGAAATATTTTCAAGTTTCTTGAATAATACAAGTTATATAGTATTCTAGTCACAGTCTAAGTAACGTAAACAGTCATTTTCAAATTTAAGTCTTGCCTCAGTAAAGTGGTGGCGACTTTACTAGAAGCTTCTATGGAGTTTTGCCGACAACGTAAAATCACACGTTTCACTGCTTTATTTCACTTGCGCACACTCACGCACTCGATAGAACACTTAATGAATAAAACACCACCATTTTTGTAGCATTAATGTTCAAAATAACACAAGTTTAGGAAAATAAAACAAAGCAACAACATGTTACTAAGACGTACCCGCCAAATCCGAATACAGAGGTTAGTGATTGAAAACAAGCGTTCAAGTCATAACTCACAAATGGCAAATGTGCAAGCATGATGCCAACATCAACCAAAAAAAAAAGTTTTACTATGGAAATTAACGTGGTTTTCACACATTTTTAAATAAAAACTGCGGGTCACTAGAAAAACTACGGGTAAACTACGGGGTTGAAACTATAGTCGGATATTTCGGCTCAAAACAGACGTGAGGGACCCGTAGTTTTTATTTAAAAAAAAAAGTCATAACTCTCCGATATTCATGAGAAAATTGAATTCAAGAGCATTCATATTATGGGTATCAAACACACGGCAACTTTCAAATCATGACTTTATGGTGTATAGAACGCGTCATATTGAATTTAGTGTGACGTCACATAACCTATAACTAGCGGACAACTAAGACGATAAAAGACTTCTATAGATACCCCAAGTGTATGTACCTAGCGCGTCAACAAAAACGAAAAAAAAAACGTATTTGACGACCAAGATTTATTTAATTTCAGGTGATATATACTACCGATTCCATATTTTGTCAACGAGTTACTAGTTACAAGCGCGCGGATGGGGATTGGGTTGAATAGATTTCGCGCGGATGGAACATTCCATCACAAAATCGTTTGTGTGACGTCACAATCGGTACCAAAAGTGTGGCACGCAAGGTTTTCATACAAATATGTCGCATGCTCCATTTACTATGTCTGTAAAGACAATCCTAGCTATACCTCATTTATCAAATAATGATATATAAGTAATTTAAAAGTTATGCGGGAACATGCACACATACGGACTAAAAACATAACCCTCCATTTGTCTGCGCCGTAGTTGGGTAAATGTCAAATTTATCTGTCCTTGTGCTTCAACACTGTTGCACTCATTAATTTCCCACCTTTTTACAAGGCGTGTTAATAATCTTATCGAGTCGTCACTTGTGCTGATAAATTAACAACTTTTTTAACTAACTTAACCAGAATGGTGGAATTTCAAATTTATGGTTCCGTATTCTTAAAAGAAAAACAGAGCCTTTCTAAGATCTTAGTTGACAAGATTTTTTTTCTCTGGAAGGCAATATCGAGTAAAACTTATATTATCATATAATTATAGTTTAAAAAACTGAAACAACCGACTTTGTTTTATAAACTAAACAACTGAATCGGTTTATTGATATTTCCATGGGTCCAAACTTAATTTCAATGTATATAAATGACAGGTTTATGCGATTACAAACATACTAAACATACAGTTTATTTGATAACCTTCTCTTCCTTGAAGTCGGTAAAAAAGTCCAAGGTCCTTTAGAGGAGCTGTAAGAAAACAAACTTCTAAGTTAATCTAAAAAAAAACTATAAGTAAGTTCGTATAGACTGAGTGGCCAGCCCTATTGTCAGAGTTATTAAGCCGCCGAAAGGCCTCTGACTTGGCTTGACGATTGTTGAACAAACAACCGGGACCTATAATTTAACGTGTCATCCGAGCCACGGTAGCGCTCAGAAAGAAGTGCCACTGTCACCCAACCGAAGACTGACCGGTCCGTCCGTTGCTTAACATTGGTGATCGTTCGGGAACACCTAGTCAAGCTACGCCACGAGCGCTACAAAAAAAACTATATACCTATAAGTATGGAAAAAAAAGTTAATTTATTCGGCTACAAAACACTAGGAAAACGAAATCAATTACAAACTCATTTTTTTCAACTTCAAAATTAAATTTAAGTAACTCCAGAACCCTACACTGCCAATGCACTTGCCCATTTTTTTTTTAACTCTACACATCAATTATTGTTGATTTATTAATATTATTATAGATTCTTTGAAAATTTTAGCTGTATTACGAAGGCTTAAAAATACACGGACAAACAACAGAAGCTTAGTTAGGCTTTCTTGACACTTTTTGGGGGTGGAATCCTAAAAAGGCAAGTCAAGATTGTTTTGTTTATTTATTGTTGTTTACCAATGTTTTAGCAGGTAGACTGTTGCTTTTATAATATTTCTCCAAAATTATCAACGAAATAGACTCGAGTAAATTATTTACAAGAGAGTGATTAAAATACCGCAAGTTAATTAACTGCCGCGGCCTCCTTTCTCTACAACATTGATATGCGGCGTAGGCAGAAACTGCCCCGCATTGCCTTTGTCTGTGTCCAAAAATAAACAGTCTTAGAACCTGTATCACATCACTCTATGTCAAATGCAACTTGCCGAATTACAATAAGGTCCATTGTGAAGTCAACTCTACGCCGAAAATTCCCGAATAAATGCCGAATCCAACCGACCTGTCACCTCCGCTTGTCTTTTAAAAACGATATCGCATTGTCTCTGGTACACTTGACAACAACAGTTGAGTTGGAACTCCATTTCACGCCAGATAAGATTGTAATTCGCTTGGCAGATGAGAAGGGTTAAGCTTGGTAAAGCGTTGACAGTCGAAAATCGGCTTTGGTTGTACAGCTTTTAAGTTTATTTTTCAAGAAAGGTTTCTTGTGTGCTTGTAATGCAGTATTTATGCAGTATACCGGACTTTCGTCCGTTGACAGCGCCTATTTATTGCATGTTGCCGAAAATCGACTGAACGAATTAATGGGTTTAATTCCTTTGATTTAGTGAAGAATACATAAGAATGTTACTTTGTGGAATTCTTTCAAGGCGACGACGGAAGAATAATGTTAATAGTGCCCATGATAAATGTATTTTAGAAATCAATAGTTCGTAATTATATTGTAGAATTTTATATGAGATTTTCTTTTAGAAACAATCTTTAACAATCGTAATGATGTTGGATATAGACATTACCATAATATAATTATGTAGCAAATAAATTCTAAGAGAACACCAAAATACCCGACTGCATAAGAGTAATTATCGTAGTGTAGCTAGCCGCTGTGACATTTGTTTAAATAAGTTTTATTTAAATAGCTCTTGTAAAGTCGCTTATTTCTCTGGCAGTGTTTTTTTTTGAGAATAAACAACAGGACTTACAATTATTATTTTTTTAACCCACAACAGAGGTAATATAAAAGCTTACATAACTCACTCACCTGCGTAATAATGAAAAACGGTGATAACGATGATGAAAAGTTGAGTGTGTCCATCATCAAGTTCATAGCTATCTCTGTACCAAATTTCATAAAGATCCGTCCATACGTTTGGTCGTGAAAAGGTAACAGAAAGAGTTACTTTCCCTTTTATATAATTATAGTAAGGATAAAGTTTATTAGTGAACTTGGATTGTTTCACGTAGTTTCTATATAGTCATCGCTGAAACAATAAAAATATCACCAAATCCCGGTCCGATTCTCAGCAAACTTCAATTAACCCCGTGCGCCAAACAAACGGTGTTTCCTGATAAATCACGGTATTCACCGGTAGCTGGAGTCGAACCGGCTACCCGATAGCCCCGGGTCACGAGATACCATCGCATCGGGACATTCTGCCGCACGTTAATTGTGCTCCGGCGGCTAATTGACGCCATTTTGAAACCTCCGTGCTCTATACTCTATGGTTGATACGTCATTTTGAAAAATATAATTTGACATTATTTGTACATTTAAGACAATATTGAAATGTTCTACTTTATCACAATATAAAAGTAGAATTAGATAGTATTTTTATCCTGCGCAAAAAGGAAGGAGTTTTGTTTTGATATACTCTTATGGACTCAGATATTGTGTTTTTATTTTAATATAGAGATACTTGTAGATGTGGAATTTGCAAGTAATCCTTAAGTTAATTATTATATAGCACATATAGTTTATCTGCATTAGACTATTTTTATTGTTACAAAAATGCACGCAAACTAATATTGTAATTAGTAATAGGTAATTAAAAAGTCTTAACTGTTATCCAAAAACAAAACTATGTCGGCAAAAAACAACTTAAGTTTAAAAATAAGTATTCTACAACGATAAAGTTCGATCAAAGAACAAAATCGAATCGAAAATCAAACGGGATCAACCCGATGATAAATATTATAAAATAGTTCTCGTTAGGCGTTTTATATAAGCAATAACCATTAAAATAACTTTTACAAATCAAGCCAGCGTGGATGATTCACAAAGACTCCGATTTTATATTTTCACCGCGACCACATCAAAATTGTTTTAGTATTCCTCGAAAATAGTAATAATAATTAAGATCATGCACAGCCAATCTTTATTATGGTATATTATACCTAGCGAAGCCGGTTCGGGGTCGACGGCCGCTAGCTCGTGGGTGCTCACCACATTTCATAATGCATTTTTCAACTAAACGCAGCGAAGATACGGCTATCAGATAAACTTCTTGATACCCCATGATTTAAATAAAACTAATGACAGATTTTTTTCTTTTTAATTAACTCAATATTGCCTGCCGGTCGGACGCCGCTAAGCTGTCATCTAGATAAAACATAAAGTTGTCTATGGTCAGAATTTATTTTTCAATTTTCGTAGAATCGATTCCGAATTCGAAATTTGAGTTATGCTCGTGTCTAGTGCATTCAAGTTCAAGCACACTGAGTTTACTTTGTTATTTTAGGTTTCTTTTCGTTCTCAGGAACGCTACCGACACGACCGATCGTTGTAAAACTTTATTTCTGTCATTGAATCAATTACATTTGGGTCTATTTTCGAATACAAGCTAACGATAGCATTCTAATATGTAATAACTATAAAATTATTCCAATACAAAACTACTTGGCGAAAGGCAGACCGTATCACGTAAAAGCTGAATCTTAATACTATTTATAGTTCAATAGATTATCGCCTTTAACACGATTCAATTTGAGTTTAAGCTTCTTCGAGCAAGCCCGGGAGTTAGAAGGGGGACGTGTTGTAGGAAATTGCGATTTATTTTATTGTTTTTAAAGTTGTTTATTGAATGCGGGGTGGGTACAGAGCTGGGTATCAAGTTTCGTTCTCACTTCGTCAGGTGTCGCTGGCGGCGCTGTATTGTTTTGTTCACTTTTGTCCTATGGAGTGTGAACTCGACAAAAACTCGATGGGAGGAAGCGGGCGGCGTTCAGAATAACCCTTTTTGTTTTTTTTTTTAAGTTCGTTTGTGGAATATGAAAAGGCATGCGTTGAATGTTTGGGGGTCGATTCCTGTATGCTGATTTCGCTTTTTTTTGTGTCTGGGTAAAAGTGGAAGATGCATCTTTGTAAAGGACTGCATTTCATGCAATGCTGTATAAAATCTAATTGATTTAATTTGTGTATTTTGCGAAAAGAACACGTAGCTCAATTCTTTCAGGTGTAAGCTTAGAAAACCACCGACAAAAAAAACCGGCTAAAATCAAACGACTGAAAAACGGTTTTCGCACACCCCCATTGTTTTTTGATTACCTGTCTAATGATACGAGACGATGACGAAATGAAAAAAAAGATCACCACTACACGTATACGGGAGGTTCTCCAAATATTAATTTTCTAAAATTTTATTCTCCAACTTCCTCGGCATAACTAACCATGCCAAATTACAGATTTCTAGTACTAATAATCTTTGAGCAAATCTACGGACAGACAGACTGACGGATATGACAAAACTATAAAAGTTCCTTGTTTACTACGGAACCCTAAAAAGAAACAAAAGCTTGTCTATGATACCACAGATAATAATTATGAAACAGGTCTAGGAGTGTGTCGGCGAGGTGTGACGTCATCGATCATCTGTACCGATGTTATCCGATCCGGCGGCGATAGCGCGCTGTTAAATGGAAACTATTGTGACAGTTTTACTTTGGGCACTGGTTTGGATGGGCTAGCGTGTACAGACAGCAGAAACATTTCTCTTTTTTTTTCATTTTTTTTTCCCTGTCCGTACTTTAACTATTTCTTCTACTTATATTTTAGCGTAGAATTACAGTAATTACTGAGTAAATAGCATTTTATTCTTCGCTTACAATTAATTATATTTAAATTTCCATTGTCTTTTATAGAGTAGTTAGAAACACAAAAAGCGCTTTTATTATGAGTTTTCTAAAAACTCGAATGAAGTTCCTTGATTCCACATTTCATCTACGAATTTCTAAGTTGTGGAATACGTGAATGATTTCCTCGACACATAATTATAACCAAGGCGTCTTTGAATCGCGAATGAATTGGTATTAGTTCTAAACAAGATCGCTATGTCATAGACCACGTTTCAACGCAAGCTAATGATGAGGCTTCTTGGTAGTCAAGTACGAGCCTGTTAATTTTTTTTTTCTCAGCCATTACATACTGTCCCACTGCAGGGCAAAGGCCTCTCTTCCTACTTTCCTCTTTCCATTTTTTTCCAGCGTGTCAATATTTAAAAAAAATCTAATAGTCTTAAAATCATACAGAACAATGAAAAATATGTACCTATCTAGTTACAGAATTTGCTGTACCTATTTATGAATACTATAATTAATTCCATTTTTTCTGCCGGTACACGGAAAGCGACATTCAAGTTTTAATCCTCATCCCATGTAAGTATTTCAACACGGTCTTACTCTAACCAAGATCTCGTCAAACTAGCTGCATCTACTATATTCTGTCCTTCTTTAACCTTATGAGATTTGTCTTGGTTGGAGCGGGAGGGAGGTAGAGATATCCCGGAACAAACGTCGTCAGATGATGTAAAGATCAATACAGTGCGTAAGGTTCATAAATTGGTATGAAATTTTAAAATCTAGGCTAAATAATACGTAACTGTCAATACGATACGAGTCTGTCTTCGGATTATTGACCGCGAGTAGTATTTAGTATTGAGCGATACCATGGTTCTGATGTGTCAAAATGGTAGGTCGCAATCTTTTATCCAAAAAATTGTTTCTTTGCTAAATAAATAGTTTTCAAGGGCTTTAGGCATTTTTTTTTCTATAAACAATGCTAGGCCTAAAGCCAACACCAAAAGTAAGTATTTATTTATTTTATTTAGGTCATGAATGATAGATGTCCTGTTTTGACTGACTTCAAAGGTAGGAAGATATATTGAATTCGTCGCTATGTTTTTTATCTTTGCTCGACGATAATTCCTTATTGGTAAGTCCAATAAGTCCAAATAAGTCCACTTCGAATAGTTTTTTTTAAATTTGTAGTTGAATAGTGCAAAATTAGAGTACTGATTGGAGCCATTTTATTACTAGATAATAGACATTTGAATATATATCTTTATTTAAATACAAAAATAATCGATATTTTTTTAACCATATATATTATTATAGTGTTTTCTTTTTCATCCTTTTTTATCTTTTTAGTTTTCCCGATCTTAGTCACTGCATGAAGTTCTATAACAGCATTATGATCTCATTAGCATCGAAAGAATAGGTGTGGAATAATGCATTCAACGGTCGGACACGGCCTGTGGTAGGTAACGGAGTGCAGCCTTATCTTTATACGAAAATTGATATAAAATCGACGTCCAGCATACATGAATAATATCAGTGACGCTCAACGTTAGAGAGAAGTGCGCGACGCCATAGGAACAAAATATTAGAAAACTAAAAAAAACTATTTACTAGTAGTAACACCGGTAATTAAATTACTCTTCTTACTACTAAGTATGACGTATTCTCCAAATTGCTTGTCAAGCATTCTACTAATTTCTTGAATTAAAAACCATAACAAACTAAATTTGATTCAAATTCTAAATAATTACCTAGTATTATGATTTGCCTCTGCTTTTATTTTAAACTCCAGTCTTACCTGAAAATAAAAAAAATAAAGGTTTTACTTTTATTTAATATTTTTTAATTAACATAGACTGTCCCACTCCTGGGCAAAGATCCCAATTCCAAATTAAAAATAATAAGAAATAAAATCTATAGTTAATTCATCGGGATGGTTTTGATTTACCCCAGCTATATGACCTGAAGTGTCGTTGAAAAGAAACAAATTGTTTTTTTTGTATTTTTGGAATATTCTTGCACTTGGTTGCCAACTTGCCGGATGGTAAGCGACTGGCAGGCTTAAGTTAACTATTGCAATAACTAATTATAAAAGTACTAACTACACGATTGGATCTGTAAGGAATGAGGATAAAGAGACCCCAACAATGAACTTTAAGGGCTACCTTGAATCTAAGGCTAAACTGGCTAGTAAAAAGCTTGGCATCATTAACAAGATTAGGCGATACTTCTCACCGGGACAACTTCTGCATCTGTATCAAGCACAGGTCCGATCGTGTATGGAGTACTGCTGCCACCATTTTGATGGATCAGCCAAGTATCAGACTCAGATTACTCAGAGATATCGATCCACATTCTTGTTGCGTACTGCACAAGATTGGAATTCTTTGCCGCCATCTCAGTTTCCTGAGACCTACAATCTTGGAATTTTCAAGGCTAGAGTGAATCGTATCTTCTGGATCGACGAGCTCCATCCTCGGCCACACCTTCGCTTAACATCAGGCGAGTTGGTGGTCAATCGTAGATCTATCTTGTATATAAAAAAACTAATTTCCTACCATGAGGCTGTTTGTCGGCACATTTGACCGTGATTAGAGGGTTAGGTACAAGTAGAGGATTCGATCCGGGATCCCGGTCATATTTTAGTCCCGAAATTTTCGGGATCAAATTAAACGAATCCGGGGATTTTCGGGATAGATTTTTTTTTTAAATAAGTCAATAAAAATGTGCGTGAAACGAACTGCACTTACCTTGATTTGACTTTTTGACAGCCATCTTGTTTACACAGCTGATTTCATTTGTTTTTGCTAACGACTGGTACCCCCGGGTACCGGTAGTAATTTATGAAGTTTCTGGTCAATTTAATTTAATAATATGAGTACCTATAAACATTGATCTCTTTAGCTAAAAAACCTATAAAAAAGACTATATGTCTTTTTTATAGTTTATCTAAATAAGTCTAAAGAAGTTGAATTTTTGAAGTTTATTGTTAGTTTCATAAATTATTTACAGAAGTGCCTAGATTGCTTATTTTATAAGAAAGTATAATTTTGTTTAACCGCCTTTTTGAAGATTTAAAACTTAAATATTATATGTCCTCACAAAACTAGAAGATAAATAAAAAAATGATTTTGATATGTTTTACTGTCTTTTTGCTACCACTTTCCATTACCAATACAATCCTGGGACTATCCCGGGATCCCGAGATTAACTGTAGATAATCCCGAAATCCCGGGATTAGAAAAATCGACCGGGATCTTATCCTCTAGATACAAGTGAGATGGTATTAGAGGATTAGAGTGTAAAATGTAATATTGGTTTGCAGTGACAGGAGGTCAGTCCATAGCCTACATAAAAGTCAATTCCCTCAAGCCCCTTAATGGACTTTCACATTATGCCCGGGAAGAGAAGCAGCTATCTTCTATTTTTTTTAATTTCTGCCAGTTCAGCGTGGTCCAACATTGTGCCAGTTTATCTCAATATAATAAAATTGGAAGTTGATTTTAAAAAGACTTCCCGTAAAGAGTACGGTTGTTAATGACTCCATCGTTTAATGTTAAAAGCTCTGGTTTTACTACTGCAATATTGCTGCTGTAAATTTTCGGCTAATTAACGAGGTATTTGAGATTTGTAGGGTTCATTACCATTTTGTGGAGCATTTTAGGTTTACGCGTGACCGATAACTCGTCTGATGTTGGGTTCATTCCTCACTCTACAGTTTAGGTATAATACATTATAAATAAATACATAAACCCTGACGTAGGACACTTCAGAACTTTTCCGCGTGCCAGAAGAGATAAGAGCTACACGACAGAACGGGATGCACTCTGTCTCTGTAGTTTAATATAAGAGTGGGCATATAGGAGAACTGTTATCGCGCAATCTCTCATACATATACGGGAAAAACGTTTTCTACCACCATACATTAAACACATCAGCAAAAATCGTCAAAACGCCTCACGTACATACTTAGGTAATTAATGGACGCCCCCTAAATCATCCCGGCTTAACATGATCGCTAATTAGTGAAGTTTTTATACCAGGAAACAGTTACTGATTGACTAATAAACTGACTCCATCATAAGTTTATTATTTGAAAGCTTTTACAGTTTTATACTTGATTGATTGAACGCGCGGCGGCGGTGGATGGCTTCATACCGACAACACTTGAATTGAGAGAACTCTGAACGGCCTCTCTGCGAGTATCACGCAGGGTTCTCCGTTCAGAATTCCGCGTTCAGCGTTAGAGTAACTGTGTTAATTTTTTACAAAAAAAAAAAAAAAAAAAAACTGTGTACATTTCCTGCTTCGCTTTGGGTAAAAATATAAAAAAAATTATGATAGGTACACTCAAATGTGTATGCTATAATGTGCCACAGATATACCTATTCTTTTATATTATATTTTACCACCCATTTCTCGTTGAAATGCCAATAATCCGTACTCAGCTATATCGATTCACATTCCTGTTGCGTACTGCACAAGAATGGAATTCGTTGCCGCCATCTCTGTTTCCTGAGACCTACAATCTTAGAATTTTCAAGGCTAGAGTGAATTATTATTATTCATTTATTTCAGACATTGTGTCCATATACATTAGATTACAAAATTATAAAATTTGATTACGTCGTAGTTTGATTACAAAATAAAAAATAAAAATACCAATATGTCATTCAAAAATATAAGAGTCAAGAATTACAATAACAACAATTACTAACAACAATAATTACAATAAATTAGTTAAAAATTAAAATATGTCAAATGATGAAAAATAAATGTCAATAAATATTTTGAATGTCATATTAGAATACACATAGTCACAACAAAAAATAAATCATTTTAACCTAAACTTCGGCTTGGATCCGGAATGCTCAATATGCATCTTTGTCCAGTGTTGCATTATTGGACACTCCAAATCCATCCGGGAGGCGAACACTTGCAGGTAGGTATTGGAGCTGGCCCGCACGCGCCGCATCAGGGACGCAACTCGTTTGCGCATAATGGCAGGGAAGCCGTCTATCCGCGCATCCGTAAACATCCCCGATGCGCTGCACCAGCGAGGCAGCTTCATCACCGCCCTGAACGCGTTATTGTAAAGAACACGCAGAGCGTTATACGACTTTTTGGTGTGCTTGACCCATAGACTGCACGTGTAAAAGGACTGACAATACGCTCTAAAAAGTGTAACCTTAACTTGTTCAGTACACCGTGCAAACCTACGAGCCAGCATATTAGCCCGAACTGACAATGCTCTGCGCTCTCTCTCAATGTCCATATCATCCTAAAGCGTCTCAGTGACCCAATGTCCCAGGTATTTAAAGTGCGAAACTTTTGTTAAAGTGCTCCCGTTTAAAGTGACTGGTGGGACTGTATTGTAGGTTTTCGAGCCTGCTTTAAACACCATAAGTTCACTTTTGTTCGCATTATATCTAAGCCCATGAGCCTCCGCATAACGCTCGCAGATCACGATTAGCTGTCTGAGAGCACTGATAGATGGGCTCAGCAGCACCATGTCGTCCGCGTAACTAATGTTATTCACAGACACACCATCAATCGAGCAACCGACGCGAGTGCTGCTGAGCTCACGGATCAGGCGGTCAATGTACAGGTTGAAAAGGCAGGGTGAAGATAAGCCACCCTGTCTCACACCACATTCCAGCCTGTACACATCCGATAGTGACCCCGCCCACCTCACATAATTACTTTGATTGCTATACCAATATTTTAGAAGCGATATAAACTGAGGAGGCAACTCTGTCTCATCCGACAACTTCCGCCACAACCTGTCATAAGCCACAAGGTCAAACGCTTTTGACAGATCTAGAAAACAGGCATAGACAGGCGTGTTTCTATCTGTGTAGTACTGAACGGTATGCTTGAGACTCAGTATCGCTACCTCAGTTGAATGCCCAGGTCTAAAACCGAATTGAGCGTCATGCAACTTTAAATGATGTCGCAACTGAGTCTCAATCACACCGTCCAACACTTTGGCAATGATTGTCGCGAGAGATATGGGTCTGTAATTACTTACACTTGACACATCTCCCGTTTTATTTTTCACAATTGGAACAACCACCGTCTTCATCACGGCCTCTGGTAGGTATGAATGTCCAATACAGAAAGTGAAGAACATTGCGAGCACCCTCGGCAAATGAACTCCAGCATGTTGCAGGTGTTCAATACTAAGTGAATCGTGGCCGGGGGATTTTCCTCGCTTCATGTCCTTCAATACCTGCGCAACGTGCTTAGCCGTAATACGAAAGACTGGTTGCTCCGACTGTGCTATACCCACCTGTGTCCCAAGGTTTGCAGGTTCTAAAGGAGACTGCACTCTAAAATGATTTTTAAACAAATTAGCAATCTGGCTAGGGTCACTAATGCCCTCCACGCTCACCGGAACACTCGGCTTTGGATTCAGTTTATTGGTCTCTTTCCAGAATTGATTAAAATTTTTTGCAGAATGCTGTGTCGCGAGTATATCCATTTTTATTTGGGTTTCGTTGTTTTTACACCACTTCATTTTATTTTTAAATATCTGGCGCGATTCTCGCATTTTGTTAAATATGAGACCAGATTTGGGCTTCCCGTGCGTAACCCAATCATGAAAACGAAGCCGAGCCTCCCCATGCGCCTCTTTACAATGCTTATTCCATCCTATAATGAACCGTTTCTTCTTAAAACTACGTTTACTTATTTTAGAACACTCTGAAGATGCATCTCTGAGAATTTTAACTATTTTGTCATACATTTTATCAATTACCATTCTATGCTCTAAATTATTACATAATATATCACTACATTTTCGAAATTCATCCGGAAAATCGACGTCGCGCAACTTTTCAGAACATATTTGATAATATCTATCAATCTGCTGTTTATCTCGTTCCCCCCAGGCAACACTATCTAGTACGGAAGTTAGTGGTTTGACTTTAGGTACTATAAAATTTAAGTCACAGTTAACCTCAATAGCGAAATGGTCAGACGTTGAAACTTCATACCTTATATTAGCGCTTACAACTGTTTTTCTAGCGACTTCTGTAGTGATTATGTGATCTAGCCATGATGTAGCCCCACAAGCATTACTTAAATATGTATAAGAGTTTGAATGCAAGCCCAATATATCTATATCTGCGCATGACCACTTCTGCTCCACACAAAAGTTTAAAAGCTCCGTACCAAACAATGCACCTGGTTTTGCGTTAAAATCTCCTAAAATATACACAGAATCTATATTACAGCTTTCAATAACAGCATTAATTTCTCCAAGGCAACTTATAAACATATCCAAATGTTGTAGTTTGTCTGTGGGCATGTACACAGACATCACGAGAAACTCACGATTTTCAAGTTTCACTTTAACTGCCGCTATACGTGCACTTGTACACTCGACAACCGACACTGACTGAAAAACATTCTTACGCCAAAGTATCCCCAATCCGCCATGTGCCCTGCCCTGAATCCATGTCGTCGGGTCTACAGCTGATTTCCCAGTAAATGCAAAATCCGGATCGATATTTCCTAGGTATGGTATTTCATCTGGTAGAAGCCAAGTTTCCTGCAGCGCCAGAAAGTCCGCCGTCTGACACAATTTTCTAACGTAATCGACAGAATTCTTGAGTGAATAACAATTAAAACTCACAAATTTTGATTTATTTATTATTTGGGTTTGACTGCAATCCATAATCTTTATGTTTAAATTCAATAAATTTTCTAACCGTTATGCCTTCTGGCCATAAGGAGTCCTCTAAAAATCTAGATAACTTCGCGCTAGGTACAAACATCTTGTATGCATTATATTGCCTCTCAAACTTCGTTTTGATTTTCGTCATAGTAACGCGCACTTGTGTCTTGCCCAATATATAGTTGACTATGTCACTTTCCGATGTACTTCTGTCCACATTGTTTATAAACAGGGGAACTCTAATATCAGCTGCTTTAAATTTTTCGCTTAAATTATTTTGCGCTCGGCCTTCCAAAGTGTTAAAACGATTTTTCGATCTTTTTCGTTGTGCTAAGATCCATTGCTCGTTTGATTTCTCGGACGTAAACTGTCCCTCTGCACTTAGAATATTCGCAAAGGTTTTAATAGATATCTTCTAGATCGACGAGCTCCATCCTCGGCCACACCGTCGCTTAACATCAGGCGAGTTGGTGAATCAATTGTAGATCTATAGTGTATAAAAAAGAACAAAAAAAAAGATTTTTTGTAGATTTGTTAGGATGGAAAAAAAAATACTAAAAAAATAGGCGACTAAAAAAATATACTTTTAAAAGCGTACTGATTTTCGAACTATATAAATTCATAATTATAGTTTAAAAAACTGAAACAACCGACTTCAAAATACGCAATTTCGTTTACTTGGAAGATTTTTGGAGATTTATTGAAGATCTTGGGAGATTTTTCTTTCCCGTGACTCTACCAGTAGTGCCATGGATAAAACAGCATTTCCCATGACACTACTCCTTCGGCAGTGGTGTCATAGTAAATTCGATTAGCCTTGGAACTATCGGTTAATCTTACTATGAATCTATAGAATATGAAGTAAAAGCATAACAAATCTCAATTCTCAACACTTTTGAAGATAATAGAACATCCTTAAGGCATTTTAGTATCTATTTGCCTTATATATCTTGGTGTTGCACTTTTTAACACGCTTTTATTAGGTGGACCTGTATGTAACTAACTATATAAGTATATGTAATGAAATCTAAGGTAACTAATTTAACCATCTTCCAAGGATCGTAGCGTCATGAAAATTGGCAGCTGTATGTAGTTCTGATGATAATACAATAATATGGTACTGTCTAACTGATCTGATGATGGAGCCAGAAGATATAAACTAGAACTTCATGATGGAACATCGTATCATAGCTGTGTTTTGGATTTGTTAGAAAAGTCTTGTAATGAACTTTGACCACAATAATTTGTAGCGTGTTTTTTAGTTTTTTAAACTGTAATTTATTAAACATACAGGATGGCATTATCACTGTTCACAAGTCACGATACACGTCTAACTGCGTTGCGCGACGTTTCGCGACTGAAGTCGAGTCGGGCGATTGCCTTACTGGAGGCTTGCCACGCAGAGCTGGAGTTAACCCACCTACGTATAATACATCATTGTAAAAAAGTTGTTAAAGCAATTCTTCATAAGAACAAAAATTAATAGCTACAAGTACGGCAATAATCCTAAGTATAGCGAGAGTTTATAACCAACTTAATCATGATTTTAGTCTTTAATCACCTCTATAAATTAAACACACACCTATTATTTTTCATTGTGAATGAAGATTACGCATACCCAAGTAACACAAGTCGAGCGAGCTTCTTAAAATAAAATTTAAATATTAAAACCACATTAAGGATCGCGACGACATTTTTATTATCGAAAGAACGAAATAAATACGGAGTCAAAATGCAAAATTAATATTATAATATGCCTTGCTTTTGTTTGCTAAACGATGGAGAATAGAATCCGGGCGGAATAGCATAGTTTACATAAATTAATTACTTATTTGAACAAAAAAAACTATCGTTAGTTTGTGTATAATGTCGTCGACATAGCTACTTTATGGAACGAAATGTCATTTGGATCTGTGAGACTGGTTCCGTACAAACTTGGGAATAGTTTTTGTAATTTATTTTATAAGCTATAAGCTTTTATAGATAAGGCTGATTATTACTCTAGTTTTAGTTTTTAGTGTTTACTAATTCTGGTACTAATAGACTATAAAGTTTTTATGTAACTTCATAGACTTGTAACGCCAGACTTCGAATTAGGGTCTCTTTAACCGACGTCCAAAAAGGAAGAGGTTCTCAATACAACTGTATGTTTTTTTTGTATATTTGTTCAGCGATTACTTAGCCAATTATGAATTGATTTTGATGATTCTTTTTTGCTTGATAGGATATATTCAGAGGTGGTTCCATATAAATTTTATCAATGGTTCAGTACTTTGGTTTTCAAAACAAAATAGCTGGAAAATATGTCATAATGTTGCTGTAATATAAATGAATAAGTTTATAAACTGTTGTGTTTTTTGTCGTGCGTTTGAGTTGTATAAATACAACTCAAACGCACGACAATAAACAGATGAACCGATTTTAATGAAACATGGCTAAGATCACGCTCGATGAAATCCTCTTTCAAACAAAAAAAATTAGATCAAAATCGGTCAATCTGTTGAGAGCCACCGTGCCACAGACAGACACACAGATACACAAGTCAAACTTATAACATCCTTCGTTTTGGGTCGGGGCTTAATAATTATAGTTTAAAAAACTGAAGCAACCGACTTCTCATGGATGCCATTGTCAGAACTAGACCAAATTGAAATGGGACCACACGGGAAGCACCAGCTGTCAAATAAAAAAATAATCATCAAAATCGGTTCACCCACTCGAAAATTCTGAGGTAACAAACATTCTATTCAACAAAAAAATACAGTCGAATTGAGAACCTCCTCCTTTTCTGAAGTCGGTTGAAAAGAAAACTCTTTGACAAGTATTATATTTGTATAAACTACTTTGCAAAAAGGTAAATGACCTTTGTACTATAACGACTTCAGTGTTTTACTAGTGTACTGCTATGGTTAATCATAGATAGATAGATAGATAAACTCTTTATTGTACACACCATAAAATTTACAATCAAAATAAATTAATTAAAAACTAGTGTAACAACTGGCGGCCTTATAGCTAATAGCGATCTCTTCCAGACAACCTTAGGATGGAGAGGAACGAAAAGAAAGTAAAATGACGGGGCGTGCAGTAATAGAGAGGGGAGAAAAAAATAATATTTATTTTCTATATCTGATAGTTTGTAAATGTGGGGGATACGAGCACCTTTGGCGGGCCATATCTTGCACAGATCACATCTGAGTATAAAATTATATAATAGGCTTTAGATAGAAGGCTTTATAAACCTTCATTTTATTTTAAGAGACCTATTTTCATCATCGTCATCTCAGCCATAAGAAGTACTGCTGGACATAGGCCTCCCCCATGGATTTCCAAAAAGACCGATTGGAAGCGGCTCGCACCTATTTTAACATGTTAAAAAAAAGTAATTACTACGGAACTCTAAAAACAATTGAAAAATGTTAGAACTTGGCGGGAGTTGAACCTGTACAACCACTTCTACAATATTATGCGGACCTCTAAAACCAGTCACTCATCCTTAATGGTACCTAATTCTTATCTTTCGTCTAGACCACGATTCACTTGGCTTAAATAAATCGACATTTTTTTAGGGTTCCGTACCCAAAGGGTAAAAACGGGACCCTATTACTAAGACTTCGCTGTCTGTCAGTCCGTCTGTCACCAGGCTGTATCTCATGAACCGTGATAGTTAGACAATAGAAATTTTCACAGATGATGTATTTCTGTTGCCGCTTTAACAACTAATACTAAAAAACAGTATAAAATAAATATTTATAGGGCTCCCTATACAACAATTATTATTTTTTGCTCTATATTGATAACGGCAACAGGTAGACGCTTGAAATATTCACAGAATATTGAGATATATTACTCACTCACTTTAAAAATGGATAATTAAATTAAAATAAAATTAATATTTAAGGAGGGCTCCCATACAACAAACGTGATTTTTTTGCCGTTTTTATTGGTACGGAACCCTACGTGCGCGAGTCCGACTCGCACTTGGCCGGTTTTTTTAATTCCACCGAGTGACAAAAAGACATATAGCATAATGCTACTGAATGTCAAATGTCAGTTTCCAAATACATTTTGCGAGTCAAAGATTAATGGCTACTTAAAATTGGAGCGAAGATAATAGGTATTTTAATTCTTGCTTGAAATTATATAAAGAAGCGTTGTTGATTTTATCAGCTTTTTATTTTATCATACTCGTAGCTTATAAAACTGAAACAACCGATTACTTTTTTTTTTGTATTGGAACAGCATTAAAGCATTTGTCAGTGTCAAGTAAGTATTAGGATTTTTTCAAGTTTCTTGAATAAAACAAGTTGTAAATGTTCTAGTTACAATCTAAGTCACGTATACAGTCCATTTATAAGTCGAGTCCTGCTTCAGTAAAGTGGTGGCGACTTTACTAGAAGCTTCTATGGAGTTTTGCCGATAACGTAAAATCACACGTTTCACTGCTTTATTTCACTTGCCCACACTCACGCACTTTATCGAACACTTAATGAATAAACCCCCACCATTTTTATAGCATTAATGTTCAAAATAACACAAGTTTAGGAAAATAAAACAAAGCAACAACATCTTACTAAGACGTTCCCGCCAAAACTCCAACAACCGACTTCTAAATACTCAATTTCGTTTACTTGGTTGACATATTTTTCCAGTTATTTCGTTTTAAGCCAGAACCGATTCTGATTGAGAACCTCCTCCTTTTTGGAGTCGATTAAAAAGTATCTTGAGTAAGTTCCAAGTTATTCTCTTGTCAGTTAAGTTTCAAGTTATCCAGCCATGAAGACAAGAAACGAGAATCATGTACCTATTAAAAATATGTAAGTAACATTGAAAATCTAAAGTGAAAGCCTACGCCTTATAAGGGTTAGGTCAAAGTAGGGTCGCTAGAGCGACCTCCAAAGTGACGTCTACTGGCCAATGTAACCAGAACTATGGTTTATTATTATTATTTTTTATTCGACGATAGACTTGCGCTTGACCGTCAACTCACCTGGTGTTAAGTGACAGTTACGGTCTACGATGGAGAGCGCTTGCCTAGAAGAAACCTATTCACTCGCGATTTGAAGACACCTAGATTATATCTATACGGAAAGACCCATTCAGGAAGCGTATTCCACATTTTGGCGGTACGCACAATGAAAGTGTAGCCAAAGCGTTTCGTACGTGTTTTCGAAATATCAACCATGTAACGATGTCGCTTTTTCGTGCTTCTTACTGTCCGATAGAAAAATGAAAAATGTTTAAGTATTCACTTTTGTTAAAGGAAAATAGCGTTTAAGAGGTCTTATTGTTATTTTGGTGTTGGCGCCTGTTTGAAATACATAATTCCCATTGAATTTTGTAGCGTGAGTATAGAGTAAATAAAAATAAGTACTTAACTCTTCTTACCATTAAATATAATGGTAAGCTTTTACTGAAAGTTTTTCTTTTTAGAATATGTTTTGTCTCTTTTTCGCATAACTATTCGAGTGAGAAGTCGATTACGAAAAAATTTGTTTTAGATTTTTGTCGTTTGTGGATACTTATATCTTGTTTGTCATAATATTTTGTGTTAAAACAAAGGCAATTAAGATTTTATTTATAATTATTATCCATTTATTTATTTTATGTCTTAATTATTAGCTTTTTACAATAAATAATATAAAAAATAAATGGCATAAAAAACTTAAAAACTAGTAGTTTATTTCTTAATTATTAGTTTTTTTTATAATAAATATCTAATATAAAAAAAAATGCATAAAAAGCTTAAAAACTATGGTGCCGCCGACAACGGCTACAAACAGAAATCTCCTGACAATGCGCACCGTATCTAGAATGACCGCCTTTTTATTCGATCCTATTTATTATTATTTTACACACCCGGGCAAAGGCCTCCCCACCTCCTTCCATAATTCGCGGTCCATTGCTGCCTCCTACCAATCTTCCCGCTGCCAATATTCTAGGCATGCCAGCACAACATTATGATTATTATAATGCCTATTATTCTATGTATGATCTATTTTAGAGGAAAAACTATGTGATATACATAAGCATGTCATCAGTAAAAACTATGTGATATACATAAGCATGCATGTCATCAGTAAAAACTATGTGATATACATAAGCATGCATGTCATCAGTAAAAACTATATGATATACATAAGCATGTCATCAGTAAAAACATTGACCTGAAGGACAATTTAAATTTTCTCACAATTTCGGAGCTCGAAAACATAATTTATGCTAATGTTTTGCTATTTTTAATTTCATTATTCACTTTTATTTAACTATAGAGCTATTTTATTTAAAAAACGTGCAAACTAAATCAATGTTTAATTTATCGATGTCAATATCGATATTTCTTTTAACGCTAAATAAGTTAGATTTTAAGAAAATCGTGTTTCGTCTAAAATCAATTTTACTTTTTTTTAAGTACGGCTCGAAATCAAATCCGAATTCCAACAAGTAAATTAAATTAAGTTTTCATACGTGGATACTTTTTAAAAATGCACGAGAGAGATAGCTGCGCGCTTTGAGTCTAACCACAGAACCGGAAAGGATTACATGTACGAGAGGAGACTATACCCAGGTGTGGGTGGACACACGATGAAGGAATTCATCCATTTATTGTTACCAATATTATGAACTTAAATATGTTGATATTGCTAATGCTCATATGCTAAAATGCTGAACGGATTTTAATGAAATTTGGAATAGACGTAGCTTATGCTCTTTAAAAACTCAACCTACTTTTGTCCCTAATAGCTTATAGTCTTTAATAATTAAAATCTCAGCATAGTTTTGTAAAAAAGGTTCCTTTATTATAGCGAGTGACATCGCGTTACGCAGCTATATTATAAAGTGTATATATATTTTTTCTTTATTTTTCCAACGCCAACTCGCCTGATGTTAAGCGACGTTGCTGTCTACGATGGAGCACGCTTACCTGGAAGAAACTAATTCACTCGCGATTTAAAGACACCCAGATTATATCTATCGAGAAAGACCCACTCAGGAAGCGTACAACAATATACGCATTCCATCGCATTCATAACCTCTCCTCTGTCGTCACAAGTAGAACAGACGTTCAATCAATCCGCTGTGACGCACGCTCCGCTCGTCACCAACGTCCAGCTGTCACCATGGCATGACATTATGGTAATGTATATTTATACTCTATGACTTTCTTTCACATTAGAGTATAGTTTGATATCACCCGGTAGCATTCCTGATTCGGCTCGGACGCTGTGTTTGTGACGTTGACAGCTCCGAATATGTCACTTTGTTGGGATACACATTCTTTGTGTATTTTATGTGAAGCACATTTAATGAATAAAACAAAAGTAGGAATTTGTGTATTAGCCGCCTGTAAAAAAATCGGGGTGTAGCTCTGCCGTATTGTGAATATGTATGCATGAGTAGCGCCGGCAATTTTAAGGATTGGGTAAAAATTATGCAAAAGAAAAATGATTAAATATGGTAAAGTAAATTTATATTTCGCCGTCAGTAACTAAAAGTCACTCAATTAACATTTTTTTTTGTAATTAAATGCTCAATATATAACACACATTTTTCACTCACAAAAACCTTAGGTTTTTGCTAGTTTTGACTAATGCAATTATCAATCCATTTTACTAATCTTTTGGGAAAAAACAAAAATTTCCAAATCTAGCTATGTAGAATTATACACTCTCAGTCAAAGTTACCCACTACAGCAGCTGCAGCAGTAACATTTTATAACAACTACGTTACATCTGCTATAAAACAAGATCTGCTATAAGAATTTTATACCTAAAATATTTTTTTACTAATAAAAATGTAAGAATGTATCATCTTAGCGTCATTATCAATCCATTTTACTAATCTTTTGGGAAAAAACAAAAATTTCCAAATCTAGCTATGTAGAATTATACACTCTCAGTCAAAGTTACCCACTACAGCAGCTGCAGCAGTAACATTTTATAACAACTACGTTATATCTGCTATAAAACAAAATCTGCTATAAGAATTTTAAACCTAAAATATTTTTTTACTAATAAAATATTTATTGTCTATGTCTAGGATAGCCCATAGTCCCGACGTAAGAACATTCTCTACACTGATGTAATGTGCCCGTAGGCGTCCCAGAACAAGATTTTGTCCTTTAAACGACACCATTGTAAGTATATCGCGCTCGATGCGATCTCACACAGATCTGGATTATCTGGGAAAAGGGTGCGTGTGCTGTGGCGTACACACGGACGAATAACGTTACGAGCTTTCTATTCAAAAATTTCCAACAGCGCTAGCGTAACTCCGTGTTTCAGGAAGCTGAGATGGTGGACGCACGTACCTACACAGCGACCTACATACACAAAGAGCCGTCCCAATTTCCATGCCATAAGTGACAATCCGTCAGACCTTTTACGATGATCACGATATGATTACTATGGTCTACTAATGTCGAGCACAGTTTCGAAATTGGAGATAACAAATTCCTGACGTATGTTTCGGTAGTACGAATACGAGTGCATAGTGATTTACAAGTAGAAAGGAAGTTAGAAAATAATTTTGTGACCGAATGATGAATTTGAGTTTGCTCTGGGCAGGAAAAGTAATTGTATAACTCCCTTGGATCTCATTTCTGTGTGTTAACTATGTCATTCTCAACATAATGTTGCATAAATTAATGTGGAAATATCCTCCAATTAATATTTGTAGTTTGTAATATAATGACGTTCCCTATTAAATTAGTTTAATTTAAATATTATCACAGTAATCAATTATGACCACAGCAAGTCCTAAGTTTTATAAAGAATTCTTTATCGATTATTGATAGTGAGAAAATTGCCATAAGAAACTGTCAAATCACTTAAATTTATTTTCTAATCAATACAAAACCGTAATAGCACCGTGTGTCAAGAACTAAATATATTGTTAGGGCCGTTTATAGTCCACCCTGGTGCGAGGGCACTTGAATACAGCATCGATGTCACCTGCCTGTAGTAAGAGCCTACTAAATGGGGACTTCTTGGCGCAGGATCAGTCGGAAGTGGGACCCTGACATACAAAAAAAGGGTCGTATACAGGAAACATTTGTCAAACAAATCCGCGAACTTGCTCCCCATTCCCCAGCCGCCGTGTGTACGATCCCCACGAACCTCGCCACAGGGTTGTGTTCCAGAGTAACAAGGCCCGAGGTACACGCTATATTCTCCATATCCCTTATTTAACGACGTATTTGTTCTAATGTCTGTGAGAGCCGAAGCCATTATTGTTGCGCCGTCTTCGCTATTCGCAGATTCGAAAACAATTGAAATCGGAATCTGGAGGGAATTGTTATCAGATTTCGAAGGTAATAACAATAAGATGCGCTCTATCTTCTTCTTTTTTGTATTGGACTCGCATTAAAGCATTTGTCAGTGTCAAGTATTACGATTTTTTTCAAGTTTCAGTCACAATCTAAGTCATGTATACAGTCAATTTATAAGTCGAGTCCTGCTTCAGTAAAATGGTGGTGACTTTACTAGAAGCTTCTATGGAGTTTTGCCGACAACGTAAAATCACACGTTTTACTGCTTTATTTCACTTGCCCACACTCACGCACTTGATCGAACACTTAATGAATAAAACATCACCATTTTTATAACATTAATGTTAAAAATAAACACAAGTTTATGAAAATAAAACAAAGCAACAACATGTTACTAAGACGTTCCCGCCAAAACTCGATGCGCTCTATCTATGAAACGATGAGTCCTTTAGAGGTACTTGTTTTTTTTAGGATCGAGGAGCACTGACCTCTGATCCACAGACTGGTGGCTGTGAAAATATGTTAACCGTATTTATTAGTATTTTTGCGCTATAGTGTCAGCCTGGCTAGTCACTCTCAAGTTGAAAATCAATCCCCAAGCACCTAACAGTGTGTTCTGGTTATATCCATATACCAGTCTAGGTATATCGTGTGGTTAAAGATGGCAAATATTTATCACCATCGATCACACCACCATTTCACATCGTGCGAACTGTGGTCATCTTCCTAGTCTGTCGTCTATAAAAAAAAAAAAAACCAAATAATATTTTTAATCATAATTTATATTTTATTATTTATATATGTAACCAAAATTCCGTTCCATCGCAATATACACCAAACAGAGACCTCGCTTAACTCAGTAAAAAATTTAGAACACAAAATAAACATTCCACAAACTACAATACCCTAGAGGCTAGTGAAGCACGTCTATATTCACACTTATTTTGAAAAAAGAAGTTCACCATACATGGGCACATAGTTGCATGCGTTCATGCGCTCCATGCACATGCGCATACGTCCAATCAGACACCTCGCCGTACAATTACACTCGCCGGCTTGTTGAATTTCGCAACGAGTTAAATGGCCAGGCGTTAGGTGCAAAATGGGATAGCTAAACAAAATGTTAATAAAGTTAAGTAAATCGTTAATGCGCGAGCAAAGCGAGTCAGTATCATTGAGAATGATTTTATTTCATATTTTTATCCATGGTGTCGTGAAATTTACGAAATCAACAAGTGAATAAATTACTGTTTAAACATAGATTAGGTACCTAATTTTTGTTTGTAAAAATAACAATTACAACGCACAATGTAGCTGCTAATAGGCAAATGCCTATTTTTAAATTACTTGCTAAAATACAAGTTATAATGTTTCCTACATTTCCAATGTCTGAATCTGGCAATCCTACAAGCCTACGTTGGTATAAATCTGTCACCGCGAGTAAACTACCCATGTTTTGAGTTATACCGCGGTAACTAACAAGGTGCCTCAGTAACGTAGGTTCTTCTAGTTATACGCTTTCCTTACTTGGCGAGGATGAGCATGGGAGGTTTTTTTTTGTAAGGTTGTCGGACGTGCGTTGATGAGACTGGAGTGGCGTGTGGACATACTGTCTACATAACTGATTTTTAGTCTGTGAATGGACGTGGTTTTCATAAGCGCAGCAAAAAAATTCTTAATCTATGATAATTATATATTAGTATTCCCTTATAGAAACTAAACATCCTAAGGTTATGTTTTTTTTTTATTATGGAAAAGAAGTAGTGTTTTTTGTAATGTTTTTTTTTTTATACAAGATAGATCTACGATAGACCACCACCTCGCCTGATGTTAAGCGACGGTGTGACCGAGGATGTAGCTCGTCGATCTAGAAGATATCTATTCACTCTAGCCTTGAAAATTCCAAGATTGTAGGTCTCAGAAAACAGAGATGGCGGCAAAGAATTCCATTCTTGTGCAGTACGCAACAAGAATGTGGAATTGTGGATGTTTGACTGTTTTTAATCCGTGGTAAAGGATTTCTGGGGGATCGTAATAGCTCTCAATCTAACTAGATTTAGTTAATCTGAAAATGATTAATGTTTATTTTATTTTTATTGGAAAGATGTCTTGATCAAACTTTTTAGATAAGATGCAGGAAAATCAGTTCAGCCGTTAAATAAACAACGGGTTTTCTTAAATTTTAAAATTATCTTCTGTCTATGCAACATACTGTCTACTATCTTCAAAGTGTCAGTGTACGTTTCGCAGTTAATAAAGTCGTCCTGGACACGGCACGCATTATCAGGAGGTCCGTCAGTCTGCAGCACCACAGCCAGCAGCTAAAGTACCGCACTGCCGGCATCAGATTTTGAAATATTTATATATTTTTATATAGTTATTGCTTATGGTATATGGTTTTATGGGTTTTATAATATTTAGGTATACATTTTTATATAGTTATATAAAGTTATGTAAATACTTAAAAAAATTGAAGAATAAATGTAATATGACAAAATAAAAATAAACCACTTGCTCAATATTTACAACCAATATTCGTGCCGAAAACCAACTTCTATCTTACAAGTTATAGGTATAACGATTCCAACGCAATACACCGTTTCGTGATTCAAGATACAAGATTCGTCAACAAATTACACTCAAAGTTCAAAACAATACGACCGAATAATTCTCAACTTTAATTTTCTAATAAAAATGCCATTCTTAAACATAAATAATGTGTATAAACAAACCGTCTCATCGGTGGTCGACGCCCACCGACTAACGGTCGTTCAAATTTCGACATACACGCGGCGCGTGCGCAGTAATTGTAACGTGAACATTATTTGTCTAATGGCTATGTCGCATTTAATTTACATATAATTGTTTAAGTCATAAGGGAAAAATATACTCATCAATAAGATTATATGAAACTTTAATAACCAAACTTATGATAAACTAATTGAAATGAAAATATTTTTTTAACAGATTTATCGCGTATATTTTACGTACAATTTTTTATATTTCTCTTTAACGTCAGTTCATAAAATTATGTAAAATATACGCAATAAAACCGTTAAAATTTGTTTTCATATCAAAGACTAGCAATTGTGAAAACCTTAGAAAATATTATGATAAACTAGTTGTCAGGATACTACTTAGTCCACAGCCTTGATGAAACAAATCCGGCTATATTCTGTAGGATTCATTTCCGCAATAGTAAGAATCACAACCTTAATCCACCCTCTTCATTCCACCACACGACAAGCAGAAAGTCGGCACACTATCATCCATTTCTTATTAAAAATATAAACCTCTGCGCCAGGGACAATCCGGGGCGGGCTTTTTTTGACTAGTTTTGTATAATAATTATTAATATTTTGTTTTTTTTTGCTTATCAGCCCTGTTTGTACAAGCTGTCCTACTGCTGGGAACGGGCCATCTTCTCATTGTGAGAAGGGTTAGGCCATAGTCTACAACGCTGGCCAAGTGCGGGTTGGCAGACTTCACACATCTTCAAGATCATTGAGAACTCTCAGACATGCAGGTTTCCTCACTATGTTTTCCTTCACCGTTTGAAGTTGGCGGCAATCAACAACATGCACATAACTTCGAAAAGACAGAGGTGCGAGCCGTGGGATTCGAACCCAGGACCTCAGACGGTCTCCCGACTAGGCTGCCGGTTTTTTAGTTAGTTATACTTAATTGTGAATTTCCTTATTAAAATCAATACACAATAATTTTGCACACTGCACAAACCCCCTTCTGTTTCCTGAGAACTACAATGATGAACATTTTCAGGCTAGAGTGAATAGATATCTTCTAGATACGTGTGTTCCATCCTCGGCCACACCGTCGCTTATCATCAGGCGAGTTAGTGGTAAATAGTAGATCAATTCCTTAAAAGAGATTTTTTTTTTCTTGTTCTTAGACAGGCCTCATGGCTCAGTGGAAGTAAGACTGCCTCTCCTGGTCGTGGGTTCGATCCTCACCCAGGGCAAACATTTGTCTGATGAGCATGGATGTTCTGTGTCCAGGTGTTTCTATGTATCATAAGTATGTATTTACAATAAAAAGTATAATGTATTCTATCAACCATCTAGTTTCCATAGTACAAGCTTTGCTTAGTTTGGGGCTAGATGGTGTTGTGTGAAATGGCCAACCAATATTTATTATTATTTATTTAGTTTTTCAGACCAATGAAGAATTGAATTTGCATCTGCTTTACGCTTACATTGACTCAAAACTGCTTCTAATATTTCGGATACTTTATGAAATTAATTAAAATCAACATTTCGAAATTATTTATGTATACGTGTACCAGTAATATTTATGTACGTGTACCATAAACTAAAGTACACTTCTGCAATATTGAAACTAGCACTTTACCAGTCTCACATATATCTGGGCACGATTGTGAGATGAGTAATTATTCATAATTTTAACCATAAACCAAGTTTATTTTTGAGCTGGCCCTCTTTACAATGAGCACTAACTCACTGGATGTTTTGTTCCGTTAACCAGTAAAGTTTAACCTCCGGTTAACTGTCAGTTACTTTGCAAACAGGCTCTCCTTAATGGCCCTAAAATGTCGAAGTGGATTCAAGAATGTGCGTGGTGTGCTTCAGATGGCTAAAATCCTAACTTTTATTTAACTTGCCAACGTTAACAACAAAAATATATCAACAAACTATGTACATAAACTACTCCCTATTCATTATTTAAGCTACTACATAAAAGCGGTTGCTCCATCGTAGACCTCGACGTCGAATAACATCAGGTGAGTTGGCGGTCAACCGCAAGCAATGTGTAAAAAAAAACTTAGATCATTCAAATCACTTCAGACCGATGATATCTCATTTTTATTGATTCTCTTTTGGAAAATTTTCGTGATCGTATTTTTTTTTTTTATTTACGCATTATCAGAATCATAAATGACTGTTTATTTGGGTTTATATTTTATTGCTTTGACTCAGAAGCTTGGTATCTTCACAGCTTCAAAAAACTGCAGACCTAATTTGTTTATAATAATTTCAATTTCAGAAACAGACAAAATGAGCTGATCCTATTTTTTTTTAGAGGTATGGATCCCTCAAAACGTACGAGATTTTCCTCGCAATACTTATAAGAGTTAATTCTTGTATAATACTTGATCCTGTAAATCTATCCTCTAAGTGTTTAGAGAGGCATTTGACGACAGGAATGGCCATTGCTCATCATAAAAGATCAACCATAAATTCGCAGGCGCACGAAACATGTCAAGTAAACTTAAAGAACGAACAAACTTACGAGTACCTGTCAAGATGGAGCCACTAATGCATTTCTTCATAACAACTATTCTTACATGTATAATTCCAACTTTTAGACGTCAAAACCTAAGTTTTCTATTAAGTATTTATATATTTACAAAAAAAATATTATATATGTATTCTATCAGCCATCTAGTTCCATAGTACAAGTTTTGCTTAGTTTGGGCTAGATAGTGCTGTGTGAAATGTCCACAAATATTTATTTATTTATTTATTTTAGTCCAAAGTTCCAATAGCTGTCAGAATTGAGTGTAATTCCATAGGTTAATTTCGTCTTCGTCGCTAAATCCATTACTAGCTGACAGGCTACTCGCCAAACTTTATACATTCATATTTTCACATTTATTTGGCATTGCCAATTAGTGGGGTCGTAAAATCAGTCCTTCATTACGGGAGGTCCTTTTATAACGCGCGAACACACGGCACCGGATTGCGTCGAGCTAGTCCCAGTGAAATGCCGAGCATGCGAATTGCTGTATAAATCGCGCATATGAATTACTGGGTTGGTGAATTACTGGGTTGGTGAATTACTGAGCTTGTGAAGTGAGGACGTTGAATAAAGATGCTTTGAGTTCGATTTTTATTGCGTTTGCGGGATAGGATGTTAAATTGGTCGTGATGAATAGAATACTGATTTTATTGTGACAATTATGACAGTGCTAATGATCGAATCTATAGCAACGCTTTCCACCATGCGAGTTGATGATCAAACTTGGTTATTCCATATAATAAAATGCGTATTTAAAAAGAAACTGTATTATGGTTAATTTCTAAATATGTTATGCAGGCACTATTTTTTTAACAAAGAGATACAGGTGTATTTTGAAAAATAGTTCTAAAATACTTTTTTTAGAAAGCTACCAGTTATTGTAGAGGTTTTAGAAGATCAAATAACATTTTTAATGGGCCCTTCAGTGTTGGCTATAGCACTACCGATGCCCGCCAAAGGCCTGATCCGAGATTTAAATTATAAAAAATAATAATTATAAATTTCAATTAGGTACCTATGTACAAATAATTTTCAATTCATTTTATGATTTTGGATTATCATTTCATAACGAAACTGTCCTACTATCCCTCTCTTCACTTTCCATTTCTCGACTCAAATTTTAATTCCTTGTTTGGCAAAATAAGCGCTCGTATAATTCACGCATGTTTTCGGCCCTCCAAGTGTAATTACAAGGTCTCGTTAAAAATCCAAAAGCATTGTTATTTCCAAATGTGCTTTCAACTCGAGCACTAATTTTACAGTTGCATTTAATTACGTTTTTGATTGATTTATGATAATATCTTTTCACGCTTGTACCGTTTGTGCGGAGGTCAGATGTCGCACGAAATTATGTATTTCGTTGGTTTTATTATTAGTTAGTTTTGGTTTCAGCGTAATTATGTCCTCGTAAATATTATATTGTGTGAATAGTTGTAAATAATGCAAACCTAATTTAATCCGTGCTTGTGTGTAATTTTTTATTGCATTTAAAGTTTTGTGTTCACTTTTATTGTAGGAATCGTGGAAGTTAAATTTAAATTATTGAATACACTGCCCATGTAAGTTCATTATATTTACATTTACATGAACTGGAATTCTTTAAACCACTAGTAAATAGGTTCTTCCTTCCATGCTGGACTGAAAAAAAAACATAGAACAGCCAATCGAGCTGGTACACAGCTCGATTGGCACACGATCGTGGCAGATGGCATGATATGAGAAAGGTATATACCCAGCAGCGGGATAGAAAGGAATAGATGATAATGATGATGACGTAATCGATTTCTCCTAGGCAAAAGCGCTCCATTGTAGATCGTATAGTTACCATCAGGCGCAAACTTGACTTATGTAAATACATAAATAGAAACACCCGAACACAACAAACATCCATCACACAAATGTTTCCCTGGGTATCGAACCCACAATCAACAGCTTAGAAGGCAGACGTACTACTAAACAAGCCGAGAGGCCATGCAGTCAAAACGAGATCCGCTGCGTATCCTCGTACTTCTCAGCTTCCTCGCACATCTCTGATGGATCATCATAATCTCAGCCACAAGAAGTCCAACGTTTTTGACCACCAGGTCCGCATTTGATCACCAACTCGCCTGTTGAAAAGCGACGATGTGGTCGAAGGTGAAGCAAGCAGAAAACCCAGAAAATACATAGGCCCCCATGGATATCTAAAAAGATCTGTTGGAAGTGGCTTGCATCTAGCGTCTCCCTATACCACTTTATGATGTCGTCTGTTCATCTTGTGGCTGGTCATCCCACGCTGCACTTTCCGGTACGAGGTCTCCACTTGAGAACTTTTCGGCCCCATCGGCTATCTCCAGTGGACACCCAGCCTTAAAAATCTGTAGCTCAAAAGCTTTGTCAAACAGATTTATGACGCATCTGTCGAAAATTAATGGCATCTCTAAGAGACAAGAATGTAAAAGACACGTTTGCTTGCTTTTACGATTATTCATCTAATTATGCAACGGTAAAATCATTCATGCGAGAATTAATTCTTTGTGATTTATATTTGCTAAAATAATTTACGTTTTCTTTGAGTATTGTTGTTTTATAGCCACTAAAACAAGTTTCTAGTTAAATATAATGTATGTATGTGAGCTTAACTTAAGAGAACTCGATCTTCGAACTGCGATACATATAGGTGGAATCTGTTTTCTACACCTAAACATTAACCGATTTCGAGGATTAATGTTTTATGTGATTAAAATCATAAATGTGTATGCCTTTACGATTTGCTTTTTTTTCTTCAAATTTCGTAATAGTTCCGAAATTAAAAAAATGTGTTATTTTTGGAAAAAGCAAACCCTAGCATAGCCATTATTGTTTCCAACCACATAAAACAAATAATGATCGAAATTAGAAAATATTTAAGGGTAAAAAAATAAAAAATTCTCTTGTTGTATTAAAAACACGTAATTTGCTGACAAAAGATCGCGAGACAACGATTCTCTTAATATACGATTTACATATTTAAATGTAAAACTAAAAACTATATTTAAACTGAGTAGTAGATATTTTTAATTTATGGCTAGCGACCTATTTTATATTTTTAACCGACCTCAAAAAGGAGAACATTCTTGATTCGATATTTTTTTTTAAATGTTTTCATGGCTCCCTTGATTTATAAACTGATTTAAAACATTATATTTGTTTGAAAGATATACCTACTTTCTGATTAGTAATTTCATGATAATTGGTTCAGTAGTTTGTTTTTTATAAGGTCGAAATCGTCCGTCTCCCTCGTCCATACCAACATTTTTGATGATATAAAATGACTGCATGAACTTATAAATACATTCATTCGATTTTGAACTATAGACTCATAAATTATTTGACCCTCCAAATTGTTTGACCCTCAACATTTTTTTTTTTCCTAATATATTTTCCATATTTGTTTATTGCGCCAACACAAGAACAGGTACCATGTGTGAACGAGATGCTTGTCGCGACGCGTGCGCGGCCCAACGTCGCGCAACATTGTTGCAAGGCGACATTAGCGATGCTGGCGGCTCGCTTGCTGTCACAAGATGTTTCATGTATTAGGATCGAATGAGACATTAAGTTGATCACGTTTTTGACTTATTAAGATTATTCTTTAATTGGTTGACATCTTGAGAAAAAATAATTTAAGCGACAGCGTGGCATAATAGACAGACAAACTAACAGAGTGACAGACTGACAGATATACATAGCGAAATTATAAGGATTCCTTGATTTTTTTGAATGCAAGATAGATCTACGATTGACTACCAATTCGCCTGATTTAAGCGACGGTGTTACTATGGAAGCCTAAATGGGTCTCAGTTTTTCACCTGTCAACCATGTTATTTATAGATTAATACGAAAAAATACCTAAAAGTCTTGTTATTGAAGTAGGTATAGAGATGGTCACACACCAACTTCGTATCTTTTTTTATTCGAAAATAGGCTTATGCTTGACCGCTAGCTCGCCTGATGTTAAGCGACTGTTGCGGTCTACATCTACACTTAAAATTGGATTAATTTACTAATGCACTGTGCACCACAGTAAATTACGTTTGAAACAGGAACTTTTCTAAAACTTATTAACAAACAACTAGCAAAAACAGGCTACCCACGTGTTTCGGAATATTTATTTTATTGCTTTTTTAATTAAGCACCCAAATCATTAACACAAACTCATAAATATAATACTTTCATTCTACGAAATCGAATCTAAGAATTAAGAATCTATTCAAACGCTGAACAGTTCATTCGCCATATTTCTCAAAATCGACGCCATAAAATACAAAACGTACATATATTAAACTAAATCCTATTTAATTTCAACCAAATGCGTTAAAGGAATGTATGTCTGTAATATAATTATGTATATGGGCAATGATGTATGTATTATATATATACGTCGATAGGCTTTCCCCGGCTCTGCGTGGCAAGCCTCAAGTAAGGTAATTGGCTGACTTGTCTTCAGTCGCGACACGTTGGGCAACACCGTTAGACGCTTTATATCTTGAATTGTGAATAGTGACAATGCTATCCTGTGTGTTTGGAAAGTGCAACACCAAGATATATAAGAACAAGGTGCTAAAAGACCAAGATATTAGAAGGCCTGAGAACTGAGATTTGCCGCTATTATTTCATATTTCTTATTCAATAAGTATAACCACTCTATAGATAGAATCTCATTGTATACGGATAAGTATTTTGTTTCTATAATACCTCCTACAGCATAAACTACTTTACCGATTTTTATGTGCTAAGTGTAGTTAGATTCGTATTTACTCTTCCCTTTATTTAGCATTTTATTAAATAATACTTATCTCACAAAACTTGTGAATTTCACTTTATCGTAACCTCCAATTATTATTTTTTACAAATAACTGATTGCTCCAGAGCTATCCAAAAGATTAATCGACCTTACCAAAAAACGTTACTTAACTTTAAGCAATGCTTTAAATATTTTGTCAACTTCTCGCTGACACGTAATGGCAAGTGTCATTACGTTAAAAGTTGACAAAATATTGGAGAGAAGACAGAGAATTGAAGGCGATGGTTAAATTTAAGCAACGTTTTCGGGTAGGTAGTAAGTTTCTTTTTTTTACAGTGGCTTGCATATACTTTCTCGCGAAAACTTAAGCTCAACATCATATCAAGCACAACGCTAGCGTAACTTACGCTACAATAATCGCTCTATACGTCGGTTTTTTTTTTACAACTCAACTGTCGCGACAATTTTAATTCAGAATTCCGAAATCTATCCATAGTCGAATGTAAGATCTTCCATGGTGATCTCGGAGCGGCAGAGCTCCGCAGTTGGGGCTATTAAACTAGAGATAGCAGTTGGGGCTATTAGACTAGATTAGATTATATTGGTTTATAAAAGGCATGGACCCTGGAGACTGTGGTGGTCGAATAAAAAAAAAAAAAAAAAACTAGAGATAGCGGACAATTGTGTGTGGATGCAGATTATAAGAGGTATCGAATGTTATATAAATGTGGATTAACTTTGTCTGTATAAGGCAGATCAATAAATTGTTGGTGTAATTTAATGTTGTAGTTAAAGAATGATGTAAATTATATATAAATACCGTGACAAACTTAACGAATTGTTGGTAAATTATAAGTCGTAAAAAATGCTACAATGAAATGATTACATTAGAGTACGAATAATCGTTCTATATACAGTAATTTCTAGAAAATATCGTTATTGGTTCGATTCTAATAAAAAAATTAATTGACCAACTATTACTAGTATTTCCTCAGTTTTCGTATACATACACTTCCATATCGCTAATACTAGGATTCCGTGCCGTTCATATCCCGCTACCGTACAGTAAGTAGTTTGTTTCGTTCGCCACTTAGTAGATTAGTCTAAGTTAATAGCTATCGTAAACCTATAGAGTAGCTGGATGGCTTATTTTACTCTGACTTGTTCTTATGCACCAAAAACAAGTTTATCAAGACCGTGCACAATAGGATTTGTCACTTAAGGATTATATTCCTATTATAGAAATGTTATTTGAAATCTCATTGTTAATATAGATATTTTGCGTAAGGCGCGTAGCCCACACGAGCTGGAGTCGAGGCGGCGTCGAGGCACGGGCGCACAAGCGGTGCGCCGCTTCTACGTTTCCTTCAGGTTCAAATGGCAGTGCGCCCACACACTAGAGTCGCGTCGCAGGCGACGTGGAGTCGAGGCGCGGTCGCGGCAGGGGTGCAGTGCGCGACCGCACCGCGACTCCACCGCCATTTTGTTATTTTGTTTCGTGCATAGACGTATTTACACTGTAATGTGTGAAGGAAGCATAGCCGCCCGCGCCTCGACTCGACTGTGCCACGCCTCGACTGTGCCGCGACGCCGCCGATCCCGCGCCTCGACTTACCAGTGAGCGACGCGCCTAAGGTTCATACAAGAGGCAGGAAAACGCTGATTGTAGGCCGCACGCCAACCGGCCGTTTTTAGAAATCCATGTCTATAATACGGAGGCCTACATATAGACCTCTATATTATAGGAGGCCTACGTTCAGTAGTGAATTTCTTGTGGCTGAGATGATGACTAAGATAATTATTCTCAAATATTATCTCTACATAAAATCTTATAAAAAAATATTAAAATTATGGAAATTTAGATAGTTAAAAATGTTTGCAGTGCAAAAGCATAGCTAGCTTAATAATTATCATAGATGTATATTTAACCGTCTCGTTTGTAGCACCGAGCTTGTACCCCATTTGCAGTTAAAGTAGATGCCCGAACAGTGAAATAATTTAATATTCCATTTAATTGAAAGAACACGCATGTCCTTACTTATAATAACAGTTTGATTAATTTCCAGTTGACAAGGGAAGGGCGGATAGCGCAGAATAATGAATCTTGTTTGTTATATTGTATCCGTGCAGTTGTGTTGAGTAGGTGTTTTTATTGCGGCGGTGGTGGTCTCGGCTTTGTGTTATGGTTGCAGTAGTTTCATTCAATCTTACTACAAATAAGAATATGTAAATGAAAAATAGGATGATTACGATCATAATGAAAGGTTTAGACGCAGCATGCTCAATACTTAAAATGGCATTTGAGTCTCAAATCTATTATTTAGCTATTTCTGTAATTGGCAAATTCTATCAACGCCTAGTAAAATTCTACAAATGACTATTGTCAGGTATTTATAAGGTATATAGATAAGATGTTAAATTTAGATATATTATCATTATATTTCCTATTATATTTTTATCTCTAAAGATATCTATTATTGTCTTACATTAGCTTCATGAAATAACTTTATAATTTAGGATAATTTAAAATGACACACGGTTCGTGGCGTTGTCCGTCTAAAACAATAAGCATTTTACTATTTATACTCCATAAAAGTTTGGCACAACCGTTTTAGAAGTATTATGTAGGGATAGCAATGAAGGGCCCTGGAAACGCTAATTCCGTGGCCCTAAGTTAACGGTCCGTTCGATTTATGACGTCGCGGGTCCCCGGCGGCGACGCGCGCGCTAATTGGTGCGTGTTTGCGGACCCTCGCTCCACACACATACACTGACGTACACTGATACCTGTGTGCAGTGATAACTTGTAGAGTACAGGCCACAAGTTAGGTTCATCGTAATCAACTATCTTTGGTAATAATCTATATAAGCAGATAAAAAGATAAAAAGAACTCTTTATTGTACACACCTTACAACTTACAATCAAGAGAAATTATTTAAAAACTAGTGTAACAATTGGCCGACAGGCCTTGTGGCTCAGTCGGTAGTGTGTCTACGTCTACCTGCTGAACTGAAAGGTCGTGGGTTCGATCCCCACCCAGGGCAAACATTTGTATGATGAGCATGGATGTTTGTTCTGTGTCTGGGTGTTTCTATGTATCATATGTATATATTTACAAAAAAAAAGTATATATGTATTCTATCAGCCATCTAGTCCTATAGTACAAGCTTTGCTTAGTTTGGGCTAGATGGTGTTGTGTGAAATGTCCACAAATATTTGTTTATTATTTATTATTTTAATTGGCGGCGTTATCGCTAATAGGGATTTCTTTCAGGCAACCTTAGGTTGAAGAGAAATGAAAGTAATATGACGGGACGTGCAATAATAGAGAGGGGATAAAATTATATAAAGAAAGAAGGTAGTTCAAAATGCAATGCTTCCTCAATGGCACTTGACATTTTTTTATGCATGAAATACTTAGATCTACAATTGACCACCAACTCGCGTAAGAAACGGTATTACCGAGGATGGAGTACGTCGATGTAGGAGATATTCATACTAGCCTCTAATTTTGATATGCTTACTTATTTAGAAACGATGAGCGTAGTCGCTTATGTGATTTACTTTCGTGCTAGAAACAAGTTCAAATTCTAACTAGGAGATCTCAATGAAAAATAAACATATTGAGAAAACCATAGCATTGTTATAGCATATAGAATAGATGTTTTATATAGGGCTGTAGCTGATTAACTGGCTATAACCCTATAAAAATCTTTTGGAACTCCGGCAGCCTCACATAGGAGCTCACTCACTCACTCACTCTTTCCAGACTAGGTACTCTTACAATCACTACCAGAAAATTCACCATCAGAATAGGAACTTTATAAATGGGATATTGTTTTCTTCAAATAATTACACATTAGAAACATTTAAAAAAAATATTCGCTTCGCCGAAATGTAAATTAAAAATGTCATTTGCCTACTATAAAATGACTGTTCTAGTTTTTGTACAAAAACATAAAACCAGGAACGTTTGTTCGGTTTTATTGATAAAGCATTACGCTTTTTAACGCGCTTTTATTAGGTCGACCTGTATGTAAGTAACTATGTCATGAAATCTAAAGTAACTAATTTAACCATCTTCCAAGGATCGTAGCGTCATGAAAATTGGCAGCTGTATGTAGTTCTGATGACAATACAATAATATGGTACTGTCGAACTGATCTGATGATGGAGCCGGAAGATATGAACTAGAACTTCATGATGGAACATCGTATCATAGCTGTGTTTGGATTTGTTAGAAAAGTCTTGTAATGAACTTTGACCTCAATAATTTATAGCGTGTTTTTAGTTTCTTAAACTGTAATTCATTATTTTGGCATAACTTTGGAAGCTAGTGTGAGATGTTTCTTAAGGCGTCATCTAACGGTCGATGGTTATGATCAGTAACTGCAATTTCCGACCAAACAGAAAAACAACTCGTAACGTTTGTTTGATATCCAGTTTTTACGATGCAATCGTTTGCGCCGATGAAAACCAATAGGAATGTCACTTGACAAGGAAAAACAACGCGAAAAATTTCATCTTGAAAAACTGCGAGATTAGGGTGATCCCGCAGATCTGAGGGATTTTGTTGTTTTGCACTTGCTTACCCTTAATGCTTAGATACTTTTGTAAGGCATGAGAAACTTTAAAGGTATGAAGTAAGACATAAATAATGGTAAAATCAAAAAATAAAATGATATCCAAATTTTAAAGTGAATTAACCGTATCATGTAGTATCATAATAATATAAAAGAGCTTCATTAGCACAAGCTAAAACAGGTTTTGAAATATTTTTACGATGTATATTTTTCGGTTTATAATGGAAATATAAAAAAATATATGATTTCCCCCTTTTATCTACTAGTTTGTACGGAACCCTCGGTGGGCGAGTCGGACTCGCACTCATCCGGTTTTTTTGTTGCGCCCACTAAGACCATCTTTAACGCCCGATGCAAGAAGAGAATTTTATTATAAATTTGTTTGTCTGTGGCATCGTAGCTCCCAAACGGATAAACCGATTTTGATGTAGTTTTTAGGTGACTTGGCTTTATGGTGCCTTAATTTCAGCAAACTATTCAAACTAATCAAGTTGAAATCCACAAACATAAGTAAACATAATATCTTCATTTCAATCAAACACATAATTGTTGCACATTTCTGTTTGTTCCTAACTAAGGTGGTAAATTTCACTCAATCGCAAACATAAACAAACATAACTCTGCTGTCGGGTAACTAGTTTGCATTTAAACTACGTTCTAGACACGTTGACATAAGCGCTATTTTGATTTAATACGTCGTTTTCGGATTGCTTTGTAGTTACAAAGATCAATGGGGTAAGATACTGGAGCATTTCGTCTTGCCTCTTGTAACGCCTTTATTAGGATTCTTGCAGCGTTTGTGAGAGCCGTTATTCTGTTGGTTCCGGCGGTGTAAATGTTTGTTATATTACATAAAATTACGTGTAAGAATTAAATACGTAATGTAACTGGAATATTTAGTGTATTCCGCTGTAATATCGACAAGATTTCACGTTACACTTCGTTTATGGCTATACTCATTGAATATGAGGTAAAAGCGTGGCAAATCATATTACAAATAAAATATTTTCTTTCTATCTTCTTTCTTTCTAAATCTCAGTTCGCAGTACTCTCGTGGATACCATATCCTTAAGGCATTTTAGTATCTTGGCCTTATATATCTTGGTGTTGCACTTTCTGAGCACTCATGATGGCTTTGTCATTCTTCACAAATCATGAGACGCGTTTAACAGCGTTGCCCAATGTGTTGCAACTGCAGACGAGTCGGGCGATTACCTTACTTGAGGCTTGCCACGCAGAGCCGGGGAAAACCTATCTACGTATGATACATCATTGTTCGATACATATTATATAGAGCTACAATCCTAACCCACTTAGCCCATTTAAAACTATTTCAAGCCTAATAGATCATTAGCAAGCCTCACGTCAAGAAAACCAGGCATTTTGTACAACACAACACGTCTCGACAATAATTATAGTTTACAAAATCGACTTCAAAATACGCAATACAATACCCAAGCACGCGACTTGCTGTTCAATTTTCTACAGGCACTTGTATAATATTTTACCAGTTATTTTGTTATAAAAACCAAAGTACTGCATCGATTTTGATAAAATTTATAATGGACCACCTATAAAGTATGACTTACCAAATACAAAAAGAATCATTAAAATCAATGCACAATAACTTTCAGTCAAAGTTTATATCACCTACCGATAGCATAGCTTTTATTATTATTAATAATTCAATAAATACAATACACAAAACCTCTAAACAAAAAGTAAAAAAAAACAAAACACCATCAGGTTTAGTCAAAATTGGTTTTGCACAATTGGTTGAGTAATCGCTGAGCAAAAATACAAATAAATACATACAGACCGAATTGATAACCCCCTTCTTTTTGGAAGTCGGTTAAAAACTTAATAATACGGTTGTAAAAGGCTGTTTTTGCATAAAAGTTCATAAACAACCATTCATGCCATTCGCCGAAGATCGAATGCGTTTTAATACATCGCTGTTGCATTTCTACATTATAATTACGAGCCAGCTAATTCTCTCGACGAGAAATTAAGTTTTCTAAGCCCTTTGAAGGATTTTAACTTTGCTTTGTTCTAAGAATCGTTTCGGAGGTCTGTTTTAATCACTCAAGCAACTTGTTTTTTTTTTTGACTGTCCCGAAGTCTGTAATCAAATTTTGCAAATTAAATTTGTCCCACTTCCCGGTTAAATAAAAGCGTATAAAAAAGCACACAATGTGGAAATGTGTTAGTAATATGTTAATTGCGCTCTAATTTGAAATGTCAGACATGTGACAAGACCAGTGTCCAGTTACAGATGTCACCTTCTGACGCAAAATGACGCAGAACTGATGAGTCCAAAAAAAATTAGTGGATAGAGTACAAGTGACATGAAGACACTGGATGCGAAGTCGAGCACCATCAAGTCTTTTTGGGAATCTATGAGGCAGGCCTATGTCCGGTGGTAGGAGTTCAAGTGGCCAAGATGATGATGATGATACAAACGGTTAAATTAGTGATAAGACTTACGTATTCCAATAAGATAATCTATATGGTACCACCAGTTCGAATCTCAAAAAGTTCATAAAAACATAACCTGGTGGAAGGACATTTTCTAATGGCCCGCAGACTAGTTATCACCCTCAAGTTGAAAATTTGTCAATTAACAGTGTATTCAACTGCCTCACTTAAGAGCCAATTGCCATACCACACCAGTTATTCTGATCATCTTCAGTTACTCCTAAAAGAGATCGTTCTGAGCGATAAGACCGCCAATTAAAAACCTATCTATAGTGATACTTTCACAGTGCTTTATTGTCTATATTGTGATATTTTAATGAGTTACTTTGTCTACAAAATTTGTTAGCATTCGTATTGTTGTGGTCAAATATCTAGCTTATCGACAATAAGAAAACATGTAGATTAAGTAATAGTTAAATAGTCAACGACCTAAATTATTTATTTATTATACATTAATTAAAACGGCAAAATCGACAATTATATAAGTATAAGCTAAGTAAATAAATTATTCATCCCCGAATCTACCTACATATAAACAATTTAAAAAATAAAAATGTCAATAATAGTTCAAAACAGTAAACAGTAAATAAAATATATGTCGTTCAATCACAGTGTAAAATTTACATCAGTACTTAAGTCAATTTTATTTTGGACAGTATCACTCACCTTGTACACTTTTCTCTCACTTATACCGCAAACACTCTGACGAAATATCTTTCCACTCATACGCAAACAGATCACTATTAAGTAGTAAGGGTATTTAGAACTCATTTGGATTCAGATTCGATTCGGTTCGAGATTCGATTCGGTCATTTCCATAGAGAATGACAGAGACGGAGATATAGATTCCGAATCCGTATGAGATCTGAATACCTACAGATGTCATAGTCAGGAGTCGGTTGTCTTAGAATATATCTGGCTCAGGCAAGTTACATCCCGGGTTCAATAGAACGAAATTCAAATGAAGCAATCTTCACTGAAGATATAATATTCTAAAACTATTTCCACAACAAATACAAGTGTTTCACAACGCCGCATATTTTGCGGCGTCTTCACACGATCTGACCACAAGCAACAATGCAACAAACAAACAACACAAGCGCTCGTGTACCACAAACGGTTCACTAAATTGTTTCATTATACCCAAGGTAGGTACAATGTTGCTTTAATTTCCATCTTTGCGTAGGGCTGATAAAAATTAAATATAGCTTAAATAAATAAATATAATAGTTTAGAAAACTAAAAACACGCTCAATCTGGTATTGTCTTGTATTGCCCAATTATTGTATTGTCATCGGTCCTCGATAAGTCTACAAAGTTTGAATGAAATCGGACCGTTTGAAGAGGGTCAAAATCATGTTCAAAGTTTCCGTTACATACTAACATACGTATGGAGCTAATAAAAGAGTGTTAAAATAACCTTGAAAGCTAATCGTGGTCAAAGTTCATTACAAGACTTTTCTAACAAATCCAAACACAGCTATGATACGATGTTCCATCATGAAGTTCTAGTTCATATCTTCCGGCTCCATCATCAGATCAGTTCGACAGTACCATATTATTGTATTGTCATCAGAACTACATACAGCTGCCAATTTTCATGACGCTACGATCCTTGGAAGATGGTTAAATTAGTTACCTTAGATTTCATTACATAGTTAGTTACTTACAGGTCGACCTAATAAAAGAGGATAGTTTCACAATGAAATAATTGTGATTAACTTTAAACGTCTTTTTTCTGGTAAATCACATTTGTTGAAGAAAAAACTTGAGATTGATAGTAAAAATATCAAATAAATATTCATCCATAATTTTCGATATGCTCGGCTATGCTCGGGGTCTCTCTACGAGATCGTATTAGAAACGAAGAGATCCGTAGACGTACAAAAGTCACCGACGTAGCACAGCGAATAAGCAAGTTGAAGTGGCAGTGGGCAGGGCATATAGCACGTAGAGCTGACGGCCGATGGGGCCAAAAAGTTCTCGAATGGAGACTACGCACCGGCAAGCGCAGCGTAGGAAGACCAGCCACAAGGTGGACAGAAGATATCATACAAGTGGCAGGAAGACGCTGGATGCAGGCCGCTTCCAACCGGTCTTTCTGGAAATCCATGGAGGAGGCCTATGTTCAGCAGTGGACTTCTTGAGGCTGAGATAATGATGATGAATTTTCGATAAAAAAATGACATACAATCACGCATGTTTTTGCTTACGGGAAGGGAGAGCATCAAAGATCATGAGGCCGTTTAACGCCACATTTGAATGTGGTTAGAGGGTTAGATGGGAAGGAGAAGGTGTTAGAGGGTTATGAGATATTAGAGGGTATAAGATGTAATGTTGCCCTGCAGTGATAGAGGGTCAGCCCATCGCCTATCTAAACAACAATTTTCCTCAAATCCCTTAACTGACTTTTGCAGTAAGCCCGGGAATAGAAGTAACTGGTACTTTCTATGTTTTTCTTTTTTTCCCAGTCCAGCATGGAAGAAAAAAATATGTCAGTAAAATTTGCTATTAATCTCCTGTTTTTTGTGTGATTAATAAACAAGTGTGATTCACCGACAATAAAGAACAGTATTAAAGCTAACCACAATCACTTCATTGTAAAACTTTAAATATACTCTTTTCGAACATAATTGTTAATAATTTTGTATAGAAAGCGAATCCTTAAGTACAACCCTAAACAAATAATATTCCTAGAGATAATTCGATTTTACTATGTGCGAAATTGAGAAAATTACAATTTTAGAATTTCATTTGGTTTAGTTATTATTATGTACAATAAAGAGTTTATCTGTCTATGTACACATACTTTTTATCTCCAACAGATTACTCATTTGAACGTAGCTCTCTTCGTGGTCTAGCCTTTCATGAAAACGGATTTCCAAATGAGGCTGCCGGGATCACACTATTAGGTGCATGAGTACGTTTTTTTTTATATTGACCTATAACTAACCTGATGTTAGCGTCGTAACAGCACACTTATAAGAAATTTATTTACACGCGATTTAAAGACACCGAGGTTACACAATTTATCATTTCGATTGATGAAAGCTAAGTAAAGGGGTAGTTGGTCAGCTGGACTATTGAAGAATCCTATGATTATGATTTTCTCACATTTTATTCCTCTACCGAAATCTCAAGCTTATATAGCTTTGTTCTGATTCAAGCCCGCACTATTCGGCAAGTCCATCTCGCAACCAATTGAAATGTCCCGCTGTTTCTATAAGCAGTAACATCATGTTGATTTATAGTTTTCAAGCTTACACGCTTATGCTTTAAAGTATCTTAAGATATTTCTATATAAACTAGAATAACGGAATGATGAACATAAGCAATCATCTACAATTAGTTTCACAATTTAAAACCGTTTTACATAAATCCTATACGATGATATCGCGTTGCAATACGCAACGCGCCAATCTCGAACTTTAGTGACGTGCCAGGCATCCGCGAAAATCGATAAACTGTATCGATAAAACACGATTACACTCACACAGTGTCGATATTCCACGAGCGAGATAATCGTATTAAACATGTATCAAGCTAACGTTCGGAAGCACGAGAATAACAAAATCACATTAGTTTATGTAAATAAGACCAGTTGTAGCCATAGATTATAGAATTATCCGCCGCCGCCTCTGTACAAATGTACAGACAATGCAATGGACTGTTTTATGGCAATAAACTTTATAATTAAGATGGTATTAAGTGAAATGACGCTGATGGCCGATAGCAATTGTAAAGATTCCAATTTATATATGGATGGAAAACGGCAACATAACTGTGAATAAATTAAAATATAATAAATATAAATAAAATATAATATAAATTAATTCGCGTCTTATGAACATTTAATACATAAATTGTTGAAAGAAGAATATATATCAATCACATTACCATCTTTGTACAAGCTGGATGACTAATGAACATATATGGAATGACGCAAATACTTTTATAGACAAACTGTGCTCTCATGTAATGAATTTAACCATTAGATTTCGAATAAAAAGTTAAAATAAAAACCGCTTAACACCCGTCAGCTGGAAACTAACACCAATTAAAAATGAGCTAGTGCTGCGCCAATAGGAATATCGATAAAAAACTACAACGTGATAATATAACAAGCAGCCATGCCATGAAGGAATTACAGTGTTCCCCTTTTAAGAGGCAGCTTATAGTGTCAGTTGCCGAGACCAAAAAAAAATCAAGATTAGCAATTACTATATGCGTACCGCGAAACGGGATAAACGGATGCCTCCCAGGATAAAATCGAGACTAAAAGCAGACGTAATTATCCGTGAACTTAAATAGGCAAATGGGGACCGGCCTTTCGTAGACGCAATAATAATTTTATTTTTATGATATCATATGTTACTTTTGTGTTAATTTGAGACGGTGCGCAATAGCTTTTTGTTTTTTATACGCTGTGGAAATTATAGAGTACGTTTCAGTTCAATTATAAACCATGATAAAGATTGAAATCGAAATGTTGCCGGCAAAAACCGTAATGTTAATTTATAAATGAATTATTTTGTGAGCGTAATGGTATAGATATTTACAATTAAACTGATACAAAAAATTGTACTTGTAAACTTAGTTATTTCATGGTAAACTATGTATAATACGAAATATTTCTGTTCGAATCTCATTCACCCGAATCCGTTTCACAAAACTATCTGATTTCAGATATTTTACTTGCCAGACAGATTCTATAAGTTAGTTCTTAACTAAGTTTTATTTGCCGAACAACTTTGATTTTACTTTTGTTTGAAGCCAGAAACATTATAATTCAGAAAAGGTAGGTTATCAGGGAAAAGTTTCAGGCTTTTACCAGTTTCTTTTGTTAGAAAAATCGTTTTCGGTGTAATAATATTCGATATTTGATATTTCGGTTCACAGATAGGTAACCTACATCAAGAATTATGAATCCGAAGAAACGTAAATGTAACTTTATTGACAGTTAATTTGCATAGTAAAATATATTTTCGTGTTGCATTTTGAAAACGAGTTTATAAATGGCAAGACAAATGTGGCCATTATTATGGAATCATCGCATAAATAATATCAAACATAATATTTGATACCTGTTCCACAAATTATGAGAAAATATGTTATATTTGGTGTGAAATATGGTGTTTTAATTTTGATTTATTACTTACTCTATACGCTTTTATCGTTTACTAATATTATTGTTTAAAAAATAATATTGATTAAAGCTCAAACATAGTTGCCGCGCACATTTACACAATTATTACAAAAGGAGAAACTGACTTCTACCCCTAATATTACATTTTGATTCACACACTATTTTTATTTTTGAATTCATAAATAGCTCTGTCTGTGCTTGTTAATATTTAGTTTTTACTATTCTTTGGTTTCCGGCAGCCTAGTTGGGAGACCGTCTGACTTGCGATCCGCAGACCAGGTCCTGGGTTCGAATCCCGCGGCACGCACCTCTGTCGTTTCGAAATTAAGTGCGTATTATTGATTGCCGAAAACTTCAAACGGTGAAGGAAAACATCATGAGGAAACCTACATGTCTGAGAGTTCTCAATAATCTTGAAGATGTGTGAAGTATGCCAACCCGCACTTGGCCAGCGTGGCAGACTATGGCCTTACCCTTCTCACAACGAGAAGATGGCCCGCTCCCAGCAGTGGGACAGTTTGTACAAACAGGGTAGATAAAAAAAACTATTGACTCTCTCGAACTTAAGTTTTACTTTCGTTTCTAGCAAAATTTGTGGGCGTAATGAAATTCAACATATAGGGCCTTATCAAAAAACGTTGCTCAAATTTGAGCAATGTAAAACTTGTCAACTTCTGTCAAGTTTTACATTCAATTTACATGACACGTAATGAAACTTACGGAAAAAAGACGGAGAATTTAAGACGTTGATCAAAGTTAAATAACGTTTCTCAGTAAAGCTGATAATGTATCAGTGATGAGTGTAGCACATTGCCACATAGGGTTTTAACTGTAAAAGTAACAGTTATGTGGCTTTAGACTATATGGACAACCGTGACGCTAAAGTCTAAATGGAAATTACTCACAATGTGGGTCACAATGGTATGTTTTGTAATAAAAAAAAACATAAAAAGGCGTTTGCGAGCTGTCACATATCCCAGCATGAATAGTGATGACAAACATCGGGGCGGGGCCGATCTATCGATAAACTGGTTTATTGAACGTTACACAACACTTTTTTTATATTTTTAAAAGCATCGCATAAATTAGTACTGGTAACGTAGATAATTTTAAAACTGCATTACTAGATCTGTCAGGCTTTAGGATTTACGTAATTATAGAAGCAGATAAACTATAACAAGCTGTAGGCAACTAAACCCGATTACGACTTTATACGCTGCTTTTTTTAATATATTTTTTATAAAAGCTGATATTTATTATTGTGTAGCTACTAACGTACGTAAAATTTGTAATTCGAATGTGCTACTTAAGCTCTTTAACTTAATGCCCAGCACAACATCTTTTTTTTATCAAGCCATAATATCCTATAGAAAAACGCCATATTGAATTTAATGTGACGTCATAGCCATAGCGTATTAAAATAAGTTAGTAGTAAAAAAAATACTCTTAAATGTTTTAACATTTTTTATTTTTATATCTTAAATGTGTTTAAAAATTAAAACATTAGTTCAAAATGTTTTCTGTTAAAAAAAATATGCCTTCATATTTAAATATATTTCCCGTCCCATATTAGTAAACAATAAAGACGCTAACGACAATTATGTACCTATTTGTCAATTTATGATACAGAGTAGCGAAAGTAAAGATATGCTTCATATCACGATCTAACGGCTGAACCGATCATTATGAAATTCGATACAAGTATGACTAAAAACTTGAATAAGGTCATAGATAACATATAATTATCATCACTAAAGCCCCGTACAGACTCACGCTGAGAAGTCTCGGCAAGAAGTCTCGCCGAAACTTCTACCGAGACTTAATAAACTGTCAACACTCACTATGTTCTCACTTAGGTTCTCGCTCCCACCGCCTATGGACGTGTTATTATACAATACTATTTTGTGCAATAGCCTATTATAACTTTGTTAAAACTAAACAAAAAGCAAAGAAAAAATAAGACCCAGACGATGGTAACAGATATACCTATTATAAACGGATAAACACTTACGTATACTTGATTTCGCTTCCAAGTTCGCACTGAGACCGAACAAGAATGTGATAGTCTTCTCTTTTCTCGCCCGAGACACCCTTTGAAGTGGGCAAAAATACCGACACCGATCGGAGAACAGGCGAGCCCGAGAACGAGACGTAGAGAAACCTCTCACATTCACGCTTCTCGGGGGTTCTCGGGCTTTCTTGGCGTGAGTCTGTATGGGCTATAAGAATCACTTCTCACAACTAGGCAGGGTAAATATGGAGCTCATCTAGTAACTTACAAGAAACATAGTAATCAAAATTCACTTTTCAAAACGCTTGAAACCTCATAAAGTTACAAAAATAAACTCATCAACCAACTAATCAAATATTCAAGAAATAAAAAATCCAAAAAGTTACTCAACAAAACAAGCTGAAATAACAATAAAACATAATGACAGTTGTCTAATTTCTTATTCATAAGTCTATAGTTGTATACCTAATACAACTTTATCTAGCTTAGTGAGAAATTACTGATACATAAGTTACTTTGTGATTTATAATACATAAGAAAGAAAGTTATATTTTTCGGGCGTATGTATGTAAATATATATGTGTATGTTTCTATATTAACTTACTTTGATTCTTATATACTTTGTTATGCAATTTAAGATCTACATAAACTGGTAAAATGTTGACGAAATCCAACATACAATGTCTTTGATAAAATGTCATTGTACTATCCATATAATTTCTAGGGATCTACTAGATACTATACGTACATAATTTCATAGATTTTTTTAAGTCAGTTATTTTTTATTGATTCTCCATTATAAAAACGCCGTAGTATTTCCCTCAAAAAAGGCAGTTTACATTTGTTGTAAAGTAAGCCTGTATTGGCCGATTTTGACCTTATAAAAGTGGCGGGAAGACGCTGGATGCAAGCCGCTTCCAATCGGTCTTTTTGAAAGTCCATGGGGGAAGCCTATGTCCAGCAGTGAACTTCTTATGGCTGAGATGATGAAGATGATGATTGGCCGATTTTGGTAATATTTGTCAGAAACTTAATCCCTACTATTAATATTATAAAATCGAATGTATCTTGATAATCTATGGACAGATTGTTTTACATTAGATCTACGATTGAGAACCAACTCGCTTGATGTTAAGCGACGGTGTGGCCGAGGATGGAGCTCGCCGATCTAGAAATCCTACAAAGTAATATGTATTCACTCTAGCCTTGAAAATTAGCCTTGAAACTGAGATGGCGGCTAAGAATTCCATTCCTTTGCAGTACGCTTCAAGAACGTGGACCGAAATCGTTGAGTAAGGACTTTTGGAATTTTACTGAGACATGGGGGAATGTATGGTTTTTCTCATATTTAACATTTTTCTTAGAAATATCTGTGCACTTCGGTTTCAAATTAAGTATAATTTAGTTGCTATAGTATTTATAAAATCATTTTAATACCATTAAATTGGTGAATAGTAATAAAAATATTGTATAATTTTGTTTCCTTATTAGACTTGCGTACTAAGGGTGCGGGAGCCTATTCGTGAGGCTACTTTTTTTTTTATAGAAGATAGATCTACGATTGACCACCAACTCGTCTGATGTTAAGCGACGGTGTGGCCGAGGATGGAGCTCGTCGATCTAGAAGATATCTATTCACTCTAGCCTTGAAAATTCCAAGATTGTAGGTCTCAGTAGGAAACAGAGATGGCGGCCCTTTTTATCTACTAGTTTGTTTTGTACGGAACCCTCGGTGGGCGAGTCTGTCCGGTTTTTATTTTTATGTAGAAATAGGTTTGCGCTTGACCGCCAACTCGCCTAATGTTAAGCGATGTTGCGGTCTACGACGGAGCGCGCTCACCTAGAAGAAACCAATTCACTTGCGATTTAAAGACACCCAGAATTAAGTTAATTTAAACGTTTTAATTAGTTTAGTGATGTTAAAATTCCTCTTATAATGCGTATTTATAAAACTCTATGAGTACGGGAATTCCTTAGACATGATTTCAAGCGTGAAGCCAAAATTTCTCAAGCGAGCGTTTTACCATGATAATAGTTAGCGCATTCTTTACGCGTCACCCTTTCGTTCAGCCGACTCTTCAATAATTCATATCTGGAGACGTGCTAAGACTCTAACATTAACACTTCAACTGCCAGAACAAACAAACAAACACACGGACATACATTGCTATTCCCCAAACGTATATCCAGTTCTTTTTCTTTTCGGTTCATTATCATTTTAGGACTGTTTCGTTCCAGTATTCTTAACTTATTCATACTGACCTCTTTTGAGTGATGTTTTGGAGTGCGTGGAATGGAATGTGGGGGATCTTATTATGTTGGATGATATAGTAAAAAGTATCAATAGAAAAGCTAATAAAATGATGTTTACACAATTGGCTTCATATGCATATAACTATGACAATATGAAACCCTGTATGCTTTGTTGTGTCAACACTCGAATGTGGGATACGGAACGTATGAAATATAAATAGTTTTCTTTTTATATTGTTTCCTTTTTTTTTGTAATGAACCCGCGTTTTAGCGCATTTGCCAGTGTAGAGTATTGGGATTTATTCATGTTTCGTTGATAATACAAATCTTATAAGTAATTAAGGACCTACTAGTAGGATAAATCAAGTAATAAGTCAATTTATATTAAATATTTATATATAAAAACTAGGCAAGGGCGTCGCTAGCCCATTGCCGGGGGCAAGTTAATAATGTGGAAAATGAGAAAAATATGAATTGTAAGTACAGGTACAATTGCACGGCCTTAGGACTTTGGTTGCTTTGCAGTTGGCTAATTTTTTTTTATCTATAGATTAGATTAGATTGGGGGGGGAGGGGAGCAGCTGCCCCCCCTTGGCGACGCCCTTGAAACTAGGTACTAGACTAGTTGTTAAAATTGTATATGGTGGTTTCATCAAGTAATAACTTGGTTTCTATGGAAGTTTATCAAGAAAATACACATTTTATCACTTCGTAACCTAAACTCAATCAATAAATATTATGCGGCCTTAAGTAATAAGTACCGAAAAATGTTACTTTGATCAAGCTTTACGATAAGACCATTATTATACCATTAATATATAAAAACTGCCATTTTTAAACATAAACATTCGAAAAAACCTAACAAACGTCATAATTTGTCACGTTCCCGCCAAAACTGTCATTCTCTTCAAACCGGATAGTGTTGTGAGTTATTGGAAAAAAAATATTTAAAAGCTATAAATCAGCAACAATAAAACTATCGTGTAAATAATTTGAACTCCTACATTATTTCTAAAAATTATAATAACATTAGTTTCATTTATATTGCAATTTAAGCCATGACTGTGAGAGGATTTTAATTCGTTGCAATAAGGTTGATTATCGTTTGGAAAATGAAAGGTCACGGTTGGGTAAGTACCATTGGAGATAATATCATCGACGAAAGAAAAAGAAACAAATACGCTAGTGCTGTGCCCCGTCGGCACTTATTATCGCAAATATCGATATTGCAATCACGTAAGCTTTTATCGATAAGTCGATAAAATGTATTGGTTTATTTGTCAACAGCACTTTAAGGGGCATGTCTTTGCTACGGATTTCTCTGCGGTCTTAACTCTTTTTGTGGTTATGTCCTATTAAACGGACTTTCACGATTATTATCTGTAATTCTGTAGATTTTATACTGTTTAACTGTTAGCGTCGCCGATGACTACTTAGGAAATTGTTTGTTTAACAAATACTTAATTTAATTTTATGGAAAAACTTCATTACCATTAATTCGAATTGCACGTACATTCCAGATATTCTATCGATAAGGACCTAATGCTGGGTACTCTGGCAACTGGTAGTGGGTTTGAGCATTTGGATTATCTTTAGACCTTTATCGGTCTGGGGTGATCAATGTGCTTTTTGTGTAGTAGTTTAGTTAGTTGAGTCTTTATATTGTTGTGTTGTAGTTAATAAAGGACCTAATGATAATAATAAGGTATTGAAATGAAACAAATTTTAACTGATTTACCGAGTATATTTAACATAATTGTATGAGCTGACGTTTCGAACAGTTTGCAGCGTCCGTGGTCACAGGTGAGCCTAGATAACAGTTGTATTTTTGTTATGTGAATATGAATTACTACCGCCTACTATTTTGTTTACAAATTATAGATCTACGGTTGACCACCAACTCGCCTGATGTTAAGCGACGGTGTGGCCGAGGATGGAGCTCGTCGATCTAGAAGATCTATTCATTATAGATTCACTCTAGCCTTGAAAATTCCAAGATTGTAGGTCTCAGGAAACAGAGATGGCGGCAACAAATTCCATTCTTGTGCAGTACGCAACAGGAATGTGGATCGATATCGCTGAGTACGGATTTTTGGCATTTCAACGAGAAATTCCAAAACATAAGGTATGTTGCGACAGCAGTACCTACTTTACTTTGGAATCAGTACCTATTCTAGGCTAAGTGTCTTTAACTGCTTCCCCTTTGGGGCAAACGTCACTTAATATCAGTTGAGCCCTGGTCAAATTATCTGGTCTAAGTAGTAAAAGAAAAACTCAACAACCAAAATTTGCCCTATTTACACCCTGTGTATAAAACAAAAGTCAAATATTACAATACTTCACGTCTCACATCTGTCAAGCCGTTCAGGTAAGTAACAGGTGGTAGCAGCTGCAGCAAAACGCTTTAATTCCATGTATAACCGACTTCAAAAAAAGAAGGTTTTCAATTCGGTTATATTTTTTGACGTGATAACGTCTTATAAATCGATGAACGCCGGATGCACGCACGAAAAAGCATGACTCATTGTCACGTTCCGCCTGAGCCGAGCGTGCAGGCGAAAGTGCGGAACAAGCGATAGAGAGGCACGATCGGCCTAAGCGTTCGGCTTGTGACGCATCTATCATGACGTTATCACTTAAAATTATCGTCCGTAAACCGACTTTACAGACAACCATTTTTTTATTTATATTTTAATTTAATGTTTAATGTTAACCATTTATGATTTCAGTCAGGAAAAAAATATCGAAATTGGATAATATTTAGAGATAGAACAGTTTTCTCCTTTTTGTATGCAAGTATAGTTAAATGTGATTTTCGCCGGTGGGATCTCGAGTCTTTCTCGAGTGGAGACCACGCACCGGCAAGCGCAACGTAAGAAGACCAGCCATAGGATGGACTGACGACTTCATACAAGTGGCGGGAAGACGCTGGATGCAGGCCACTTCCAACCGATCTTTTAACGGATTTTCGACAAATGGTAAGTAAATATACAAGCATGATGCCAAAATCAAGCAAAAAAAATCAATGGGGAACGCCAATATCCAGCTGTGGAGTTCTTGTGGCTGAGATTATGAAAATTTTGATTTAAGATATATTAAATAGGCAAACAGTACTACCTAACTCAGACCTTCAAAATTTCTACCGCACGAGAATGACCTAAGCCGTCAAATGTACAATTCAATACAAAATATGAACAACTCTAATAAAATCATTTAAATAATGTGTAAAACGTCACAGATGGACCGTTTAGTACGAGCTTTGATAGTTCAGCTTATTAGCAATGAAACCACATTAAGATCTGTATATACGAGTATCATAAAGATCAAGTTTAATATATACCAGTTTTATTAGATCCTCGAAGACGCCCCGCAAATTCGTTGCATTTTTGTTCCAAGATATTTAAGTTCTTTCAAGTTATTCAACGCTCCAGGTTGGTAGCTATGGATAATTTTATTGTCCGACTTTAATAAGTTCTTTAAGCAATTATGTAGGGGATTAATTGAGTCAGTGATATGCAAAACATTACGCACGTCTTTTGATTGTATCGGTTGGGCAAAAAGTTGTTTATCTTGTACGAATAGTTGGAGACAAGTCATGTTGCTGAGGACTTTTATGTTTTTCCTTGATACAAAAGCACTTCAATGTTAAATTTTGTTTTATCCTTAAAATTTGCTCTAGCTACATTTTTTTACACGCTTTTATTTAGTGGTAATTTGTCTATAATCAAATCTTGCAAGTTTTTGACCCACTTTTTGCATGTATACCTACATAATTATGTATTTGTAAATCGTATGACAATGCAATATTAAAAATATTACAATATAATTAATTGTATTATATAAAATTATGTTTTTTTAATTATAATTTACCTATCATAACAAAAAGTGATATTAGGCTGTATTTAAGACACCGTCAGTTATCATTATTTCGTCGTCGTAACCTATTTTGCTGCATTTTATGTATAAAAAAGTGATACCTAAAAGTATAATTTTAACCCCCGACCCAAAAAGAGGAGTGTTACTTATAAGTTTGACGTGTATATCTGTATGTTTGTCTGTCATGTGGCATCGTAGTTCTCAAGCCGATGGCCGATTTAGATCTAGTTTTTTTTTTTTTTTTTTTTTTTTTTTTTTTTACTTTTATCTTTTATTATAAATACATACATGATTACAACTACTTAAGTGTCAAATAGTCCCCCACGTAATGCTCCCTGGCCAAACGTGCCCATCACACTGGCGGCGTTACCACGTTGGATGGCAAGGGAGACGTGTTGCATCAAAAACCACCCAGACCGAGGGTCGCATCCCTTCTCCTTCAGGCGCTGTCCCAGGTTTTGAATCAGCTTTTTGGCCTCATCACTCCACGGTCCCGCCGTTTCCACGGCGAACGCGACAAATTCGTACGCTGGGCCCAGACCAGCGTACTTGAGATGCTTGGCCTTCGCTGCTATCTCAGCTCCTGCACCGGCAGTCTGTTGAGTTGCTCGGATGTGGCACGACGCGAATGTGCTCACGCATGTGGCGTCCCAGACGAGACATCTGCCCTTTTGCCAGGGTACTAGTGTGAGTCCGTCCGGTCGCTTACCATCCGAGCGAGACAAGCCTGGGGGTTCCAATACGCACGGCACACCTGCGGAAACGAAGGCTTTCCTGATAACCTCGTTTAAGGCGTGGTGTCTAGGTCTTCTGCCGGCACATCGAATGCAGCTAAGTCCGTGGTGGCCGTTTGCCTCAACTCTCGCACCGCAGATGCATGTGTGAGGTTCAGACACTGTACATCCGATTCTAAGCGCGGCCGCCACCCTTAAAGAGTCATCGTCCAGGAGCGTGCCCATGTTTGGAGATGGTAAGGCATGCAACCAGGCGCCTGACTCTGGCTTGATGGCCGCGTTTAGACGGGCTAGATCAGCTCCCGAACTTGCTTCACGCAGCTGTGTAAAGATGGTCTTAGAGGTAATGTCGTCCCATCCTCTCTGTCTGTCTGGTTTGTCTGGCGGACCAGCACCTGTACACTGAGCCGACCATTCACTTAAAGCCTCCGGGGCGTATGGAATACGAGTCGTGTCCCCAAAATTGGGTAGAATGTGAGAGACAAGATTCGTGACCCCATGTGCGGAAGCTAGGAAGGAGGAAAGACCACACTCGTGTAACCGGCGTACTCCTAGTCCACCGAACCGAACAGGCAAGCTAGCCTGACACCACTGTGACTCGCTCAACTTGATGTTGAGAGTTTCTTCCAGGATATGTTTAATTGTGATGTCAAATTGTTGCACTTCGTCAGAGCATTTCCATGTCGGAGCTGTTCTTATGACGTAAGTCATTTTAGGCATGGCGAAGCAGCTTCTTAGGAGAGTTAGCGAGACGTGTGCTGGAAGAAACTTTAAGTGATTTCCGAGTGATCTCAGGATTTGCGTTTTGGACGTCAAGCACTCTGATACTCCCTCGGCGCAGATGGGAGCTCCTAGGAGATGTAGCGACTCCTGTTCCACAACTTTGAGCCCAGGAATGAGAGATGCGAATGTCGGCCCCGATTCAGCGGCAGACGGGCTACAAGCAAAAAACTCGCATTTAGTGGTATTTACCTCTAAACCGAGTTCCTTTAAAGCAGGGAAAAGAGACCTGACATCTCTCTCTACTATCTCCGGGCTTCCACCTATGGTGCCATCGTCCAAATACCAGACGTTAAGTGGGGATTTCAGAGACGTGATGGCCTTGTGGATGGCCATGCTGAAAATAAGTGGGCCCAAAGGATCCCCCTGCTGTGCCCCTACCTGAGACAGAATGCAATTGTTGTTAAATGAAAGCCTGCTCGGCGATGAGTAGCATTGTCTCAGAAAGGGGTATATAGTAGGTGTTAGATTTCGGACCTCTTCTAGCAGTGCGTTTCTGCTGACGCTGTTGAATGCGTTGCGGATGTCTAGTTTAAGTAGGACATCGTCACTACCTTCGCGCATGACGAAAGCTCGTGTGGCATGAATTGCTGCCTCGCAACCGAGAGGGGTACCGAAACCTACTTGGTGTGGCTGTAGGTAGGCTGCCATGTTGTTTCTAACAGCCTGGCAACAGAGCTTAGCCACGAGACGCCTGATGGTACTACCTACCGCGATAGGTCTGATTCCCCCATCTTTTTTTTGGAGGGCACAGAGGGAACCCCCGTAGAGGACAGGGCATATTTCTGGGTTTAAATGTCCTTCCAACAAGAAATTGCATAGCCTCGTCAGGGACTCCTGTAGCTTCGGACCGTTGTCGCCGGCGGATGGAGAAATCAGCTCTTTAAGGTGCTCTGGGCGTAAGCCGTCGAGACCGGGAGCTGACCCACGATGAAAGGAACTAATTGCCTTTACAACGTCTTCGGCTGTTACGGTCAGGCAAGGCGTCAAGGGGTCAGCCGCTGGGGGGATCTGTGGGGGGAGTACGGGCCCGGGGTGTTTTTCCTTAAGGGCCGCCAGAGTAGCCTCGTTTGAGGGGGCGAATGTGCAGTCGGAAGTAAGTAGGCGAGCTGCACCCCTAAGGTCCCCCTCGTAGACTTTTGCTTGCGCAACTCTATGGATGGAGGGCGATGTTCTCGGCGAGTATTCAGCCTGTAGGTCTAGCTGGCTGTCTCCTGTAATATTTGCCTTGACCTTAGTTGTGAGAGATTTTTCGCCTCCATCGTCTGGTATCCTTAAGAACGTGAAAGCGAAGGAAAGTAGTGTTATCCAGTCTTCCGTGGCATTAGACTGGGTACACTTATTAATAACCGACGCTAACTTGCCCGCCGCCAAACATCTTGCGCCTTTAGGAACGTGTCTGAGAACACGGACCTTCGTTTTGAGCGCGGGTAGGTCTTCTAGGCAAATGCCTGTCTGGGCCCTGGGTACCGCTCTCGGTGCGCTTGACGTTATGGGCTGAGGACACCCGAGATTTGGTGATTCGACGTCTCTGTGCATGCGTCCTATGTGCACTCGGAGGCCATGTGGTACCGCGTATAGTTTTGCGGGATTAGTACAGTAAGGGCAGGGTGCGCGCTCAGAACTTGACATTATGGGGAACTACTACTAATTGCTAGACTTAGCTAATTAAATAACAGTAAATAAGCAATAACAATTGTAAAAAAAGTAGTAACAAAGATAAAAGTCAAAATATAAATAACAAATAAAAAGTTTACGGTTACAATTAAGCCTTGAAGCAGAGTGGTGCCCTCTGTGAGATTTCCGCTCTTTCTTGTGTGAGCCCGTGCTACTATGGGTCCAAGACGAAATTTCCGTGGGCACAGTATATTGAACCGACATATGTTAATGCCTCGTTCGGGGAAGAGATGGCGTGCCCCGAGAGTTTTTGTTGTGCTCCGCTGCAGTTCATCTGGCGAGTAACATGTGCCATGATGACTCACCGCTCACCCGCTCCGACGATGTTCAAGTGGTGAGGCCGCTGCGCGTCGCGCCGACGCGAGGGCTCGAGCGGCTACCTGGCGGGGGTTCCCAGCGGTGGGTCTTCACGTACGATGCTACGATGATGTGTTGTAATTGAATATTAAAAACGGATTTGCTGATAATTCAGCCAAATTAATACTTATTTTATTGAAAGAACTTTCACTAGCACCAGGATTCTGAGGGCTTCAAAACTGTGTCATTTCCAACTTCACTATGCAACTTTTTATTGGTGATTTCGAATATTTTACGCGGAGCGAACGTAAGTGATGCTACCGCTTCGACAGTTGGTCGTCATCGAGTGTACTTAACTATGTTTCAACAAAATCGGTTCGGCGGGTTTTTTAACGATAGTTTTTGAGTTTCCTAAAGTTCTATGTACTTGTTACAATATCTTATTAATACTTTTTTTTATACATTATAGATCTACGATTGACCACCAACTCGCCTGATGTTAAGCGACGGTGTGGCGATTAATAAATCTGGCTTTATCGTTTCAAAAACATTTGCGTTAAAAATAAATAAATCAATAAAATAAAAGGACAAAACCTGATAAAATTCTAAAAATTTACTAATTCTAATACCAGAGTGAAGCGATATATCACAAAAATAATTAAAATGCTTTTACCATTCAAAATGAATCAAAACAAAAAGTCCCTTACAAAGAAGCCAGTCACCGTCGACACTTGCATGGAATACACAATGAAATAGTTTTTTCCTGCATTTCTTTTTATAATAGGGTTTCTGTTGACGAACGAGAAATTATGTCGTAAATTTTACCTCTCTGATGATATCGCGGCTTACCTGAAAATAATAAACACGTTTTAATAAAATATTTTTAAAAACAGACATTTATAACTGAGTTATGGAAAACAGATAACGTTGTATGTATTTCTAAGGAAATAAAAATATTATTTTTAAACAATAAAGTGATAAATGTATCCCATTTAAGTACATAAATAGCAGGAACTCGCAGAAAGTCGGCGAATTACTCAGCGATATCGGTCCACGTTCTTGACGCGTACTACACAGGAATGGAATTCTTTGCCGCCATCTCTGTTTCCTAAGAACTAGAATCTTGAAATTTTCAAGCCTAGAGTGAATATATATCTTCTAGATCGACTGCTCCATCCTCGGCTACACCGTCGTTTAACATCAGACCAGTTGTATGTATCAGCTGGTTTTTTTTTTCGTAGTCATTTCCAAAAGCAAAATAAATTAAGTATTTGTAAATAGTGGCACGAATTCTGTGATTTATTTGTCCATAATGCAGTAATGTTTAGCCCTTAATATACGCATACCTAGATCATTAAAATTAACCCAGTAGGTATACGATTGCATATCTGTGTATAAGGACAAGCTCAGCTTATAAGTAAAATAAAATAAAAGAAGCCTTATATTCCTTATACTTACTAAACTTACAATCTTAGCTACTTTATTTTAATTAGCGTCTACAGTTGCAATTTTTTACTTAAAATTATTATTTTTTCGTGAGGACACGTTAAAATGACGTCATGGTTCTCGAACACAGACATCACATCCTACATTCTCTCATAACCCCTAGAAGAGGCTGGAGTACACGAACTGAGATGGACGTGGATGATAAATTCAACAGATACGGCTTACTGAGAACTTTGGACGTGTGGTCCAAACGTAAGAGCAGGCGGGAGCGGAATTCTCCCGTTATAATAGTAATCTTTGAGCGGAATGTGGTAAACAAGGTAATAAATGATTTTTTTTACAGACAGGCTTGCGCTTGACCGATAACTTATGATGAAGTGTACTTGTGTAGTAGATCTCGATTGACATTCAATTGAGAAAGTATACTCTATTTTACTATGTAAGATATAAAACATTTCGTTCGTTTTTTCATTGATATGGCATACTAATTGTGTACCTACTTCGATATTACTATATTTAACCAGTTTGGAATAATTATTTAGATATCTAAAACTTGTCTGGTTTTTAGTAAGAAAAACTTACAAATAGGCGAATCCCATTTTCTCCCGTAACTTCTGACTTTTATAAACAAATGAATGGCCAAAACAATGCAACCGTTCACACGTGCATTTCCAAAAGTGTCAAGTAATTGATATTTTATTGATAAACAAGTATCTATATTAAAAGAAAAACAAAACACCCGACTGCAGAAAAGCAGTTTTTGCAGTCTAACTTACGATTTCGTTACGCTTGATGCGCTGTTGAATATAAGTTTCTTGTGCGAAATTATGCGTAACACATATAAGTTCTATATATACATATTTCTAATCACCGTTAAAAATTCTTTATTTTGATACCACACTCGATGTATTTTGAAACCTTTTTTTTGAGATTACTTTTTGCCGCCAAAAGAGAAGAGGATCACATTTTAAAACGGGCGATCGATATGAGAGTGAATGGTAATTGTGGTAGAGGTCGACCGAAGAAAGTATGGATGAATTAAGTGAATGAAGACATGAGAGAAAAGGGAGTGAATCCAGATATGACAAATGACAGAGATGAATGGATAAAACGTACATACTGTACCGACCCCACAGAAGTGGGAACAGGGTAAGAAGAAGAAGAAGACTTTTTGCCGCCAAAAATCCTTATTTTTTTTTATTTTGATGTACTCAGTGTCACTCTCACGACTAAGGCGAATCTATTGACACCTCTCACATCAAAATCGGTCAAGCCGTTTAGGCTCTAAGGCGTGCCAAAGAAGTATACATACAAACATACATACACTCGAAAAACATAACCCTCCTTCTTACGCAGTCTTGTATAAAATGATGAGATCCGTAGACGTACAAAAGTTTCCGATATAGCACAGCGGATTATCAAGTTGAAGTGGCAGTGGGCAAGGCACATAGCATAAAGAACTGATGGCTGATGGGGCCGAAAACTTCTCGTGTGGAGACAACGAACCGGCAAGGGCAGCGTAGAAAGTCCAGCCACGAGATGGGCAAATGACCTCAAAAAAATGGCGGGAAAACGCTGGATGCAAGCCGTTTGCAATCGGTCTTTTCCGGAGGTCCATGGGGTAGCTATGTCCAGCAGTGAACTTCTTATGGCTGAGATAATGATGATAATGATTTGTATAAAATAGCATTAAACTACAACATTAAATAAGACAATGTAAGAGTTGTCCGCTATTCTTTTAATTTATCCTTTTATTTATTTATTTTCCCGCTACCTCTCATGGCATGGGGCTGTCAAAAGCATTGTTTTAATAAAACTGGTGAAGTGGCACGATGCGCCCGCGCTGCGGCCGCAGTTCCTCGAGGCAACGTAACTCTACGTGCCTGCACACACGTGGGATGTTTTTTTTTTATTTCCTAAAAAACCGACATTTACAACCTACGGGACAACCCTTTTATAAAATGGTAGATCAACTTGTTCTCCCACACATAAATAGGTCTTAAAATCTTCACGTATTAAAGTTTTTTACATAAAATAAAACCTGCATGCAGTCACTTAAAAAAAATGGTGTTTGCTATTATGATTCTTCAGTACGCAGTCTTTTATATTAATTATGCAAGCACTCAAGTCCCGCATTTAAAAAAAAAGTATAATCTTGTAGTCTAGTTTATTAGTTCCGTAGTAACTACGAGGAACCCTTACATATCTGTCCGTCCGTATGTCACAGTCATTTTACTCAGAGACTATTAGCCCTACATAAACAAAATTAGGTAAGTAGATGTTTTGTGTAAACCTCAAAAGCCGTAGTCAAATTAAAAAAAAATAGGGGTGACACTCCATACTTATAAAGAATGGATGAAATTTTCAAACAAAAAAAAACATCAAAAACAATTCATAATTGGTGGAGTAATCGCTAAAACTAACACACAAAAATATATACAGTCGAATTGAGAACCTCCTATTATTTTTGGAAGTCGGTTAAAAATTAAAGCAACGCAAACGGAAACTATCATTTACACTTTTTAGACGTTCGAAATTAGAAGATTTCTCTAATTAGTTCCATTCCTCCCATTTTAAGCAGTAATACCAACATCATAAAACACATAAGCCGGCTCAGAGGTAAAACCATAGACAAAAAAATATGTAAGACAATGACTTACGGTTTAAAACAGTTTTTTATTGGTCGTGGGCTCGAAATGGAGTGTGTTTAGACCATAGAGTGTTAATGGTTGGACAAACAAAGCTACTGTTGGCAGTTTTTGAGATTCCTGTGACTTGTGCTGGAGGTTGGTTTCGTTCTGATATGGAAGAAGTACCTGCCTGCGTCGTAAAGTACGCGGACAACAAAAGTTATGATATATAAGACATATGTAGTTATTTACTTAATTTATAAATCTACATAGTTTTTTTTTTTGTAAAAACGTCATTTGATAACGGCTGAACTGAGTAAGATATAGATCTTTTAAAGAAAATTTGTGACAAACACTAGAAATAATGATTTGGCATCAACAGCTAATAAAATTAGACAAAGGTCAGTTAATCCTAACTAATATTAAAAAAGCGAAAGTAACTCTGTCTGTCTGTCACCTTTTCACATCGTTATGAAATTGTGTACAGAGATAGCCGAGATACTGGGGAAAGACTTAATTATATACCTATGCAAAATACAGCGGAATAGGATACGCCCGGCGCGCGTTGAAGTCTTTTATATAATAATATAAAAGACTTTCAACTTAATGTACTTAGACTAAATAAACAACTTCACATGAGCTTTCATTGCAATAAAATGTGTTTTAACCGACTTCCAAAAAGAAAGAGGTCAATTCGACTGTATAATTTTATTTGTATGTTTGTTCAGCGATTACTACGCCAATTATTAATAATTTTTTATGATTATATTTTTGTTTCATAGGTAATCTCAGAGATGGCTCTGTATACATTTTATCAAAATCAGTTCAATATTTTGGTTTTTATAACATAACTGAAAAAAAATCGTCAAAGTAAACGAACTGTGTATTTCGAAGACGGTTTTTTTTTTGTTTAACTATAATTATTTCTACAGTATTGCGATTTTTGATTACATTTTCCGAAATATTTATCGTTGCTTAAGCTCGGTTCACACTACCCGGTACGAAACTCTATAATTTTAAAGCTTCTAAAAGTGATAATTAGTAAAACAAGCCTCCGATATTTAATGAACTGCAGAAAGATAAACACGGTCAGCTAACCTAACTAACCAAAAACCTTTTCAGATTCAACGGTTTTTCATATTGCATTTGTAAAAAGAAAAAAAAATATATCACTAGAAGTATGAACTATGAAGGTACCACTAAATTAAACTAAATTCGAATTCGATAAAAATGCTATTAATATTTTTATCACTGATATTATATTTTGATTTCCTATCTATCGTATCGGCCAGACATAATTTGCCAAAAGTCTGAAAATTCCTTTGGCTCACAGCCATTTCAGCAAAAGCCAAAATAAAAACAAAGTGTCAAAGTAAAAGAGTGGAGACATCGCGGCGCATGCGTCACGCAACTCGGAGGCGACGCGAGGAATTCCAAGCCGGGCCGGGCTGGCGGCTCGTTGCGCTGTCGACGCCATCTGGATGCTAGGGAGGGGATCATGTCGACAACTTACATTTAGTACCTACATATTAATAAAGCTAAATTTTTTGTTGTTAAATTTAAATTTACTTGTATCGATGTAATTAAACCTCGGCGAGGTTTTTGGTGTTACTATAAGTATTTATTGTATATTAATGTTTATTTGAATAATTAAATAAAATAAAATAAATAAATGACACAAGTATCGGTATCTATATTAATATATAACTACTATTCGACCATTAATGAAGAATTTTAGAATTCTATTATTACAGTTTTAACATAAATACACTAAAACTACATAAATCACGCGTTCCAATTGGCGTACACAGATTTAATACATATTATTTTAGAGATTCACTTTACCACAACTTTTAAATATATATATATATACAGAAAACAAATAAAATAAAAACTTACTCAAAAAGTCCACTGTTAGTGGGAAAAGTGGCAAGAATACTGGCAGCATTGCCACGTTGGATGGCAATGCTTACTTTTTGAGCAAAGTAGGAGCCAGCATTCTGGTTAATACATATATTATATACTACATACATAGACTATACAGAATTAATATAATACATAGATACATATAATCACGTTTTTCCCCCTTACAAGATAGGCAGAGCATCAAAAGGCTTGAGGCATTTTAAAACCACATTTTTCCTTGGCTAAAGGAGGAAGAGAGGGTTTTAAGGGTTAGATAAAAACTACCTACAAATAAAATCTCCACAATACATAAAAAAATGTTTAAACTCCCATCACTAACAAAAAGCGGGCCAACATTGCTATCCTCTTTCCTTTTTACACGCCCATCACTATTCCTCCTTCCTTCTCTCGCGCCGACTACCTTATTTAAATAATACTGCGCAAGCGCGGATACCAAACGCATTCGAATTTCGAATCTATCTAATCTGTTTTAGAGTCGAATGTAAGTTTTGTGCGAGACAAAAAGAGTAAAATGTTTCCAGGCAGGTTATTCTGTGCTGATGTGCGCCCCCTGGTGGAAGTCGCTTGGAATAGAAATGCGTTGGCCGGAAATATGGTCCGGTCCAATTTTTGATAGCCTTGACCTATCAGCTATGAGGTTGGAATTTAAGGAACTTAGATACTAAGAGATAGCAAATTACTAGAAGATAAAGGACTATCGAATGGGTATTTCAAAAATGCTGACAATTATTTGAAGCGTCTATAGATTTCTTCTCAACTACAAAGTTTGTAAAAGACCCCGTTCTAGGATGAGTGCGCGTATTGGGCAAACATTTGTGTGATGAGCATGGATGTTTGTTCTGTGTCTGTGTGTTTCTATGTAGGTATCATATGTATATATTTACGACAAAAAAAAGTATATATTATGTATTCTATCAGCCATCTAGTTCCATAGTATAAGCTTTGCTTAGTTTGGGCTAGATGGTGTTGTGTGAAATGTACACAAATATTTATTAATTTATGTAAAACAGAGAGAAAGAGAAAGACTTATTTATGTAAGTAATTGAAAAAACCCTTTATTTCGCAAAGATATACAGATTTTAAGTTATGTAATAAGTTGACACTGCACGTTAATAAATAAATTTATAAAAAATGATAAAAATACTACTTAGCTACTCTTTTAAAATTATACACATTATAATCCAAAAGCTTAATTTTACACCAACATAAAATCATGTGTTAAGCACATGCGTTTATTTCTTTTTTTTTAAGCTTACTTAAAATAAACAGCCGGCACGGTAGCACAAAGAAAAATCACCACTCATCCTGCGCACAGTAACTTAAACCTAACTTAAATATAAATTGTGCATAATTCACGCACGCCCACTTACTTAAAACCAAGCGCAGATGACATGGAACAGATGGACCTCGATCCTTCAAGTTACTTTAACATAACTTAAGTCTAACTTAGTATTAATAGTGCGTTCAGGTACCCGGTGTATCTGATAAGATATATTCATCTTTACGTAAAAGCTTATGCCTTTTGTGTTTAAAGTTGAGTGCTTTAGACATGTAACTAGACAGGTAACTTTCATAAAATCGTTTTTTTTTTTTTGTAGACAGGACAAGTAGGTTTTTCTTAATAAATCGGTTGTTTGAAATAAAAGTTTTACCCAAAAATACTTTGACTTAGACTGTTTTTTTTCTACTAACTTAATTCTAACTTGTTCAAGTACAGTTAAGTTAACGCTAAGCTGCGGTCTCCCAGTAAACGTTTCGTTGCCTGAGAGTAACTTGAGCCGTCACTAGGTTAGAGAGAAATTTAGAGCATTCTGATCGAATGTCAAGCCGACGCGGTCGCTTGCGAGCGGTAGGTAAAGTGATATTAAACTTAGTTAAGTTATCAATATAAAATGTAGAAAGTCTTAGCACTTTAATAAATAGCAGTGTCACTGCACTGTGTTTATCATAAAAACGTAAAAAATCATGACGTAAATTAGAAGTACAACTAAAGTGGACCTTGCGAGCACCATCTTTTTTTAATTCCATTCACAATGTGTTCAAGAACTCAGTTTCCACTCACTCTAGCATGGGCTATTTCGGAATGAAATGGTAACCGACAAGAATACCAATCACTTAAATAGACCGGCCAAGTGCGTGTCGGGCCACGCGCAGTGTAGGGTTCCATAGTTGCACATCACAATTCAATGTAAACTTAAATCAGCGCCTATTGTTTGTTACTATGAACATATAAGTTGGCTTTTATGTTCTTTATATACTTAGAATTAACTATATAATCTATATTATTATCACAACTTTCATCCATAATTATAGTTTAAAAATCTGTATAAACCTACTTCAAAATACGCTATTCGTTTACTTGTATGAGATATTTTTCCAGTTAATTTGTTATAAAAAACAAAGTGTTGGACTGATTTTGATATAAATTTGTATAGGACCATGAGGTATTTTATAATTGGCGAAATAATCGCTGAACAAACACAAAAAGAAACATACAGTCGAATTAAGAACCTTCTCTTAGGAAGTCGGTTAAAATGGCAACTGTGATACTCCGCCTTAAATCACCACAGAATAACTAATAGTAGTTAGAGCACCAGCTCACCTAGGTGATCTAAACAGTTGAGTCTGTTGAAAGCTATCAACTACTTGGTATCAACTTCCTGGATATCGGAAGACGGCCATTATTATCACAAAACAGAATCCCGATGCAATCTGCATGGGAGAGCCTCATCCATCTGACGCACTTAGTGGGGGAAGAGGGGAGGGTGGTTTCATCATCATCATCATCTCAGCCATAAGAAGTCCACTGCTGGACATAGACCTCCCCCATGGATTATAGGAGGGTGGTTTATGGGAGTGTAACGATTAAGCAGCGTTTCCATTGACTTTTTTACAAGTCCTTATTTAGGTTCAATCGATACACCTTACAGCACAATAGGTAGGTCCCGGTTGTTTGTTCTTAAAAAACAGCAATCTTCAAGCTAGAGGCCTTAGCTTAATAACTCTGACACTAGGGATGGCCACTCAGTCTATACGAACTTACATACGGCACAATTTTGGAAACAAATCTCATGAACTCGACTGACCTGATTTGATATGTAATTTTGATGTTAATACAGTTTATGGTTCCCCCGCTCCTTTCTCCTATGGGTTATTGCAAGTATAATATTATAGTTTGAAAAACTGAAACAACCGGCTTCTCATGGATGCCATTGTCAGAACTGGACCAAATTGAAATAAGACCACACGGAAAGCACTAGCTTTCAAATAAAAAAAGAGAATCATCAAAATCGGTTCACCCAGTCGACAGTTATGAGGTAACAAACATAAAAAAAACACAATCAAATTGAGAACCTCCTCCTTTTTTAAAGTTGGTTAAAAATTTAAAATATCTTTCTTTAGAAGGTTTTCATTTTCCCGGCGAACTTTTTTTTTTATACGCTATAGATCTACGATTGACCACCAACTCGCCTGATGTTAAGCGACGGTGTGGCCGAGGATGGAGCTCAACTAAGGGCGTCTACAAGCACCTCTCCGGGCTAACAAAGCAACACTGAAATAACACAACGACGCCACTGATATTGAAGTCGTCTCTAAGTGATTATCAATTAAGTACCATCAGACGAAGGCGAGTCTTCTATCTGTATTCTGCTCTTTACATAAATATAAAAATGATAAATCGGTTTTTTAAATGTACGAAATAATGTACAGATTTCACTAACATGAACACATACGATCACGTCCATTTTTAAACTACTTCCGAAAAGGAGGAGGTTCTCAATTAGTCAAAATCGTTTTTTTTTTTTTTTTTTTTATGTATGTTCCTCCGTTTATTCGAAGACACCTAGACCGATTTGAAAAAATATTTTTTTGTTTGGAAGGGTGACCACCTGAAAAGAATTTTTCATGTGGTCCAATTTTGATAAATTTCTACGGGACCACATGAAAAATTCTTTTCAGGTGGTCCCGTAGAAATTTATCAAAATCGGTTTAGTATTTTGGTTTTTCTAGCAAAATAGCTGGAAAAATATTTCATTCAAGTTCACGAATTGCGTTTTTTGAAGTCTTTTTTTTTTTAAAGATTACTTGTCCCTTACGGGGTAGGCAGGCCATCAAAGGCCACGAGGCTGTAACTTGGACCATAATTCTGAACAATGAACATCAGTGAGCTGTGGTCAAATACCGAGCCTGCCACCCATAAAACTAACTGTACTACTAAAAGTATTATATGGCCTTGCATACCATTCACCATCCCAACTATAGGCTAAGTTGGAATCTTTAAACGAATATTTTACATTATCCAACTTAGAACCTGCTAACTGCAGTTTATTGATGCGAAATACCTTAACTTAGCACTTCAAAGTGAGACGATGTACCGATGAATTAAGAGGGCTGTGGAGCAAAGAGATATGATGCAATATTAAAGACATAACTTGAACTAAAAGGTTTTCATACATTTTATAAAAAAAAAAATTGTTACCAATAAATATGACTATGGCTATAAAAACTACGGGTCACTCACGTCTGTTTTGAGTCGAAGTCGTGTCACCGACATGTTTGCGCTGTGCTTTTGAAGAAGACTTCCGAACACTGTTGAAACTATAGTCGGATATTTTGTGACAGACGTGAGTGATACCTACTTTTTATTTATTTAAACAAATGTTTACTCAAATCCTAATATCATAGAAAAGGAAGTAACTCTGTCCGTATCTCTATCTGTTTGTTGCCTTTTCACGCACAAGCGACTAAACTGATTGTTATGAAATTTGGTATAGAGATAGATAAAAACCCGAAAACGTACATACATCATTTTTTATCATCATCAGCATCTCTGTTTTTCATCACTACTCAGGTGAAACCGCGGAGCGCGGCTAGTAATACAATAGAAAACATAATTCCCTAAGCATTTATAATATAACTTAGTGTAACTTAGTGTGTATTATATATAATATATGAAAATATCATTTTATTCTCACAGTTTTGTATGTAAAATGAGCTTAGCTTAGAAATAAACATCATAGCGGCTTGACAAGCGGAAATAATAATAGAATTCTTCAGTGGGGTTGTCAAGTTGCTTCTAAGTTAATGCTAAGTTAGACCAGTAAGTACGTGGGCGGTGGTATAATTTCACAAGCAAAATTACGGCTGTCTTTATGCTATTTGTATTGAGAAATAATAAATAATTATATGATAAAAATAATTATATAATTATATATGGAACTGTGTTATTATAGTAAATTAACTCTATCGTTCATATAATCTGCATAGTACGTAAAAAGTCAAGAGTTGGCAATTAGCGTCAGTGAAAATCAACTTGTACTTTATTGCGTCGTAGCAATTTATTTAAATGCGATTCAATATTGTGCGGGTCGAACCGGGACAATAACCAAGGACCGGGACACAGAAACGAGATGAATGGAGTATAGAAGAGAGGCTTAGATCAACTTGTCAGTTTCCCTAATTGGTCAGTTTTGTTAACTCATCAGTGTTTTTAACTCATCTGTTTCGTTAACTCATCAGTTTCGTTAACTCATTAGTGTTTTCAACTCATCAGTTTCCTAACTTGTCATATGGTTCGTTAACTTATCTGTTTCTGACAATAGTGATAATGTATACCTATACTACACTATACGTCTTATATTTTGTCATTAAATTTATTTGTTATTAAAATATACTGTAGCTACTGTATAATACGCGTAATTACATAAATGTAAATACAACATACGCGTAATTACATACATACGTAAATGCGTAAATGTAAATACAACATACGCGTAAATACATACATACGTACAATATGTAAATACGTACATACATACATACTATTTAAATAATCCTATCTTATCTTTTCGCTTAACCGCAGTTTCTTATACAAGTAAGTTTAGAAAACTTACCTTAACTTAAAATAACCCCGACATAAAAAACAGCTTAAAAAACTTCATAAATTTTCTTTCAAACTAAAACGACTAGGTCAAAATCGTTCCATCCGGTTGAGAGCAACAATGCTGATACAGACAGACAAACAGATATACAGATACACACGTAAATCTTATAACATCCCTCTTTTTGAGTCGGAGGTTTAAAGTATTTCTGTTAGACGACCCCATATCCAAAAGCGTCACTGCGCATTAATTTTCAATAGTAAGTCGGGCAAGAGGTAATCGTATATGAAACCTTATTATTTGTGATTCAGTCAAGTGTGAGTTCTCGAAACAACGCGCCCCTCGAATTAATCCCCAAATCTGCGCCTGCGCACGGTCACTGCAGTGTTGTATTACTGCGTACAATGCTGGACGAAATTAATGGAAGCTATTGGAAAACTGAGACATTTTCTAATAAAATTATGTTTTTTTTTTTCTTTAGGTCCTGTGCCAGCGTTATCCACTGTTACTACTTTGCTGATATATACATATTTAGGGATACATACAGCGCCATCTAGCTTCAAACTAAGCAAAGCTTGTACAGTGGGAACCAAATAGCTAATATAATACTTACCTACACATTAGTTTTTCTCACACACTATGGGGTACACAAAAAAAATCATCTCTACATTACATGTAGGGGAGGTATTCTATTTTTTTTTTTTTTTTTTCAAGATTTTATGCTTCCACTTTGTTGGCGTAATAAATATGTGTGTGTACTCATACCAAATTACAACATTCTAGTACTAATAGTCTTTAAGCTAAGCCACGAACACAGAAACAGACAGACAGACGGATGGACATAGCGAAAAAGTTAGGATTCGTAATTGACTACGGAACCCTAAAAGCAGAAAAGATTTTTTTAACAGAAATTCTCTTAACAATTACACTTATGCATAAAATAAATACTAAAATAAACAGCCAAACAGTCACAATTGTTGACAAATCATCTTCTTCATAGATCCTCGTTACGTGTCCATTAGACGCTATAAAACGCACAAGTTATATTTGCAGATGACGTTCTTAATATTTAAGAGTACTACGATTTTCCACTACGATATTGTTGGGAGATATAATTCATAAGCTAAGTCGGTGGGTACCGCATTCAAGCTACTGCACACACAGAATATATAATTTAGCAGAGTAACAACTCTTAAAAAACGCACTACTGGTTATTATTATTACATAATCAAGTGCGCAACTAGAAATTAATTATTTATTTTTCAAGGCTAGAGTGTCTACTATCTGTCGATCGGAAAAAATGTTACAGTATAAGCAACTGTAAGCATAATCCCTCTTTTCTTGCTCTTAATTGGATATACTCGTACTTACTTACTCACATATACAAATATGTGCATAAAAAGTAGTATATTCCCGAAAATCGTGAGAAAAAAACTACAAAGTCTTAAAAATCAATAAATACATATAAAGCCTAAATAAATACGTTTAAACGTATATTTGACAACAGGTTAAACTTGTTGGCTGCGCACACGATTTGACAGAAAAAACAGACGTCACAAATACATGCGACAATGAAATGTTAGGGTAAATAAAAAAAATGTGTTTCGATATTTGTACACTTTGGACTTTGATGCTTTTATATTCTGTCATTGACAAACTCTTAAAATGTTACGCATACATCGTTATACCTACGCAGTTACCACAATTTTGCACTATCGGAAGTTTTCTCTCTGTATTTCCTCTGTGCCAATACCGTATTCAAGCACAGCAGTGGACACGAGACTACCCGAACAATATATTATGTCGTTACGTAGGAATAAGTTCTCTTCCGACATTTATTTTGAAATGTTTACGATGCTAAGTAATTTGAATATCCTGAAAGATTTACAATAATTTACATAAAATCTGTTTTCGCAGATCTCTCGGGGATCTGTAGGGGATGATTGATCTGTTATGTTACTCTTCATATAAACTACTAGTTGTGGCCTGTGGTTCTACCCGCGTTGTGATGGAAAACGGTGAAGGTTATGAGGAAATAATAGCGTATATCAGATGCCAGATTCTCAAAATCATTTTTTTGAAAATGACCGCTGAATGCTTTTGAAACTACAATCGGAGATTTAGACTCAAAACGTAACCTAAACGGGTATTTTCCAAAAATGCCATTTGAATATTTTAAATCGCGATAAAAGCTTTTAAGTTACTCAGTCATATATCGTGAAGTTGCTTAAATTGAGGCAAATCTGCGGTCAAAAGCAGATAAAGATTTTTTTTTCACGCAAGAGAGCTCGTCGATCTAGAAGATATCTACTCTTTGAAAATTCCAAAATTGTAGTTCTCAGGAAACAGAGATGGCGGCAAAGAATTCCATTCATGTGCAGTAAGCATCAAGAACGTGGACCGATATCGCTGAGTACAAATTTTTGGCATTTCAACGAGAAATAGGTGGTCCTGTAGTGAAATAGCGAGGGTGGAGTTATTAAAAAAAACCTATCGGTAGTTTATTTGTATGGAAGTGTACAAAAGCGGGCAGTTTAAGACAAAAGGACCGATCCAAAATTCTAAACGTGTAAAAATAAATTGCCAAGAATTAGGGCCCGATCGACGTTTGAAGCTCTTTGGTGGTCTGAGCCAGGGTTCACGTCATTGAGAAAGAGACCGCTGAACTTGACCAGGGCCTGTACCACAAGCGTTTAAACAGTCTTATTTCAATTGGATTTAATTTGACAGATGCGTAAATGAACAAGCTTCAGCAGTCCAGCTCCTATCATCTAAAACATCATTAACAAACATTAACAAAGCCTTAAATCACACACCAGTTTATTATAGACCATCAAAATTCTAAAGCCATTACTATCGATCCGTGCGATCTACATAGAAAATGTACACGTTCATTATAAGGCCGTGTACACACCGACGTAACGACTCGCGACAACGCTCTAACTGTAAACTAGGATCGCGATCTGTATCGCAGCTATGCGCTCTTCCTTGACTCGCTCGCTGCCGGCATTGTTTTGAATGCACCTGTTAATATTATATTAATTTACGGTAGTTATTTTTTTTTATAGGGCAGAATTGGTAAATTTTGACTTAATTTTACTAATGATAAGATGTCTACTAGTGTGAAGGTGATGCGAAATTTTTGTGATGATAAAATAAATTTTTGCCCATCAATAACTGTTCAGTCCCATACAAAACACTATCAATTAAATCCAATATATTCATATTTTACGAAAATAAAATGTATAAAAGTTTACAACAGCGTTCAAATTTATTTAAACAACTATAAAAATGTCCAATACTTGCTTAATTTTAATGAAAACACTGTTGTTTTTAGTAAAATCGACAGTTTAATTAGTCATGGAAATGTTAAAAAAAAACTATACCATATCTACACTTTTATTTTAAAAGCGGATAAATTAAATCACACCAGCATTCGACAGTAAGTCTGACCCGAAGTTGACATAACCAATGTGCAAGTTAAACGTCACAAAATCGTATTCACGCAATAACCAACCCAATCTCAACGCATTTATCTAGAAGCCATAAAGTCGCAGGTAAATAATTAAAAACGCGCGCTGAATAGCGCACTAAATAACGCAGCATTGTACGCGTGGGCACTAAAACAGGCGCGTTGTCAACGCTTCCGCGGTATTCAAGCGGCAGTGTGCACATGGTTTTAAAATAGCGCGTTATTTATCTTTAAAATAATACTAACACATCGGATATCCAGCAGTGTAGACTAGCTTTACTTGATAGCCAGTTCCCAATCCAGATTAGATGTGTTTATATTATAATATTTTCTTATATTCGTTATCACAAAGTTGTGGTAAAATGCTTTTTTTTTTTTTTTTTATATTTAATTTTATTCTCCACAGACACCAGGGTCCGTGACCTTTGTCATAATTACAAACTATTGTTTACTAATTATCGTTACGGGAAAATGATTTTATTTTAATTTAAGTACTTATTACTATGTTGCGTGCATACCACGAGCAAACCAGCGACCCGCAAGCAGCACCCGATCACGAGTATGACGCATGTGCCAGCCATCGCCCTCCTCAACCATATGTTAGGGAAGAGGGCGACCCGCCACACGACGCCGCCGCAAGAAGGAGCCTTCGATGGTGAGCATGAATGCTCAAAGTATGCACACAACTCTTATTTCTAACTACTGAAATACTAGTATTTCTGTGAATGCAGTCACTGGTAGAGCCCGGTTTTAGATGGGGTTTCCAGATTATCTATTTGCCCTCGATTGATCGGACTCTATCAGCGACTGCACTCACATCGTCTAATTACATAAATCTGTCGCCTACTCTCGGCCCAGGGCCTCCATCACCGCCGCGTTCCGATCTTTAATGGCCATCTCTAAATTGTACTCTCTGATGGTCTGCGGCGAAGCAGCCGACGCACGCCGCACGAATCGACTGATTGCATCGTCTTCGGTATCATCAGCGTAATATGTGAAAGACCCGGTATGCCTCGATATCGCAACAACCGCGTGTGGGACACTCTCGTGCAGCTTCATTTTTGCCTTGGTCTTGATGGGTATAACCGACTCGTATGTTAGTCCCTGAGCTTCATGGATTGTAAGGGTACGTGACCCCACGCCTTCCCCATAGCCCTGGCTGATAAGGGTCTCCTTTTCTTCCTGTGTATGTACTAAGAAGAGGGTGTTGGGGAGGGCGCTGGGTATTTGCGCACCCTTATACTGTCTGTGCTCTAGAGATCTTACACGGGGAGTTGAGGAATATATACCGGAGTATATTTCCCTCAGCGCATACGCAACGTCCATTGGGTTCCGATGTGTGCAGAGCAACTCCTGGCTGATGGTTGTGACCAGGTTTGGGCGATGGTACCTCATTTCGAAGAGATTTTCTCTATCGATATAAGGCAGTTGATTGACATCTCCGATGAGGATGAGTTCGCCAGCACCAGACAGCCGTGAAGCCATTATTATAGCTCCAAAATGGTTCATAAGAGCTTCGTCGACCATGAGGCGTCTGAAGCTCTCTCTTCCAAAACCATTCACGAGTACAGAAGCCATGGTTCGCACCCTGGTTTTCACCAGATCTCCGATGCGATGCGATAGCTTCTCTCTCAGATCTTTTGCTGCTTCTGTCGTTGTTGTGATGATAGCGTCTCTGTCCACCTCAAAGTGCCTTATCACCCATGTTGTCTTGCCACAACCCGGAACTCCGTTGACCCATTGGATCTTTGGTACTGCCCAGTTTTCCCAATTTGCCTCGACATCTAAGTTCCCTTCGATTGTTTTAGCCATCTCTAGGATCTTGTCATCCAGCATTACCTTGGTGCAGCGGGCTGTAACAACCAATGGATCATTCGATGGTATCGCATATTTCGGTCTTCCTGTTCGCCCCGTCTCGGCCTCATTCAGCGCCACAAAGCCACTTTTTGCACTATAAGCTGCCATATATTGTCCCTTCATGGTCCCTCTTATGACTTGGGATGTGTCGTTATTATATATAGCTGCTTCTGCCTGCTCGAGTCTTTCCTTTAGGAAGTTTTCACTTCCTAGCGTGAAGAACTGAAGGATGGTATCACAGTTCTTGAGGTTGACTTTCCTTGTCGCTCTCAAAGTAGCTAGGAATTCAATGAAGGCGTTTTTTGCGTGGCTCTTTGGCTCTGAAGCCAAAATGTAACGGGGAGGGTTGACCTGTCCCATGTCGGCTCTTGTTCGGGCTACCTGAGGTTGTGAAGCTGATCTGAGTGTCATCGCCGTCGAGGGAGGTGGTGATTCGGGTGTGATTCGGAGCAAGTTCTGCGCTGCAGTTCTTACGAGAGCAGCGATGGGACCCACTCTTCTTTCTTGGGTACTGCTTCGATAGGCTGCGACTTTTCCAGCGGCTGCTTTTTGTTGTGCTCTTTCTGAACCAGATTGGTTGGACGAATTTGGAACGGGATGTTCCCAGCTGTCTGTTGCACTTATGCGGTCGTGTGTTGGTAAAATGCTTACCTTCTTTAATATATATGTAGGTATACCTGAGTAACAAATTACGTCCCCGACTGCCCAAGATATTATAAAGATTTTTAGGTGTGAATAAGTGTGTTATTGTATGTATGTGTTTTTTCAAATGTTATAATGTTGGTTAATGGATTCTAATGGAGAGGGGAGAATGAGGAGGAGAGGGAATTCGAGATCAAATCTACTGATATTTTCAGAAAATTCTACTGATGTGGTATTTTTAGCTTCGGCAACACGATATTGGTACATCCAATCTATCGGAAAAATAATGTCCAAAAATGAAAAAAAAAAAAACCTGAACCAATTTTGATGAAACAGAAACATAACTAATAAAGCCAAAAAAGAAAAAAAACTAGATCAAAAATCAAAATCGGTCCATCACTTCATCCATCACAGAGCCACAATGGCATAGACAGAATAGACACACAAATACACGAGTAGGTATGTAAAAGAGGGGTATTAACTCAGTTTAGGTAGGGGGTTAAAAATAACAAGTATAAGTTTACGAAACTCAAAAACCCCCGACAAAAAAACTGGCTGAACCGATTTTAATAAAACATAGCTAAAAACACTTTCCATGAAATCCTTTTTCAAATGAAAAACTAGATCAAAATCGGTCCATCCGTTTGAGAGCTACGACATACACACAGATATACACGTCAAACTTATAACACCCCCTCTTTTTGGGTCGGAGGCTAATAACGCAAATCACACAGCTTAAATAAATTTAAGAGAACCGTACAATGTATACGCAGCCTTACACGCATATAATCTAGTCTTAGATAGTGAATTATGCTCGTTTTAGATGTATGCGCTGGTATTCAGTTCTGTGTGAATGTGTAGTGTGGTGTTGTAAACAAGACTTGAGTTGATTACAGCTGTTTATTTCTATGCTATTCTCAAAACCTTTTCAAGGAAGATGTTAGAATAAACCACAAACATACAGTGTTTCATCTTTTCAAGGTCATAGTGAATAGGTATCTTCTAAATATATCCTTTATCTTCACAACATGGTCGCTTACCGACAGACGAATTGATGGTCAAATGCAGTTTTAAGATGAACGACTTTTATCCGTTCGTGGAGTTACGCTCAGTTCTTATAACGATGCAAATTTGATCTGTACAATGACTTTCCATCACGTGGACGTAAAGTCTAAACCAAAATTCACGAATATAGTGTCCTGGGTTGACCGATACTTTTATAGTACCAACAATAACTTAAAGATTTTGATACAAAGACTCTGTCGCCGCGCTAAAGCCTAATTTAGATTGAGAAGACTAGAGACGTCTATTGTGTTTGAATTATATTGAAAATCTATATTATTTTTAATCATGTAAGGGGTCTAATTAGATCTCATTGAGCTCAAACCTTTATGAAGACTGACGCTACCCGTTTATACTTTATCTTTAACGGTACATTTTTGTCGGATATTTTCAGCCTTTACAAAATATTTATCTATTTTCAATTAAGTGTTAAGTTCAAGTAACAACTGCAACATTTATCATCTATTCACGATATTAGTGATAAACCGTGTGAAAACGGTGAAAAAAGTAAAAGGTTCCTCTCGACAGCGCATGATTGTATACAAGATGCTAGTCGATTACGCGCGGGCTTCGGTTGTGTTAGTGCCGATATTGTGCATGTGTGAGTGACCGCTCGCTCCGTCCCGCACACACACTACCGCAACGCGTATTCTACATGTAATGCCTCACACGCGCTCGTAATTTTAATTACTAATTGTATGTTATTGCTATTGTTCTCTGGGATTTGACATACTTTGCAAGTAGAAAATAGTTTTTGTCATTTTCTTTTTAAAATTTAAATAGATAAGGAATATATTTTGTTTTTGAAATTCATTTACTAGTTGTCTTTTTAAAGCATCTGTTAATGTCTTAAAGTTGCTTCACTCGATTCGCATTCAAAGCTTATTAACCAACTTCAAAAAGGAGGTTTTCAATTCCACTGTACATATGTTTTTTTTTTGTAAGTACGTTTGTTAGGCGATTACTTCGCTAATTGTGAATCAATTTTTATGATTACTTTTGTGTTTGTTGGGTCGCACTTTAGAGGTGTTATAGTTTCATCAAAAATCGGTTCAGTAGTTAGGTTTTTAAAACAGAATTGTGCATTTTGGAGTCGATTGTTTCAGTTTTATAAACTATAATTATTAATTCTATGATTTCCATTTCTATTTTATTTTCTATCACCAAAATGCTGGTGCGTACCTGGCCCAACGCATAAGCCTTGCCATTCAACGTGGCAATGCCGGCAGCATGCTGGGTACGCTGCCAACTGGTAGTGGTTTTGAGCATTTGGATTGGCGTTAGACCTTTATTGGTCTGGGGTGATCGATATGATTTTTGTGTAGTAGTTTAGTTAGTCGAGTCTGTATATTGTTTTGTTGTAGTTAATAAAGGCCATGATTTCAATAATATTACTTATAAGGCACCTAAATTAAGTAAGCTGTAAAATGTGAAAACGAAATAAATTTATTATTTATTATTATTACTTGTTGACGTCAAAATATGTAAACTATCTCTCACATAAACGCAACAAAAATAATGTTAACACTTAGCACTATAAACTTCCCTATAAATATCGCTTCTGCATGTTTGCCTCGAGCCTCGGAGCAATGCCACAATCTGGAGGAAGAATTTAATTTTTAACATTATCATATTTATTTACAGAAACGACATATGTAAGAAAAAACTATACTAAGAACAATAACTATACCTCTACTATATACACTTTAAGACTAACAATTTTAAATTTTAATTTAACATTTAATTTAACTATTAATATAGTCGGTTTACGTATAGTTCGTGGCAAAAAAGAGTAACTAAACGTCTCGAGGTATGTACTACTATGGTATTCTGTGGTCTCGACTGAACAAAATAATAAAATAAGAACAGCAGCGCCATCTATACCACATTGGCTATGTAGCTGAATAGACATTAAGAGTTCGTAGTTCATCGTCCGTCTCGCTCGCGCATACCCACATTTTTGTAGATATAAAATGACTGAATGAACTTATAAAAAAATCGTCGTTTGAAAAACTAGAGAGCAACATCTCAAATATTCGACGAAAAATTTCAATTTGATCCAAGTCAATTTTCATAAATAAAAATCATTTTAGCGTTAGTAATTTCAAAAAATGATTTTCATGAATGAAAATTAACTTGCATCAAATTGAAATTTTTGTCAAACAATTTGTGATGTTGTTTTCTAGTATTACAAATTAAAGACGATTTTTTATACGTTAATTTAGTCTTGTTATATCTTTAAAAATGTGTGACTCTTACTACGGCTCCGACGATCCAATATTATTAATATTTTATACCTTTTCACCGGGGTATGTTAGAAATAACACTTGGCTTGATACGCTGCTATGCAGGAGCTTTCCCATTGATTTCTACAATTATAGGAAAGGATTAAAGCCTACAGATACTCTGCAGGGTGTAAGTATATGAGCAGACAGTTAACATATGTGTAAACTGAATTGCATTTTATTGTATCTTGCTTAAAGTCGCTATTTAATTAATGTGTTTGCATTATAAGTCTTCTTTGCCAATAAGTATCGACAATGTTTTCTTGAACCGCCTTTGATATAGTATCAACGGGATGTATCGTCAGTCCTCAAAAACGTCCGAGCTCAATGAGGTCTAATTAGACCCCTTACACGATTAAAATAATTTAGATTTCATCCGTTCAGGAGCTACGATGCCACAGACAGACACACACACAGACACGTCAAACTTATAACGCCCCGTCGTTTTTGCGTTGGGGGTTAAAAAAACGCGTAATGTGCTGAAAGATGCGGTCTCAACGTTTAACCATACCTATAAATCGTAGCACAAAGTTACTGCCATCATTTTCTCTTTAACAAAATGAGCGCACTTCACACAGGTATAATATTATATTGTAAAAACATTATCTTAGATCTTTAGATAGCTGGTGAAAGCCGACTCTCTAAGCTGAGAGGGACAACCCGCTGCCCGTTTACTTAATCGACCTATCAAGACTGGAAGACTCGTATTTTGTCAGTCAACCTGTTATATGCAGCGGCTTCTTGGCGAACCGGGAAAGCTACAAAATATAACTTAGGTGTCTCCAAAACACAAGTGTATACAACAATAGGTAACAATAGGTTTCTTCAAGACGAGCGCGCTTCATCGTGGACCACAGCGTCAGTCATCATCAGGCGAGCTGGCGGTAAAGCACAAGCACTGAATAAAGTATTTCCAACAATTTTTTTTCCGTCAAGCGAAGAACCATTTATAAACCTCTTCAAATTACACAAAGCATATCGGACACCATAGATGAAAACTGTGTTACTTATGCTTAGAAAACACCTGGAATTTGTCGAGAAAGATTCCACATATCATACAACATACGATTAAAGCTCTTTTGGTATATCCACCAGAAAAAGTTGTTCCCTTAAATGTGCCATCTTGTAATTTGTTACTAAGTTTTACTTATTTTCTACGCATACCTACAAAAGCAAAGTTTAATACGATCAATATTTAATCGTGTGTTTTCTATCCATTCGCCCATCCGCAGTCGCCTCGTCACTTTCCATGGGACGTCGTATAAACGCCATAAACCTTTAGGAAAGCTGCGCTCGCGCTTCGTGTACAGATCTATAAACATTAGCCTATAACTGGACGAGCCTTCCAAGTTCAAATGGACTTTAATAGAGGATAACTTACAAGTATATAGTGGATTTCTGTTTTAAGTGAGCTGATTAGTACTTAAGTTGTTTGGTATAGACAGTGTCGGACGCGCATGTGGTCTCAATAGCTAAAAAAAATGTTGAAGTATGGTTCACTAAAAACTATACATAATATAAGTGTAAATAAATGGACATAAAACATACCTTAGCATCTGACTGGCCTCGCAGCTCAGTTGATACTATGTTCCTGCTGAGCTATAGGTAGTGGGTTCGATCCCCACCCTGGGCAAAAATGTATGTGATGAGCATGAATGTTTGTTCTGTCTGGGTATTTCTATATGTCATATGTATATATTTACAAAAAAAAGTATATAAGTAGGTATTCTATCAGCCATCTGGTTCCATAGTACAAGCTTTGCTTAGTTTGGGCTACGTATTAAACTATTTAATTTAAACATATATAGTCTATGTCATTGAAATAATCTCCAATATTCTATTACCTACCCAGACATGCCGATGGAATGGCTCCTCTCTAATCACTTACCATCCGATAAGTTGCAATTTTCTATAGACCTAGTAACAAGTAAAACGAGCCTAGCTTAGAGGTAAACAATCCTACCTACACAGTAAAAAATCTATTTACTTATGCCCTAGAAATGGAGCACGGCTTGTGTTTTATTTGATAAGTAATGGTGTCGTAATGGCACACCATCATCACCACAGCCTGTATAAGAAGCCTCAAAGTAACCTAATGGAAATGGAGAGAAAATGGATATAAAAGCTCCGTAAAAGTAGAACAAAAGTAGAACAAAAATAATAGTTATAGTTTAAAAACTTAAAAATCAGCTTCAAAATGCGTAAAAAGACAATTATTTTTTTGTCTATAATGCGCAAAAAGACAAATAAATACAAAACCGGTATCGGTATTAAAGTTCCGTTTTTTTCTTTTGCACGGAACCCTAAAAAACTAGTAAAAATACACACGAATTGTTAACCTCCTTCTTTTTGCAGTTGATCAAAATAAAACGCCTTGAAAATATAAACATAGAACTAAAACACTTTTTTAAACTAAACTTTTTTTTTAGAACTAAAGTTCTCAACATTGATAATTATACTATTAAAACTGTTGAAACGCAACGTCCGCCGAGACTACTGAAGCGATTGGCATTCAATGGAACGGCCGACGTCCAGCTGTGGGCAAAGTGGATTGGTAGAAAGCAGAGCCGGATTTAGGGCAGGGTAGGGGGGCTACTGCCCTGAGGCCTCCACAGGAGAGGAGCCCCCACAATAAAGATAAAAAAAAACCAAACTTCGACGGGTCAGCAACTTTTACGTTTTTTACGAACTAATAATGTAATGAAATGAGTCATCAGTCAACTTTTCGGCGATCGGTGAACATGCCCCTGCGCTGGCTTGAAACTTTTATTCGGAAAATAGCTCGGACCTCCACTCCTTCGTTGCCCCAGGGCCTTCACACCTCCGAATCCGGCCCTGAGTGGAACAGTGATAATTTGCAGTCCCGGATCATAAATATCTATGTGCTATTGAATGATGTTCCTTAGATAAACAGTTATCTAGATGGAAAAAGGATAGATAGGCTCTAGTATTAGATAAGACTTCTTAAGTATGTATTTTCTGGACAGATGACCTCTTACAAGTGGTGGGAAGATGCTGGATACAAGCCGCTTCTAACGATCTTTTTGGAAGACCATGGGGATGCCTATGTCCAGCAGTGGACTTCTTATGGCTGAGATGAGGATGATGATGATAGGGAAGTATGTATTTCCAAAAAAAAAGTAGGTATACATGTATTCTATTAGCCATCTGGTTCCCGTAGTAAAGCTTTGCTTTGCTTTTTTTTTTTTTCTTTTTTTTTATCTTAGCATTCGCTAAAAGTTCACAACGAGAATCGAGCCTGCACAATCAAACTAATCATCGATTTTAAAATGAGAACACCGAATTGTATATCAAAAACCTTTTACCACGATCTGTAGAAACAAACAGCGGCGTCTCCGTTTATTAGTTTAGTACAAAAATAACCCGAGAGGACCCCAGAGTCAAGTACTTAAGGCGAGGACAAGCTGCCGGCTTCCTTTGATCTTCCATAATGCATATGTGCACCTGCCTTAACTATATCTATATTTTATTAGAACGGAGTTTTACTTGCTTAGGCATCAAGTTTTAATTACCTTTTTATGCCAATATAGATTATTTTTATTACAGAGATTATTGGATAATTTTACGAGTGTTGTTGACTTACCTAGTATTACTAATTAAAGGGAGTTAATTATTATACTTTGAAAACTGAAACAACCGATTACAAAATATTTCAAATTGTTTAGGTACTTGGATGACATATTTTTCTGATTATTATATTAAAAAAAACAGAAGTACTAAACAGATTTTGATGAATTTTTTATAAGGTCAGTCGGAGTTATTCATTGAAATGAAACAAATTTTAACAGATTTATCGCATATATTTTACATACAAAAAACGTATGTTGTACGTTTCGAACACTTCGCAGCGCGGCAGTGTTCTTGGTCACAGGTGAGACTAGATGACAGTTGACTTTTTTGTTATTAAAATATTAATTACTACCGTCTGTTATTATTATTTTTTGAATTATTATTGTTTCAAATACAATAAAAAATTCTAAATCAGTTTATAAATGACGAATTAAAGCGGTAACAAATTAAAAAAAATATACCGATTCAAGAACCTCCTCCTTTTATGAAGTCGGTTGGAAATACTAGATGTACACCGCGGTTTCCCCTGAGCAGGGACGAATAATGGTGATGACTGGTGATGATGATAAAATGTAGTTTGTATCCATATTGTTTTCATCTACCTCCGTATTTGATTTTGTAATCAGCCGTTTTCTCGTGAAAAGTTAATCAACAGACAGACAAAGAAAGATAATTTAACTTTTATTATATTAGTTAGAATACTTGTTTACCCGACTGAGCAATGAAGAGGAAAATATTTTTAACTGAATTCCGAAAAGAAGGAGGTTCTCAATTCGACTGTATGCTTTTTTGTATGTTTGTTTAGCGATTACTTCGCCAATTATGAATTGATTTTGATGATTATTTTTAGTTTGGTAGGTCATACTTCACAGGTATATATAAATTAAGGTTCCATATAAGTTTTATCAAAATCGGTCTAATACTTTGATTTTTATAACAAAATAAATTGAAAAGTATGTCATCGTTGAAGTCGTTTTTTTTTCTTCAGTTTTTTAAACTAGGTATTTGCTTGTACTTATGTACTTTTTAGGGTTCCGTACCCAAAGGGTAAAAACGGGACCCTATTACTAAGACTGTCTGTCTGTCTCCAAGCTATATCTCATAAACCGTGATAGCTAGAAAGCTGAAATTTTCACAAATGATGTATTTCCGTTGCCGCTATAACAACAAACACTAAAAATTAAAATTAAAAAATATATTAAGGGAGTATAAATAAATAAATAAATAAAATAAACGAGTTTTTTTCGTATTTTTTTGCTCAATATTAAAAACGGTAACAGGTAGACGCTTCAAATTTTCACAGAATATTTACTTGTATATTACCTTTCAAAATAAATAATTAAATAACAATAAATTAAATATTAAAGGGGGTCTCCCATACAACAAACGTAATTTTTAAGCAATTTTTACTCGATCTTAATTAACAGGTAGAAACTTGAATATTTGTAAGTAAATATTTAGAAATATATTAACTATAAAAATAAATACCTAATCTAATACATAAAAACTCACAAAATGAAAATGATCCGTGCATCTAAACGCGGTGCGAGCGCCACGCCGCGGTGTGGTGGTGGCGCGAGCGCGAGGCGGTTGCTAAGCAACGGCCGCGCGGGTAGCGGGGGAGGTAACATCACGGAGCGAGCCATAGCCGCGCGTTTTCGCGCAAACGTCGTCATGCTACCCGGATGTGTATCGAAAACCTACCTATAAGTTTGCAATTTACTACTTGGAATTTCGTTGATTTTTCGTTATTTTATAAACAGAACTAAACAACGGGTTATACTCAAATAGATGACGTGTTTAGCAATATTGACTTAAATGCTGGCACGTACTGTGCACTATTTAGTTACCATAGCCCTTTATGGATACAATTTCGAATTGAGCAATAGATTTTATCAAAACTACCCGAAAAGCAAGAATAAACTCTCATGGATTTATATAACAACTAAAACAGACTAAAATTAGTATACCTACAACAAACGTGATTTTCTATTATAGATGATAGTACGGAACCCTTCGTGCGCGAGTCCGACTCGCACTTGGCCGATTTTTTATGATGAAATGAGCCAACATTTGACCACAACTCACCTGATGGAAAGCGACGAAGTGGTCGAAAATGGAGCATATGCCCATGAGATGCCTATTCACATTGTTTTGAAGACATATATAATATATATATATATATATATATATATACCCTTAGTCATAGAACCTTTTTATACGCATATATCTATATATATATGCGTATAAAAAGGTTCTATGACTAAGGGTTCATTATATGTCATGGCAACATTTTACATTACAGATGATAACAGAAAGCTAATAACTACAATAATGTCTTAATTTTGTACGGAACACCGACCAAAATAGTTGCTTCTCCTTCACGTCATAAAACAGAGTTACTACGCAAAAGATAATTGTGCTTTACTTTGTACTTTTAAAATGACAATCTGCGTTAACAATGGACTGTTTGTCAGAAAAAAAACCTGGGAGCGGTTGCCTTGGCAACAAATTAAAAAGTTGCTTAAGCCAGGTTTTCATTATGCAACAATGCTTTGGAACATACATGTATTTCTTCTCAGCAACAATTAATTTCGAGTCACCTTATGAGTTTTCAGATTTAGAAGCACAGGTATGGTTTCTTTAATGCAACTAAGCACATGCCGCAGTTTTACTTGGTTTTTGCAGTCCCATTCCTGTGCATTACGCATCAATTATTTTCTGGCATTTCAATGAGAAATTTCGTAGTGTGCCGACTATCTGCTTACAGTGTTTTTAGGTAAGTTTATTTTTTAGGGTTCCGTACCCCAAAAGTTATTCATATGAAAGAGCTTCATTAGCACAAGCTAAAACAGGTTTTTAAATATTTTTACGATAAATATTTTTCGGGTTATGAAGTAAAATATAAAAAATATATATTAACTCCCTTTTATCTACTAGTTTGTTCGGAACCCTCGGTGGGCGAGTCTGACTCGCCCTTGTCCGGTTTTTTTTACTTTCAAGCGACCGCGTCGTAAACCGCTGAACATCAGTTGAGCGGTATAATCCGAATTTTGAAATACCGAATATCATTTCCTCGAAACGAAATTATTTTTCAAAAGACACTTTCACTCAAAAACAAACGATAGCTGTGGATTTGGAAACGGACATAGGCTATATATTATAATTTCATCATCACCGTTTTTAGGGTTCCGTACCCAAAGGGTAAAAATAGGACCCTAATACTGAGACTGTCTGTCCGTCCGTCCGTCTGTCACCAGGCTGTATCTCATGAACCGTGATAGACAGTTGAAATTTTCACAGATGATGTATTTCTGTTGCCGTTATAACAACAAAAACAAAAAAAAAACAGAATAAAATAAATAGCAAGGTAATTAAATAGTAAGGGAGCCCTACAACAAACGTAATTTTTTGCTCGTTTTTACTCGATATTGATAACGGCAACAGATAGACGCTTGAAATATTCACTGATTATTAAGTCATATTATTAACTTTAAAAATAAATAATTAAATTAAAATAAAATTTATATTTAAGGGGGGGGGGGGGGGGTCCCATAGAACAAACGTGATTTTTTTGCCGTTTTTATCGATAATGGTACGGAACCATTCGTGCGCGAGTCCGACTTGCACTTGGCCGGTTTTATTTATCAATACGCGGGTGAAACCATGGAGCATAGCTAGCAGGCTTATAAATACATTACCGTTTGAAAAAAAAACGCCCGACCAAAGTCTAGTGTCCATAACATGAATACCCAGCTTTACCATCATTTGAGAAAGCCTTTGTAAAGAGTTGTTATGACTCTCCGTAATTAGTTGTGTTGGAGGTTTCAGTTCTGTGTCAGTAGGTAGACAGGTGGTCAATGAATGCTGTCTGACGTATGGTTTTCTACAATGGAAGTTTAAAAAAACTTTTAGCGTTTTTCTGGTTTTTGTCTCAGTTGGGACTCAAAAGAATACGAGCTTTATTCAGAGTGTAAGTTGTTTCATGGAAGCACTTTTTACCCGACTGCGTAAGAAGGAGGGTTATGTTTTTCGAGTGTATGTATGTATGTATATTTCTTTGACACGCCCTAGAGCCTAAACGGTTTGACCGATTTTGATGTGAGTGGTGTCAATAGATTCGTCTTAGCTGTGAGAGTGACACTGGGTACATCAAAATAAAAAAAAAAACATAAGTTAGGCTGCAAAAACCTCTTTTCTGCAGTCGGGTATTTTGTTTTTCTTTTAACACTGATACTTGTTCATGAAAGTTACTAATCTTCTATCTTCTATATCCATGTTTATAATAAAACTGTGTCGAAATCGCGTCTGTACCTACATTGAAGATAAATTTAAGAAAATATTTTTAGAGCATATAATTGTAATTGTATTTGGAAGCAGCAGAATCCAAAAATGGTAGGTCCTACTTTAAATGAAATGTTTTCATTTATTCGTTCACCTAAAGCAACTTTATTTCATTTTGCTATGCACCACTTTCCTATAAAACCAAGACAATGTACATCAGAAAAAGCCGTTCATAACTCATTAGAGCTTTCGCATTTCCCGGGCAAAGAATCTCTGATGAATAGAGGTTCGCCTGTACGATGATTTATTGCTTTATCGATATTGTAGAGTACAGCTCTATAGAGGTGCGGGAGTAGCTCTATAGAGGTAGAGTAGCTCTATACCATAACTTAAATGACTTACTGAACTATATTTTTTTATTTTTAGGGTTCAGTACCTCAAAAGAAAAAAACGGAACCCTTATAGGATCACTTTGTTGTCAGTCTGTCCGTCTGTCTGTCTGTCCTTCTGTCCGGGTGTCAAGACCTTTATCTCGGGAACGCGTGAAGTTATCGCGTTGAAATTAAAATCATATACGCTGATCTATACGCTGATCTCATGCTGCAGAAAGAAAAATAAAATTTATCAGTTTTCGTAAAACAAAGTTACGGCTGAATATGTCGTAAACAATGCACATTTCGACACTCACAAGGAAATCAAAACCTATGGGGTACTTCCCTTTGACCTAGAACTATGAAATTTGGCAAGAAGCATTGTGTTAGAGTACACATTTAAGGCAAAATCCGAAAACTGGACATTTTTTATTTAATCCCAAAAAATAGGGTCTTTATGCAAGGAATGAGGGTCCAAATTTTAATGCTAATTCTATGCATTTTTTATCGTCTGCAGGTTAGGTATTTGACCAACACTTAATGTTAAGTGCAGTTTGGTCGATGATGATAGATACACCTAACCTATACGTACTATGACATACTTTTGGTAAGCGAATTACCGCGTCGATTGACACCCCCTTAGTCGAAATTGGGTCAGTTATTGAGTATATTAGTAGTTTGTAGTGTTTGACGCTGGATGCAAGCCGCTTCCAATCGGTCTTTTTGGAAATCCATGGGGGAGGCCTATGTCCAACAGTGGACTTCTTATGGCTGAGATGATGATGATGATGATGATTGAGTATATTAAATAAAGTACATTATAAACATACTTAGACTGCTAAAATTATAACCCCCCTTTATGTGTAATTTGACAAGGACAGAATTCAATTAATCCAATATAAAAAAGCAGGTAGTTCAATTATGCTCCAGTCCAAATTTAGCGACTTCCTACACATTAAGATTTATCAAACTGTTTGAAAAAAAGTAATTAAAAACGCCCATACATGTACTCCTAAAAACATTTCCTCCTCTTTAAGCGGTTGGATAAAAAGAAAAATTTCAAAGCGTTCGCATACCGAACTAATAAAATAAATAAGGTATAAATTAGACTTCCGCCACGGCTGACCTAGTCAACCAGCTTGGATGCGGCATAAAAAGCACACCTTATTAAGATGCTTTCCACAGTAAACGGCCCGAGAATGTATAGTTTAATTGTAGGGAAAAGTTAATAACATCGCGTTAATGGACGCCGACAGAGAAACGCGACTCTGACACGCTTTGCTGTGGCATTGGAGAATGGAGGAGGCAGACTTGGCACAGTATTAGTAAATACTATACAGAACAGAGTAAAATGTAAGCTCCTGTTTGTTTTGGTTAATTTAAAGAGATTAAAAGATAGTTTTCGATATGACGACGCAATGTTAGGTAACATATACCCGAAAATATAAAAATATAAAAAATATAAATATGTATAACCGAAAATATTTCACTCGCCAAAATTTCGAAGATAAGTATTCGTTTCATCTTGCAAAGCAAATACATCACATTTCACCTCGAATTCTTAATTTTTTTATATTAATATTATACTGAATTACTATGCCTCATTTACCGTTTGCCCATACAAAAACCTTTGTCTTAACAAACATAAATATAGTTTAAAAAAACTGAAAAAATATCGACTTCAAAATACGCAATTCGTTTACTTGGATGATATTTTTTCAGTTATTAAATCCAAAGTACTGTACCGATTTTGATAAAATGTCATATGGGACCACCTCTGAAGTTACCTACTAAACAAAAAAAAGAATCATCAAAAATAATTCATAATTGACGGAGTAATAGGTGAAAAAAAACCTTACCTTGTCTACCGTTTGCACTATCATTCATACATGTCCTAGATCTTAGTAACTGGTAAAAACTGACGGAAAAGGCTTTATCTCAGCAGATAATCTACTTTGTTAAAAACGATTTGGCATTGAAGTAATAATACTTTCTCCTAGCGTCAAATTGTCAATGCCTTATCCATTTGCGTCGTCTTATATATCGCACATGCCTCAGACCTGGAAAATGGTAGAAACAGTCGGCAAAGAGCCTCATCCCAACAAATAGCTCTTGACTCCACCTTGACACATTTAGTGCTTTCCCCCGTTTATTTACTACTTTATCTCCAGTCCTGATTCAGTTCTACGCGATTTATATATCGTGGACGACTTTATTTTAGCTTAGATTTATTTGCATCAATCGAGGAGCTTTGGAATCTTAACGTGATTGGAATATATAAAGCGTTTTATAGCTTTTTACCGATTTCCCAAGATTCAGAGTAATGTTGAACTGCGCAATGTTATTAAATATGTGTCAAATGTTTAAGAAGTGTGCAACTTTAATAGATATCTCTCAAATCTATATTTCTAAGGCTATGTTTTAGTTAAAATTCGAATATTTTGATTATAGAACAGAAATTTTGAGACATGGCTATTTTAATTGTCCCACTATTGGACACCTTTGGCCAACAGTGGGACTGAATTTTATTTCATTATTTCATCTTTATGTCGTAATTTAATTTAGTAAATATTTTAATTGCTAGGCATTGCTAGGCTTAGCAATTGAAATAAACACAATTCTAAAACCTACGAAATCCGCAAAATAAGCGAGATTATGCTTTTTAAACTTGCACTTAAAAAATGCTGTGTCTAATAATCTAGAATTCTAGATGAAAGATGACTTTTTCCATAAAAATATAAATTATCTTATACAAAATGCACACAGAAATTTAATGAGTAGCTGTCGTAAACCTAAGAAACGACTAAAGCTATGTAAAAAATGCTCAAAAATGTTGGATGAATGAAATTCTAAATAACAGCGACCCCTCGGGTCAGAACACCCTTTTGTCCTTAGAGACCAGCCATTAAACACGTATGAAGCTTTTAACCGTACTATTGATAACAAAAATGAATAATAAATCTTAGTAACAAGCAATCGCAACGGTCACTTGACATCAGGCGAGTTAGCGGTCAAGCCTATTTTCGAATAAAAAATAATTTTGGCGATTTCATTTTTAAACTGAATTGAATTTAAATTAACATTAAACAGCTAAAAATAAACGTAATCCCTTCAACTTTATTGTAGTTAACAATAATTGTATTGTTTTATCGTAAATTGCAGGAATATGTGAATTTGTGAAAACCTGCATATACCAAAATATATCCAGAGCTCGATACAAAAAAGGACTGGCTACTAAGCTCTTGCATGTGACCTCTTTTCACATGTAAGACCATTAAGACTTAACGTTTCTTTAACGCTTTTGAACATAGCTGTACATTCCTAGGCGTAGTCCTATTATGTTTTTGAACGAAGCGAATTGAAAACAATTAAAAAAAAACTTAGCGCAGGTATAAAAGGATCCTGTACCATGACAAAATGTGTTTAGCTGTCCACAAAAAAAAACTTGTCTATCATATTAGAATATGCGCGAAATGGCGCAGCGATGATGTTGTGATTTTTTGAAACGATTTTTTATCGAGTCCAGATTTTTGAATCGGTTTTTTATCGATTCTAGATGAATCGGTATTCAATTTAGCTTGCTCTTAGTTCTTTGGGACGCTAGGTATGAGCTATTTTTTGTGAAAGAAAAAAAGAGAATAGAACTGAATTTAGATCGCACACATAAGTTTAACAAAGTAATTTGCTGCCGTAAAATAAAATCTATGTGAAGAAAAAAAATCCAGAAAGTTAATAGAGATATTCTATTTTGATTCAATCGGGCTCTGAAATTGTATTTTTTCCATTTTAGCTAGACAAGTTAGAGTTGGAGATTGACAATAGCGATGTTTTTGAACGAACGTGAAAATGTCATCAAACTAAGAGTACAAAAAGTATTTATTTGTAACAAATAACAAATTCGGACCACGTTCTTTACGCGTGCTGCACAGGAGTGGAACTCCTTGCCGCATTCCAACAGGCTTGGATGGTCATACATAGTTTTTTTATTTTTTTTATTTTTAACAAACAAAATCAAAAATACCGGTATAATTTCAGATAGACTAACTTACACCATGTCATATCCCTCTAATAAGTCTGACTACCCACAACCTCTATAGCCCATTTAGAAAAAAAAAACAAATATGAAATAGATAAGTATTACGTATTGAGAAATGAATCAACAAATTTACATATCAAATGCTAAATAAATAAAATTTAGATCTGTTACACATAGATAAGTCACCGTATGTAAAGTTACAGAATATTCATAGTCTCTATCTCTTTTTTTTTCTTTCGTTTTAATTTAATATTTAACCTTAACCTATAGAATACCTAAAATGTGTTTGCTCATATAATGTATACATGCTTTGGACTATAGTCTGTTTCTGGTCGATTGTCAGATGTTATATAGTATTATAGTAATGAGAAGATGGCCCGTTCCCAGCAGTGGGACAGCTTGTACAAACAGGGCTGATAAAAAAAAAAAAAAAAAAAAATTGTAGTACGAAGTCTATATTCTATTTTGTATACTTAAAAAAAAAAAAAAACAGTCCTAAAATCACGTTGTAGCAACAAAATTTATTTCTACTTAATAGAATGCTCCGTACTAATATTTAAACATCCGAATAGATGAAAGCAAATTTTGCCAGTTGATACAGTCATTTATTATTGGGATCGTCGTTGAGTTCTGTAGACAGTTGAGTGACTATAATAAAATGGGTCATTACCACTCTCACAAAGTCCTAACTCAAATTACGAACACACACAAACACACACGCACACACGTCAAAACACCATCCTTCACCATCCAAAACAAAAATGGGCTAGCAACTTGACGATTTTATAATAACACCAGCCGTCTATGCCTTATAACTACTAAAAAAAGTTTATTCCTTTATCCGTTTCCCTTACGCCCATCCACGTACCTTTATGACGGTCTATCCCGCCGCATATAAAGTAAAATATACTTTAGACACCGCAGTTTATGATACATTTTAGTTTGATATGAAACGTGGAAGGCAATCTCTGAGCTTCATCAATTATCTTCAGTCAGAGTTAATTAGTTTTATAGAGCGGCCGAAGATTTTTTAATAGTAAAGTAGGGTTTGGGACTCGATGGCCAGTTTTGGACTGATTGTTTCTTGGTAATTCTTGGTTATTCACTTCAAATGTTGGCGGCTTTGTGTTATTGGGAATTTGAATATAGATATACAAGTGTAGTTTATAAAAAAAAACGGCCAAGTGCGAGTCGGACTCGCGCACGAAGGGTTCCGTACCATTATCAATAAAAACGGTAAAAAATCATGTCTGGTGTATGGGAGCCCCGCTTACATATTAATTTAATTATTTATTTTTCAAATGAATAATATAACTCAATATTCTGTGAATATTTAAAGCATCTACCTGTTGCCGTTATCAATATCGAGCAAAAACGAGCAAAAATTTCACGTTTGTTGTATTAGAGCCCCCTTAAATATTTATTTTATTCTGTTTTTAGTAGTATTTGTTGTTATAACGGCAACAAAAATACATCATCTGTGAAAATTTCAACTGTCTAACTATCACGGTTCATGAGATACAGCCTGGTGACAGACGGACGGACAGACAGACAGCGGAGTCTTAGTAATAGGGTCCCGTTTTACCCTTTGGGTATGTAACCCTAAAAACTGAGCAACCGACTTCAATTTGCAATGGATGAGTATTGTAAGAAGGCTTTTCAAGCTCACTAAATTCTTCATGGTTAGGTATAAACTTTTTTCAAAAAACAATTGTCATCCGCGCTCGGAGTTTTGGCGGGAACGTCTTAATAACGTGTTGTTGCTTTGTTTTATTAAATTAAAACTTGTGTTATTTTGAACATTAATGCTATAAAATGGTGGTGTTTTATTCATTAAGTGTTCGATAAAGTGCGTGAGTGTGGGCAAGTGAAATAAAGCAGTAAAACGTGTGATTTTACGTTGTCGGCAAAACTCCATAGAAGCTTCTAGTAAAGTCGCCACCACTTTACTGAAGCAGGACTCGCCTTATAAATTGACTGTTTAAGTGACTTAGATTATGACTAGAACATTTACAACTTGTTTTATTCAAGAAACTTGAAAAAATCCTAATACTTGACACTGGCAAATGCTTTAATTCGGGTCCAATACAAAAAAGAAGAAAAAGTCATCCGCGCTCGCTTTTCCGTATACATTTCCGTATAAAGAATTTGTCACCTATTGTCAAATGCTTCGTTTTCGAAGATTATAAATGTGCAGATGTTTTCAGAATAATCATCAACACTTGTCACTTTTTCAAAGAAAAAAGTGTCAATTGTCGATTCTTTAATCCAAACCAAATATACTCAGGCACCCAATAAAAATATTCACATTTTATAGATTATTCAAAATATAATAGCAAAGTTAGTAAAATAATTAAGGTACCTTAGGAATTTTCTCTTTATGATTATTCAAGAAACACAAAAAAAAAACAAGGCTGACGGAGTAATCGGTGAACATATATCAAAAATACATACAGTCGAACATAGAACCTCCTCCTTTTTTGAAGTCAGTTAAAAATATAATTATAATTAGTCTCGAGCATCGCCGTAAAGTAGCTTGTCTGTCTATGTATATATTCTATACGCAAGAGCTTCACGGCCTAATTCCACCCTGTTCATTTCACTACAGGACTAGCAGAAAGTCAGCACATTACCGTCTATTTCTCGTTTAAATGCCAAAAACTCGTACTCTACGTTATCAGTCCACGTTCTTGGTATGGTATTCTTTGCCACTATCTCCTGTTTCCTGTGAACTAAAATCTTGGCATTTTCAAGGCTAGAGTGAATAGATAGATATCTTCTAGATTGACGATCTCCATCCTCGGTCACACCATCGCTTAACATCCGGCGAGTTGGTGGTCAATCGTTAATGTGTCTAATGTGAAAAAAAATCTACAGGTAGAATAAGATTAATTAATGAGTCTATTTTTCTTTGCTTGTTTAAAAAGTCAAATAAAGCGGTAAAACAAGTCTTTTAATTTTATGAAAAAAACATCATCATAGCTTCTAGTAAAATCACATCTAAGTGGCTCAATTTTTTATAATAACTTATTAACTGACTGTCACTGACTGAAACAGGCAAATAAGCTAATCGAGCGGGTCCAAAACACTTACCTCACAAGCGGCCTGTGACGTTACAAAACCTATAAACTTTTATAAAACAAGCTTTAAAATAATTCCCATCCATTATATCGCAATCTGAGCACATAAATAAATATTTACTAAGTTTTTTTATCAATATTAAGCTTAGCTTTACCAATAATCGCGGAGTCAGCTCGAAACCACGTTTATGTGTTTACAAGGCTTAATGCGCCGTTCTTTAAGATCTGCCATCATTAGCACTCATAAAAACCTATTTACAATGTAATGCAAATTATTTTCCCGAGTTTTATGATCTTTAATATAAGGTTTTTTTCGACCGACTTCGTGGATAGATGTAGGTTTATTAAATAGTTGCGTATAAACTCGACAAATGGCAAATGTGGAAGCATAATGCCAACATCAAGAAAAAATAAATATAGTTGCGTATTGATGATGACAGTGGATTTTTTTGCTTGTTGTTGGCATCATGTTTGCACATAAATTTGCCATTTGTCGAGTTTATGACAGTGTATTTAGCATGTGAACGTCATTCAAAAATGTCACTCGTAAAATATCCGTTACTATCAACTTGGGTAACGTCGATACAGTCAAATTAATTAACAGTCGCTTAAACAACTAATCTTTCGGGAAAAATTAAGAACTTTCGGATATAGCTACTTTTTTTTTTTTTTTTTTTTTATCAGCCCTGTTTGTACCCCTTTTTACTGCTGGGAACGGGCCATCTTCTCATTGTGAGAAGGGTTAGGCATAGTCTGCCACGCTGGCCAAGTGCGGGTTGGCAGACTACTACATACTATAGCTACTTACAATGTTTTTTTTTATTTGTCAAAATTAATCTCCACAGACTCCGGGGTCCGTGCCTTTTATAAACTAATATAGTATGTATTTTAAACTACTTACATTTTTTTATTATGCAATAACTTAGAATGTTTGACACGGAGTCAAAGTTACCCTCATCATTAATCGTATTATAAAAAGAAAAGATTTTTTTTGGGTAAGTTAGTTTCGGCACTATTTTAATATTATTTAACAGATTTTTTTTGCGCTAACTTCTGAATTGGCAAAATCAGTCAAGAGGTTATCAAGCTATATAGCCCTGTTAGGGTCGGAATGAATAAGTATTTGAGTCTTAATTGCCACGTTTGATTTTAATGCCTTATTTATATTTTCTTTTACATTCGTCAGGTACTAGAATAGTGGGAACTGAATTCTCGAACAAATCATGCAGCGATGGATCACAAACAATGGAAACAATTATATTGCAAAAAGTAAATGTCCGCAAAGTGTACTGTTCGCCCAAGTATTAGTTATACTTGTTACATATATTATCTACTTACTAAGTTACTATAAATACTTAAATATTTACTTATTTTTATTTTTATGTTTGCATTATACTATCAATGACATTAAAAAAATACTCTTTACAAAGCGTTAGAGTCCGATACACCTTTTGTACCATTTGCTATAGTTACTTTCAAATTTCAAAGGAAATCGACAATGATACTTAAAAAAAACGTCTGGCGCCAATGTTCTCATCGTACCTGCATTTATGGCAGCGGTTCTCAAACATTTAACATAGAAAAATAACTAGGTAATGTTTATAAGTATATTTTTATGCGAAATAGTTCTACGTTTGACCATTTATTCGCCTGATGGTAAACGACGGTCTGGCCGAATATGGAGCTCGTCGATTTTGAAGATTTCTCTATTCGCTCGAGCCTTGAAGATTGAAGTAGGTATATTTTATTGTAAGATTTTTTATTCAAAGATAGGTTTACGCTTAACCATCAACTTACTCGATGATAAGTAGCATTAGAGCTTACTATTGAGCGCCAAATAGAATCATTAAAGAAGCATATTTCCATTTTCAGCAGCTAATCCAATAAAAATTAAATAAAACCCTTTCTCATGACGGGTTTTGGGTTTTATTTATTTTTTATCTACCATAAAACAATATCGTGTTTTGAGTTTATCAAAACTTAATGATAAAACGAACATATCACTTGCCTGATGGTAAGCTGCTTGCATAACAATCCAATGCCACATAGAACTTTCTAGTTTTCTACTTCAATAACTACTTCTACTTCAATAACAAAATACAAAAATCTTTATTTGACTCAATTTACTTACATTGTTGTGCAAGTCCCTAACCCCTATACGAGGTTAATTACCTGTATTATGGGAGCCAGTGCCTTCCAAGTGACACATTTTATAATGTAGTACCTGGGCGACCGAGCTCCACTCGGATTTTTTATGACTGAAAATACGAGCAAACCCGGGTTCACTAATAATGAAACCTAGCAAGATCGATTTATCGTCCCCTAACAAGAATTGCTCGTTTAAATGTATTAGATATATATTTTACATTCAAGTTTGATTTCTATACAATATATGAGATGTGCATGTGTGGTATGAGTGGTGTGTGAACAGTTAGAAACCTTGGGGAATACTCTGAGCTTGTCATCTTGAGACGTTATATTTTAAGTGTCTCTCTCTCTCTCTCTCTGTATTTAAACTGGCCTTCCTGAACGCAGTAATGCTTGCACACTACTGTTTGGCATATAACTGGTAATATGGAACTCCTCCAGTTGTATAATAATTCTTATCACTATTTGCAAACTAGCTAAATGACTTTGAAATATAGACATAATAAAGTTAATTCAAGAACTTATGACCGATTAAAATCATTAAAATATATTGGGTCGTTTAGAAAACGTTTTAACGACTATGTGCCAAATGTAACCTCAGGTAGCTATTTTAAATCACGCATTATTATTTTAGTCGCTCATCAAATAATAAGAGATTTTTACCTAAAGACTGACACTGATTGATATTTATACCCACATTCAATGTCCTAATGAATCAATTTTCCCATATTTTATATTACACTAGTATCATTTGACGAATCTAAAATCATAAAAACACAATTAAATTCAATAATTAATTCATTTTGGCCGGGTAACTAGTTTTTAGAGGCAGTAAAAATTAGCAATGACTGGGAGTCATGGACTGAAACGTCGTGACTTTTAGGGTTCCGTATGTTACGGATGAATCTTATTATTTCGTCATGTCAGACTATGTATACTTATTTTAAAACTAATTTATTCAAAAACTAATACAAACTCAAAATTTAAAGATAGAGATATTCAAAATTTTGAGATAGCAAAAAAGATCTACCAGTTAAAATGGTATGCAATGTTGAAAGGAAAGTATGTTCCCCTTTATGTTGGTTCTTGTTGGATAGGTAAAAGAATGGAGGCAAAGGTTTATATATGTATATATTCGTATTATATGTGCATTCCGATGGAAAAACAAACATCATGATAACTCCGCTCCTTTAATTTTAATTGTCAAACATAGAGATTTCCTGATTAACTATCGTTTTAAAACATGCCATGCAAAAACTGTTAACAATAAATATTCAATATTTTATGATAAAAACTTGTCGATATGTAGCGACAATTGTGTGAAACATTCAAAACAAAGCCAAAGTGCCAAAGCCACCTTTTGTAGAAAGTAATCTTTAAAATCAATGTTTGCCAAGTGGATAATCTTATTTAAATATGACATTTTCTGCGGAACCCAACTATATGCATGTCTTGACATGTCCTTTTCCAATAATTTAATGATGTAACTGATAACGCGCTAATTAATATTTTTTCAACATCAGCACTTGCAAATAAAACAGCTACCGGAAAAGATCAAAAGAAATATAAAACATTTAATAGTAATAGCTTCCGCGATTAAGTCTACTATGTAAGTAAGTACACTAGGTGTTAAGAGTATTTTTCATTTTGCTCATATTATTCATGTGAGCTTTAATGTTGGTAATAAATTTTGTGTTTTTTTTTTTCTTAAAAATTAATTAAGCTTCTGAGAATAGCTTTATAGTGACGATAGATTTTCAATTACGCTTTAAGCACCTGAAACAATAGGTTTTTACTGTAGTGATCGTAGACCGCAACGTCGCTTAACACCAGGCGAGTTGGCAGCCAAGGGCAAACCTATTACAAAAAACAAAAATTTGGACTAGCTGCACATTTCAGTAGCTTACATTTAGAGATTATTACCAAAGACCAAACCATTCAGCGACAGACGAAACCTGACTTTTGGACTAAAATAATATTCTTATATTATTTTTTAGTTACTTGCGTCTATTTCAACCATAGATTCATCAACTATGCTACTACTCTCGGATCTCGGGTGACCCGCGCAGCACAGGAGGAAGCTTGTAACTCGTAATGCAAAGCGAGATGTTAACCGACAGTGACTTCTGCGCTGTGTGTGTGAAAAAGATAACCGAATACAGTTGAAACTAGTTAGACTCAAAACAAACCTAACCCGTAATTGTATTGTTTAACACGCTTTTTTTTAAATTAATTAATTTATTCTTTATTCAGTTAATATTATTTGACTTTAAAAAAATTGTTGATTTTTACGTCTGCAGTAAATTATGTTTATTTCATTATGTTAATAAGCCCTCACCCTCATGCCTCAGTGATCGTGCGACTCCCTCCTGGTTGTGGGTTTGATCCCCACCCAGGGCAAACATGTGTATGATGAGCATGGGTGTTTGTTCTGTGGCTGGGTGTTTCTACGTATCTTAGGTATGTATTTACAAAAAGTATATATGTATTCTATCAACCATCCATAGTACAAGCTTTGCTTAGTTTGGGCTAGATGGTGTTGTGTGAAATGTCCACCAATATTTATTTATTATTATTTATTTATATCTATTACAATTATAAAAGAATCCAAAGTTTGAGCACCGCAGATCCATCAGCCGCAGCGCTCGGTCCCTCTACCTGTCTTCATTGCCCTATACCCAAATTGTGCCAGCATAATTGCCATTATTACATGTCTACCTGACCCTACCTCTCCCCTCCTCCCCCCTTTACCCACGGGCCGCTCTATAACTATCGCATACCAACACACCGACACACAAAAAGTTATTTGATTGCTAGAAATTGTCAGTTGCGTGTGTTATTTAACTAGATGCGTTATGCGGTCTTCCCAGCTTTCTTTGATTGGTTGAATACAACAGTAAGTGAGAAAGTATCACTCTCAAGAAAAAACTTAAAATGACAAAAACAAAATGAAAAAGGAATTAAACAACTTTTAATGGATTTAACGCGGGTGGTTTACATAGCGACCTGGCATTTTGGCATACATGGCACTGACCACGTATTAAATTAAAATGTATAAACTATCTACGTTTTTTTAAATTATTATTTGGTTACGTGCATAATGAATCCGCAAAAAAAGGTTAATTAATGTTTTTTTTTTATAATGGTTAATGGTCTATTTCGGGGATTCATTCTGCAGGTACCCAAATTAAAAAAAAAAAAGTTACTTCTAAATAGACACCCTAGAAATACAAACAAACATATTAGAGTAACAGAGAAGTAATTTACTTACCAACTATATTATTTATGCCTTTGATTGTAAAAAATCGTCAACAGAACTTACGTACCTGCAAATAAATAAAAAGCACCTTTAGAACATAATACTCGGATATCACTTTTTAAGGTTCCGTACCTCAAAATGAAATAACGGAACCCTTATAGGATCACTTAGTTGTCCGTCTGTCTGTATGTCTGTCCGTCTGTCCGTCCGTCCGGGTGTCAAGACCTTTATCTCGGGAACGCGTGAAGGTATCGAGTTGAAATTGAAACCATATACGCAGATCCATAGTATCTTGCTGCAGAAAGAAAAATAAAATTTCTCTGTTTTCGTGAAAAAAAGTTACAGCCGAATATATCGGAAAGACGCACATTTCGACACTCACAAGGGAATCAAAATCTATGGGGTACTTCCCGTTGACCTAAAACTATGAAATTTGGCAAGAAGCATTGAGTTATAGTACACATATAGGAAAAAAAACGAAAACTGGACATTTTTAACTAAATCACAAAAAAATAGTGTCTTTATGCAAGGAATGAGGGTCCAAATTTTAAAGTGAATTAACCTTATCATGTGGGGTATCATATGAAAGAGCTTCATTATCATAAGCTAAAACAGGTTTTTAAATATTTTTACAATGTATATTTTTCGGTTTATGAAGGAAAATATAAAAAAATATATATGATTTCCCCCTTTTATCTACTAGTTTGTACGGAACCCTCGGTGGGCGAGTCTAGCTCGCACTTGTCCGGTTTTTTTTTAAATTATTTCTATAAAGACTCTATAGGTAGCAAATTGACAGTCTTGCTCGCGCATACAAACCACTTCGAAATAAAATGACTGACATAAATTTTTAACATAAAATATTTTGCAATTGATGCAAATACTTTAAAGTTGTTTAATTTAAATTTAAATCTAGTCTCACCTGTGACCACGGACGCTGCAAAGTGTTCGAAACGTCAGCTCATACAATTATGTTAAATGCGACGAATCTGTTAAAATTTTGTTTCAATTCAACGTGATAAATTTTCATTAATCCATTCATTCATTTTATAACTTCATAAATGTCGGTTTGCGCGACAATTGACGACCTATAGTCATAATCCGAATTTACGACAATAGTGTTTGTTATACAAATAAAAGTGGACAATAGAACACTATAGATAATTTCACCAATTCATTCACCATAAACATTATTAGACATAATTTCACCAATTACTTTTAATGCGACAGCTAATGTCCGTGGACATGACAGCTTCAGGGTTCCCATGGGATAAAATGTGTACCATTGTCAGCGGTGAAGGTTGTTGGACCTCTAATTTATAGTGGAAAATAATAGGCCTTGAATTATGTGGTGGGAAAAGCTACTAAACTTTATTTCAAAAAACTTTTCAGGATAGCCTAAACTGAACAGAGGTATATATTCTATATACGTGTTTTAACAATTTAAGACAATTAACAAAATCAAAATTAAATGAGAATATCATTGGTACGGAACCCTTCGTGCGCGAGTCCAACTCGCACTTGGCCGGTTTTTCGTTTAAAGATGTTGAAGGTACTTCTTCACTGTAGACTTAAAGATACCATATCTGACTCCATGCTTTGTGTCTCTCAGCTAAATCGAATCAGAAATGAAGAAATCCGTGGCTGAACGAAAGTCACTGACAGCAGATTAGCAAGTTGAGTGGGCATAATGATGCGGAGAACTGATTACCGATGTGGCCAAAAAGTTCTCCAGTGGACACCACGCTCTCGCAAACGCAGCGTAGAAAGACCAGCTACAAGATGGACATACGGTTTCATATAAGTGAGAAGAAGCGCTGGTTGTAGACCGGGCGCCAACCGGCCTTTTTGGTAATTTATGGGAGACGCCTGTGTCCAGCAGTGGACTTCTTGTGGCTGAGATGATGAAATTAAAAACTTTGGTATGGATTATACTCTAACTCAAAGTTACAAGATGTAAGGCACGAAGAAAAGGTATTCCTTATACAAAGCACGTATTCTTAAAGTCTACTATAAATGTAGTCATTTATATTCATTTATGATTATACCTACGTATCTATCACTCGTAGTACTTACCTAGCAGCCTTATAGGCTATGAAAATAAACTCCATTGCCAAAACTAAGAAAATGTTACTACTATTGGAGACCTTCGTCGCGATTTCAAGGAATCAAAAAATCAAAACGGGTAACGAAACCCAGAACCATTCTGGGTTTGATGACAATAAAGTTCATTATCAGTGACAGTTAGCCGATAAGGCCCGCTGGTTCTTTAATCTGCCAACAATAAAATTCGACTGACAATCGCGAATTTGCATATAATTACACACATCGATACTTCTCGGATCATTAGTCGACAATTTAATCTGACCTCCTTATTCTTCACGCACGAACGAGATCAAGGCTCAGTGTATAATAGTTATCATTCACGTACTTACTCCACCAGTTTAAGTCAATCTCTTCATACTTTACATATACAAAGACATGTAAGTTCAATTTATATTGGTTGTTAAATACTCGATACTTGAAGTGCCAATTTGAAATGAACTGAGTTTTCTCTCATTCAGGTTATACATCAGGTCAGGTTATAGTGGTGAGTTATCAATAAAGTTGTTCGTCAAGCGAGATTGACAGACAATACATGTTTAAGCAAGGTTTGACTCAGGATTCCTTAAGGTCAGAAGTCATGCGCGCCTTAATGCCTTGTAAATGGTTTATATGGTGACTGGACTGTATTTGATGTAGTTCATTGTAAGATATTGAATGAATTTATTGCAAATTAATATAACTGAATCACTCGTTTTCATAATAAGTGCCTTAAAATTATGTACTTGCAGATCATCTTCACATGTCGAAATCTTTATTTTTTAGGGCTCAGTACCTCAAGGGGAAGAAACAAAACCGTTACCCGTATATGAACGTTAAGAAAGGAAGCCTCGTACTTGGCCGGTTGTTAAAGGTTCCGTAGTCAGCATTAAATGTTTTTAGTTTCGTCATATCCGTCTATTTGTCTGTCCGCGACTTAGCTCTAATACTCTTAATTCTAGAAAGCTGTAATTTCGTATGAGTATACATACATATTAATCACGCAGACCAAGTGATAAAATAAAATATAGAAAAAAATGTGGTTGTCTGTAAAGTCGACTTACGGACGATAATTTTACGCGTCATGAGAAATGCGTCACAAGCCGAACGCTTAGGGCGATCGTGCCTCTATCGCTTGTTCCGAGCTCTCGCTTACACGCTCGGCTCAGGCGGAACGTGACACTTTTTCGTACGCGCAGCCGGCGTTCGATATATAAGATCTGTTTGCAAAATACTAAGTTATAAATACAAATACAAATAATTTTATTGCAGTTTGTAGGTACATTAAGGATCTTAATATGGAATTATAACAATTCTAGATTTTCCCTATACAAACTTGCCTCTCCAGCAGGCATGCAATACTGGAAGTGGGCTCACCGAGTAATTTTAAAATTTGACATTCCAAAAAAAACTATTATTACAGAAAAAAATGTCAAAAATATGAAGTTATAATTTCAATTATACAATGTCAAATTATAATTACAATATCAAATTTAATCCATGTCAAGTTATAATTACAATGTCAAATTTAATCCATGTCATGTTACAATAATTATAATATCAAATTTAATCCCTGTCAAGTTATAATTACAATGTCAATTTAATCCATGTCAAGTTACAATTATAATATCAAATTAATCCATGTCAAGTTATAGTTATAATGTTAAATTTAATCCATGTCAAAATTTCAATCAAATGTATACATGTTAAATTATATATGGCAATGTCAATGATATCATAAATAATTAAATATCAAACTTCAGATTACAATGTAAAAACTATCAGAGATGCCAAGATAAGGGATTATTGCAATGTCAATTACAGATTATAATGTCATAAGAGATTATCAATGTCAGTATTCCAATTAAATTCTTTGTCATTGAAATAATCTTTCACAGTGTAATAACATTTACATATCAGAATACTTTTCAATTTCTTTTTAAATAAACTTGTATTAAGATTTTTAAGTACAATGGGTATTTTATTATAAATAACTGGTCCCATGCCGAAAATACTACAATTCATTACCTTCTTATTATGTCTAACTATCAGTAACTTATGTTTGTGATAAGTATTTTTTTTTTAAGTTCCAAATAGTCCCCTTAAACTACCAGCTAAATGATTCATGTATTGGATACTTCCCGGATGAATTTCGCAGAGTCATACCAATACTCGGTTTACCATTCACCCCGTTACGAAGTAGCCACGGTATAAGGATGTAATCTACTAACGTTTACAACCTTAATGCCTTATAAAATAGCCATAAAATGAACATAATATAGCCATTTCGGCGACATCAAACGCTGACGCTAAAACCACTTGATACGTACCTACTTCAAGTATGATTAGTAATGCGAGGCTGCTTTATATTGGACTATTTATTTTGCATAATAATGTGAACTAGATAACTACATTGTTGTATTTGTAAAAGGTGTAGCAAAAGTGTTTTCGTCCTTTAATAGTTATTATATCACAAATCTAATCTAATCTAACACCTACATTTAACACTATGTACATATATAGCAATTCTTGTATATACATATGTATATAGTATATATAATCTGAATCTCGGAAACGGCTCCAACGATTTTAATGAAATTTGGTTTGTACGTAGATTAGGGGACGATAAATCGATCTTGCTAGGTTTCATTTTTAGTGAACCCGCGTTTGCTTGTATTTTCAGTCATAAAAAATCCGAGCGGGGCTCGTTCGCCCAGGTACTGCGGTTTTGACTTCGTAGTGTTAAACAAGTATAAGTTTAGAAACTCAAAAACCCCCGATATATAAAAACGGCTGAACCGATTTTGATGAAACGTAGCTAAAAACAGTCTCGATGAAATTCTCTTCCAAACAAAAAAAAACTAGATCAAAATCGGTCAATCCGTTTGAGAGCCACAGCCAGACACACATATACACAGATATACACGTCAAACTTATAACAAACAACCCTCTTTTTGGGTCAAGGGTTAAAAACGGTGTTGATGGTGAAGTTTATATAGACTTCAGGTTTACAGCTATCTCTGTACCTACCTAAAAAAAAAGTATATATGTATTCTATCAGCCATCTAGTTTCCATAGTACAAACTTTGCTTAGTTTGGGCTAGATGGTATTGTATGAAATGTCTACAAATATTTATATATTTATTTATTAAATACCTAATTTCATTATAACCAGACGGCCATTTACTCCTCCTGTCAGTTTCATAATACATAATTATAAAAAAAAAACTGAAACAACCGACTTCAATCCGCACACTCGAAGAAAATAATCATTATAATTGGAGATGGTTAGCAACCTGGCAACTTTCCGGTTTGACTGGCCTCGTAGCTCAGTTGGTAGTATGTCTGCCTGCTAAGTCGTAGGTCGGGGGTTCGATCCCCACCCAGTACAAACATTTATGTGATGAGCATGGATGTTTGTCCTGTGTCTGGGTGTTTCTATGTATCATAAGTATGTGTTACTGAGTTTCTAAAGTTATACTCGTACTTGTCAAATAAAAAAAATACTTTTCAAATCAGGTTATGAACGACAGTTTGAGATAGGAACATAAAATAAATACAACCGAATTGTAAACCTCCGCCTCTCTGTAGTCGGTAAAAAAGGCTAGACCGCTAATACTGGTTATTGTATGGAAAACGTGCTCTCCCTTAAGGCGCGTCGTCGTCGGCGCGCTTGTTCATCGCAGCGTCGGTCTTCAATCACAGCGCCCACGTCGCGGACGCAGGCTGTTAATTAAAATAAATCACTGACAGCCCTGGAAGCCCTTACCGACGGTTCACGCACGAAAACTGGACGATTGTACGTGTCTAATCTCGTGGTTTTCGTTGACTGGAAAAAAATCCTGGAGTTTTTTCTCCAGTTTACTGCACGTATATGTCTCGTTGCGAGCTTAAGGTGCTACGCGAAAGTGTTGGGGATGAATTGGATCGCATATATGTATATACGTATTCCTATGCCTATGTCTGCGAAGGGAGAAAGCAAATACTGATTTTACCATACATTTGGTTGGCCTAACAGATCAATTTGGTAGTATGCCTGCCTTCTAAGTTGTAGTTCGTGGGTTCGATCTAACCCAAGACAAATATTTGTGGGTATTTGTTCTCTGTTTGGGTGTTTATATGTATCATAAAGCATTATTAGCAAAAAAAATGTTTTATTTTATTTATTATCGCGTCACTCCACCGACAAACAGACACGAAAATTGACTTCTGCGCATTGAAGGCCGGTGCATTCAAGCCACGTAAGGAAAAAGCGTTATCACACAACAAGTGACATCACAACTCGCAATTGGTGAAAAAGTGTTACTAAAATTATTAGGATCGAGTATGAGACCCGTGGTAGTCGGGATATCGATGCCTCAGATCCAGTGATTAGAGCTAAGCAGGTGAATGCTAATAACGTGCGGCGGTCTGTGGCGAAATACCATAGATCTATGGCGATATCAACCTGTACCTACCACCTAGCAGTGTAATAAAGGTGTATCATACACTCCCTAGGGGAGGGGGCTCCCCTGTCCGCCCTCCACACCGCCAGAAAAAGAGAAGAAAATATAATGCAATCTTATTCTCTCTCAATGGTGTATTGGCTATTATATGTATTGGTGTTACAGGTATTCTAATTTGAGTTGGGGGCGATGAGGCCTGCACTGACGTCCCGCTTGGGGTGTATTGTTACAGATATTATTTATATACACTTGAAAATTCAAATATGAAATGAAATGAAATATTCTTTATTTGGAACTAACAAATAATAAAAATATATATCATCTTCGACCACACCGTCACGTAACATCATATATGTTGTGGTCGAATGCCTATCCAAGTGATCTAAGAAGGCATTAGAAAAGTGATCCTTAGAGTCTACAAACGATTGACATAAGTTTACTCACGTGTCTGAATTAATCTACAGTACTTACAGTAAAGTAGGACTTCTAATCTATATCTATGGATCCTGTTGTTGGAAACTATTATTGTCGTCATTTATTTTCTTACTTACATTACTTCTTACTTCTACAACTTACAAAAAAGCGACTTGAAGCGATTTCTGATCTGTATTCCCCCATATTTGTGCTCAAATATCTAAGAAATCTCGACTCTATATTTCTCAAAGTTGACAGCAAAATGCACAGATATATTTGGATATGTTATCGAGATTGACAGAATTATTACTAGAGTTGGTCGTGACTTCATGATATCTCGGTTTTATGATAATGGCATGGTAATGGGGATAGAGATCAGTAGGGGCATTCAGAACTCATTTGGATTGGGAATCTATATCTCCGTCTCAGTCATTCTCTATGGAAATGACAGAGATGGAGATATAGATTCCGAATCCGTATGAGTTCTGAATACTCCTGCAGATTAGTTAGGATTTGGACGTCCATGTGCGATATAATATAACAGACAGTGGAACAAGAGATATTATTAAAATAACGAGTATATATATTAAAAGATTATTATAGATTAAAAAACTTAAATAACCGACTTCAAAATACACAATTTCGCTAGTTGCGTGGTATAATTTTCTAGTTGTGTTTTTTTGATAATAATCTGTCTAATAAAATAAATCCAATTTGTCGATTAAAACAACAGAAAAAATACAACCGAATTGAGAATTTCTTTGCATTTTTGAAATCGGTTAAAGAACAAAATATCCAACTGTATATTAAAATCTGTTTTCATAACTAGTGTAACTACGTGTATTACACTTGATGTTATTATGATGTTGAGCTGTTTACGTGAGAAAGTATGCGCAGGGCAGTTCTTGTGAAACCAATTATTTATCAATAGAGACGCGAGAGCTTTGTTATTATTATTAGAAGAAAAAAAATTGTATATGACTTGGTATAACACACTGGAAGCAGAGATTAGAGATGAACCACACAACAAAATCAGTTAAGTCTTTTAGTCTGTATGACTGACCCACATACAAACACCCGAAAACATTTCCCTCCTCATTGCGCAGTCGGGTAATTACTCTGCACTTTCCACGCTGCTCATACGAGTGCACCACAGCTTAGCCAGCAGTTAGTGCGGTGAGCAAACAGCAAAAAAGCACGGACAATAGTATGGAGGGTAAAAGCTGTATTTACGATTTCATGGTATCGCGGCCGCATCGCGACCGACGGCGGCCGCCGCAGAGCCACGGCACGTGGATGTGGCGGTTTAAACTATTTCACAAGGTTTATTAAGGCTACGCTTACACGCAAAAGCAGCAAAAACAGTTTTTTGAAAATTTATAAAAAATACTTCTACTATTAGTTCAAGCTCAAATTTGTTGTATGTAAAATGTTGGTCTGTTGGCTAGGGTTCTCCTAGTACAAAAACACGATTGCTGAAAAAGTCCCGATAGCTTTTTTTTTTCTTTCTTTAAAGCTTTCTTTTGCTTTCTTTTTTTAAATATATGCCATCTTTAGCTTTAGCTTTCTTTTTTTAAATATATGCCATTTTATTTATTTTTAAAATTGCCAAGTTGCTTAAAGCCACTAACACCAAAGTTACCATGTTAAGTAGCTATTATTATTTTTTGTGTTCTACTAATAAACATTTTTGTTATGTTTATTGCACTATTTTGTAGTAATTTATTTTACAATAATTTTCACCTCGCCTTAACAGCATAGTAAAGTTTTCGTTAACCTATCTATAATCCGAAATACATTTGTATGAAGCTTAATTGTCCGAATCTGTTTCATAGAATAGTCCGATTCTCAATTCCAGGTGTTTTATTGGATGCGAGTTTCTCATTTCGTAATATTGTTAACCATAATTTTCATTTGCCTGAAAAAATATTATATTAGGTTTTTTAGGATTTTGGATTATTATATCCAGAAACCTTATTTACAAAGGTTCGGTGATCAGATGACTTATCAAATAAGCTTCGATTCAATTATTAGGTTTGGTTCGTTACGTTTCTATATTAAACTTTATTGTAACAAAGATGTAGTGAAGAATAGATGACTTGTCCAATTAGCTTTCGAGATTTTGATAAAGTGCCTTATGAAAAATATAAATTTCGTTTTCGAGGAAATGATATTCGATATTTCACAATTCGGATTATAGATAGGTAACCCCAAGTTTTCTCATCATCTTTCGCCATTAAATTACGCGTTTTTCATACAATAGGAGAAAAAAATGTTCTACACTAAATGTTATTCTATTTAAATAGTTATTTTTTGTATGGTTGGAATCATTAATAGCCTATGCCTCTACGGTTTGTTTTTTCCAACTTTGACTTTTTTTTTTATCGGAGCTACAATTTTGGAATTATCTCCATAATACCTTCTCCATAAAATATATTTTGTAGCTCGTTCATTGATTTACATAGTAGACGCGGGCGAAGCCGGGCGGGCGTGCTAGCGGACAGACAGCCGCATACTTTTGTATATAGAATATACTTGTAGAGCATTGTTATATGGTAATTGAATTATGTAGTGAGAAACGAAACTTGAATCAACGATTGAATGTGCTGTAGGGATTTTGTACTCTTAGGGCCCTAACGCACTAGCGGTCAACCGCGGGGGCGGCTAACCGCGCGGCTAGCCGCTTTTCCAATTTAATATGCAACCGCTTGTGATTGTACGCACTTAACCGCCACAAAGTCACCAGCGGTTGCATATTAAATTGGAAAAGCGGCTAGCCGCGCGGTTAAACGCCCCCGCGGTTGACCGCTAGTGCGTTAGGGCCCTTAACTCTTTATACTCGACTGTATAAAGAGGGTAATGTTAAACGTATTTTAGTTAGTGTCGAATTTGTAATGTTGTACAAAACCATGTATGGCAACGCACTATGCTCGTCATCTGACAAATTAGATGTTGAATCTCACTATGCCCTTTTTTGGAACCCTCTAACCACCTTCAAATGAGACCTTAAACGGCCCAAAGTCATAGTTTTATGCTCTGCCTACCTCGTAAGAAATAATTATTATAACAAATAGGTACAAATACAAATAATTTATTGATAAAATGTCATTTACAGGTCAATTAATAAAAATATAAAAATATTTCTTTAATTTCTATGGAACCAATTTAAAAGTAAGTTGTTCATTGCCGCTAACTTCAAACGGTGAAGGAAAACATCGTGAGGAAACCTACATGTCTGAGAGTTCTCAATGATCTTGAAGATGTGTGAAGTCTGCCAACCCGCACTTGGCCAGCGTGGCAGACTATGGCCTAACCCTTCTCACAATTAGAAGATGGCCCGTTCCCAGCAGTGGGACAGTTTGTACAAACAGGGCTGTATAAAAAAAAATAAAAAAATAAATAAAAGTAAGTACCTAAATCATTTCAAATAAAAAGATTTTTTCCAAATCGGTTCATAAATGACAAATACAAACGAATTGAGAACCTCCTTTTTTGAAGTCGGTTAAAAACAGTCTTCACTTCACCTGTACACAGTAAATCTTGCACACTACTTAGGCATTGAAACAGGTGAAATCGAATAATATAATTATAGTTGGGAAAACTGTAGCAACCGACTTCATATACGCACTTTGGTTGAAATTATATATGCATTCAATCAGCCATCTAGTTCCATAGTACAGCTTTGCTTAGTTTGGGCTAGACGGTGTTGTGTGAAATGTCCACATTTTTTTTTTATTTTTTTTTATTAACCTATGCTGTCCCACTGCTGGGCAAAGGTCAATTTATTATTATTAATTAAACAATTTTTAACGGATCTATAGCATTAATTTTACATAATTTTAGGAAGTTATAAAACTTCTATACTTCCTAAAATTATGTAAAATTATATACAATATACGAGATAAATAAGAGTTCATCTATCTATCTATCTAAATCCGTCAAAAATTGTTTATTTTCAATGAGTAACAATAGAGAAACCCGTAGAAAACATTACGCAATTTCGTTTATGTTGATAACATTGTTTCCAGTTATAACTTAACCGATTTTGATAGAATTTAAATGGAACCGCCTCTGAAATATCGCGTAACGAACATATTAATAAAATCATACAGTCGAACTGAGAACCTCCTACTTTTCGAAGTCGGTTAAAAAGTGCGGTACTACCCAAAAGTCCTACCACCACAAAAAATCACACTACAAAAGTGAACACAATACATGTAGAGCTACTGTAGACGCTTTCTAACATTTCATGGTACAAAAGCTCTAGGTTTACAAATGCAAATACTACCAGGCGCGCCTTGCCTGTTACCACTACGAATCATGCTTTAAATTCGCAATGCTCGTCCTAAAGCTTACGAAACCCTTTTAACAGTAATAATAACTAATTAACTTTTAATTTAATTAACTATTTTAATAATATCCATTGTTTTTTTACATTTTTGTATTACAATGTTAGTACCGCCAGGATAAATTTAATGTACACTGGTGTCTGTACCAATATGTATGTATCCTCCTTTTCAAATTGCCTGTTTCCTTTACACCCTAAGGTTGCCTGGAAGAAATTGCTCTATGCGATAAGGTCGCCGTTGTATTTTCAACTCTGATTATTATCTATATTTAAGTCACTCTGTATGGAAGTACAATAAAGTTATTCTATTCTATTCTATGTATTGTTTATGCTGAATAAAGATATTTTGAAATTGAAATTCACTACGAATAGACTATACCTGGACATTTAGAGCACTTTCTAATATTTCTAGCTCTACGGGGGTTCTTGATAACGATCTAAGGAGTTTGCAGGTTACAATCAGGCAACTGACTTGCTTGGATACTCGTTGTCGTAAGGGCCAAAATGCAAACCAGCGTAGGAATAACAACTGCTATATTAACTACAGTACCGGGGCGACCGAGCTCCACTCGGATTTTTTATGACTGAAAATACGAGCAAACCCGGGTTCACTAATAATGAAACCTAGCAAGATCGATTTATTGTCCCCTAATCTACCTACAAACCAAATTTCATTAAAATCGTTGGAGCCGTGTCCGAGATTCAGATTATATATATTATATATATGTATATAAGAATTGCTCGTTTAAAGATATTACATAAAGCTGATTCTGCTCCATTGCTAAAATATACTTACATACAACTTATTGATAATATGTTTGTAACTTTGGCAATATATTTATTTTTCATAGACAATAATCATTGTAGTTTAACAAACTGAAACAACCGACTTGTAGATACGTAAATTAATTTAATTTTATTATTAATTTCTCCAGCTATTTTGTTTTAAAAACGAAAGTGCTATACCGATTTTGATTAAATTTTTACGGGACCAATCTGAAAGTATGTCCTTTCAAACAAAAATAGAACATTACAAATTGGTATATAAATGACAGTAGTATGCAGTAAATAACAAACATTTTAAAAAAATACAACCGAATTAAAACCTCAATCCTTTATTGAAGTCGGTTAAAAATTACAAAATACTCGCGTCTACAGTCGGTTAGCCAGCCTATAAATTCAAGTGCCTAATCAGTGACCTCCAGTCGTAGACATGGCGGCGCGGGCGCAGGATTTACTACACTGATTTACGAATTATTTGCTATTTTCGAGAGTTATTAGACGCTTTGAAATTTCATTACAGACTTAGGCAATTTGGTAAAGTCATTTATAAACCTAGGCAATTTGATTTAGTAATTTATAGATGTAGGTAATTTTGTTGTTATTTTCATACTTATTGTTTTAGAGTAATGTATGAATGAACTTCTATTTTACAAGCTTTTATTTAACTTACAATGTCTGCAAGCATGCATGTGTGTTCGGCACGAATCTTGGAAGTTAAATTAGAACCTCTTCCCGATGTCCGATTGGACTCAAATTCGGTGTACATACCTATGTATCTTCTGTAACAATACAATACAATACAATACAATACAATATATGGTATCATGGAGCTATTCTGATGATGGAGTCGGAAGACAGCCATAGGAAGTTTTTAACTAAACAAGTTAGACCCATTGAGTTCGAGCTCATTTGTTTTGTCTTGGTCAGTACTTTGGTTCTACATGATATCCAGGGTCTGATGATAGAGTTGGAAGGTGGCCATTCGAACTTCTGAGCTAAACAAAATAAACCCATCTAGTTTGGGCTCTATTGATTCGTTTTGAGGCGTACTTTTTTAAACATCAAATCTACATTAAAATAAAACTTAGTTTGTAAGAACAAATTTGAAATATTGCAACTGAAATTGATTATGACTTGTGTTGTTTGGCGAGATGGGCGTATTTAGGATTAGTTTCCAACCTGTCTAGGAGTCTCCAAAATCAAACCGGGAACTGCATTTTTCATCTTTTTGTAGCATTTAAATAAAAGCTTGTTTTAATAATTTATTTTTTTACAATTAATATATTTATTCATCTATGCTGTTCGTATTTCAGGATACATGCAATCTTGTACCGCATCGTTACACTTGCGTAGGGCCGAAAAGTTCCCAAGTGGAGACCACCTATCTGCAAGCGCAGCGTAGGAAGACCAGCCATAAGGTGGACAGACAACTTCATACAAAAGACAAGAAGACCCTGGTAACAGACCGCGGACCGACCGGGCTTTTTAAAAATCCATGGGGGACCATGGCCTACATCTAGCAGTGGATATTTTGTGGCTGAGATGATGATGATGATATTTAGTGCAAACGTAAGCCATGTACAATGCTTCACTTTTGTTATTTTTCCACAAGCCTCTTGCCACCAAGGTTGCAAGTCAACTTTGCCCAAACAATTTTACCTTTTACCTAAACACCGTCTCAAAGTTCCGCGGCATATTGAAACAAGAAACAAGTTTGTTAAACAATGCCGACCAGTCAATATGAACACCTTGCTAATATCAACAGAATTGAATAAACAGAGAGTTAAGTTAAAAACGAGCTACGAAAGTTTTTTGATAAAACAAACATAAAATAAATTTAAAATAGCGTTTAAAATTTAAGATATAATTTAAAAAAAAAATGTAGTTTTTTTAGCATGAAGTTTAAAAAATTTAATGTTTTTTGTTCGATGATTTATTGTTTTTTAAACTATAATTATATTATTTTTTATTGAAAACACCGACAACAAAATACGCAATTCGTTTACTTAACACAATATAACTCCTTTTGTTCCTCTTTACCACCAAAACGAACCAAAGGCATGCAAAGAAACGCTTAAATTAAGGCAAAGTGGTTAAAAATCCGAAGTTTTAGAGATGTAGTAAATATGCATGAACAAGGCAGCTCCATCGTTGACCTAGACCATCCTCCATCGTTGTATAAAAAGGCAACTAAGATACACATTTACTTAGATCTCATCCAACGCGTATGGTTCATTTCAATTTGACTTCCGACTTCGACAAAAAATGGAAATAAGCAATTCAATACGAAAGAACTGTGCGCACTGTAAGTAGTAAATCTTATATCTTCCTTTCACTTTTAACAATCGGTTCATGTTGATCCAAACATTTGTATACGCAAGCGATATAAAGTACTTACAACTAATTGCAGACTCTGTCCTTTTCTAATCCGTGCGATTAATCATAATTTATTTGTAGCGTATACAGCCTTGTACCGAACCTACTAATGAGAAATTATTTATTTCATTTGGCACTTCGGTAACAACACCTGATCGTGTTTTAACGCACATTTGATCTCTATCAATATCAATGTAAATTATAAAATAAGAAAGATATTATTTTGGAGAAGACGCGTGAATACAGACCCAGGACCTAGTTTGGACACATCGGCTATCGGTTTTATCCCGCACCACCAATCAAGTCCTTAGATGCGGCGCTTGAATCGTATTCCGACCATACATACTATTAGGGTATTCTGTGTCCGACGAACAATGGCAGGCCTGTCAAAATTAGTTCCAAAATTTCGCCATCGGACTACAGTGGCGACGCGGATTCTATTCATAGGTTTTGTAAGTTGTCCTCTGTCCATGTAAACAAGTAAATAAATACCTGTTTATATTTGAGCTTATATTTGCAATATGTTACCTTTTGAAACCTTTTTTTGATGACGGGTAAATAAACGGGTTAATACCTTTATGTCTTAGAGCTTGTCTTTGCTACCATCAGTTTTCAAAGGTCAAGAAAGTTAAAATAGTGTAAATTATTAGGAAGGGCATAATAATTGACCGAGACGTACTCAATATTGTATTGTACTTTTTTACGAAAAAAAAACTCAAGAAATGTACAAAAACTGAAAAATAATTAACTAGTTCAGCCTAAAACCAACATTTGCTTATCAAATCATGATTCTATAGGTAGACATCAAATAAGTATTATACAATACTGAATGCCAAAGGTATCAAATATCGCTACAAAATTATATAATTTATTGCCAAAATAATTGTTTAACTACATAAAGGTACGTTTACACCAAGGACGACGATTCACTTCGCGCGAATTCCCACCTAACTATGTAAAACAAATCTAAAGCGCTGCGCAAACGAGATACTTTGGTTTCCAATTTCGGAAATCAACAAACAATCAATATTTTGATGTATAACATCTAATTCAGCAGCTTAGGCCGACTGTCGGCGTTGCTAATGTATTGCAAAGCAGAGAAAGTGCTCTAGAAAAGGCTCATATGCCCATTTTTTTAATATAATTTATATAAAATCGTCCAATAGCACTACTACTAATAATACTTACACGATTGAAAATGCATAGTACAGCGGATAATCAATGAACCAATGGGGGCAAGAGCAGAAAATATTGTGATCTTTTTCTCGCACGTTGATCAAATGATACTATTACTGGACATACATATACACTTTTAGTGTCCAGTTGCATTCACTTGACATTAGAGCTAAGTTTAATAGTTTGGGAAACATGAAACATTCCATAATATTTCCTGATTTACACACTTTACATTGCCTGTATCGGACCCCAGGGCAGTAGCGAGAGCCGCAATCGTACAACCAATGACTAAATCCGTAAACGGCAACAATGTTCAATTGCCAACACTGGCATTAGAAACTAATGTTTTCTCTATCAGTTTCCCATATTGGAAACAAAAAATTCTTCATACTGCTCACCGTTTGCGCAGCACCTAAAGGTATTAATATTATATCGGCTTAATCATTTTCAATCACACTTCGAGGGGCAAACAGACAGACAGCAGGACAGCCAGTTACATTAACACACGAAGTTTGCTCGAAGGTATTGCGTAACCGGTATCTAAATCACTAAGTGTTGGGGCCGCAACACCATTTATCTGTTGGCTGTTGGTAGTGGGCCGTGCGTATAATTTGACGCACAAGGCCATGCGATTGGAAGTCCTGGTTAAGATGCTTAGTTATGTATCTTAAGAAGTATATATATATACATATAATTAGGTATAAAGTCGGTGAGGGTCGACGTAGGTGACCCTATCACGACAAAATCGAAGAGGTTTTGGAGAAAGGTCAATCGCAACCAATGAGCATGAATAAAAAGAAAAGGAAAATAAATATTTAGGAAAAGGTGTGTGTGACCTAATGTCACAAACCTTTTCCTAAATCGGTTCATTAGGTAATGAAAGTGGAAAAAATGAAAGACTTGTGTCAAGATCGTAGCAAGTAAAAAGATACAATTTCTGCCTATTCTAACTACAAAAACTGTAGAATAGCACTGTTCATACTTTCTCGTAATAATATGTACAATAAATAACATTTTAGAAAAGTATTAGTTTAGAAAACTCAAAAACAAAAAACCGGTTGAACCGATTTTGATGAAACTTAGCTAAAACACTCTTGTTAAAATCCTCTTTCAAACGGAAAAAAACTAGATGCCACAGACAGACACACAGATATACACGTCAAACTTATAACACCCCTCTTTTTGGGTCGGGGGTTAAATAAAGGAAAAAATAACATGCTATTTTGAGGAGTTTTTGGCGGGAACGTCTTAGTAACGTGTTGTTTCTTTGTTTTATTTTCCTAAACATGTGTTATTTTGGACATTAATACTATAAAAATGGTGGTGTTTTATTCATTAAGTGTTCGATAAAGTGCGTGAGTGTGGGCAAGTGAAATAAAGCAGTAAAACGTGTGATTTTACGTTATCGGCAAAACTCCATAGAAGCTTCTAGTAAAGTCGCCACCACTTTACTGAAGCAGGACTCGACCTATTAATTGACTGTATACGTGACTTAGATTGTGACTAGAACATTTACAACTTGTTTTATTCAAGAAACTTGAAAAAATCCTAATACTTGACACTGGCAAATGCTTTAATGCGGGTCCAAATACAAAAAAGAAGAAGAACATGCTATTTCTCATACGCAGCGAGACCGTAAAATACTGCTTGATTAAATCAGCTATCGCCCTTTCAAGATCCGAATAACCAATAACTCTGCACTAAACAACAACAAAATCAAAAACTGCTAACAATTTTTTCAAAACGTAATTATTTCCGTATTTAATTGATTTCTAAGCCTAGAAAACTAATAGCTTAATAAACTTCTTTATCAACACACTATCTTATCTTCTAGTGAATAATCTTACGATGCTCACAATGTAGAAATCTAGGTCACAGAGTAAGATCATGTAAGATGGACCTGCTTATCTACATCGATGCAATCTGGGCTTTGAATGTCCCGGGCCATATTAGGACGACCTGCTGGCCCTCGGGCTTTAATTGCACCGTTATGTTAAATTAATTCTTGCTTTAATATGTATGGCAAATTGATGCTTTGCAAGTAAATTTTAATATATACAACTAAAGACTAGTATTAAAACTAGATTTTTTTAGGACTGAGTGAGATGAGTGAGACTGATGAGACTCACTCTTGTGATGCGCTAGCTCATCAGCTATTCAATTACACACAGAATTTTGGCCAAACCACTATTTGGTAATATACTGCGCTCATAATTCTGAAATATTAAATGTTAAATTGTTATGCTAGGAAAATTCACTGGAAATATCGCTTGTTAATCTGTAAAACGGTAAGTAATAGTATTAATTATTTATTATTTTCAACGTTTTTATTACATACGAAAGCTCAGTTATCTTATCTGATTATAGGTCATAATCCTTCAAATATGTATATCCAAATGTATATCAATTATAGCTATAGAATTTAATACATAAACTGTTAATATTCTGTCTATAGGTACATATGTACATAGAAAACTGTCAAAAAAATTCATTGACTATTTTTGGGGAAAAAACACACATGTTTACAACTCTTTTACCAAGAAACACATATCTTCTAAGACGAAATCAAGCTTCAAATAAAAAAAACTACCGTAAGCGACATAAAACGCGTCCACGAAACCAGTTCGAAAAAAAAAACAACCGCGCGTTAATATCCTAGCGAGTTTCCATCAAGTTTTCAATATGTACCAGCATTGTATTGAGGTACATCAAATACCTTAATCTATGGGATCCACTATTCAACCATAAAAAACAATATCATGTCGAATCGACGAACATGGTCCTTAATTACGGGCATTCTAAACAATCACACTTGAATTTGAACCTTGATCCCCAGGTGTAGGGTTGAAATTGGACGGGAGTGATGGTGGCCGTAATAAGCTTTCTAAAAAAATTACTTGTCGGCGTAAGATGGAATGTGGCTGCCTTGCGAGCAGTCGAAATGTGTGCACTTAATGCATTGGTGTTATGAAAATTTTGGGAAAACATTTTTAGTGACGTTTTTGTAGCATTTCACCGGTCTTGTTTCATTGACAGCTTTTAATTGTAGTTGAGGAATGTTAGTATGTACTGCCGTAAATTGTATTAATTACACTTGTTTTAATGGTTTAATATAAGTGAAACAATAATTAAGGTGCTCTTTTTCAAGGTTCTAATCGCAAGTGTGAACTTGAGCTTTCCTTAAGGTGCTATCGTAATTGCTCTATCTCGCTTTGACATAGCAACATTTTTAACCGACTTCCAAAAAGAAGGAGGTTATCTGTCTGTAGCGGTCTGTACCTATTTTTTTTTTTTTTTTGTGTGTTTGTTCACCGTTTACATCATCATACTTCAGAGGTTACAAAAAGTCTGCTATGCAAAAAAAACTGGATAAAAGTGTTAAAAATACTGACTAAAAAATTAATTTTGATTAGAACGTGTTTTTACTCAGAATATGGATTCAAGTAATTTTTATATTCTATACCATATTTGCATATGTTAGAATTCATATCTCAAATTATAATTTTTGTTGAAGGTGTATAATGCTGGTCTCTAAGTTCATACATACCCGATTTACCGTAAGTCCAATCAGTAATTTTTAACCAACTTCAAAAAAGAAGGAGGTTCTCAATCCGACTGTATTTTTGATCGTTTGTTCAGCGATTACTCAAAATAATGAATTATTATTTATGATTATTTTTTGTTTGGTAGGTAATTTGTCGGAGGTAGGGCCATATAATTTTTATCAAAGTCGGTTCAGTACTTTGGTTTTTATAACAAAATAACTGAAAAATTTCATCCAAGTAAACGCAGCTATCACGATTCTATGGTTTCCTTGATAGTAAGTCCTCTGCCTCGGCTCCATACCAACATTTTTAAAGGTATAATATTATAGTTTAAAAAAACTGAAACAACCGAATTCAAAATACGCAATGTCCTATACTTGGATGACATTTTTTTTTTTTGTTATTTTGCTTTAATGTATCAAAATCAGGTCAGTGGTTTGGTTAACCACTGACCTGATTTTGATACATTTTCAATAGGACCAGTCTGAGAGTAGGTATATCCTTTCAAATAAAAAACAATTTTCTAATTGATAAATGAAAAAGTTACAAGGTAACAAACATACAAGAAAAAACCACGACCTAATTCCACCCTCCCCATTTCACTACAGGACTAGCAGAAAGTCGGCGAATTACCACCCATTTCTCGTTGAAATGCCAAAAACCCGTACTCAGCGATATCGATCCACATTCCTGTTGCGTACTGCACAAGAATGGAATTCGTTGCCGCCATCTCTGTTTCCTGAGACCTACAATCTTGGAATTTTCAAGGCTAGAGTGAATAGATATCTTCTAGATCGACGAGCTCCATCCTCGGCCACACCGTCGCTTAACATCAGGCGAGTTGGTGGTCAATCGTAGATCTATCTTCTATAAAAAAAAATATATATATATATATAACCGACTTGATAACCTCCTCCTTTTTTGAAGTCGGTTAAGAAAGTTTCTACTCATCTCGCATCTGCGACATAATTTGCATCCGGGGCGACTATTATATCGCACTAGCTATCATTTTATTATCGCTAATAGCCGACATATCTCTTTCACCTCAAATTCTATGTCAATAACATCCCGTGTAAAAACTAACAAAATATACGGTTATGGTAATACCGCCGAGTCGTGACGGATTCCTATCATTAAATAGCTAATTAACGGCTTCTTAAACAAATTAATACGATCTTTATCTATTGACCCACATACGAAACATTACGTACAGAATGTACTTGTCGAACACATTAGACATTTTGGAACCTTGTCACGTTAATTCAATGTCAAAATAGTCCCCAAAACTTTACCTCTGACATTTCTTTTGTAAAACGTAAAGCTGTTACATTATGTATGAAATGAAGTGAAGAACAAATATAAAGTTTTTGTAAAACATGACCACGCACTGGCAAGCGCATCCTAGGAAAACTAGCCACGAGTTGAACAGATGACCTATAATGCAAGTGACTGGAAGACAGCCGATTACAATATGTTTTTTTGGAAATATATGTGAGACCTATGTCCAGTAATAGACTTCGTGTGGCTAAGACGATGTTGATAAAAAAAAACAGAATCATGTTCAAATGATCTAGTCTCGTGGATACCGCGCTGTAATTGTGTAAACAAATAACAATTCATTAGTGTCCGAAAAATAAATGAGACAACGACAAATGAAGATGAAACAATTGCAGACTTTTTTCTAAATTCAAACTTGATAATGACGTCAAAGTTTAGAGTTCCAAGCTAAAGATACTAAGGAAATTCTCATAATATGACTTTAGGTCATCCACATTTATTTATTTTGTAATTTGACCAATCCAACAGCAGGCTAAGGCGAGTGGCTATACTGCCATATGTGCGCGTCCATCAATTTCGTCATATAAAAAAAAATATTTGGATAAAGTTCTTCTTGGTTTTCAGCACAGTGCTGCCATCAGTAAAAACTACTCATTAACCTAAAAATTAAGGAAATTGTCAAAATGACTGTTAAAGTTTGCGTCCGCTCGTTAAATTATCTTAACATTAAATACCGGTTATTTATTAATTATAAATGTATAAATTAATATGCAAATTATAGCGATAAAATGTAGATACATACTACATCTATCAATCTGCTCTGAACCCATCTCAGTTATTATGGATGTAGGATGTATCCCTGCAGCACTTTCTAATCAAATAGATACCATCATTTTATATATATTAGTTAGGAAAATGTATAATATTTAAAACATTCTATAAGGCTTATGAGCAAATTCTAAGAAGTCGAAACATATAAAAAGAAACTCTTTGGCTATGTACTATTCAATCATTGGTTCATGTATAATAAGGATAAAATATGATAAGGGCCAGAATAACAAGCTGCTAAATGTACAATTTCATATGGATATTGAAACTAACGGTAACAAATACCTTTGAGAACAGTAAATAGTGTCAACCTTAAATTAATTTCCAACTGGCAACACTACCCGCCCCAGGCGTCAATCAAATAAATTTCGGTAAAATCGAGCATAGAAATCTAATTTCATACTAAATATTTATCGCCACAATAAATCCAGAGGCGTACTGGGAGCAAAACCGTTACAAAAACTAGTCTGGTGTGCGCCCGGGCTCCCGTAGAGATGTCGCCCGCGTGCCGTTTTTCTTTTCCAACCTGGCAACCTTGTACGGACCGGCGGATGTTTATTTATGAAAAATCAAGCTTTACTTCTAATGATGACAATGTAGAGTTATTGATAGAGGACCCGCGATAGATCTTACGGTAGAATCGATCGATAGGGTTCATAAATCATGACACCATTATAGATGTACTAGCAGCGTCCCGTAGTTTCACCCGCCTAGTAACGAAAAAACAGTGATGATGATGATGACAACAAGTAGCCTATGTGCGTCTTCAGGTTCAGAACTATCTCTGTATCAAATTTTTTTTTTTTTTTTTTTTTTTTTTATTCGAAGATAGGCTTGCGCTTGACCATCAACTCACCTGATGTTAAGTGACAGTTACGGTCTACGATGGAGCGCGCTTGCCTAGAAGAAACCTATTCACTCGCGATTTGAAGACACCTAGATTATATCCAGTCGGAAAGACCCATTCAGGAAGCGCATTCCACAGTTTGGCAGTACGTACAATGAAAGTGGAGCCAAAGCGTTTCGTACGTGTTTTCGGAATATCAACCATATAACGATGTCGCTTTTTCATGCTTCTTGCAGTCCGATAGAAAAATGGGCATGGGGGAATGAGATCATGCAAAGCAGACGCACACTCACCGAAATGTATACGATAAAAAACCGACAAACTAGCTACTTTGCGACGATGCTCCAGACTTTGAAGCTTAGTCCGGACAAGGTAATCGTCACAAATGAGCCTCTTAGCACGCCACTCAATTTCATAACAATCAGTTATAATATAATAATAAATAATAATAATGTGTTTATTAGCATACAAATAGCCATATTACAGATTAAAATATTACATTATCTAGTGACAACAGGCAAGATATTATATGAATATAAAACTACCTACACGAAAAAATAATAATAATAATAACAAAACTGCTAAATTATGGCTGTAGATTTAAAGAGTTAGCTTCGAGCCCCAAAATAGGCAATGAAGTTCAGCTTTTTATTGTGAAAAGGTATCAAACAGGCAGAGAGCCAGTTACTTTCGCTTTTATAATATTAGGAGTAAGGTTGAGACTCCGAGATAAACATGGGAAACAATATAACTTGAACTTTCAAAATGATAATTATATTTCAGATCATAAAAATTATTTCCAAACATAGGTAATTAACTAATTAAATTAACTCTAATTCTCCAAACAGCTCTTAATCGATCAAATTAGCAAAAGAGCAATCTGGTTCAACAGACCATTTGAAAATCCGACAAGGGTAAACCCGCAGGCGAACGCTTATCACTTACAAACAGATTAAAATTGCCACAATAAAAGAAATACCAGCCCGTAGGCGGGATCCCTAACCGAGTTAAAAACATCATTCATAAGAATTAGCCTAAACCTGTTCCGGACAAAATCGAATGAAAAAAAGGTTATTAAAAAAGAGGTATTGATTAGTGCAAAGCTTAAATACGTTTTTGAAGCTAGCAACATTATCCCTAATTCTTATTGACAGCGTCGCCCTGCGTCGTGTAACTTGTTCCAAGTTATCTTATTTGGGTCACTTAAGAGGCCAACGATCTTGAAATTAATCCTTTTATTTTAAATCGTCGGTTGTTTCATTTGCATTTTTATCAATACTATAATCTTAGAGGGTAGGGCAACAATCCTGTGAAATATTTGCCGATGAAATGCTAAACTGCGTGGATGAGCATAGATTGTAATCTTTAAAAAAAAGATGCGCAGGATTATACAGCCAGGATTAAAACGGTTTTATTAAATGCATTTAAATAAGACTTAAGAATCATTATTTTTGTATGAAATTGTTATTTGGAATAGGACAAAAATTATCTATAATTTAGTTAATTGTAAAAGTTTTCAGTAACATTCGCGATATGTTAAACTTGATTCTGAACTGAAAATAATAAACGTAGTAAATTACGAACTCCATATTTTCCCCTCCTATCGAAGGTATCGGACTTGTGCAGATAGTACTAATATTTTTTAATAAGTCTCTGTCAACTTCTTCTTTTTTGTATTGGACCCGCATTAAAGCATTTGCCAGTATCAAGTATTAGGATTCTCTGTCAACTATCAAGTTCTAAACATGTCTCAGTATAGTGATGTGATATAACTGGAAACTTCTATCGAGTTTTGCCGACAACATAAAAAGACGTTTCACTACACTACTCCAATTACCTACAATCTTGCGTGTGATATTGTGTAGTTATAAAAATAATATTAGTACTAATAGTATAAGTTCTTCATATAAACTTCGAATGTATGATGAACGGAGAGTTTCAACATGCAAAATGAAAATGGCAAATGCTCTGACCGAGCAAGTCTACGTCCTCGAGAAAGAAAAAAGAAGAGATGCTAAATTAAAACTAAAACCTTATTGGGGTTATTTCCTTTCCGCTTTACAATCGTGCATCACTATTTTTCGCGCGTAATCGTTGAAAAAAATATGCAAGGTGATAATTTCTCGGTCTGTCCGAAATCGATTGCATGTAACATTGACGTTGTTACGTCGATTGACTCGATACTCGTTTTTCGATCGATTCGTTTTGTTTCATTATCCGTTGTGTGATTGTTGGTTGCGTCGAACCGATGCGAAATTTATGATTTAATTGCCGCTCGCGAGTTTTTTACAAGTTCAATGCACTCTATAACTACTTGGTGGTGTGCGTAAGTGTGATACTAAGATATCATCAGCTGGTCGATTCTATAAATAAAATGATCACACAAATGAAGTGCGGCCCTAGGCGCCATTTATTTAGTAAGATGATTTAGGGGGAGAGGATCGAGGATGTTTTGGAAAGTACCTATGCCGAGTAGCCGGAAGGGAACCGACCTCCGTGTGCTACCACTGCGGCGCCGACGAGGACACGGCGCAGCATACGCTGGAGGAGTGCCCGGCATGGGCCAGCGAGCGCCGTGACCTCACGAGCGCAGTCGGGAACGATTTGTCTCTCCCAGCATTGCTTCGTGCAATGCTGGCCGGTGAGACAAAGTGGATGGCGGCAGTTTCCTTCTGTGAGCAAGTCATCCTCCAGAAGGAAACGGCGGAGCGCGAACGGGAGATCGTCTCCGATCTCCCCATGGGCCGCCGGAGAACTGGGCGCCGTAGGAGGCTGTTCTACAGCCTCCAACCCCCCCCCCCCCCCCCCGTAACCGGGCCGTGGGCGGCAGACTTGGGGGAGTCTGCTGCCCGTAAAGCGTTGTCCCGAGATGGCGCGCGCGGTGTTTCCGCGCGCCACTCCGAGACGGTGGGGCGGAAATAGCCCCGAATGAGCAGGGTCCTAGAGGACCAGCGCCGCCGGGTCCGTGGACGAGTTTCATCAACGCACCCATGGGCCTGGCACACAGGCGCCGAGACGAAACACCCCAGGGGTTTTAGTGGGTAACCCGGCATACCGGTTGACTGGACTGGACTTTCCGGCACACCGGTCAACTGGGCGGGACTCCCACATAACCACGCAGCCTCCCCCGAGGCGCGGTGGTACCCATAAAGGGTTTCCCCTGGGCAACAAAAAAAAAAAAAAAAAAAAAAAAAAAAGGGGAGAGGATCGATCATGTCTTATTTTTTTCTTACAAGGGGGTTGGTTGACAGTTCTTACGTAAGAACTGTCCTACCTGTCGTACCTAATCACAAAAATGCGCAAAGTCAAGATTACTTTGAATGCGCACGGGCAACTGTGCGAGTGCAAAGTTGCGCTCAGATGCGTCTAGGTAAACAATTTCCATGGCAACGGCAAAATAAACATTAAAAGAAACCACATGTACCCACATACAGTAACGATTAGGTATTTCGATATTATCTACTCTACAGTAATAACTAAGAAAAACACAAGTTCACTTAGGGCCTCACTTCACTTGCGCGGTCACTTAGTTTAGAGAATCGAAGGACAGACAGATGGACCAGCCATGCGTGTAGTTTCGTTATAATAAGATACCGTGCGTGGTTCGAGACTCATGACCATCGTCATGGGACACGATCGACTTATCATTCGGGAGCAATGGTAACTTTTGAATTGTAAACTCACTTTTTTTATTGTTTATTTTATTAAGATCAACAAACAGTACACAACAAAGTTTAGGGTTAATAGAGTAATCGAACAACAGTTTAGGGTTAATAGAGTTTTTGAATAGCTAACGGCTCGCATGATTTATATTTACATTTATTTTACTTTTCATTTTCTCGATAACAGTTTTTCAGAAATGCAATACGTTTGTCATTGTCAGAACGTCACGTTATAATTGATATAGGTAAAAAAACTGACACAACCGACTTCAAATAGACAGTTTTGTTTACTTGGATGACATTTTTTTAGTTTAAAAAGCTCACTACTAAACTGATTTTAACGAAATTTCTATGATAACTTTTAAATAAAATATATATGTATATTTTCAAATCGATTTATAAAATGACAGAGTTATGATGTGATAACATTTAAAAAATACAATCGAACTAATAACCTCCTTTTTTTAAGTTGGTTAAAAATTAATTATGCCCGATTTCGTTGGAAATATTGTCTTTCTAAACGGAACACCACGTTTGCACATTACTGCTTGGCGGTTGGATAACTAGCAAAGGAGTGGCATTTCTCCAGACAGACTTCGAGAGAAACTAAAGCTAGGCGTACCTTCGAATACCTCTGTTAGCGCCACTCTGTGACGTATCCTTTTACCCATCACCTACCCTCATTTTTATTATGAACAACGACGACCGAAGCCACGGGTGCATGGGATGTACTGTTCGCACTCGCGAACAGTCTGCACTTGACCCGCACGAGCGTCGGATGTGTCAGATTCAGATCACCGCTATTTTCCTTGTCGTTCCCCTTGGAACTACGACACCGCTCAGGAAGCATCCTATTGTTTCACCGCGTCGCGAACGTTGCGACAACCGCATACTACACCACTACTATCAAGGCCGCTATTGAGAAGAAGACACGCAGCTATATCGCTCATCATCCAGGAACAGGTTAGTCGTTGTTCTTCTTCTCCCTCCCTTGAATGGACCGCATTCTGCCATAAAGTTTGGCAGCGGCGGCATCAACCTCTCAGACATACATTACAATAAAATGGTATTTCATTTATGTAAATATTACCCGCAACCTGCCTTTATATTACGTAAACGTGTTAAAATTATATTCAAGCGCAACTAAAACAAAATATAAAAATAACAATAAACATTACACTCGAAACAAAATAGTTGTAATTTAATACAGTGCAGCGCATTTATTATAATGGTCGGCCAATAAAATACCTACATGAAGCACCAAATGTGCTATCACACCGTGAATAAGGCTGGATGCCCACTGGACCTCACATGGCCGTAACCGTACAGATACAGGTATAAAAAAAAGTTTGAACGAATTTGTATACATCGTTTACCTGTACATACCTGTAACATGTATGTTTTTCAAGGTTAATAAATATTCTTATTCTTTATTAGTAGAATTGCGCGGATAAATATACACTATAAACTACTTAGTACACGGTCAGTAATTGGGTTCCTACACGGGTATAACAAAGTCACCAAAAATAAGTAGGTCGTCTATGATACTTCCGACAGATATAAAACAAAGTGTATAGCACGTACATGCAAGGGAGTCAAAAGCGGTAGCGTAGCTGAGACGTGACGAGTTGAGTTGGATTTATTACCAAGGCGCAATAGATGTTTCACAATAAAAGCATTGTATACGGGATACGTTGTCGCGAGCAGAGACGGCCATACTTTTACGTGTCTGACACGTCCGTAACATGGTCGGTATGCCCCGTTGTAGTGGGCATCGACCATAAGGCGCAACTCGGCGGACATTATCGTAACACGATAGTAGGGGAACATAACTAACGAGCCCCGGTTCTATTCCCGTGATAAAACTTAGCGAAACAATATCGACTCGATACCGAATATCGAGTGAGTTAATGCTCGCCGACCGTCGATAAATCGAGAATGCCGATATGAATGCGCGCATCACTAGATTTGTCTTTTTTATTTGCCATAGATTAAATTACAAAAGGAGGTGGAGTGCGTGGGGAGTTATTTGAGCGAAAATTGGACAAAGCGCAGAGAAATACTGTTGTAAACTTTAGCTAAAGAAATATTTGTATTTTTAAACCATGGAAATAGAAGCTTCAAGCAGAATCTTCGAGAATTTTACTAAAATGAATATACCACTTTATTGAGTTTTGGGAGAAAAAGCATGCTTTTATGGGTGGTGCAAAAATATTTCTGGATGAATCTGATTATGGAAGGAATCGGAGGACTTTTTTAAAATTAAAATCTGTTAATGTAAAAAAAGTTTTTTATTTTTCAATTCTGCATAATTACAAATTTGTGACAACTAACCCTAATTCTGGGTAAGATTTGAAGCACATTCTTCAAAACCTGAATATGGGGGGATTATTACAAGCTAGTTAGCTGACGTTGTGTAAAAATGGCCAAATGTGTTTATTTAATTATTTTGAATAAATGATTTGGGGAGAAATCAAGTCGACTGGCAACGACGCAAAAAAAATTTAGGAAACAAAACACAGCGATAAGACCTTTTTCACATCCCGCCAAAAAAAAACTTAGTATATTTTAGTCACATAAAGCTAAAGCGTCATAAAACGTCCGGAGATGTAAAGCGACGTAAATGCGCCGTAAATCTGTATGAGATACGTCAATATCCTGATTCAGTATAATGTTAGCATCTCCAAGTTCCAAAGACCTATTTGCATGTATTTACGATACTATATTTTATGGTGTTCTACGTAAAAACATAAATAGTAAATCGAATTTCGAATTACTTAAATCCGGAGAATGTTGATGTTATATTTTACCGGAAGTATTTTGAAATTACATTTCCAAGTATTAACTCCTAACCAGTTATATTCTCTTTGCTAACAACTCCTGCCTTAACTTTTCCTTTTTACCATAATAGATATACTGGACTTGCACGTTAAAGCATTTGCCATTAGTCCTAGTAAAAGTCATGAAAAACCGTCATGAGCAAGTCCATGTCATGTCTCATTAAAATTCCTGTAAGAAGTTTTATCAACACCACGAAAAGAATCAATTTACCTCACTATTTCCCTACATTACATAATGTAAAAATACAGCTAAAAATATAGTTGACATGTTTTTTCTACATGCCCGCCAAAAGTCATTATGTATAATAAGTAGCGTATTCTATATAGTAGTAGTACCTACTCATAACCATTTCATGACTTGACACGTTCAAACCATAATTTCAGGTATATACTTTTTTTTATTCATGTTGCAAGTCAAAAAAATACTAAATGAAGTTGGCATATAAGCCTAAAAAGTTTATAATAGGCTGAATTAAAATAGGAACAATGGGCGCAGGGTTGCCTCTTGCTCATTACAGTGCTACCAACTTAACAATAACGTTGAGTAAAAGTTAAAAATGAGAGTTTCTACAAGTTGTTGCCAGTTTTGTTCAGAAATTATGATGGTACATTCTACTCAACTTTAAACGATAACTTGGTCTCAGTGTACGGCGGCTGGTGCTGGTTTGCCATCCATCATTAAAGTCCCGTGATCGTGGACAGCCCTATAATTTCCCCCTTTCCCCCGCCCCGCGCGCCGTCCCTCTCGCACCGCCTTTATTAAAAGAAGACGTCGAAACGAAATTAGTTCCAACGAAAAACACTCGACTTATCCGCGCATTTTATGTTCTGTGGCTTTAATGTTTGGACGGTAATAAACACTTGTTTAATTTCTTATTTTATTGTATAAATTGTGTAATTATTTTTACGAATGAACAATAAGGCACTGTAAATAAATAATGTAAATAAATTATCATATATTTTAAGTTTCGCTGTATCTGGCAGATTCATAATTCATAAAATATAATAGCAATCTTAGCGTTATAAAAAAAACAACGTGTTGCACTCCGGGAGTGAAGGCAGAAGTGAAAACTAAAAAATAAAATAGCAAAAGACTGACTCGTGAAGGGTTTGAACCTCCGCCCTCCGATTGACAAATTGAAATTTATATCGGTGCTCTAACCTATTGAGATAACGAGTCTTACGTGCATGTGTCGAAAATAAGCATTCGGCGCAATGTAATGACGTCATGCTAGAAGGACAAACTTGTACATACAATAACGAACTTTAAATGCAGAATGTTAGAATAGGTTTCTAACTATCCGTCTAACGATCTGACGATCTGACGCGAGTTTAACATTTTTGATTTTTACCCATCCCAAAAATGCACAACGCCGCTAAAGAAGTTTTTACTTCAAAAATCTGCCTCTCTGTCCGTTTGTTACTTTTCCACGATCAAACGGCTCTACCAATTCTTATGTAATTTAGCACAAAAATAGAACCGAATAATATATAGAATAGTTTAGAACCTGGAAAAGAACTTAGCCTATATTTAGCGACCGTTTTAACCCTTTTCCTTGATACGGCCTATTCATCTATAAAAAATATTTTTCTTTCATTTAGTGTGTTTTACAAACATATTTATTTTTTGTTCTGAAAATAAAAGCAATGATTTGATTAGACGTAAACGAACTTGTGTGTATATAAAACGTACGACCGGAACCATAGTAAATCAATGGCCACTCCGTTTATCAAAATCGGATGAAGAGTTTAGGTCCTATATATCTAAAAGTATACATACAAACACTGATGAAACATAACACTGCTGCAGTTGGGTAAAATTGTGGCAATATGTACACAAGCTGTACCAGATATCTGTGGGTAAAATTAAAGTAGCTCACGACAGCGTGTCTCTACTCATTAGCATACTCTATGCCACTCAGAGCTGCATAAATGGCAAAATCATGCGTTTCGGTATTTCACAAAAGGTCAACGATGAATAAATTACCTATTTACTGATAAAAACTATTCAATTCGATTGCTTCTGTTGCATTCGAGCTCGCTAAATAAGCATTTAACTGATAATTATCCGTAGAAGTTAATGTTTCTTTTTTTCGTGCGGCACCGTTGTTTTTGCATTTTCCATTCGTCGAGTTTCGAAGTTTTATTTGAATAAATTCCTGTGCGCATTCATTATTTTGCAATAAAGTACTTTTACAACTTTAAATTGGATTTCGTAGTGAAATAAAACCTTCTTGTAAACGATAAATATACCGTTATTGAATGGCTTTAAATGAAATGTTATTATTGGAGAAATTATACTCGTACAAGGGTTATAAGTATACATATGTTAAACTTATATTTTCAAGTGTTTTCTCTAAATTAACTACACGAAGTTGACAAATGGATTGCCAGTCGACACATCTTCACACTACTCCGCACATCAGAAGCTACATTGACATTACTAAATCGAAAATATGGATTATATATTCTAATTTCAAATCCTCACTTCATAATCATACACCTATCACGAACAAAAGCTTGACCATGTTCGTAGATAAGTATATTTTTTATGTTGTCAACAAAACTCCATGGAAGCTTCAGTAAAATCATCACCACTTTACCCACGTGTAAGGAAGGTAATCTAACGAACGGACAAACAAAAGGACATAGCGAAACTGTAAGGGTTTCTTCTTGACTACGGAACCCTAATAAAGAATGTGTGATACAGCAGACATACGTATAGCATCCAATCAGGTTATGACGAAGTAAACAGCAAATTTCATTGCACTCTTTCATTCTGCTGGGAATTTATAAAGAAACGTTTACGGACTGAATCAAATGAGCAAATTATTTTAATAGTGCGGGCGCAAGAAATCCGTTATTACAAAGCGAGTTATCGATTCGAATGAAACCAATCGTTTGCATGTGGATTCGAATAATGTCTGGACCAATGCACTGGTCCAGATTAATCGAATCCACTGCAGTAGATGTTAGAAAATTTGACATTTACAAGATGTAACGTTCTTCTTTTTCCTATGTTATTTGGTCTCGAGAGATTAGCACTTTTGCCAATGAGTATTAAGATTTGTACGAATGCCATGAACTTATGGATTATACATTTAAATATAGGTACTAGTTAGAGTCTAATCTCAGCCAATTAAGTTATTCTAAATTTTTATGCATACCCTTGTATAGTGGCAAATGATTTCACTAGATTTTTCTATGGAGTTTTGTTGATTACATGAAAACACATTTATCCACTTTGTTTCAGTTGTATATTCGTGTACGTAAGCAAATACGTAAAAAGTCGTATGTACTAGATAACAGAAGTTTAGGAAGATAAAACAGAACGGCGACATAACCGTCTCACCTTCAACGTCAAAGTGGCTGAAGTTAACTGGCAAGCGCAAACCTGATAAAAACTAAAAATAAATTCCATCAAAAACTCCAGTAACACAACTTGCTTAGATTCCCCTATGTCATTAATTATATAATTTAATTAAGTATAAAAAGCCCTAGTCACTTTCAAAATTTAATAAAATAAGTCACCGTCTAATTCCAGTCACTCGATCCTCAGTAAAATTAAACTAACTCCTAGTTATGCCGAGAATAACAGTACCAAACAAACGCCAATGGTACCAAATACCAATACAATTTATGTAGATAATAAGGGCCTTACCGAAAAACGTTACTTAACTTTAACCAACGCCATAAGTTAACAAAATATGTTAAGCATTGCTTAAAGTTAAGTAACGTTTTTCGGTAAGGCCGTTAATCTTAAGCTGCTTTTGTCTATGCTACATTTTCAGAAAACCTAGCGCCTCCATGGCAACTTCACAATAAATCATTATTATATTCATATAAACATTATTAAAATGTAAGTATGCATTGTCTCTTTTCACTTAACTTGGCACCAAAACCGTAACCTATTGCGGTCACGCCCCAAGCAGTAGGTAACAGAGGCACCCCGTCGATTTACATCGCGATAAATTTTTAATAATCGATTCTTCATTCAGTACTGCATCTCTAAACGTTATAATGACGGGGCAAAAAAGTTGTGTAAAAAATGGCGGTTTTTTTCGCGTAGAGTATAAGATTTGTCGCTTTATCTGTAGGTAACTTAGTAGCTAATTAATCAAATTCACGCCCGATATATTTTACCAGCTTAAAACTACACCTTTATATGTTTTTACCTCAATAGGAAAAAACGGAACCCTTATAGGATCACTTTGTTGTCCGTCTGTCCGTCTGTCCGGGTGAAGACCTTTATCTCGGAAACGCGTGAAGGTATCGAGTTGAAATTAAAACCATATACGCAGATCCATAGTATCTTGCTGCAGAAAGAAAAATAAAATTTCTCAGTTTTCGTAAAAGAAAGTTACAGCCGAATATGTCGTAAAAAACGCACATTTCGACACTCACAGAGGAATCAAAACCTATGGGGTACTTCCCTTTGACCTAGAACTCTGAAATTTGGCAAGAAGCATTGTGTTAGAGTACACATATAGGAAAAAAATCCGAAAACTGGACATTTTTTATTTAATCCCAAAAAAATAGTGTCTCTATGCATGGAATGAGGGCTGCCTCAAACGTTCGGTCGCTCGGATCCGAGTGGGAGGCGCCGCTTCTATAGCCCCTACTCGGATCCGAGTGGTGAGCAAGGAATGTGTTAAATATTTTTACGATGTATATTTTTCGGTTTATGAAGGAAAATATAAAAAAATATATATGATTTCCCCCTTTTATTTAGATTGTACGGAACCCTCGGTGGGCGAGTCTGACTCGCACTTGTCCGGATTTATTTTTTATCATATTGTTGTTTAAAAATACAAAACCATACACTGAGTACGAAAATAGAGCATAAGGGCCAGTGCACAAAACGTAAATAGAACGCATAAATTGTAGCGGCGTGATTGTTTCACCGATAGTGCTCGTGTTCCTAATGACCTAACTATCTATCTAAATATCTAGCTTCACTAAATTCACCTGATTTTACAAATAAGCTTGAGGTTTGTCGGTACTTACTACAAATTCTGCACGACATAATTCTGAAATAAAATTATGCGCAACAAACAAACAAACATGACCTTAGCCTGCCTAAGCATGACTATATATTTGACCACAGCTTATGACAAGTGATGGTGAGCTTATGTATTGTTTGCTGTTACGACATACTTGCAGAAACAAATTTTTTATGTACTTATTTTTCTTGAAGTGACAAAAGTCAATTATGTTATTTAAATGTTTAATTTGTACAGTATTTATTTAAAGATAAACAAAATGTATTTGACGAGTCCATTCAGAAACAATCATATTATTTTATACCTATTTATAAAATTTTGTGAGTGTGACTTTTTGACAATAAATATCATTCATTCATTCATTCATTCATTCATTATGACAAGAAGCGGGTAAGTATATATCTTCGCTCGCATAACTACCTGTCTTGTATCATTTTACAAATAATAAAAACAGGTATTTAGAATGCAAATATCTATTAAAAATATAGTGAAATTAAAATGTAAGTAAACTCTATGAAAGCTAGTAGGTATACAAAACATTCGATTTCTAATATTTTTGACAAATAAATCCTAATCTTATAACAGAAAAACGTTTGTCCTAAACAAATGACTGAAATGAGATAGAACAGTCATGCGAGCGACCGACGATACAACCTGGATGGGTAACTTGTTTTAATATAATTTGAAGCTAACAGTTAATATATTAATATCTTTTTGCCTCTAGAATAAACTAAAATTTAATTAACATCTTACTATTACGATGGGAATTAGAATTGCGTATAAATAGATTTCAGCAAACATTACCTAGTATCTAGTACACTTATTATCTATACAATCTTTCCTACTACAATTTGCAGCTATCAAAACGCAATTAAAAAGGTAAAAAGGAGCACTGCACTGCCATAGACAAGACACTAGTAAAACAACTTTTTTCAACATGGCAGTCTAGTTTTCCCGCCAAGACGTTGACATCGAGCCACGGATGGCCACGTGCGAAGGAACGTACCTAACTGATTGCTCCGTACTTGAGATTTAATAGGGATGCTCCTTTACGTTTCAGAGATAAGTGTGGACATTTTATGTTCCTATTCATGGTGATACAGAATTGATGTGACAGGTACCCATTTAAAAGGCTCTGTTAGAAAAGCATTTAGAATAAATTTACTTTTTCATTTACTTGTAAGTCTTTCTATATTAATGTATACGCAATAATTAGCTTATCTTTCTCTTAAGAAGTATCTAGTAACTCATATCCGTATGTTAATGAAATAGGTAAAGTATATAAAACACTGTAAAATCGAATATTTTTATGATAATAAAAACAAGATATCAATAAATATTTAGTAATATTGCCTACTCTTTAGTTACTCAGCTTCTCCGTTAGGTATCTACTGATAAATAAGTACAGGAAAAAATTTGAAAAACTAAGAATCCAAAATAAAGGCGTGTGTCAGGATCACAAACAAATAGAAAGATAGTTATTATATTCCTATCCCAACAGTAAAAGGCGAAATTGTTGTAACAATTCGGCCAAATCTTAACGATGAAATTACATTACAAAAAGCACACTAACTTGAGATATTTTCAAATGTAATAACAGTAAAAACTGAAAAATAATACAATGAATGCAGAAAAATATTAAAAGAAATTCCAAAATATTTCAGTTAAGTCACATAAATACTTAGAGGTACAACTTCATATTTTTTCTCAAGCTATTATTCATTCACACCACATAAGGAAAATTATCTCAAAATCAATGAATAAAGATTTCTTCCCTGATAATCTTATTAAAAACCTATTCGCTTAAAGCTCAATTAAAAGCTGTGTACAATTCTCATAGCCCTACAAGTGACATACTTAGATGGAAATTGGTAAATTGAGTAAACTAAACTTTATTTAAAGGAGAATAAGGAAACGCTACTGTGGCTCCCTCAGGCCGCTGCAAACATATATTTATAAGACAGTACAGTGTAATAGCAAAAAGAAGTAGCTTCCAGTGTGGGAATGTACTCAGTAATTTTATCTTTTTGCTACATATTACTGGCCAGACAGAATGCAAGTAGGTACAATTCTAATGTCTTTAGCAACGTAAGAACGAAACGCTTTTCTTACAAAAAGATTTTATACAAATTCTATTTTTAATTTTGTTAAAATCTATAACGAAATTTATACAAAGAAAGCATTTTGAATCTACGGGTAACGTCCCTCGATATGCTATTATGTTTCTAAAATACACACTTATTTTGGACGAGTATATTTTTTTATTCAATAATAGGCTAGCTCTTCGCCGTGAACTCGCCTGATGTTAGGTAGACACTTACTTTAAAACATCCCGAATCCTGATTATATATTTTAGTAAAAGCTACTCATGAAACGTATTCCTCATTTTATCAGCACCTACTGAAAGGCCCCTGAAAGAAATATAAATACCCACCAAAAGCGAAATTGATTTTTCGGGCTTCGAACCAACCGATCGATAGTAAAAAGAGCAAAAGGGAATAATATCATAAAAATTAGATGCACACTCACTGAAATGTATTCGATAAACTGTAAACTAGCGATTTTGTAGAGAAGCGTTTTTTTTGGCTTTGCGCATTTCGCACGCTGATAATAATAATAAGTTAAGGGAAGAAAGGGGGTACACCGATATAAATATCGGTGTACCCCCTTTCTTCATCTTTTATTTTCGGAAAATCGATTACCAAAAACGTATACTCAACTTCAAAACTAAGAGTAAGCGTAATTTTGCTATGGAAATATGTTTTTATGCAATAGATAAGAATATTTTTTTTAGGGTTCCGTACCTAAAGGGTAAAACGGGACCCTATTACTAAGACTCCGCTGTCTGTCTGTCTGTCCGTCCGTCTGTCAACAGGCTGTATCTCATGAACCATGATAGTTAAACAGTTGACAGACAGTTAGTTTTTATAGATAATGGTACGGAACCCTTCGGAGTCCGACTCGCACTAGGCCGGTTTTTTTCTTTTAATATAGAATATGGCAACACCAAATTATCTTTTGAGAAATATTTTTTATTTAAAACACCACTGACATAATCAACTGACATTTTTTTCGTTACCTAATCCGTTACTTATCGTTTATACAGTCAGTGTGCCACGTCGAGACTTCCAGCTCTGAATTAAAACATGTTTCACCGCAACCGTTCCACGACCGCATTTTAATTAGGACTACCTCTAGGTAGCTAGCTCCAAAACAAAATGTCGCTTCCACCATTACGAGTTTTTGTCTTCATTTATTTCCATCGTTCGCTTCATCGCTTCGCGAGTTAAATTCTTTTCTGTAATTAGTATTTAACGAATATTTATAAAAGTCAATATAATGAATATCATTAGCGCGCAGTTTTCTATACAGGCGGAAACCCTTATTTTTTACCCGACTACGCATGAAAGAGATTATTTTCAAGTGTATGTATGAAAGTGTGTAATTATGTATGTATGTTTATTTAGTACATCCAACAGCCTAAACGGCTTTACCAAATTAGCTAAGCGAGTGTCGTTAGATTCGTCTTTTCTTCCTGTGTGTCATAGGTTAGATTTTGTTGTACTAATCCACAAAACCACTACAAGACAACCACAAGAAGTCCTATGCTGGACATAGTCATCCTCCGTGGATTTCCAAAAAGACCGATTGGAAGTGGCTTGCATCCTGCGAGTTCCTGCCACTTGAGGTCGTCTGTCCACTTGTGGCTGGTCTTTCGACACCGCGCCTGCCGGCCGTGTGTACCTAAGATTGTTTTCAATGTACTCAATAATGGGTAGTCATTACTTATAAATTATCTCCAAACAGCACTTTCATTAAATTCGTCGGGCAACATCGCAGGAGTCTCAATATCTCCTTTTACGAGCATCGGGTAGAGCCGTAGTTCGAGCGAAAGAATAAACTGCGGCTAAATACAAAGTATTAACAGGACTAGGCTTTACATACTAGATTTTATGCAGTCTTCCCAATATATATTTTTAAAATAAGTAAAATTCAAAAAAAAACTTCAATTACAAAAGTAATCAAATTAATCATATAAAATTATAAATAATAATAAAAAAGTTAAGATATGTGCATGCATAAAAATATAACAAATAGTTTAGATTCAACATAAGGATGGAATTAATTTATTATCATAATTAATTTACTTACATTTTTTTTTTATTGTATTATTTATTACAATCGTTCAATATAATGTGGTTATGATACGATAGACCTGGGACAGACTTACCCTCTAACCTTCAAATTGAGGGTGTTTGAAGGTTAGAGGGTAAGTCTGTCCCAGATCCGGTGTCCCTCCCATCTAATCCCCTAAACAATATCATGGTCTATGAATCTCTGCCTACCCCGTAAGCGAAAATAAACATAATAGTTCTTATGAACATTAGGTACTCTACTACTTCACTGTGTAATTTCAGACTTTATCTATTTAATATATACATATATTTAAAATATATATAAACAAAGACCATCCAACCCGCTCCGCTCGTCGCTCCGCTCATCGTCCCGCTCTCAGTCGCACCGCACCCGTCTCATCCACCCAGCGAGGGATTTCATAAAAAAACATTTTTAATTATTATTGAAGTGATACCGCAATAAACGTTCGCAAATAGGCTTCGTGATACTAAAGTGAATATCGTTTAAAAACTTTTTTTTAAATTTGAACGAATGCCCAGTGTTTTTCTAAGTTAATGCCGCATTTTTTATCGCCTGATGTTAGGTAAACGACAATTGCGGTCTACGATGGAACGTTTGCCTAGAAACTCAAATTACATATATCGATTGGAGAAGACCCAATCGGAAAGCATAATATTCGAGAATATAACTGGGAAGAATATTTTTGAATTACAAATTCAGAAAAATTCTTGCTTGCAACACTTCATACATAATGAATGAGCGCGCTGTCTAGAGGGACCACAATATCTGAAGTTCTGAACGGATTTAAAAAAATCTCACTAGGTTAATTTTTGAAGTCGGTAGAGAAAGAAAGTGCATACACTTTCCTCTACCGACTTCAAAAAGGAGGAGAATTCGTTCGTATTGTTACCTCATAACTCCGTCGTTTATTATAAGCCGATTTGGATACATATTTTTTTTTTACGTTTAAAAGTATGTTTTTACAAACTAAATATGTATATTGAAATTGATTGAATTTATATCTCATAGAATTTTCATAGAAATCGGTTCAATTTGTTCTTCTGTTTTTACCGGATTGCGTAATAATGCGGATTATGTTTTTCGAGTGTATGTATCTTTGTATGTATATATATATAAGTATTTGGGTATGTATCAATGTATGTTTCTATATGATCGTCTACAGCCTAAATGGCTTGACCGATTTTGTTGTGTGGGGTATCATTAGATTCGTCTTCTCTTCCTGAGTGTCATAGGCTATATTTCTTGTACATCTATACATATACATCGATATATCCGGCAATACATCTCTCGCAAAACTAAAAATAAGTTTTTTCGTAACTTAAAACGAACTTTTTCGTAATAAACAAGTGATTTTACTAGAATCATTCTAAAAAATTCGCTTTCAAAATCTTTTACAGCTATTTTACGCATACTTTCTCAGAAAAAACTTTGTATCAAGCGTAACGAAATCGTAAATTAGACTGCAAAATCTGTTTTTCTGCAGTCGGATATTTTGTTTTTCTTTTAATATAAAAATATATCATCCAAGTCTTAGAATCCAAGTACACAAAACTGTGTTATTTGAAGTTGTTTCAGTTTTAGAAACTATAATTTACTTACAACTTTGTTATTACTTACTCGTTAGTAACATTGCAACAGACAATTAATTTGTACAAAAACATCAATTAGTAACTGTTTAACATATTAGTTATCTCATAGTTACATTTGGTTGCATGCGTGTGTTGTATCTTTTTTTTTTGCTTGATGTTGTCATCATGCTTGCATATTTGCCATTATTGTATCTTATCACGATAGCACGCGGCTTTTGTATGTGTTCGAGTCATTTTTGCATATGTGTGTGTACGGGAGTTTTGGCGGGAAAACGTCATCGAATCATGCTGTCGCTTTGTTTTATTTTCCTAAATTAGTGTTATTTCGAATGTTGGTGGTATAAAAATGGTACCTAGTGTTTAATTCAGTAAGTGTTCGGTCAAGTGCGTGAGTGTAGGTAAGTAAAATAATATCGGTTAAACGTGTCTTTCTCTTTTCACGTTGGCGGCAAAACTCCATGCTTTCAGTAAAGTCACCATTGTTATTTACTGAAGCAGGACTCGAACTTGAAAATGGCTGTATGTGAGACTTAGATTGTGACTAGATCGTTTATAATCAAGAAACTTGAAGATATCTCAATTATTGTCACTGGCAAATCTTTAATCGCATGGGTCCAATACAAATAAGTATATATATATATAAAGAAACACAAAATACCCCTTTTTTTTTCCTTGATGTTTGCATCATGCTTCCACATTTGTCATTTGTTGAGTTTATAAATACCCCATTGCAGAAGAATTATTTATGCAGTCTAAGTTACGATTTCATTACGTTTGATACGGTGTTGATTGTACGTTTTTTGTGAGAAGTATGCGCAAAGTCACTATAAAGTTTAAGCGCGCATTCTTTAGTATAATTCGAGTAAATCTCCCAATGAATAATAATGAAATAATACGTATGACACTCAGGGAGTGAAGACGAATCTTATGACACCTGGCTAGGCTGTATGGTAATATATCACGAATTCTGTGTAATATATATAGGTACATACATACATACAAACATAATACATACAATGGAAAAACATGACCTTCCTTCTTACGCATTCATTTGAAAAGAAGAAGAAGAGTACGCCCGTTCATTCTGCCCCGCACACATACTAAAAGCATTCGGCTTTACCGAAAAACGTTACTTAACTTTAAGCAGCATATTTAACATATTTTGTCAACTTCTCGTTGACACGTAATGACACTTGCGGAAAGAAGACAGAGAATTTAAGACGGTGGTTAAAGTTAAGTAACGTTTTTCGGTAAGGCCGATTATGTATGTACACTAAGGTTCACAAATAACACATGCGATCGCTCGCACGTTCTCGTCTATTGGTTCTTTGGTTCTCGTCTATTGCAAGTAACATGCGTGTTTACGTAACACACGGTAGTTTAGAAAGAGAAAATTTCAGTGAAATAGAAAACTCATAATTATTTCATTAGCTGAATCAATGAATACGCAATTATTACGAACTATTCATGTAATAGAATGATATCACTTTTTACACACTGTAGTTGTGGAGTGTAATAGGGTATTTTTTATATTAAGTGGGTGGGTGTGTGGACCATGGAAGGCCACCATAACACATAAACAGTTATTATTCCTTTATTTACAGGATAAATGGAACAAACAAATTATTAAGTAACGCTTTGTTTTATTGTGTAACATAGAAAATATTGTTTATTATTGCAGATTTAATCACTATTTATTAAACTTCAATTTTGTAAAGCTCTTCCAAACGGCTTTGCTAGGAACAAGGCTCCATACAAGGCCAATAAAATAAATCAGTCGTTTAGCTTAAAACTAACCTTGTGAAAATCAAAATATCTGTTTATACTTAAACTACATAAAAAGGTATTTCATTAAAACGAAACATTAAGTGCTCATCATAATATATTCACTTATAAAACCCTCAACGAACATTACTTGAATACAATCTTATAACTAAGACAAGAATATATTCGTGAAAATGTTTTAAAAATAACATTAATGAGTATTATATCGATATCAAATAAGTTGCCAATAACATTCATAACGAAATTTTAATGAGCTAAAATGGGTCGGTTCCTTGCAAGGTCAAAATGTTTCTAAGAAGTTGAAAGTTGAATGATCCTTATAAGTAATAATATTATAAACATAAACATTGCTTTAACCTTCCCGATACGTATTTACAACTCGATATTAATATTTTCATATTTTCTAGATGTTTATAGTAGGGCTTATGTGCCCTGGTAAGGCCAACCGTCAAATTTTTGATAGGCCTTACAAGGAACCATTGACTTTTCTAGTAGTAATTTTAACTGAATTCTAAATAAAGTAAGTTTTTTTTCTTTAGAACCATATCAAATCCTTTGTATATTAATTAAGAGTAAAAAATAAAGAAAATAATAGGTTATTTATTTAAAAACTAACGTTTTACTGTGAGCGCAAATTACAATTTTAACGTCGACGACTGAAGTCAATGAAAAAATTGACTGCACAGACAAAATAGGAGCGCGAGCGAGTCGCCGCCGCGTCTGTGTCCTTCAGTTCAATGGGTGATAGTGTGAGTAGAAGGAATTTGTCATCACATGGCAATAATTACGACTTTTTAATAATTGGCCTACGAAGGAGCATGGCCTTCCACGGTCCACCCACCTATCTCCAACAGCCTAAATGGCTTGACCGATATTGATGTCCGATATCGTTAGATTCGTTTTCACTTCCCAAGTTTCATGTGCTATTTTTTCTTTTTTTTTGTGTATTTAACACCTAACCTGACTTTTCGACTTTTCTAGGCTAATTTTTTTATAGATATCTTCTAGTTAGATAGTGCGAGTTGGTGATTCAACGTTCATCAATTATATTAAGTAAATAAAAAACAGAACGACATTTTTTCTTTAAATTTCCCACCCAATCTCTTTTTGATTCCGAAGCTCATAATGTTGCCATCATCTACGTTCGGCCTCATAAATAAAATCTGTTACAATAATTAGCAGAATCGCGTGACTGTCTCCCATAAGGGAACTTGTCCTCTGGGTGTTTAGAATCTATCTGGCAGTTCTCTCTAATATATTGTTGGGATAGCGATATTATTATAATGATCGAGTTATTGTCTATGGAAGTAGTTATTATCTGTGGAAGCAATAATGAACTTCTTATTGGATTCGAAGAAGGGAATGTGCTGGTACCGTTAGTTTTGCGCGGGAAAATGGACCATCGTATCGATACTTCTGTTTCTTGAACGTTCATGGACTATGATACTGCGTTTGTTGTCGCTGAATATTATTATATGTACATTTTTCATTTATTTAACATATGTATATTGAACACGTTCAAGCCAATTGGAATAAAGTGGTGGAACGCCTTTTTTATCCTGGCAGCAAAACTACATACAAGATTAAGAAGCAAGTAGAAGAATATATATATATTATAATATCAATTAATTTTTGGTGTTATCAATGGTTCTTATTTAATTTAGCACTATCCGCAGTCGCAAATATAATAATTATTTTTCATTGATATAACAATTTTGTCCGTAGATGTATCTTTGTACATTTTATATTTCTGTGACTGGAGTTAGTGGTGGCAGCAGTAAAGATTACTATCGATTACGCGATAATCGACTATTGAGATGAATCGATTCTAGTTTCAAAGCTATCTTATCGAGCTAACGGAAGCTTACGATATAGCCTAGTCTTGAATGACACATGATTAGTTGCCATAGCTACTGTATCTTACAGTAGCCATGGTAGGTACGCTGCCGCATTCCGACGGTCGCGGCCGCCGCGAAAGATGCGCGCGAGGCGTTGTATTAATTTCATAGAAGACATACGGTTGCTGTTAGGTGTTAAGAGGAACATTAAGCGTTAAATTACCGCAACTATATAGGTTCTTACCTATATAGTTCTTAGTTATAAATTATTTTCTTGAGAAAACATTGTCATCTTAGGGGAGAAAATTTTGTTTGAAATTCATGGAGGCTTCCATGCCCATTTTGCACAGTAGTGTACTTCTTATGACTAAGATGATGATAATTATAATTTTGTTAGCTGTGCCTCTATATTATGTTGGTAAGCAGTGGTGTAGAATCGATCTAGAACTACTTATTTATTCACTTTATCCTTAAAAATTCTGAGATTATAGTTCTCTTGAAATAGAGAAAGCGGCAGGGAGTTTCACTCCTATGTAGTACGCATCAGGCGAATGTTGCTTTTCTATGAGCGGTAAGTACACTGTACAATAGTACAGACTTTTTGCTTGTTTTGAATGGAATGGGGAGCGTGGATTAAGTTGACGCCCTCTTGGGCGTCACCCGTCACACTTAATTCAATTTATAAAATTTAGTATTTCAACTTTGAAATTATAGTCAAATATAAAAATGACATTTATAATTCCAATCACATTAAAAATTAATCATTGGAATCGTATAATGTATAAGGGTAGATAACACTTTCCATAGTTTCTATAAACAAACGAATCTTTTAGGGCCTTAGGCGAAGTGATATAAGGCTGCTTATCTGGGGGCACGGCCGTGCCCCCGCCATGTGAGCGAGCGGGTGCGTACGGCCGGGACTATCTTTACACGATTTCTTTATTCAAAATCCCCCTAAATGACATTAAGTAGCGTATTTAAAGCCAAACGTCTACTACTGTCTATTGATACCAGAAAACATGTAAAAGAGTCACAACTAGCCGCAATAGTGCGCTAAATCGTGAGCTACCGCACGACCCAGGCGCAGGTGACGAAAAATCATTCGATTGTTTACGTACGTTCGAATATCGAAGTGAATCGTGTTTCGTCTACTCTAAAAGGTCTAACTGACATTTCGAGATTGACGTCTCTATTCGTGTCAATTCAATTTTAATTCATTTACGTACTACAAGCATTTCAACTTGGGTTAACAAGATCACGACTATATCAGATAAGAATCGTCGATTCAACACCGAGTTGATTTAATCGTTTGCAGCACACGTCTAAATAATTCAAATGTCTTGAAGTTTGCGCATGAGAAAAATATTCTTTGTCTACGACTTTGCGTGATGAATACTAATTTTAAATGTAGAATTGTTGGAGATTTTCGTCTCATAAAATGAAAACACGAAGCACGTTCGAAACTCGAAATGCCATCATGCAGTTCATTCAATACAATACATTTAATTTATATAAGGAGTTTTTGGCGGGAACAGCATGGAAACATGTTGTAGGTTGTTTATTTTTCTAAACTTGTGTTATTTTGAATTTTAATGCTAAAAATAGTGCGTGAGTGTAGACAAATGAAATAAAGCGGGGAAATATGTATTTTCACGTTGGCGGCAAAATTCCATAGAAAGTTCCAGTATAGTCGCCATCACTGTACTGAAGCACGACTCGAATTTGAAAATGACTTTATACGTGACTTAGATTGTGACCTTTATGACTTCTTTTATTCAAGAAACTTGAAGAATTATTAATACTTGACACTAACACATGCTATAAGCCGGTCCAAATATAATAAAAAAAAAATTAATCAATGTGGCTCAGAGCAATTTTTTTGTTTGTCAGAGCAATGTGGATGGTACAGTAAACTGTACAAATAAAAATTCAAATCAAAATTTCAGGCGATAAGTCAGTATAATTGTGGTACTGGCTTCCCATTTACCTACATAGAAAATTAACTTTGACTTTGTCACTCATTTTTAGGGTTCCGTATCTCAAAAGGAACAAAACGGAACCCTTATAGGATCACTTTGTTGTCCGTCTGTCCGGGTGTCAAGACCTTTATCTCGGGAACGCGTGAAGGTATCGAGTTGAAATTAAAACCATATATGCAAATCCATAGTATCTTGCTGCAGAAAGAAAAATATAATTTCTCAGTTTTCGTAAAGAAAAGTTATAGCCGAATATGTCGTAAAAAACGCACATTTCGACACTCACAAGGGAATCAAAATCTATGGGGTACTTCCCGTTGACCTAGAACTATGAAATTTGGCAAGAAGCATTGTGTTAGAGTACACATATAGAAAAAAATCCGAAAAATGGTCATTTTTAATTTAATCACATAAAAATAGTGTCTCTATGCAAGGAATGCCCCAAATTTTTAAGTGAATTAACCGTATCATGTGGGGTATCATATGAAAAAGCCTCATTAGCATAAGCTAAAACAGGTTTCTAAATATTTTAACGATGTGTATTTTTCGGTTTATGAAGGAAAAAATAAAAAAATATATGATTTCCCCCTTTTATTTAGTTTGTACGGAACCCTCGGTGGGCGTGTCTGACTCGCACTTGTCCAGTTTTATTTATAGATGCCATCGAATAATATTTTCAACCGACTTCAAAAAAGCAGAAGATTATCTCTCAGTTATATTTTTGTTGGTTAACTCATAATTCCATATTTTTTAACCAATTTGGATTTATTAATCGACAGGATATATTCATATTTATCCCATGTAAAAACGGTTTTTAAAACAAAATAACTGGAAAAAATAAGTCGTTGAAGTAAACGAAAACTGTAGTTAACACTATTTTGTACTACTGTATATTGTTTTAGTGTATAATATAGTTTTTAGTTACTTTTAAAGGCCACTATCTGTAACATCTTACCTATCCGTGCATGGTTGCCTGAAAGAGATCGCTATAAGCGATAAGGCCGCCAATTAAAAGCCTAGCTATATTTATGTTTTCTCTGTATTTCTTTTTCTGTATGTGTGGTCTTTTAATAAAGAGTTATCTATCTATTTTGAAAACTGTAGCAAATTTTTTTTAAACTATAATTATTAAACCATAGTAAATATAAAAAGCATAGTTAAACGCCCTATTCAAAATTCAAAAATCAATTACAAGTGATTCAACCTCATTTCAAAATAGGCACACGTACGAGTTTGAATTTCGAAGTCGCGGCTAAAGCTCATTGCTCGTCGGTCCTGCATAGTGCGGACTGAGCTGCGTTGCCCGTGCATACACTGTTTAATTTTCAATTTAGATCGCAATTTCCGATGCGCTCACCACACGCCCAAACTGGCATCACTTGCTAAGATAGATTTATGTATGCTGGAGAGGGTTGCCAGGTGAGATGCAAAAGAAGCTCTATAATTTTAACTGAGCTGTGCATACTTTATCATTTATAAACTAAGTAGTAATTATGCTAATACACGCGAGCATTTTTGACATGATAACGTCTTATAAATCGATGAACGCCGGCTGCACGCCAAAAAAAAAGCATGACTCATTGTCACGTTCCGCCTGAGCCGAGCGTGCAAACGAGAGCGCAGAACAAGCGATAGAGAGGCACGATCGGCCTAAGCGTTCGGCTTGTGACGCATCTATCATGACGTTATCACGTTAAATTATCGTCCATAAGCCGACTTTACAGACAACCATTTTTATTTCAACAATAGTTGTTTAATTCGTAGTAGAAGTTCACTGTCCTGAAGAAACTTCACTGATCGAATTTCATCATATTCGAAATTCTTATTTGAATCGAGACATGCACGCCTCTGACTAATATTATCCATTTTTTTTTTTTACTTTTGGCAACCCTACAAACACTGGCTTGCGAGAATATATTAAAAGAAATTAACCCGCGTAAGTTACGAGCCTGACAAGATAAGAATTAATGAAAGTTCGGCGTTTTTTCAACAAATTCGTCAATAAAGAGCGAGATAAATGAAATTGATCTGTCTCGAGGACTGATTGGATCCTCGACTCGTTACAGTATTAAAAACTCAGAGAAAATTAAAAATAACGCATAATCTACACGAATCTTAAGTTTTATATAAAAGCACCGTAAAGTAAACAGTTTGATGTAAAATTAATTTATTTATCGACATTAAATACAGTATTTATTACGTTTAATGAAAACAAATAACGTTATTAGCAGGTAAGTACAGGTAAGGTAAGCAGTAACTTATGGTATGTTAAATCACTGCTAAACTGCGTTAGTGCTATAAACAGTATAAATCGCATGCTATAACATTATCATAAGATCTACAATTATTGGCTTGAGTTTATTGGTTGTTAGATAGGTGTAGCAAATCTAACAATCTCGCAATTTCTAGTGAAATAAGACACCTACCGTTGCTACAGCTTGGAATACCTGACCGAGATTTCCATATAAGGAGAGGTAACAAAGCTAAAGGATAGAAACGTCAGGTATAATGTTTACATCCTGACATTTGACTGTAATGTTAGCCGTGCTACAGCAATTGAATTTAATCTAGCAAATTGTCTGATATCACGCAAATCGAAAGGTAATCTCACTTTCACTCATCACGACTCAATTTGCCACCTATCATACGCTTCCTCGATGCTAAATCCGACTTTATCACCCCACACACCGCATAAAAAGCAAACTTTATTAAGTAGTTATAATCCTGAGAAATATGGAACTTATCAATCGGTTAGTTTACGATTAAAAGATTCAAATTCTAATTTACATACATATTGATGCTTTCAATAAGGTTTGGTTTTGATAATTTACATCGCCACGAAAATTATAATCGGATAATAAAATTTTGTTTTATGGTTTGAATGAGACGTAATAGAGATGAAGCATGCGAAATTTTGACTCACCTTTAGAATGCAGCTGCCGATCGCTTCGCTCTCGGAGACGGTGACGTTGTAGAAGGACTGGTCGAAGACCGGTTCATTGTCGTTCACATCAAGCACTGTCACTACTAGAATTGCGGTCGAAGAGAGCGGAGGGTTGCCGCGATCGGTCGCGACGACCTGCAATCTTGGCATAGGATTGGTCTCACAATCTACTCTCGCACGCGTGGTCACTAGCCCCGATCGTTCATCGATCGCAAACCAGTCTGATTGAGGTGTAGGTAGGAGGGAGTATCTAATGTCAGAGTTGTCTCCCTCGTCTGCGTCAGTAGCGGATACCTGTACGACCGGCGTGCCCGGCGCTGCAGCCTCCGGCACGCTCGCTCGGTATTCAGCCTCCGCAAATGCCGGAGCATTGTCATTCACATCAGTCACTCGTAGACTGATGATACGAGACGCATGAAGAGGAGGAGACCCTTTATCTGTCGCTACTACATTCAGCGTGTATGTGGAGCGAGACTCGCGATCTAACGGTAACGCAACCACAACCAAATAAATTATATTGTCATGAGTTCGTAAGTCGAAGTGGCCATCGCCTCCACTCAGGGTGACGTTCACATTGGAGTACTCCGTTTTAGAATCGGGATCGTGCACTGATATCCTGGCTACGAACTCATCTAGTTGTGCCGACTCCGATATTTTTGGAGTAGCGTCGTCGCTCAAAAAGATGACGTCTATCGTCGGCTGGTTATCATTCACGTCCGTCACATGAATTGACACAAACGCAGTTGTCTCCAAAGGCTGGGCGCCTTTATCTCTTGCTACGACAACCAGCTCGTGCAGCTCTTTCGTTTCGAAATCCAGGGCTTTATTTACCGTTATTTCCCCTGTTTCCGGGTCTATTTTGAACATGTTCTCCTTGTCGCTCTGTCGCCTGTTGATCGAGTATTCGATAAGGCCGTTTTCACCCGCGTCGGAATCCGTCGCGGACACTTTCAGCACCGTCGTCCCGACCGTCGCATTCTCTGGAATGTTCGCTGAATACACACTCTCCGCGAAAACCGGTGGGTTATCGTTTACATCTAAAATAGTAATATTCACAGTCATAGTCCCCCTCAACGGAGGAGTTCCTCCATCTAGCGCTTCTATGACGAGCTCATAGTGATCCGTGGTCTCTCTATCGAGGAAGCCGTTTATCTGTAGATCCAAGTACAAAACACCGTCTCTTTCCCTATGCGACGATAACCTAAAAGCATTATCCGTGTTCCCCGACACGATGTTATATCTCTGGGTGTTGAAAATCCCCAGATCCTGATCTTTGGCAGGATTGAGTTTCCTTTTAACATCTCTCGGGGTATTTTCTGAGAATTCTACATTCATAAGAGGTGTGGGAAATGTCGGAGCATTATCATTTTCATCGGATACTCGGACCACTACTCGAATATTGTCTCCGCTGGCAGGGATGGCGACTAAAGCGTAATGATCTCTGTGTTCTCGATCAAGTGGTGCTCTCGTCCTAATTTCTCCAGTATGCGGGTCTATTCTGAGGTCGTCATTGACAGCACTGCCTGGTACCGGCACGATAGTGTAAGGAGGTGCTGCGTCAGGTAGCTCGTCGCCCAGATGCCCTACTAGGGTGTCAGCGCGTGCGTTCTCGCGCACTGTGAATTCGCGCACGTGTTCTGTTGTGGCCAGAGTGGCCAGCGCGAGCCACGCAACAGCACGCCACATCGCGACACCACACATCACCGCACGCACATTGTCACATGCACCTGAAATACAAAAAAATATGTTACAAAAGATCTATAATGCAAGTACCAGTTTTGGTTGAGCTTTGAATAACCAAAGTGAATCTGAGCAGTTTTATAAGCAAATAATAGAAAATTAATTACAGTGTTTTTGCTAGAATTATTCTACTTTGTTACAAATATGTCTATAATTCTGTACAATAATATCCACTAAATATGTAAAATAATTACAAGCACTATTAATCAGAACGAGTATAACTTGACTTTCTGACAAAACTGTGTCATAATTAAACAAAAGAATAACCGATCGAGTACGTGTCGTGCCTTGCTCAAAGTAGAGTTCCGTAGTTGCACATCATAATTTATGTGAATTTAAAACAGTTCTCCTGTTTGATACCATTTTTATATTCTATAATTTTCTAAACACATTGCATATACCTAAAGTCAACTCTTTTTAACCGATAGAGGGGAGGGGGAGACACTTGACTCTAACAAATTACCACTTTCGATCTTATTATTTCGCAAACCGCCAATGTTTTTTACTAAATATTCTACGTTATCACAAAATGGGATAGATGAAAAAAAACCATCTAAACTTTACGTGTATGGGGAAAAAATTATTCGCAATTTTATTGTACCGTTTTGTTAGTGAGATAAATATGTATACTCACACTAAATTATAACTTCCTAGTACTTATGAATGATATATTGTACTTATGAATATATATTATATATATATGACAGATGGAAGGACATGGTGAAGCTATAAGAGTTCGTAATTGACTACGGAACTCTAAAAAGAAATGTATACAATACAATGTTACCCAAGTTAAATGCTTCGAGCGTAGTACAAAGCCTAACTCTACCTATACTTATAGCATTTACATTACTACGCAGAATAACCCCCAGTCCTTTATCCCAACTTAGTTATTGCCATCTAAAAATGCCTTTTTCACAACTACAAAGGACTCGACATAAAAACGCACTCGTTTCGAGGCATACATATTCAGGCGGGCATATTTAAGAGCTGGACTGACGCGAGATGAACAAAATGCTGGCAAAAACTGGCGGTGGCTACTCGTGTAGGGTATGGAAACTAGATGTAACATGAGACCAGTATTTGTGTAATCGATTATATCGGTCTAGTATCGATTATCATTTTTGCTATTCGATTTTTTAATGAATGTACCCTGAGGTTCACCTCTATATATGTAGGTATAGGAATCGTTGAGTGATTTTCTGGAGAGCTTTTCATAAAATAAGTCCCACGGACGTGGCGCTGTCATTTATTTATTAATTATTCAAATTATCACCGTAAACACGAATTATGCTTATGATATAATTTACAAAATAATTATGTCAATTCAGAGTGATAACAAACGTGCCAAAATTATTAAATTGAGTCAATTAAAATTTGATCAAAATGAATTCCATTAAAATAACAACAAAAATAATAATAAATAAATATATTAATAAATATATCACAATTAAATAATATTAATTAAATTATATAATAAAAATTAATAGATTGCATCGCGCAACGTAATAGTGACCAACCTGGGAAATACAGTAGTTCCGCTATTTTGCCGTGAGACTTCTTTCATGATAACTGTAGTTTGAAAAATTAAAAACCGATTTAAATATACGCAATTCGTTTACTTGGATCGCATATTTTTTTCTTTATTTATTTTATAGAAATAAGTACAGAACCAATTTTAATAAAAATAATATGGAACCACGTCTGAAGTATGACCCACCAAACAAAATAGAATCATCAAAATTAATTCATGATTGACCAAGTAATCGCGTAACAAACATATCAAAATACATCTATAGACGAATTGAAAATCTTCTTTTTTTAAATCGGTTAAAAAGCTCTCTAATTATATGCGTTCCTCTACTAAAGAATTATAAACATTTTATAAAACCTCTATAACAATTGAAAAGCTCATGTCAAAATTCCCCAGATTAGATGGTTTTTCTTATTTAGAAAAAAAACCCGGGCAAGTGCGAGTCAGACTCACTCACCAAGGGTTCCGTTCAAACTAGTAGATAAAAGGGTTTTTTTTTTTTTTTTTTTTCCTTCATAAACCGAAAAATGTATATCGTAAAAATATTTAAAAACCTGTTTTAGCTTGTGCTAATAAAGCTCTTTCATATGATACCCCACAAAATACGGTTAAAGCACTTTAACATTTGGACCCTCCTTCCTTGCATAAATACCCTATTTTTTGTGATTAAGTTAAAAATTTACAGTTTTCGGATTTTTTTCCTTTATGTGTTCTATATGTCAACGCTTCTTGCCAAATTTCACAGTTATAGGTCAACGGGAAGTACCCCACATGTTTTGATTCCCTTACGAGTGTCGAAATATGCGTTTAATGCGATATATTCGGCTGTAACTTTTTTATGAAAACTGAGAAGTTAGATTTTTCTTTTTGCAGCAATAGACTATGAATCTGCGTATATGGTTTTAATACCAACTTGATACCTTCACGCGTTCTCGAGATCGCGTCTTGACACCCGGACGGACGGACAGACGGACAACAAAGTGATCCTATAAGGGTTCCGGTTTTTTTTCTTTTGAGGTACGGAACCCTAAAAATAAAGCTACGTTTACCAGCTTTATTTTTAGGGTTCCGTACTTCACTAGTTTTTAAGCCATCTTTATAATTATCTATATTTTAGTAAAATTAAAATTCTTAAAATTCTAAATCATAACCTTTGCGTATTCATTTACTTGCTTATAGATAATATGTACAAGTGCATTAAATACTATGACGTCATTTACACAAATACTTTATCGATAAATAAGTATTTTATTCCAACATTTCAAGTATAATTTAGCAAAAACTTTTAAACTAAATATTGCAATAATTAAGAAGCAATAAACGATTTTACAAATGTGCGAAAACTAACACATTGCTCTCAAATTCGCTACTGATTCCAAAAGCACAAATGGAATAATGTTCAAACTTTATTGCTTTTCATTTTGATTTTGACATTTCTAAAACTGTAGATAGAACAAAAAAGTGAATAGCAAAAAGGTTAATAGATTAAAAAAAAATCAATCTAAAGAATTTGTTGTTAATCCTTAAAATAGATTTGCATAGTTCTATGATAATCCGATTTTTTTACACTCTCTTAAGCGGATTAGATTATTATATTTGTCAAATAGGTATTGACAGATTTTATGAAATAAAAAAAGCTATTTGATTTGATGATGATTGTTTCAGCAGATTATCATTTTAATGTTCCTAATCATTTTTTTTGTGTTATTAGAATGGAAAGCCAGATTTAGGTAATATAATTTAACCGACTTCCGAAAAGAAGGAGGTTCTCAATTGGACTGTGTTTTTTTTGTATATTTGTTCAGCGATTACTCTGTCAATTATGAATTGTTTTTGATGATTCTTTATTTGTTTGGTAGGTAATAAATACCTTAAAAGTGGTCCTATATGCATTTTATCAAAATCGGTTTAGTACTTTAGTTTTAATAAAAAGTAAAATTTAAAAAAAAAATTTTTTTTAGTTTTGTCGGTTTTTTCAGTTTTTTGAACTATATTTATTCATCTTTATATTTTATGTTCTAGTAGTTTCAGGCTATTTTTACTGTATTGAAAATATGTGAAGTTAAAATATACATAGGTATGAAGCACCTTACTGAGTATCTGCTTGATCCTGGTGTCATTGTTAATGTTGCACGAGAGTACGGAAGCGTCGGTATGCGAGTGAAACTCTTATATCGCCGGATTTATTTTGTTTTTGTCGTAAACTGCTGTATTGAAATAAAAACTTATTATTTTAATATAGCACAAATCTTAGTAATTATAGTTTAAAAAAACTGAAACCCCGACATCAAATGCGCAATTTTGTTTAAAAAACCAAACTACTGAACCGATTGTGATGAAACTTCTATGGAAACAATCTGATGAAGTATGAGTAGATGAAGTTATACAAGTACTTCCTTTCAAACAAAAAATCATATCGGTTTATGAATGACAAGAGTTATGAAGTAACAAAAATAAATATACAGCCGAATTGTTTACCTCCTTCTTTTTGAAGTCGGTAAAACTATTAAAAAGCCACTTTAGTAAGCCAATACCAAAAGAAAAACACCAATTTCAGTTTTTTACTGATTTGAAGTTAGTAAAAGACCAAAATTACAAAAAAAATATGAAGCTTTAATCGAAATATTTCATTTCTAAAATAATTATAGTTCCGTACCTCAATAGGAAAAAACGGAACCCTTATAGGATCACTTTGTTGTCCGTCTGTTCGTCTGTCCGTCCGTCGGGTGTCAAGACCTTTTCTCGGGGACGCGTGAAGGTATCGAGTTGAAATTAAAACCATATACGCAGATCCATAGTCTCTTACTGCAGAAAGAAAAATCAAATTTCTCAGGTTTCGTAAAAAAAAGTTACAGCCGAATATATCGTAAAAAACGCACATTTCGACACTCACAAGGAAATCAAAACCTACGGGGTACTTCCCATTGACCTAGAACAACTAAATTTGGCAAGAAGCATTGTGTTAGAGTACACATATGGGAAAAATCCGAGAATTGGACATTATTAATTTAATCACAAAAAATAGTGTTTTTATGCAAGGAATGAAGGTCCAAATTTTAAAGTGAATTTAACTTTTGAATGTGACGTGAATTTTCACTTTAAAATTTGGTTTAAAGTGAATTAGCCGTATCGTGTCTGGTATCATATGAAAGAGCTTCAGTAGCATAAGCTAACAGGTTTTTAAATATTACTATGTATATATTTTTCGGCATGAATAAAAAAATATATGATTTCCCCCTTTTATCTACTAATTTGTACGAAACCCTCGGTGGGCGAGTCTGACTCGCACTTGTGCGGTTTTTTTCAATTATTTTGTTATAAAAACCAAAGTACTAAACCAATTTTGATAAAAAAAATATGGGACCAGGTATTACCTAACAAACAAAAAAGAATCATCAAAAACAATTCATAATTGGCAAAGCAATCGTTGAACAAACATACAGTCGAATCATCATCATAACCTCCTTCTTTTTGTAAGTCGGTTAAAAAATAAAATAGATAACCCAGATAACCAAATATAAGGTATGAAAAAAAACAATGTTAATACATACTATTGTAAGTATAATAAGCCAATATTATATACATCCTCTACATTACAGACAAACTCTACAAGAATCTAACCACTACCAAAAATGCTTCTGAATAACAAAATAAGATTTTCTCATCAACTGTCATCAAACCAAATATTATACAAGTCTAATATAATTACTGCCTAAGCTAACATCTCGCTGATAAGAGAGTTCCTTCCTCAAAACGCAAACATTTGGGTGTACCATAATGTTAGGGCATTCAATGAGGACGCTACAACCAAATTCTTCCCACAAAAACATTTAAAAAAAATTAGTTCCCTCATTTCGCCGCGTCCACGGACAATCTAGCCGGTCTTTGACTATTATTTTTTCTGGCAACTTAACACAAGCGATGCCTTTGTTAAAAGGGTGGATTTTTTCTGATATTTTTCCTGGCAGGTATCCGCAGGTAGGGAGAACTTTGAGATAGTTATGTTTTATCTTTTGTTCGATAATGGAATAACAGTTGATTGTTCGAGAAAAATCTGTACGATAACTAGGTTTCATGGAATCTGGAGTTAATCAGTTTCTTCGAAAACTTTTAATTATTTTAGTAACCACATTGTTAGGTACAGATTTGTAAAAGGTTGTAATGAAATAGTAGTTAAAAATCTTTATCTAAATATATTTAATACATTACATTACTGTTTTTCTTTAAACTTGCTAAAAGAAGTTCTGCCCGCAGTTTTACTCGCATAGTGATTTTGATCGTGAAAAAGGAAAAATAGACAGGGAGAGTTCAATTCTATTCAATTCATTTTATTTGCGCATATGGGTAACATAACACAGTTGGAAAATTAATACGATATAACGCCACGACCTTTCGGCATGCAAATAGGTATAAAATAATATTAAAAAGTTAAAATAGTACCTCCTGGTCACAATTAAATGAAATAAAAGCAAAATTATCCAATTAAGCAAGAGTAGCCTGGCAACCTTTAAAAGTTACTTTAGCTTTTTTTTATCAGCCCTGTTTGTACAAACTGTCCTCATTGTGAGGGTTAGGCCATAGTCTGCCACGCTGGCCAAGTGCGGGTTGGCAGACTTCACACATCTTCAAGATCATTGAGAACTCTCAGACATGTAGGTTTTCTCACGATGTTTTCCTTCACCGTTTGAAGTTGGCGGCAATCAACAATACGCACATAGCTTCGAAAAGACAGAGGTGCGTGCCGTGGGATTCGAACCTAGGACCTGCGGATCGCAAGTCAGACGGTATCACCACTAGGCTGCCGGAAACTCATTTATTATTATATATATTATATTATTTTATTATTTTATAACTCATATTATTAAGTTGGAATAATGTTTTCTAAGATCTTCGCGATTGTTATTCATTGAAATGAAAAAAAAAAAAATAACGGATTAATCGCGTATATTTTATAGAACTTTATAACCATAATTTCGTGACCTTTCGTTTCGAACACTTCGCAGCGTCCGTGGTCACAGGTGAGACTAGACGACAGTTGTCTTTTTGTTCTTCTTCGTTTTTGTATTGGACCCGCATTAAAGCATTTGCCAGTCAAGTCAAGTATTAGGATTTTTCAAGTTTCTTGAATAAAACAAGTTGTAAATGTTCTAGTCACAATCTAAGTCACGTATACAGTCAATTTATAAGTCGAGTCCTGCTTCAGTAAAGTGGTGGCGACTTTACTAGAAGCTTCTATGGAGTTTTGCCGACAACGTAAAATCACACGTTTTACTGCTTTATTTCACTTGCCCACACTCACGCACTTGATCGAACACTTAATGAATAAAACACCACCATTTTTATAGCATTAATGTTCAAAATAACACAAGTTTAGGAAAATAAAACAAAACAACAACACGTTGTTAAGACGTTCCCGCCAAAACTCCTGAATATTAATAACTACCGCCTATTATTTTTATGAAAAAACGTTCCGTATGCATGCAGAAGTCGCTTACAGTGAGATTTTATTAATTTGATGACCGGATCCCATGCTTGCCAAGGTGGTGCTTGCCAACCATCTTCTCAATTAAAGTTCGAGTATTACTTAATTTCAATAGCCTCGCGTAAAACGCGATAAATCCGTTACAATTTATTTCATTTCAATAAGTTGGGATAAATAAAGATAATAAATTATAAAATAACATCCATAGATTTATATACAATACGCCCGAAACGATGCACAATACAAGTGGGAGGTCAGTGCAGGACTATCTCACTTTAAAACATTTTTTTTTTGTGTAATTAATAAACAAATATAAAAATATTGGAGGACATTTTTTCCACAGCAGTTTCAAGACGGGTTAGCGGTCAAGAGCATGCTTATTATTGTAAGTATTAAAAAAAGAAGAAACCAGTTAGGTAAGAAGTTAGTAGTAAATCTATGTATCAAAGAGTTTTTGGCGGGAACTTCATGGAAACGTTTTGTTGTTTTATTTTCCTAAACTTGTGTTACTTTGAACTATAATGCTATAAAAATGGTGGTGTTTTATTGATTAAGTGTTTGATCAAGTGCGTGAGTGTGACCAAGTGAAATAAAGTGACGAAACGTGTCTTTTCACGTTGTCGGCAAAACTCCATAGAAGCTTCCAGTAAAATCGCCACCACTTTACTGAAGCACGACTCGAATTTGAAAATGACTGTATACGTGACTAGAACATTTTTTATAACTTGTTTTATTAAAGAAACTTGAAGAAATCTTATACTTGACACTGGCGAATGCTTTAAACTGGTCCAAATACAATTAAAAAAACGTATCAAAGCCTAATCTCGTCTATGACAGTATGAATGAAAACAAAAGCACGCCATAAAAAACTCAGGACTTTCGCTAAAGTTTAAAAAAAGAACTACTGTCCAAGAATCCCGCCTAGTCGAGCCGCGCGCCATAACTCATTCTACGCTGCATACCCGGTGTCGACATCCAAAACTGAAATTTCCCAACCGGCCAACTGCGCATGCGCTGCATTTTTGACGCTAATTTGTTTAGAAACTCCCCAGTTTTTATGCGCCGACACTTATTAAAGTTTTTCGTAATTAAGTCTGGGCCGATTTCGCGTTTAATTGTGTGAAAGAGTTTTTATTTGAAGTTGAAACTACAATGTGAAGTTGTAATTTAGTACGCGGTAGTTGTACTGGGTTAGAATGGCTTTTCAGCCGACTTTAAAAGAGAGGGAGGAGCTTAATTCGATTGTATTTTTTATAATGTTCGTTAAACCTTATACATAACTCTGTCATTTATCAACCGACTTGTTTTTTTAAAAGTATTTATCTATTTATTATAAACATTCAGATTTGTCCCAATTTTTTTTTTTCTTCCAAATAAGTTCAGTAAACTAAAGAGTTTTTAAAACAATATAACTGAACAAATATGTCATTCAAGTAAACGAAATTGCGTATTTTTAAATCGGATGCTTCAGTTATTAACCCCCAACCCAAAAAGAAGGGGTGTTATAATTTTGACATGTGTAACCGTGACTCTCTATGGTAGGTATATCTCTCGAACGGATGACCGGTTTTGATCTATTTTCTATTAGAAATACGTTTTCATCAAAATCGGTTCAGTCGTTTTCTTGTCGGGGATTTTTTGAGTTTTCTAAAATACTTGTTAAACTATAATAATCATTAATTTATCATTTTGTTCTCTACAGGGCGCCATATTGAATTTGTTGTGACCTCACATATCATATAACCTACGGACGATAAAGACGCTTCTAACCATAACTGATTTTTCAAATCAAGATAAATAGTTTAGAAGTTATGAACATACAACGGGCTAAAATCTGACCCTCCTTTTACCTTCACCGTCGCCGGGTAAAAAATATATACAGCCTGTCGAGTTTTTGTATTACTTATCACAAATTATCACGTTACATGCGAACAGCGACGCACATAACCAATATTACCATACCGAGCTCTCGTCAGGGAACAATAAGCGTTTGACCACAGCTTACATCACAGTTGCATTGTACTTGAGCTGTTTTGCATTCAATGTGGGCACTATCGATAAGTATCAACACGCCTGACAAGCGGTGTGTCGGTTAAACTAAGCTTTTGTTGCAACATTTTTGGATCTTGCTAAAACCGAAAGTAACTCTGTCTCTGTCTGTTTCTCTGTCTGTATGTTTCTTTTTTACTACTGGAAGACTGTGAAGTTGATTTAGATAATCAAACTAAGTATGGAACTCCGAATATTATAGCCTAACACAGAGCTTGTCTGCCAACAAACTGTTTTATAGTTTGGCAGAAAATGAATGCATGTAATTAAGTATTTTTCTGGTATGAATGCTTTATTTTATATTTTTGTTTTTCTTTCACTATTTGCTATAGAGATAGTTGGAAACGTGGAGACGGGCATAGGCTATATGTTATCATCATCATCATCTTTGTCGTTTTTCATCGCTACATCAGCTTATTCTCTTTGACACTTATCGTTTTGTTTTTGCAAAACGTAATGCCTCCTCAGCACTTCAATTTTTGAGGCACGCGGCCTGTACAGAAGGTTCTATCCTATAGACTGCGTGACTTCAAAGGAACTGAGATCAAGGACAGCCTTACATTTTACAATAATGTATAATTTAAAAAAAAACGGAACAACGATGACTTTTTTTTCAAAGTGCGTAATTTTGTTTTAAAACCCTAACTAATGAACCGATTTTGATAAAATGTATGGTACGAACTGTCAAACAAATAAAGAGTTATAGATCAAATACCAAACTCTAATCAATCAATGCATACTCTCTAACCCACTCCAATTTTTTGCGTCAAACGGCTTCATAATATTTGATGCTCTGGTTACTCCGTGACCGAAAAAGGCTTGATTTTGTGTAATTACTTGTGTATTTAAGTACTTTTAATTAATTACATATAGCGTACATGTAATATTCAGAGGGTATTTTAGACTAAGCATTTGTTTATTGCATTTGACATAGAACTGATTTGTATTCTTAATTAACATTTAAATGGATTACATGTACTAATTTTTTGCTTTCCTTTATTAACTATTAAATTAATTTTAAATGGCAGTTCTCCACCTCTTCTACGTTACTACGCCAAGTGAGGTCGACAAGATACATACAGTGTTTATTATATTTTCCACCTTTGTACTTGGAATGGCACTATCTAAATCTGAACCTAAATAAATTGTAAGTACGCGTTATTTAAATTTAAAAACAATTAAAATTTTCAAAGCTAGTACAGAAGTATAAAAATTATAAAACGTAATGGAATTTAAAAAGAGTATTACTAAATTTTTTTTATATAGAAAATCTTACTAACTCCTACAATTTCTCTTCTCACTAGAAATATTTCAAAAGCTTTACGCATTACATTGTCACAGCGAAATCATTGTCTAGTTTTCTCACAATATTCAGTATGCTCTTTGTATTTATTGCAAATTCTTGGTTTTCTACACATTTTTAAACTATATCAATCTATTAGCTGTAACTTCATCAAAGTAATTTTCTTATTAAATTCTACCTCCCGTTTGAATCATTTTTTCTCCGGCTCTTTCACGAAATTATTTCGTAGTGGATTTTTTCACTAAGGGACATAAATAACTTATTCTATGAGATAACATAATTACTCAGTAATCAAATGGTGTTTCTATTTTGTTTTAATAGATTCTCTAATATTTCAATTTTATTTTCGAAGCAGTGTTGTCTTAGGGTAGTTTGGTGATAAAATTTTAGTTAACTCAATAAAACGGGATCAATTCGGTATTTGCTTACTAAAACTTAACTAAATCTTTATTACTTTAACCTGTGTCTACTTTTTCTTAAAAAAAGGTTTTAAGCGCATGTGTTTTGGAATGCAATTTTAGTTTTAGTAAGCGTGTAACAAATTTACTCCAATGTAAGTAAGTACATATATATTTAATTTAATTTACGTCTCTAAATCTAATTTAAAAGTTAGTGTAGTATAATATAAAGATTTGTTTTAGGTATAATTTTATTTTAAGTATTTACTTATAATATGTTTCTATTGAAATTTTATTTCATATGAAAATAAACTCATTTATTTTACAATCTAATTTAGTAATAAAAAATATTACTACACCTCTTACCTTTTTGCATAAATTACAAACATAAGAGTTATCTTAATTTTTAGATAAAATAAGTCTACTTGTGGCTGTTAGCTTGTTAGCTTTATATACCTACTTGATCATATTTTTATTTAAGTTTTATAATAAGTACACATTTACACAGTCATTGTAATATTTATTTTATAAGTAGGTATTTCATTGTTTATTGTTATTTAATCTTTTCAATTAAATATTTACTCATATTTAAAATCTTGTACACATGAATCCATGTGGTCGAAGATGTATAACACTTTTCTAGGAGATATTCATTCACTTTTATTCTTAAACAATCCTGGTTGTACTAAGTAAGGGAAAAAAACTAGTAATGGGACAGAATATAGACGCCGAGAGAGCATTTCATTCATCTGCCGTTTTCATTAACGCTAAAAACTTTATTTAGGTAGGTACTTATTTATAATAAAACTACGAGATTGATGTGAATAACATAATTAACCATTCCAACATATAAATACTTAATTAACTTTCCCATGCCATCAGCGAATTCGAGTTTCTCTGCTTATGTTACGTTTAAGTAAAAGTTAAGTCAAGTTTTTCAACTTAACTAGTTACTCGTACTTAAGTAGAGCTTCTATTTTAATTGGTGTTGGATTAAAAGTGATTTCCATGGAGTTCAAAGATTTCCATGTGGAAGGTAAATCTTATGGACACTATTTCATATAGCAATGGTTATTTTTATGTTCCTATTATTCCAATTTTATCTTTCAAAGAACCATGATTTTTATAATAAGAAAATTCTACCAAACAAGTATTTTCTATTCTTGTTATATAGAAACATCGAATCATTAGTTTTTATTAATAGGTAGGTAGTTTTTTGCCTTATGTCTCTACATGTTGATTGTAAAGATAGGTATTTAGTCTATTAAAGTACTTACATATTTTTATTTACTTATTTACATATTTAGTCTATTTAAGTAGGTCTTTTGTTTATTAATATGTAATTTACTAGTTTTGTAGTAGTGTTTAATAAATGATTTATTGTGCCAAAAATATTTAGTCAGACTAAACTTCAATATTAGTATACCACCATTCTACCTAATATCAAACAAATTCTTTAACAGATGATGCTGTAAACAAATCATATCAACAATTTCAAAAACACCAAAGAATTTGTAGAACCGCCTTGAGCTACGACCGTTCTATGAATTTAGAAAAGCCGGTTCATCTGCGGGTTTCAACCATAACCGAGCAACCTGTTTTGGCCTTTAATATCCACCGGCATATCAAAAAGTAATTAAGAAGAGCAGATATTAAAGTCCGGGTGCCGTCGGGGCGTTCAACTAGCTACGAAGCCCCGGCCTAGGCGCAGGCCTACGCGAGCTTTAACTATGCAACTTTACGCCTATCTATTGCGCTCCGTATCTACCGCCTATTTCTAAAACAATTTTCTCTTAAACCACTGTTCAAAACTCATCCTAAACCGAAGTTTAGTTAAAAAAACGTGGACCAACCTCCAAAATCCTTTCAACACTATTTCGTTCACAAACATAATCAATTCGTGTTGTTTTATTTTCATGAAACAGATTTTGGTAACACAAAATGTGAACACTGAACTTGTATTAGATATGTTATTAATCACTTCACTGCAATCCGGTATGCACTGTTTTGATTTTAAAAATTTTATTAACGTGTTTGTTTGCGGTGCGCACGCGCATTCAGCCACGCCGGAGGCTGGAAAGGCACTGGCGCAGTGCGGCGGGGACGGCGGGTGGCGGGAGGAGAGGAGCGCCTCCCCCTTGGAAACAGGTTGTCTCGCATACCGTTCGACCGCCAATTCTGCATCTCCAGAGGAACGCCGAACGCCGTGCGAGAAAGGCCTCTTCTCAAAGCTTTATCAACGAACTATTAATTAGATTATAACATATTTGATACCTTTTTGCTGAACCGGTGTTTTGCTTTTGTGCTTAAAGACATTTTAACGATATATAGTTTTATTCAGTGATGTATAGAGTACAAATTTTTTTTTTTTTTTCGAAGATGCACTCGCGCAATGTATTGATACATGGTGCCGCATAACTTTGATGTAATACGTCATAAGATTGTCCGATGAGCTTTTTACCTTTCTACTATAAAATTGATCTGGCGTTCAACTTTGAATCGCAAGGAATTAATTCACTTGTAAATCTGAATGACTTCCAAACAATATTAACAAAATTTTGATATATTTTTTTGTTGATAGAATTAAAATTGTAATTCGGATGGTTGCGACTATTGAGAGTGCACGTTGTGTTAGCGAGCGATGTTGAGAGTGCACGTTGTGTTAGCGAGCGATGTTGATGATAGCGATCGATCGAATTCTTGAATATCGTTCGAAAGAATGCGATTGCATATCCGTATGCGATAACTTTTCAACTATTCAAAAACATTGAGCTCATTTCATTCATAGAGCGTCATTTCTTATCTAGAGACGGTACATTTAAAAAAAATAGCCAGTTAAGTTCTTCTTTAAATGTACCGTACTTTTATGGCTTAACTGGCTATTTCTATGGAACAGTTCGTGGTTACTTTGTAAATGTAGCAAATGAAATAAATAAACAATTTTTATTTTTGAAAAATTTTCAGATGTCCGTACTAAGTCGTCCTGATGAGTACCTATTGAGTTGAAAAACTTATGATTTAAGTATTAAAATATTGATTAAAATCTTGTATCCGCTCAGAATTATGGTTTAAGATATTTTATTTCATTTTAAAATATGTAGATTCACTTAACATGAAATAAACTAGTTTTAATAATATTGTGACACAATAGCGAAAGGCGAGCAGGCAGATAGGAATTATACTTAAATCACGGTTTTGTAATATTACAGCTTTTGATTAAAACCTTTTAATATTGATCGAAATTCTACATCGCCTCAGGATTATAATTTTATCACCGTTTCGTCACATTTATTATTTTAATCTAAATCCTATTATGTTTATAATCCTAGATCCATCTAATCCGCCGCGCGTAGCACTGACGTAGCGACAAGCGTAGAAATCTGAGCTTCATAGGAAAGAGTTCAAGCTTCATAGAAATAAGTTCAACGCGCGCTAGTCCACCGTTCTACAGATATAATGGCAATTTGTAGGAAGAAGGCAGTTTGATATTATTGTTACTGAAGTTAATATACATTAACTTCAGTTGTATGTTTAGTATGTATAGTATAGGGTATATACGTTAAAAAAATAATCATAATTTAAAAAACTGTAACAAACAACTTCATAATACGCTATTTCGTAATTTTTCCAATTATTTTGTTTTAAAAACAAAAAGTGTTAAACCAATTCTAATAACATTTATATGGGACCACCTCTGAAGACACGTTGCCTACCAAACGAAAAAGAATCCTCAAAATCAATTCATAACTGGCGCAGTAATCGCGTAACAAACATACGAAAATAGATGGCCAAGACCGTGTCGAGACACGCGTTCCATAGCTTATGCTGTAATAGATGGCCAAGACTGTGTCGAGACACGCGTTCCATAGCTTATGCTGTAATAGATGGCCAAGACTGTGTCGAGACACGCGTTCCATAGCTTATGCTGTAATAGATGGCCAAGACTGTGTCGAGACACGCGTTCCATAGCTTATGCTGTAATTTAAAACAAAACTACTTGGTGAATATTTTTTGTTTAGACTACTTTGCGTAAAGGTCAATGACCTCAGTACTATCTAAGACCTTCAAACGAGCAATTCTTGTATATATATATATATATATATATATTTAAACGAGCAATTCTTGTATATATATATTTAAAATCTGAATCTCTGAAACGGCTCCAACGATTTTCATGAAATTTGGTTTGTAGGTAGATTAGGGGCCGATAAATCGATCTTGCTAGGTTTCATTTTTAGTGAACCCGAGTTTGCTCGTATTTTCAGTCATAAAATATCCGAGTGGAGCTCGATCGCCCAGGTTCTCATGATTTAAGAATTTTATATATTTATCGTTATATCTTGAAAAGTTGTAATCACATAATATTCAAAATAATTTACGTTGAAGTATATAATATAGTCTACTATATACTTATATTATGTTTAATTATGAATTTCTAGGTCTAATGGCTTACACAATTTTTTCACCTTTAGCGAACTATATCTCGCACACATGACAATGACAACTGAGAAAAAAATATATTGAACCTTAGTCTTATTTTAAGAGACCTCAATGATTCAAACGATAGGGGGTACACGTGGGTAGGGTTACAAAAAAATCATCCTTTCTTTATATGTATGGAGTACCACCCCCATTTTTTTTTTTTATTCTACCATTTATTATTTGACATTGTTAGCGGTTCGTAAAACACATCTACATGACAAATTTAATTCATGTAGCCTAATAGTCTCTGAGTAAAAGGACTATACAAAAGAAAAAATAAACATACAGTCGAATTGAAAACCTCCTCCTTATCGGAAGTCGGTTAAAAAAGCGGCGTCGTTTCATGGTGGATGTACCAAAAATCCGATTATGCCTAGGCCGCACTACGGTTTTTTCCCGCGAGCGGTAACCGCTATAAACCGCGAAACCGCTCGAGACGGTACTAAATCAGTCACGGGGAAAAACCGCAAGTGCGGCCGCTTGTATTTGTTTTCCTGTTTCATAAACTCACGCGGTTAAAAACCGCTGCGGCTTAACCGTAGTGCGGCCTTAGCCTAAAGCGTTTTGGTTCCACTTTTATTAGACGAACCTCTAAATTATAGAATACGCTAAGTAGGTTGAGTAGGTTTTCCCCGATGTATATAATTTGGTGTCTTTGATTCACAAGTTGCCCTTAGATTTCTTCTTAACAAGCGCACTCGTCAATCCATTGTGCGCTCCATCGTGAACCGCAGCGTCGCTCAACATCAGGCGAGCTGGCAGTCAAGCACAAACCTATCAATGAATAGGAAAAATGATGCTGCAGCCACGATTATATATTTAAACTCTAACCTAAATATATTCAAATTTGACTGCATTTTTTTTATATGTTTGTTACGCATTAATCGATTTTGATGATTCGTTTTTGTTTAATAGCTCATACTTCAGAGGTGGCCCCACATAAATGTTATCAAAGTGAGCTCAGTAATTTGGTTTTTAAAACAAAATAACTGAAAAAAATATGACGTCCATGTAAACGAAGCGTATATTAAAGTCGGTTGATTCAGTAGCTTAATTTATAATTATCATGAAATAATTTCCCTCAACAGTTAATATGAATGGTTATATGAACATGAAATTTCGCACAAAGGTCCAATTTTGGAACCCAAACAAACAATGGTCATCATCACTGCCGCTGCAGTCAGGATTGTCTCTTCACGAGAGAACCTGCCACTTTTTTGATGAAGCAGTCAAGTATCAGTTAGAAGCTTTAAAGTCAGTTGAACGTTGATCGATGAACCAAAAGGTTAAATGGTGTTAACGCATATTCACTTAATTCTGTTGTAAGATTTATACAGATTTTTACCCGACTGCGTAAGAAAGGGGGTTATGTTTTTCGAGTGTATGTATGTATGTACGTTTCTATATGACAGCCTACATACAGCCTTGTGTCGTTAGATTCGTCTTCACTTCTTAAGTATCATAGGCAATATTTTTTGTAATAACAATACATAATAATACATGTGCAAAAATAAAAAATGGGTTTTTTCGTAACCTCCAACGAACTATTTCGTAATAAACAAGTGGTTTCTAAAGAATGCGCATTTATAATCTTTTACAGCGATTTTACGCATACTTTCTCACAAACAGCTTATCAAGCGTAACGAAATCGTAAGTTAGACTGCAAACACTTATTTTCTGCAGTCGGGTATTTTGTTTTTCTTTCAATTATCCTTTAATTAATTTGATCCAAGTTAATATTCATACATTACTTTTTTTAGAAATTATTAACGCAAAAATTATTTATATGAATGAAAAGTAACTTGGACCAAATTGATTTTTTTGTCGAATATTTGTGATGCTGTTTTCTAGTTTTATAAACGACGATTTTTTATAATTTCATTCGATCATTTTATAACTTCAAAATAGTGGTAATGCGCGAGCGAGACGTACGATGGTCCAACTACGAACACTAAATTTAATAAGTATAGTTTAAAAAACTGAAAAAATAAAAAAACCAGACAAGTGCGAGTCAGACTCGCCTTAAAAATATCCAGTTTTAGGATTTTTTCCTACTCTAACACTATGCTTCTTGCCAAATTTTATAGTTCTAGGTCAACGGGAAGTAGCCCATAGGTTTAGATTCCTTTGCGAGTGTCGAAATGTGCGTTTTTTACGACATATTCGGCTGTAACTTTTTTTACGAAAACAGAAATTTTATTTTTCTTACTGCAGCAAGAGACTATGGATCTGCGTATATGGTTTTAATTTCGACACGATACCTTCACGCTTTCCCGAGATAAAGGTCTTGATACCCGGAGAGACAGACAGACAGACGGACATACGCACAACAAAGTGATCCTATATGGGTTCCGTTTTTTTCTTTTGAGGTACGGAACCCTAAAAACGATTTCAAAATAAGCAATTTGTTTACTTGGTGTTACATCTTTAGAAGATGTACTGGTGTCAATCAAACTCCAAATTCTATTAATTGCTTGTATTGTTGAAAATTATAAAATATTACATTCACGTGTTCGGTAACACGGTTAGGTCGCAAATCTTGAATTTATATAATTTAAAGCGCGCCTACGCGACTTGCTGTCCTTTTTTCTACAGGCACTTGGATGATATTTTACCAGTTATTTTGTTATAAAAACCAAAGTAGGTACTCAACCGATTTCGATAAAATGTATATGGGACCACCTCTCTATGTGCTACCAAATACAAAAAGAATTATCAAAATCAATGCACAATAATTGGCGGAGTAAATGAGTGAACAAACATACAAGACAAATTGATAACCTCCTTCTTTTTGGAAGTCGGTTAAAAATACAACTACTGAACGCGAGGACCAACAAACAACCGGACAGAAGCATTTTGCTAGTTTATGCATAGACCCTTGTTCTCTTCGCTCACGGGGTTGATCGGTTCTTCACAAACGGTCTTACTGAAAATCGTTACTTAACTTCAACCATCGTCTTAAATTCTGTCTTCTTCCCGCAAGTGTCATTACGTGTCAGCGAGAAGTTGACAAAATAAGTTAAGTAACGTTTTTCGGTAAGGCCGTAAATTACTAACATAAAGGCAAATCGAAAAGGGCCTAGATATATTTCATCAGCGTTGCAAAAGTCTCGCGAAAGAGTTTTATTAGGTAGATACTTACTGTCAATCTGTATTTTTTTTAATAGGTAGATACTTACTGTCAATGGTTTTTTTTAAAGGTAGATACTTACTGTCAACTGTTTTTTTTTTTGTGTTTCAGCTAATTCAAATTTCACAAACTGTTGGATAAATATTCACTCTTACACAGAATGATTGCACACTACTGCCATATACCTAGGGCTAGAATACGTATTTGATATCTATATACCTCTCTAGGTTGATACTAGAGCTCAGCCACTTTTTTAACACCTATGTACTACTCAGACCTCTACCATAGATAAAGTTTCACAGACAAATAATTTGAATTTACTGGCTGTCTCGCGGTGTCATCCTCGTAGTGATGAAAAACGGCGATGATGATGATGATAATTTAAAAATATAGCCTCCTTCTCCAGGTCCTAAAGAATCTGTGCAAATTTTCATAACTATTGGTTCAGCCGTATAGCTGTGAAGAGATAACAAACAGAATGACAGACAACAGAGTTTCACTTATAAAATATTATTAGTTAGGTTGTTCTATGCTACTGCATCCTAAAATTGCAGGGCATGATAAATTACATACGGACATGAATGTAAATAATGTATTTATGTATGTATTTTAATTAATTTAAAACTCATTTCACAAACAAATTGAGCAAATTTTACAGACAGATATTATCAAAAAATATCATAAGAAATGTTAGTAGGTAACAAAAATGTATTTATAATTATATTTTAGTTCTTCACGATGGTTACTGATTAAAATTAAACTACTTAAAATTGTTATTATCGGATATTAACTGTTAAAAATGTTACTAGGGCCACGAATTCTGTGCGTTAAAAGTTGTTTAATTTTAGAATTTTGATAAATTTTACAGAAATTTTTGACTGATAGATAGCTTCTTCAATAATAATCATCTTTCATAATACATGCAGTTGTGAAATACATCACCCTCCATTGGCAATAAGGTAAATATTTAAACTCTTAGTGAAGAACAAATGGAGCGAGTTGAGGTTTGTTCTTTGTGCATATTTGTATACAAAATACTGTCTTCTACAACCAAATATTATAAATCCATGTTTGATGTTTTTTTTTTTATAATTGGCTGAACACATAAAAGGCTTGGCTTATGTTTTGCCTTTTACGATTTTTTTCTTAGAAGCACAAACACTTTAGTGTATAAAAGTTTAGTATAGAAGAAAAAATTCCAATTGGAATGATAAATGGCTAGGTTTGCAGTTTGCTTTTAGTAAATTAAATTATAACTTCAAACTACAAAAGTAGAAAAATGTAAAACTGCTTAGAAGCCTATTCAGTTATGATTTCAATAATATACATAAATAACATAGCCCTCCTCGCACAATCGGGTAAAAAAATCATCAAAATTAAATAATGTTTAGTTCCACAGTTTTCTACTGTTGTATGGAGAAATGTGAAATATACAGGAAAAACTGCTATCTTCTACGAAACGGTTATTTTAAACAATTGTTTAAAAGCTAAATACATTTAGAGAGCTTACCACGATTAGAATCTTGCACAATGTAAAATTTGCCTGTAAAACTATCTAAAGTTTAGTTCTAAATGTATTTTAGGCGTTATGTTTAGCTAAACAAAATTAAAGGGTTATTTTTGAAACTACCCCTAATAATTTCATAAAGAACAAACATAATCATGTAGGTTGAGACAAAACATTTGTTCAAAAAGTTGAAAATTCTATTTGCACAAATGACATTTTTCAGAAGCAACTTTACATGTAGACTATAAGATAAAAACAGATACAAGTAACCCTTATATACAAAACTACAATCTTAGAGGAATAGTAGGCCAAAGTATTGGTTTCTCTTTGTCACAATCTGATATAAACTGACTTTGTATTGACATCTCCAGTGCTGCAATTCTTTGCCAATGGACACCATAAAGTTTTTCATACTCTGTCTTTGGGTCAGTTGGATTATCTGGACATGATTCTAATAGCCTCATGGGCATCTCTGCTTCAAGTTTTCGAGATTCCTCGCGTTCTTGCCGCATCTTTCTGTAGTTAGCGTTACTTTTGAGAAAATCGAGAAATTCTTCACTTATTTCCATCTTTTCTTCAACGTCTTCCTGGTTGCTACCTTCTTCTTCCTCCTCCTCTTCTGTGGCTTCGTCTGTAGTATCACTTTCACTTTCAGCGCTCATGGTTACAGCATTATCATTCTTCTCAGTGATTTTGGATGTTTTACCCGCCACATAATACTGGCGGAGCATAGTGCGCAGAATACTGTTCTCGTATTCCAAAGCTCTTGCTCTAGACTTCCAATGAGCTACTTGATGCTTTAGTTGCCATGTTGCAGCCATCGTGAAGTTTTCGGCCCAAGAAGACATGGTGTTTGCGAAACGTTGTTTTTCTTTCTTCAACAATTGTGACTTGTTTTTAAATTTCTGTTCTAGTTTTCTACGTTTCCTACGTGCCGATTTTAGAGCACCGGCTGATTTAACAGTTTTGTTTATGTTGGTTGATTCAATTTCGGGTTGGCAAAACATCGCCGTTTTTCAAACAGTCAAGGTAATCCAAAGATACTGACCTACCTAGTACATCATTATTAGAACGCTACTCGTTTCCAAAGAGAATGTTGGGGAAATCTATCTGCAAAATATGGGAGACAATAATGCACAACCATGAACCAAGTTTTTTTTTATAATTTAAATTTAGACCCGCAATTCCCGCAAAATTTTAAGCATTTGCCAGTGTCAAGTATTAAGATTTCTTCAAGTTTCTTGAATAAAACAAGTAATAAATGTTCTAGTCACAATCTAAGTCACGTATACAGCTATTTTCAAATTCAAGTGGTGGCGACTTTACTGGAAGCTTCTATGGAGTTATGCTGACAACGTGAAAAGACACGTTTCGTCGCCACTTCACTTGCCCAAACTCACGCACTTAATCAAACACCTAATGAATAAAACACCACCATTATATAGCATTAACCCTTTACCGCATGGGTTTTTTAAAGCCTTTGGGAAAAATATACGTCATTAAAGGGTCCCAAAAAATATTCAAAATAATATAGAAGACCATTTAAAAAAGATATATAGGTAAAAGTAATTGTTCCAAATATGGAACGCCATGCATTCCCGTTCTTTAACTCAGACGTTCCATATTTGGCACAACATGCAGTGAGATCTAATTATGTATAAATGAAATACAGGAATTTTAAAAATAAAAGAATTAAAGAGTAGCTATGCATAAGTATCTAATTAAAAAAATGTGTGAAAGTTTTTAAAACAGTTACGATCCTTGTTGAAACTTAAGGAAATTTACTAAAAATAATCACGTACAAACATAATTATATAATATACTCAGAGCGTCTAAAAATAATCACGTTTAAACATAATTATATAATATACTCAGAGCGTTTATCTGATCTCCCGATTATATAGTTGAATCGCTTAAAGTTCCATATTCAGTACTAAAGTTTATTAAAAATAACCTAAAAGTATAAAAGTATTTTTATCTAAAGCTGCATAATGTTCCGCATTTGGTGCTGTCATACTTATGACTGAAGTGCATAAAAATGATAATATTTAATACATGTTATGGTTCACTTACTTCTTTTGCCGTAAAACATCTTTGGGTCCATTGTTCTATCAGGCGAATCACCATTTTTCCTCAGATATTATGAAAAAATCAATAAAAATCGAATTGAAAACCTGCTTATTTTCAATCTGTTAAATTTTGGCATCCCACTGACAAATTGTCGATTTTAAGTTCCTGACCGTCTTTGTAGAGGCGTCACTGGCACATGTTTAGGTGAGTTACACTTCCTACATACGAATTAGTTCCAAGAAAAGATCATAAATGCCGCTGGCAGTAATATATTACACCAAAAGCTGAGTGTTCCAAATTTGTCACGGTATGCGGTAAAGGGTTAGTATTCAAAATAACACAAAGGGCTATTATTATAAAAGGGATATATACTTGTTATTTGTTATTCGCTTCTTTCCTAATTACATGTTGTCAGTGCCTATAATTATGTTAGCATTTAGTTCTAATTTGACTTATGTTCATGTGTTACTTATAACAAAGTAAGAATGTATAACATGTTGGTACCCAATAAATAAATAATAATAGTGCTTTAATGAATGACCGTGAAAGTTTAAAAATAACACAAAGTTTGAAATAAAATATAACGACAAAATGTTTCCATGACGTTTATGCCAAAATTCCCACGTACATGGATTCTGCCTGTTCATGGCCGTACAAAACTAGATTTTTAATAATGTGGTTGTGCATTATTGTTTCCCTTGAACTTAAGAAATTGGGTATTTTTATTTACTGTATCAAAATACGTAATATAAAATAAAATGAAATACAAAAATTGCTGCAGAACGTGTCTTGATGATTGCAAAGATATGCGCCATATAAATTCAGCTGTGACTATCGCGGGAAATGAAATACGTCTGTCGGAAATTTTGGAAAATTTCTATGACTACAAGGTAAAATAAACATCATAATGTACCTATTCATTCAAAACTTATCACTGCGTACTCCATTTTCAATTACCTATATTTTTTGTTATAGCTCTCTACTCAGGATTCTTCATATCCTGAAAATGTCTGCATCAACTGCGTCCATCAGCTTACCATTACTTATTCTTTTAAACATCTCGTTGAGTCTAGTTTGAATACACTCGCAAACACTGCTAATAACATTGAGAACCACAGAGATAATAACTATGATTGCAATTATGACTCTGATGATGATAAACCCATACTATGTAAATATAGCAAACGAAATTTCAAACCGATGAGTATACAAAAAGAGGAAACTAAGACATTATTTTGTGTTGAGTGCAAGAGTGAATTTGAATCGAGATCACTGCTTATTAACCACTGTCAAAGCACTCATCCAGTCAAGTGCTCAATTGGCAGGGATTGTGAATACTGTGAGGAGAAGTTTGAAGACTTCCGCACATGGGTCCTTCATAGAAAACTACACCTGAGACCTTTCCTATGCGAACATTGCTGGGAAGGCTTCTTCACAGACAACGAATTGAAATGCCATTTATGTCAGCCAAGTCTTTTCAAAGAGAGAAAGAAGCCAGATAAAACTTCACATCAGTGTGATCAGTGCGGGAAATCCTACCCTCCAGGATATATACGGATTCATATGCTTACTCACAGCAGTGAACGACTATATAGTTGCAAATACTGTCCTAAAAAATTCAAAGTACCTGGTGGTCTCCATTCACACATACAGTGGAATCACAAAAGAGTTAGAAATTACAAATGTGAAATTTGTAATGCTACTTTTATTACGTCCAGCTCACGCAGCTCACATATTCGTAAAAATCATTTGAAAGAAAAGAAATATCGATGTGATAGTTGCGATAAAAGGTTTTTCTCCAAATCTGAATTACAGAGACATTCACTGACTCACACGGGTGTGAAGAATTTCCACTGCAATATGTGTGATAAATCTTATCAAACTAGGTATGGATTGAACTGTCATTTAAAGTCACATTATTCATGAATTTTATTCAGTTTGGATTAAGGCTTACCCTCCATATTTTTGAATATATCGTAAAAGACCCTCTGCTGAAAATTTACTCAGTGATATTTTGTTTTTATTTTAAAAACATGTAAAATACAGATTATTGCAGAGACTGTACTTATTACTTAAAAGCTTGGGTTTCACTCTTATTGTGCATACCTCTAATTTGATTAAGAGTCCATAGTCTGACCATCGTCCATCTCGCTCACGCATACCCACATTTTGAAGGTGTAAAATGACTGAATGAACTTATAAAAAATCGTCATTTGTAAAACAAGATAATAACCTCACAAATATTGTAAAAAAAAAACAATTTGATCTGAGTCAATTTTCATACATAAAAATAATTTTTGCACTAATAATTTCTAAAATTGATTTTTATGTATGAAAATTAAGTTGGATCAAATTGAAATTTTTGTTGAATATTTGTGATGTTTTTTTCTTCTAGTTTTACAATGATTTTTATATATGTTCATTAGAGATTGCAACCCGGTATGTTTCCGGCACATGTCCGGTATGGGCCCGGCCGGTCCCGGTTTGCAATCTGTAATGTTCATGTAGTCATATTATATCTTCAAAAATGTGTATACGCGAGCGCGATGGACGATGATCGGACTACGAACTCTTAATACAGAGGAGGAAAACTTTGGCGCCCTATAATAAACATGAAGCAGAAATTCCTATCTATAAAATCCAAATTCCAACATGGTTCATTCCATTTAGTAATTTAAAAATAAAAAACTGCACTACTAGAATAGATTATGAATGTATAAGTGAGCATAAAAACCAAGGCAGCATAAAAAGAAAAGAAAAAAACAGATAGAAAGATTAAAAAAAGATAGAAAGATGAAAAGATAGAAAGTAATTGACCAAAGAGATGATTTTTATAATACAAAAGAATGTATATTCAAAGTAGGAGCAATTTTACTCAAGCTCTGGCCTACTACTGCCAGAGCTTAAGTAAAATTGCTCCTAATAAATGTATAAGAAATGAACTGCAAACTAATGAAAGTTATGAGTGTTTTGTTTTGAGATTAAATGAATTATGAAGTCCAACGACCAACCTGCTGAACAGTTTCTGACTTTACTAGTAGATATTTTACTGAACATGACCTTGAGAAAATGATTCTTATTACATGCCAATCGCAAAAGTTTTACCACACTTGCTTCAACTGTTTAGACTGGTGTGATCTGAATAAATAAATTAGAAAATAGCGTATGCATTGAAGTTGATCTCTTTTTAGAAGTCTTATTAGGTTTTATTTATATAGTTTAAAAGTGTACATATGTACCAAATACAAGATTATTTATGAATGATGGCTTTTATTTGAATAAAATAATACACATTTACATTTCATAGAAAATTTAATTAATCAAGGTGTGAAATAGATTTACAAACACATGGATGTCAACAAAAACACTTATTAAATAAATGAAACATTGCCCCAAATAAAAACTTAAAATTAGATATCTACAGATTTAGTACCATAATTATACCTACATAATTTATCAACAAACTTATTTAAAGTATATAATTAGAACTACTTAATCTGGCTTTCCGTAGTTATCCAAGTGGAAAATTATCCCACCCAGGATGGAAACTATTCCAGAATTTTATCAAAGTGGTTGGATAAAAGGAAATTTAAAAGTCGACTGTAGATTTGTACACACAGTACATTGATTTGTACAGTGAGTACATTTATTGGAAATTAAACTTAATTTTTTTGCCAAAATCAATGTGTTTGTAAATCTATGATGTAATTATAAAGTGCTTAAAACTTCGTTAATTAGTGGTGCAGGCCGCCTAGGAAGATGAGAGGAATACTTATTTCACTGACCTCGAAATTTTTCCTTTGATTTGACCGATGGCTGTATAATCAAGTCCACTAATTTAAATTATATCCATAAATTTACTATAGCTATTTGGCGTTTTTGGCACGTTAGACCTTGCAAAAAAGTCAGTAAATTGTTTTAGTTGATTATCGGCATTTTGGCGCTAGACAAATGCGATATGTAAAAGGCACTAAAATAATTTTCCCGTAGCAAACGTTTACACTATGTAAATGCCGTGTAAGCCCGCCAAAGGCGCTGTTTCATTATTTTTTTCATACATTACTATCATATTGTCACAAAAGTAAAAGTTTTGCTGAGGGTTTAACACGCAGACCGAAATCAGTAGGTAACTCTTTGTAGCTGTCTTTTGCAAGTTACAAACCTGTCTAGTGGCATTAATATGGGTCAGTGAATTTCTATTGTCCTCCCATTTTTCCAAGGCAAACGACGCCAACAAATTCCGTCATTTGTATGCAATAAAGATACAAAAGATTTAACAACATAATGTTAGTTCATACATTTCATATTTCTAAAGAAATGTACAGTCAACCTCACAAATATATTTTGTTTTTTATAATTTATGTTTAAACAAAATTAAATCGATTTCAAGATAAAATGGAAAGAAAAAAAATCGCAGGCTGAACCTGGATTCGAATAGCTTAATAGAATAACAATTTATTAGAAATTGAATTATGGCATAAAAAGTGCGTAATCTAGTAGTAGTGTTCAATGTAAACAAAATAGTTTAGTTTACATTGGACACTCATCGATATTTATATAGCTGGCTTTCCATGTGAAAATTGTATGAAACTTTAATATTTCTATATTAGTACTTCTAAAATCAGAATAGGTATAATTAAAATTGGCTCCAACAAGATATGCACTTATATTGGTAAAGACTGTTTTCACGGCCTGTCCCGTAAACTAAACAACAATGGTGGAGTAGCGAGCAATGAAACAAGTGCCGCCAACAATAGCAGTCATCATTGTTATTTATATTAAAAGGCAGGTAGCGAAACACTAACGAATCGTAAAAATGTGACGGTGCATATTGAGTTAGCAACGATTTAAACATAGTGATACAATCATAAAAGTTAAAATTTGTCATTACTTTAAGACTACACACGTCGAATCGGACCTCTCTTTTACTCATAATTTTTTATGAAACTTTTTTTTTTATTCGGCGTCGATAGGCTTGCGCTTGACCGTCAACTCACCTGGTGTTAAGCGACAGTTACGGTCTACGATGGAACGCACTAAACTAAAACTAATTCAGAATCACAGACTTCTAAATACTATAAATCTTTCTCCAGAATATACTTAGGATAAATAATATGGTAAGGCGAAATGTTAAAGACAATTTTACGAACATCATTGTTTTCATTTTATTTTATATAGATTAAAATTTATAATCCAATTCCAATACATACATCTATCGGTGATTGAACAATAAAAATAAGTCTACAATACATGAAACGAAAACAACACAGAGATGATCGTAATATTGTCTTTAATAATTCGTTTTACTATATTTTTCCAAAGTATTCTGGCTTTTTATGTTTTCAAAAATATTGAGGAGTGAAAGAGAGGCCCGATCCGATTAATGGAAATTAACAAGCATTTATGTATACAATAAAAGGTACCTACATATTTACAAAATGTATGTAGGTAAATCAAGAAATAAATTGACATCGTTCCCAGTTGCATATTTCACATCTAACAAAAATGTTATAGCACCTCGTGTGTAACTTGGGTATTACATAAATGAAGGCTCAACTGACAAATAAAAAAAAAAGATGTTTTATTACGTCGGTGGGTATGATTCAATTATTTCCATTATTTGATATACTTTAATGTAACTTTGAATCAGCATACAACATTGAGCAGTCTCTAAAATGCTCTTTCATTAAATTAAATGTGTTTAATTTGTCATAGTGACAATGCCATATTAACTAGACTGCATTTTGTAATATTGATCTGCATTCGAATACAAAGGCTTAGTGTCATTCAAAACGTTTCTAGAATTAGGACGTCCAAAAGCTCCAAGGGCAATTTTTCTTTTTATATATTTTATTTATACCGACGAGTTGTTCACACATTAGAAACTTTTCTAGATACCCTTAGATGCATCGTAAGTACCAAACGTTTAATAATCTCCATTGTTTGCCTGGAAGAGGTCGCTTTTAGCGATAAGGCGACTCGTTGTTTTCGTAATTATGTTTTTGTGTACAATAAAGAGATGAAATTCAATTCAAGTGACGTCGAAGTGATCTTGTAAAGAGTGCGATACTTATGTACGAAAAGTGCGTTCGAAAGTGTTGCTGTTAAGTTACTATATAACTTGTCATGTTATAAATTATATGGATTTTATTTGAACAAATAGTATTTTTGAAGTTATTCACAGGCATACTTGCGTTTGTTACTTACGCTGGCTGTACTTTCACTCAGTAGTTTATTTTTTGTTTGATATAATCAGATTGATTTATAACAGAAATCAAAGAGCTAAAAAAAGAAGTAACTATACTTATTACACAATTTTCATTAAAAATACCTACACTAGATCAAAATATAGTTTATTCCGTATTACAAAACGCATTAAAATGCTATTAGTATTTATTTTTGGAACCCAAAAAATAGTGTTAGGTCTAGAATTATATCTATCCCAGCCTCATTATAAGTATATAAAAATATAAAATATATCACAATCTCGCTCCAGTCCAATATATATCAATGAAGGACAGAAATATTACAAGTTTCTGGCAAAATATGTTGGAAACAAATATGGCCTATAACGACCAATCACAGCTAGAAATTTTGCGGCGCCATTTTTGTTTACAGTTTTTGACATGTAAGAAAAATCAAACTTCACATTTTTTTACGAATATACATAGATGAGTGACGCCGCGTGAGCCAATTGTTTGTCGGATGGTAAGTGCAATGCTTACCAACAATTCAGTATCATGCCCAATTTAGAACTTTACAATACAATCATCTGAATGACACTGCGCTGCGCTCGTCATCGTGATAAGCACTTTAATTTCACACATTACTAGACTTCATAATATTCGATGCAGCACATTTTCTTGCCCAAAATAAAAGTACACATAAAGAATCAGGCGAGTAACACCCAAACTGTTTTTGTCACTACAGATATTTCCAATCCGTTATATTCGAGTTTAATCTGAAATGGGAAAAAATACTTTATTTACTAAAAACGTTATACTAACTTAAAAAAAAAAAACATTATTTAAATTTAAGAAAATTTGACAAATCTCCAATTAAAGACAAAATTAATCACAGAGTTTAATCCAGAAAATATTTTTATTGCATTGTTAGTCCATAGAACTAAAAGGATTAAAAAATCAACAGTTCTATGACGTCACAGTTCTATAGAACTAATGGGAGTTACCGGTTTTAAATAGGTAATAAAAATATTTCGGTAAAAAAAGATTCTCTCTTCTTCGAGTAAATATTATAATAATAATATTTTGACTAAAACGTATTGGATATAATTTTTAATTCTTACTTATCATATTAGCAACGAATATGACTACAAATTTCATTAATAACAAAAACAAAAAACCATGCACTACAAATGAAATAACAAAAATAGAATGGTTATTTTATAAACTTTGTTGTAGGGCTTATGTCCAGCCGTGGGCGCGCACATCGTTCGCGTCGGCTATAGATAACATACGAATGAGGGTAGCATTCCGAAGCTTGCGGTCCACGCGACACGCGGTGTCGTCGTCAACGTGCGTTTGTTGCGTCGATCGATGTTTTGTGGGTCGCGTCTCATGGAACATAACCTTAAGGCTATATAGTTCGTCAGATTCAAAACGGAACGTTTTTTTTTTCGAACGGAATCATTTTGTTTCTTTGGAAAGGGGTGACCCTTTTTGAGGAAACAAAATAACTGAATTGAAGAATTTTTCGTCACTTATTAGATCAAAATCCTTTCATCGATTTCGATAAGAAAAAAATATCTTTGAATGGACTAACGAAAAATATTTGTTGTAAGTCCAAAAAAAGTTCTTATTTTCAGAAATGGAATGTGAGAATGAGATGCACAATTTTTGAACTATATAGCCTTAACAGTGACCAAAGCAAAAATGTGCTTATTGTCAAACAAAAATACAATACAAGCAATAAAAATAACTAATGTTATATACAAGTACTACACACCAAGCAGTGAAATTATGTATCAGTAAGCAAGTGGATGTGGAACCTGGCTACAGCTTCCTAAATACTAGTCATCTCGAATATAGATTTCATATAAATATTTCATTTTTCCTTTATGAGGTTGGCAGGGCATGAAAGACATTTAAGTATAAAGAAATCCGCTCGCTTGTCTATATTATTCGATTTTTGTTTTTTTTTTTAAATCAGGAATCTAAAATTCAGCTTACAAGTTTTATTTCAAACGTTCTAATTCTAAGTAAAAAAATGTGAAAATTAAAGCAGAATCGACCATTTGCCATTAGGGAGTTCGCGTGTCCATTTTACAGCTAAAATAGCCTTCAAGCAACCTAATGTGATTTCTGGTAGCATCGTTTGAGAGTCAATTCTCATTCCCGGCTAGGTCTGCTCACCATTTTCAAAGAAATTGTTATTTAACAAAAAGTGAGCATTTTTTTATGCGATAGATCTACGATTGACCACCAACTCGGCTGATGTTAAGCGACGATGTGGCCGAGGATGGAGCTCGTCGATTTAGAAGATATCTATTCTCTACACCCTAGAAGATATCTATAGTTTAGCCTTAAAAATTCCAAGAATAGTTCACAGGAAACAGTGCGAAGAAAAGGCAAAATAATAATCAAGATGATAAGCATTTAAGAAATCAAGCTCTTCAAAATCAGCGTTAAAAGAATAATAAAAAACTATAACTAAACGTTATTCACATCTATACTACATAAATACATACACGTTCAACCTTCGTGCCTCAGAAATTCAAATCTAGTCCTATTTGATACATAACTTCATCAGCTTCTTCGTTGTAGGTATTCCCATTAGTCTCGTTGCTCGTACCATTTTGCTGGACCGCTTTCGATGTGGTTGCCTCCGTCTCGCTGTCAGAGTGTGTGGAGGTAGATAAGTTTAGTGTGGGTAGTCCGAGGATGACTCTGATCTGATCGGTGAGATGTGGTGCGGAGACGATCTGGTGGTAGATGCCTTCTGCTGTGCTCAGTACTGTGTCCACATTCAGGAACAATGACAGATCGTTCACGTGCTGGAAAGACACAATGCATTCGTTTAGTTTTGTCCTTTTCTATTTTTACCCGACTGCGTAAGAAGGAGTACAGGTAAACGTAAGTAAAGGTTAAGGCGCTTAAGTGTAGGGGAGACAGACAGACAGATTGATAGACAGGCAGGCAGAACTATGTACGCCAAGTTTAAAAAAAACAGATTTTTTTTGAGTACCTAACTTACTTTTAATATCTCAGTGAATCCATAGTCTTTGCTGATTAATAAATCTTTTTCAGCGTCGAGGATGGCAACACAGATGAGTAGATGGAAGTTGGCGCATGGCAACCCCGTCCATATCACTTCCCATAGCCTGAAACGATTACAAAATTTTTATCGATATTATAGATTTGTAGCGATTGATAATAAAATCATTTCCGTAAAAAAAAAGATAAATGACGAAGAAACAGCGATATCAGTGTACCATACGCAAAAATGACAAAAAAAGACTTCAATCATATGGTTTGTGACGTAGTCGTCCTCTCGCTCACTCTCGATCACGTAGTGAGTGTGCTGTCGCGTTCATGACATCACTGGCCATGATCGAGTTTTAAACGAGGCAAAAAGAAAACTTTAATAACTTTGTTATTTCTCTATGGATTCCACTCATCCAAAATAATAAAATAGTTTAAAAATACCAGTGCACTTGTATCTATTACCATTCAAAAGATACAGACGTTTAAGTGTAGGACAGACAGACAGATACTGTAGCTTCATGAATAGATTCCCGCACCCTTAGCAAGGAAGCCTAAACAAGTAGGTAAAATAATAAAAGAAAAACAAAATACCCGACTGCAGAAAAGCAGTTATTTGCAGTCTAACTTACGATTTAGTTACGCTTGCTACGCTGTTGAGTGTACGTTTTTTGAGAGAAAGTATACGTAAAATCACCGTAAAAGATTATAAAAGCGCATTCTTTTCTAGTAAAATCACTTGTTTATTAAGAAAAAGATAATTCGAGGTTACGAAAAAATGAAACGCATTTTTTTGTTTTCGCGAGTTATAATATTATTATTACAAAAAATATAGCCTATATGATACTCAGGAAGTGAAGACAAATCTAACGACACCTCGTACATCAAAATCGGTCAAGCCGTTTAGACTGTAGGCACTCATATAAAAACATCCATACCCATAAACATACATATATACAAAAATAATTACACTCGAAAAACATCACACTCCTCCATACGCAGTCTGGTAAAACGTGGTGTGCGTACCTCATGATGTCTTCGTGCGAGAACTCCCTCTTGAACCAGACGAGCAGCCACCGGAAACAGAAGTACATGTTACCGGAGTCCTTGGCAGCGAGGTGCGCCGCCAGCGAGGGGAGAGCGAATGTGACCAGCTGCTGGAGACTGGACAGCTGCTGCTTCATTCCCGCCTGGTCCATGTCGAAGTTAGACGCCTGCGCATACAACATGCATTTATTCTTATAGACTTCAAAATACGCTATTCCTTTACTTGTATGATATTTATGTTTTCATTTATTTTGTTACAAAAACCAAAGTTTTGAACCGATTTTAGTAAAATTTCTATGGGATCACCCTTTCAAACAAAAAATAGTACATTGTTACCCTAGGGGTGAAAGTAGCTTATTCAGTCCCGAGACGGGGTTTGGCGCACGAACGAAGTGAGGGCGCCAATAGTTCGAGGGACTAAATAAGTCTTTAACCCGAGGTAATGAAAAGCACAGTGTCTTTTCACTACGAATACAAGGAAAGTAAAAATGTTTACTTAAACAAATCTCTGTGGAAGTTTATACAAGTCTACAACTCGAAAAAACAAATGATGATCGAACTGCTGCTTTCCCGCCTATTTTTTTTTTTTTTCTGTGGCCGGCAATCTATTCAGCCAATATTTTCAATTTCCATCATTAAAAATGGTAAATATTTTCTAATCTATGGTAATCTATGTTATTTTAAAGAAATTGCTGATACTAAATTATAATAGTTATTTAAAAATATATATTCTTTAATCAATACTTATCTTTATGTTATTTCAATTTTACATCGCGCTGTAATTGAGTGGCTTTAAAGAAAGTTGGACATGGCTCAATAGAAACGTGAAAATAGAACTAGTTTTTTTTTATTTGACAGCCAGTTGAAAGTGATTCTCCCTAGGGCTGAAAAGTATTACTTTCAACCCGCTCCTCAGGCAACTTCAGACCTACTTTCAGAGTATGAGTAATGAAAAATATTTTTTCAAATTGGTCCAGGTGTCTTCGAGTAACCGAGGAACATACATAAAAAATAAATAGTAAAAAGATTACGACAAATTGAGAACTTCCTCCTTTTTGGAAGAAGAACTGGATTAGTTCAAGACACCCATCAGTTTGGGGATTAGAGCTGTCATTGTAATGTTTATGTACCTAAGTATTTATTGTGCAATAAATAATTTGAATTTGAATAAAAATGGATGACGGGGTGTTCAACGATTCTGGACGGGAGTATAGATAGATATATAACTCTTTATTAAAAACCACATAGCTCATCAGCTTCTGCTGCTTGCCTATCAACAAATAAATAAATATTAACAAAAATTTCAGACAGATAACATTAAATACTTAAAGCTAAGGTTTTAATTGGCGGCCTTATCGCTTAGAGCGATCTCTACCACCCATGTATACCTACGTATACATGGTATAGGTATACCTACTTAGATTATACCTATAGTAGGTATACCTACTTACGATTCTGTGCGGGGGGTATACCTACTTAAGGTCTCAGCACACATATCAACTCGGAAAGGGATCGTCACCGTATCGCCTTTCGCCCCGCCGTCAACCAGGCGTCAACCTAACGTATGCACGTAACCAAAGCGTATCAGCAGCTCCTGTACGTCAACTCGGCTACGGCTAGGCGACACCGCGCTTACGGCTCGCCGACCGCTGGCTAACCTGGTTCGCACCAGATCAGTTTGAATCCAAACGTTAAGTGTAGAGCACGGTTGTCTCGGGAGGGGGCAGGGGCAAGGGTGGACGAAAAGACGTGAGCTCGGGTACGGAAAGACGTAAGCGCGGGGACGACGAGCCGTAAGCGCGGAACTGCAAGTTTACCACGCACCGCATCGCAGTTCGGAGCCTGTTCCGAGGCGAGGCGATTACGTTACGATTCCGATTAGTGTGTTGCAGTATGGAGTTTCATATAAACAATACTGAACGGCTCGAGGCGATACGGTGACGATCCCTTTCCGAGTTGATATGTGTGCTGATACCTTTACGATTCTGGGCGGGGTTATACTAACGATTATGGGCCGGTATACTTACGATTCTGTCCATGAAACCGACGAAGCACCAGAATGCGTCGACCTCGTTGTCCAACAGCATCAGCACGGGCGCCAGTACGTCGCTCATGCCCTGCACGTAGCCGAGGTCGAAGTTGTACATCACGTACGTGAGGAGGATGTCCTGCAGCGTCGCCAGGTGGGGGTTGTTGTCGCCCGCGTAGTACGCGTGCGTTCTACGAACAGGTTTAACGTGGAGATCAACTAACGCGTCTATCCCTTGAGCACATCACTGCATACACTACCCGACTGCGTCAGGAGGGTTATGTTTTTCGAGTGTATATTTTTTTTTTATATTATGGTCGCCTACAGACTAAACTGAAGGCTTGAGCGATCATGATGTGCGAGGTGTCGTTAGATTCCTCTTCACTCCCCGAGTGTCATAGGCTTTATTTTTTTTGTAATAATAATAATACACCCCTCGCAAAAACAACATACGTTTTTTTTCGTGACATCCAACGATTTTTTTCGCAATAAACAAGTGATTTTACTAGAATTTAAAGAATATGCGTTCATAATCTTTTCCAGCGATTTTACGCATACTTTCTCCCAAAAAATGTATACTCAACAGCGTATCAAGCGTAACGAAATCGTAAGTTAGTCTGCAAAAACTCTTTTCTGCAGTCGGGTATTTTGTTTTTGTTTTAATATAGATACTTGTTACATTTATCAAAAAATAAATATATTATGTTCGACTACAAATCTGGTGGTCTGTAAGAATATGCATGTGTCTATATACAGTACTGTGGGTAGTTGGAAAGAAAGTAATTCGTAAAACAAATTACCTGTCAGTTCGATTAACATCCTTCTCTACGAGGCTCTTCCGGTCCCTGTAGTCAGCGAACCTGGCCTCCTGACCCTCAGTCATGGACCGCCATTGCAGCTTCATGGAAAAGTACTCTTCCGTCTTCTGCCGTTGGTGCAGCTTCAGCTCCGAACGGGACATGTGCCATGGGTAGTAATCGAGGAGGTACTTCCACACTTGGCCTCGGATCTTGTGGGACACACCCTGGAAGGGTAAAACAAAAGTTAGACTGCTAATGGCTCTTTTTTGCAGTCGAGTATTTTGATTATATTTTAATATTGATATTTGTATTAGTAAGGATATTATAAATACAGGTTGCCAGTGACATTGCTTCTCACTACATAAAACTTACCCCTCTAAATATGAGTTGTTTCACACCGTCTACTTCTGTGACTTTCCCGTCAGTGTCCTGTAAACCGTCCCACTTTTCTTTAGAGAGTGGTGCACCCCTGGAAAATAACAAATCTTTAAGTATATTATTTGAAACCAGTAAACAATCACGTGTATGAAGAATTCGATTTTAAAATTTTTAATTTTCGATGTCTAAAATTTTAAAATTTGCGCTCACTTCGCTCGCGTATTTGAGTTCAGGTATTTTTGAGGTTCCTGTTTTCGGCCTAGCTTAAGCCACTGTTGAAGGTAAGAGGCCAAGAGAGCGTCTTTTAATTGTGAGTCGCGTTTATTCGGTTTCGTAATTTGTACGAGTATTTAATTGCAATTAACAACTAATTTTGCGTTGGCGTGTGGCACAAACCGGATTTGTATATGAAACCGAATGTAGCGCAAATTCCGCGAATCATTTTATGCGACTCAAAACTCAAAAAATTGCGCTTCTTTGGCCTCACGCGGACGTGGACGAGTGTCCACTAGAAGATAAGACAGGATGGAATAATATCATGCATGTCTATAAATGTTGACTACTTTTATGAAATGTAAGCTCACCTGGGTATGCTCGGTCGAGGAGGTAAGGTAGGTTTCACACTGATGACCTCATACTCTTCATTCCTAGTGATAGTGGTACCGTCTTCCATGGAGCTCATACTCTTAGTCAGCAGATCTGCAACCTCTTCTGATACGTCTCGTTTGCCATTCAGTGTGTCAGCGCCATAAAACACTGAAAATCACATTTTTATTATTGAGAGAACAATATGATACTAATTGTATAATATTTTATTGGAGTCATTTGTATGAGAATAAGGTAATGAAGCTTAAGGGTTTCACCACCCTATTCCTCCCTTCCCATTTCACTACAGGACAAACAGAAAGTCGACACATTACCATCCATTTCCAATATAATTACCCGAAATCAATAAACAACGATATCGCCCACACTTTTTGATGCACACTACACATTAGTGAACCCTCTGCCACCTCTGTTTTCTGAGATCTTAGAATTTTCCAGGCTTGGGTGAAGATATCTTCTAGAATTTCCAAATCGACATGCTGCAGCATATGGACATGGTGTCAATGTACATTACCAGGAGTAATGAATAGCAAAGAAAAAGATCTCACCGATATCAGTAACCTTAGAGAACGCCGTCATCGTAGTCTCATACGGTCTCTGCCTTAAATTCGACACCAGATTCCAAACCACATCTGTAGTGTTCTCCTGAAATATATCCAACTCTGCAAACGATTTATTCAACACCTGTGACTCTGTATTAGGTTCCACTACCATATATGTGTTTCTGTCGTGTCTAGTTTTAGCAGTTTTGATATGATTCTTCAAGTGAGCGAGGAATATCTCAGCGTTGCCGTGTTGGAAGTAGAAGGTGGTTTGCCAGATGCCGGGTTTTGTGGAAAACTGCATTTGTTGATTGTTTCGAGTGACGCGGAAGGTTTTTAGCTCTTCGAGGGGGATTTTGACGATGCGCGCGCGAGCGGTTGCGTAGTCTGAGGTCATGTTGCCGCTTAGTGTGCGCTGGCGCCGACCTGTGGGAAAAACGATTACATTGTTAGTCGTCTATATGGCAGCGAGATGTGAACCATGAAGAAAAACAGTGAAATAGTTGAAACATATGAAATGTAGTGCTGGAGGCGGATGAAAAGAATACGCTGGACTGAGAAGAAATCAAATCAAGAGGTTTAGAACATAACGGAGGAGAGAAGAAAACTTTTTTTGTAGAGTACACAATACTTTACTAAATCTACACAAGTTTAGAAATCTCAAAAACCCCAGACAAAAAAAAGCTGACCCGATTTTGATGAAACATAGATAAGAACACTCTTAATGAAATCATTTTTCAAACAAAAAACTATATCAAAGACAGCTGTTTATCTGCTTGAAAGCTATGATGCCACAGATAGACAGACACACATATATACAGATACACACATCGAAATTAAAACAGCACTCTTTTTTGGGTCGGGGGTTTTTGAGCATCAAATGACTGTATTATTTATTGTTCTTATTTATATTATTTTATTTTATGCTACATATCTCCTCACCAATAGTGTTGACAACAGCCCACTCCTGGTCCTGGGTGTCGGAATCAATAGTGATCAAGTCATTAGGCCTCCATTCAATGCACTTGGTGTTCTCTGGAGTCTGCATGATACACAGCATGCCGATGGAGTTGAGATCCGACACTGGCCGCCCGATACATGCCTTGAGCAGCACTCCATCTTGGGTGAACAGATCCTGGAAATATGTGAGGAAAATTGTTAACTTTGATATTTACTTGTATAAAAACTTATCTTGGGGGTCCTAAGTTCCGGATGAACTTCAAGACATCCTTGAATAAAAAGGTGTTGTCACCACTCATATAAGGTTTTTTCTATGTTAGAGCCAATGACATTATCAAACAGCCATGCCAAAAATGACAGAGGTGGAGATCTAGATTCTAAATCAATTCCAAATCCGAATGAGTTCAGAATACCCCTACTGATTGTGTCCCACTGATTTTAGTAGACTGTACATAGTGGGTGCAGCTCGTGTCACACGTCTTCTCTGTTTGATAACGTCATTGGTTAGAGCTCCAGGAATCAGTGTGCAATCACAATACAGATATACTAACTTATATAATGTATACCTATCATTATCAAAACAACAATGGTTTTAAAAAACAGTTGTTATTAAACAGTTGTTAAAAAAAACTTATTTAACAACTTATTAAGTTTTTTTTTTAAGTTTGATGAAAAAACATTAAAACTTAGTTTTTAGTCATATATGAACATTATTAGTTCTGCTCCATCAGCCAAAAATACTTTTTTTATTGATTTGCACAACTATACTTGTTATAAGACTATAACAACCTATCCTTTAACAGTGTTGTTAGAGTGAATCTGTATAGTCATCCAAGCAATGATCTACCTAAGAGCACTTGAAAATTCAGCTGTATTACTAAATAAAATGCTAATTTAAAATCAGTGTATAAAACGTTAGGTATATTAATTATGTATATCTGTAAAATGTGGGTAGAAAATAATAATGCATGTAAGTTTTAATTTGAAAATTAAAAAAAAATTACTGATTATCGAGATTATAAGGCGGTGTGTCTTTGTTGTTTTGAATTACATAGTATTGTTTTGATGTAGGATAATTTTAATATAGGAAATGACAAGTAATTGTTAATCAATAGTATACAAAAAAAAATATCATGCCACTTTTAAAATAACTGGAACAAAATAAATCATACATCTTTCCAATAAGAACTCATCAAGTTTGATTCAGTCTAATATAACTATATTCTAAATTAAACTTGTGTAATCCCTAAACAACCAACAATATAATGAGGGTAAGTGCAACATAATTATGCTGCTTTTGTACAATATAAGAAGAAACATTTGTATCAATTGTATTAAAGTTAGCCACTATTTACATAGAGAAGCCTATACCTGGCAGAGGAATCAAGAAGGCTATAAGTAGATAATTATTACTTTTCACACAAAACAAAACTGAAATTAACAGCAATACTAGCGTATGTTTATTAGTTGTAATTGATGCATAAGAACTACGGTAATATTTTACTATAAAACCATCAGTCTTTCTCTAGATCAACAATCTTCTTACCTATACTTTTAGAAGCATGACATTACAAGGCCGTTAACCGGTATTTACAAGCAACGTGTAGATGAGTTAAAGATAAGGTGCATGTAAATGACTGTGTGTAAATTGTAGGGTAGCTAAAAATAGCGTAAAAATGTTATCAAATTTGGATGCGTAGTATAGTTCGGGGCACATTTAATATGCGTAAACGAAGGTATTAGTCATCACCGACGCAATAATTCACAATTAAGGCATAACAGCGACCCCGATTACAACATAAACAATTGCTCAATTGGTATGAACACGGACAAAGGTCATGCGGTAAACCTCTCAACATTTAACAACACAATGAGGAAACTTACTTTACACTGATCGGGTATATCTTCCACTGAACTAGAAGACATGGCTTCGAAAGGCACTGCAGCACAAACAAAAGATGTTATTTCTTGATTTATTACTACCAATTTACTCCATACTCAACAGAGTTTTCAAAACGTAAATAAATAAAAACGAAAGCATTGAAGCGAGGCGAATTTATTTATTGAAGACAGTGATGTTCCAAGTCAATTTTGGCGTTGCCGTATCTCCGCCTTAAAATTGCCGTATTTTCGGGGAAAACCGGAAAAAACGGCCGTATACTAAAATTTTACTTAGTTTTACAAATTATGGGTACTATATGACTTAATTACATTAATTATTTACTTATAATGAATCTCCGATAAGTTTTGAGTGGTATTTGATACTTCGGATTTAGTTGGTGAGAGGTCTCTTGTTTTCTTTTCCTTCGTTTTTTTAATCATTTCTTCTGGTACTTCAAATTGCATGCAATTGCCTTTGTTGCTTGCTTCGCTCAAAGCTCCATTGATAGTAGAGGTTATTCGTTTATTTCGTTTCTTTTTGTTTTTATGTTAGTCAAAACAATCCAAAGATTTAAGATGTCATTTGTGGTTTAGCAGACAAAATTCTAAAGTCACTCGGAGAACAAAGATATATATTGTTTTTGCTCTATTTTCTTAACATCTTAATTTATCCGTATTATTCATACGCTAAGTGCAGGGGAACTCCCAAAACTGAAACCGTTTCCGCGTTGATGCGTTCCGTTATACGAAGAAATTATTATTTGTCGATACTTACGATATCAGCCGTATACTTTCATACAAATGTTATACGGCTTTGGGATGGCTGCCGTATGCCGTATTTTAGATACTTAGCATGCCTAAAAGCCGTATATTACGGCAATAGCCGTATCAGGAACATCACTGATTGAAGACAATAATAATACCTGACACCAACCAACACTGTATAAATAATGGATGTCTTTAATGTATAACACGATAAATAGTAAACCCATATAATTGTTTATGCTTATGGTTCTTAGGTGTCTGGCTGTCGTTTAACATATGTAAACTTTATTATTTGATATTTATAAATCAAATAAACTTAGGCTAGCATAAACTATGTTCTTTCACGCTCATGCACGAATACCTAGTTGAAATAAATGAGTGTGTGTGCTTAAGACCACCCGACAGAAGTGAAAACTAACTGAATAAGGTGATATTAATAATATGAAATAGCAGTATAACAGTTATTTGCTGACTATATTTCTCTCACTCCCATATAGTTGACTAAAGTCGACTATGCCCGATCAAGCATTATAATATAACTGAGTGTGAGGCTTGGTCTCATTAAATACCCACAAAATTAAGTTCTCAGCAAACCTTAAGAAACACTTCAAAAATAGCTGTCATTGTACTAACATCACAGACGTGTATCACGTGTAGTATGCAAGTTGGACTTATTTCAAAAGAATCATCAAATCTGCAGGCTAAGGTTTACCGCTCTGTTCCGGGCTATGCCTTGTCACATTATGCATTTTAATCTTACTCGTAAACGATCAAGCGCATTTTAATTAAACACTGTCCGTTTCACTTATAAACACTGTTGAACTCATTTTAGTTAAACAGTGTTTTATTCCGTTTTCACGCGTGACAGTTCATTTCTGACAGAAAGTGACAAGTCCTTATTCAGTGAATAAGATTTGAACATGCTTTTATAAGTAAAACAGAAAGTATGTGCTCTCTGTCTTACTTATGCTTACATTTTACTTAACTTAAACTTTTAAAAAATCAAAATTCAATTTAATTAACAACGTAAGGATAAAGGATTAAAAAAACCCTCATTGATGATTCAAACAGTTTCTACTCAGCAGCCTTTTGACATATAAGTTGAACGACTTAGTTCAAACAAGGGATCAAATGAAGGTGCTGCTGATTATCATGCTAAACATTATCGTAATGTGTATTATTGTTCTCCCTCCCCCCTTTTTTTTTTTTTTTTTTTTTTTTGACCCAGAGGAAATCCTTTATGGATCCACACGACGCCCCGGGGGAGGCGCGTGGTTATGTGGGAGTCCCGCCCAGGCAGATTGCCCGGTGTACCGGGTTACCCACTAAAACCTCTGGGGTGTTCCTTCCTGGCGCTATGTGCCGAGCCTATGGGAGCACTGTTCGCACTCACTCCACGGGCCCGGCGCGCTCTGGTCCCCTAGGACCCTTCCCTAGTAGGGATGGAGCTGGAGGTCTCCACCCCTCTTCCTTGAGAGGCGCGCGGAAACACCGCGCGCGCCACCTCTGGGGCTACGCTCGTCAGGTGACGGACCCCCCCGAGTCCGTCCCCCAAGGCCCCTTCTATGGCGGTCGGAGGAGGGCGTGGAAGATCCTCCTCCGACGCCCAGGACGACGGCGGCGCATCGGTAGGTCCGTGAGGGCCTCCCGCTCGCGCTCAGCTGTCTCCTTCCGGAGCATCACTTGCTCACAGAAGGAGACCGCCGCCTCCCACGATCTCTCACTTCCGACCATTGAACGAATCAATGCCGGCAGTTCTCCCTCCCCCCCTCTCCCTCCCCCCTAACCTAACCGTGGAGTTTTGGCGGGAACGTTTTCATAGACTTGTGTTATTTTGAATATTAATGCGATAAAATGGTGGTGTTTTATTCATTAAGTGTTTGATCAAGTATATGAGTGTGTGCAAGTGAAATGAAGCAGTGAAATGTGTCATTTTACGTTGTCGACAAAACTCCATAGAAGCTTCTAGTAAAGTCGCCACCACTTTACTGAAGTAGGACTCGACTTTAAAAATGACTGTATACATGACTTAGATTGCGACTAGAACATTTACAACTTGTTTTATTAAAGAAACTTGAAAAAACATTAATACTTGACACTGGCAAATGCTTTAATGCAGGTCCAATACAAAAAATAAGAAGAACCTATCCGTCTTGACATTGACAACATGTTCCTATTTTTTTTAATTAGATTTGGATCTGCTTAAAGCATTTGCCAATGTCAAGAAGGATGGAATTAGGTTGTATAAGAGTTTTGGCGGGAACGTCTTAGTAACGTGTTGTCGCTTTGTTTTATTTTCCTTACTTGTGTTATTTTGAACATTAATGCTATAAAAATGGTGGTGTTTTATTCATTAAGTGTTCGATAAAGTGTGTGAGTGTGGGCAAGTGAAATAAAGCAGTAAAGCGTGTGATTTTACGTTGCCGGCAAAATTCCATAGAAGCTTCTAGTAAAGTCGCCACCACTTTACTGAAGCTGGATTCGACTTATACATTGTCTGTATACGTGACTAGAACATTTACAACTATTTTATTCAAGAAACTTGAAAAAATCCTAATACTTGATACTGGCAAATGCTTTAATGCGGATCCAATACAAAAAGAAAAAGAAGTAATCGTTAAATAAATAATAATAATAAAAAAAAAAAACACGCTTCAAATTATTGTATTGACATCGGACTTCGGTCTACAAAGTTTGAATGAAATCTGACCATTTGAAGTGGGTCAAAATCAAGTCCAAAGGAATGGGATTTTATCGGATACAAACAAACATGTTTACAGGTGAAGCTAATAAAAGCGTTTTAAAAACTAAAAAAAAACGACTTCATAATACGCAATAAGTACATTTATTTGGATGATATATTTTCCACTTATTTTGTTTTAAGAACCAAAATACTGAACCGATTTTGATAACATTTCTATGGGACCATGGTTCCATAGAAATTTACATACCCTTTAGCTTTACACCTTTATACCCACTAATTATAAAGTAATGTGAAACAAATAAAACCGTCCAAGTGCGAGTCGGACTCGCGCACGAAGGGTTCCGTACCATTATCTATAAAAACGGCAAAAAATCATGTCTGGGATATGGGAGCCCCCCTTAAATATTAATTTTATTTTGATTTAATTATTTATTTTTAAAGTGAATAATATAACACAATATTCTGTGAATATTTCAAGCGTCTACCTGTTGCCGTTATGAATATCGAGCTAAATAGAGCAAAAAAAATCACGTTTGTTGTATGGGAGCCCCTTTAAATATTTATTTTATTCTGTTTTTTAGTATTTGTTGTTATAGCGGCAACAGAAATACATAATCTGTGAAAATTTCAAGTCTCTAACTATCACGGTTCATGAGATACAGCCTGGTGACAGACGGACGGACGAACGGACGGACGGACGGACGGACAGACAGCGAAGTCTCAGTAATAGGGTCCCGTTTTATCTTTTGTGTACGGAACCCTAAAAATAATTTTTCAAATCGGTTAAGTAGTTCACAACTTATCGGATTCGAAATCGGGTCGGAAACTATATCTCCATCTCTGTCATTTCGATACAGAATAAAAGAGAGGGAGGTATAGTTTTAAACCCGATTTCGAGTCCGAATAATTGTGTTGAATACAAGTGCCTACGTGTCTTCGAGTAATCGAGGAACATACCTACATAAAAAATAATATAAAAAGATTTCGACGAATCGAGAACCTCCTCCTTTTTGGAAGTCGATTAAAAATATAGACCGATATACTTTACGGTGGTGCTTGAGACTAAATAGTTTCTTGATAGTTTCTTGGCAACCAGTTTATCGCTCACAATCTCACAGCTTGTAGGTCAACCAACTCGAAAGCTGATACTTGGCTGCTCCATCAAAAAGGTGGCAGCAGTACTCTACACACGATTGGACCTGTTCCTGATACAAATTAAGCTTTCTTAAACCAAACATACTAGCCAAGAAACGAATATCTAAGAGTATGCTCCTTACTCTCGTTGGTTTCTCTCTCTCGTTAGGACCTACCTGTTTTAAAATCGAAATCATTGGCTCAAGTCGTAGACGGATAATAGGGATTATCCGTCTACGGCTCAAGTGCTTATAAATTTTGACAGCTGCAATGGATGCGTAATTCTTTTGAATAAATAATTCTTAGCTTATCTACAAAAGTAACTACATAGCAAAAACTATTCATGTACCAACGAGTTATATGTACTAACGCACCTATAGTACATAATTATAACTCGATGTCAAGTACATTTACGTTGTAAACCAGTTTGTATTCCTGTCCATTGTGTTTATCATTATCATAAATTACAAATAAAAAAAAGACGTGTGGCACTCGGAGACTGCCGCGGTAAAGCTTTATATATATTTATTATTTATATTTATTATACGCATAATAGCTTTACGCGCGGTGTGTTAGGTTATTTTCGTTACGGAATTTCTGGATTCGGTCTCCACGCTCAAGGCCCGCGATAGAAGCTATGCAATAGCTTAAAAATTTTATTTAACGTACGTAGTTAATAAATAAAATTTACGTCTACTAAAGTTTAAAAAGCGTCGTTCATACTCAGAAGTCAGAACACATTTGCGCTATTGAAATAGCTTTGTCACGGATCGAAATTGGGATGTATGTATGAATGTAATTATTGGGCTCAGTGACAATACAACACAAATGCGTTATATTAAAAGATTTCAATTCCTTTACTCCTTCGAGTAGGTATAATATAGATTTTAAAGTATGACGTAAACGACAAACTTATTGTAATTATGTATACCTAGTCTTGTCATAAATATTGTCACGAAGAAAAAAATTATATTTTTATTGCAAATAATATTTATTACTTATACAGTGTGTTAGTTTAATACATAAATATAAAACAATTTAAAATATAAAAGCTTATTCGAAGTGGTCTCCATTGGTTGCAATACAGTTCTTTAAACGTTGAGGCCAGTTATCAATAGAAGCACGCACTCTTTCCATGGGAAAATTCTTCACTGCCAATCGTATGGATTGTTTTAGGGACTCCAAATTATAATGGCGTTTAGAGCAAGCCATACTCTCTAAAACTGACCATAAATCATAATCCAGCGGATTAAGATCAGGACTAGACGACGGCCAGTCTTCAGCTCTGATGAAGTCCGAAACGTTCACTTCAAACCAAGACTGCGTGGACCGAGCTTTATGACCTGGCGCCGAGTCTTGTTGGAAGGACCATACTTGGTTATTGAACATGGTGTTGTTAAGGGGCTTAACTACCTTCTCAAGAATGGTATTTTGATACACTTGTGCCGATGTTTTGATACCTTTTTCACAAAAATATGGCTCAGTCACTCCTTCATATCTAACACCCCACCAAACCATCACTGAAGTCGGATAATGCCCACGTTGCACTCTGTCGACTAATTGGGAAGCTTCCTTAGAGCTTTGAGCATAAATACGGTCATTTTGTTTGTTAAAATGTTGCTCAATTGTAAAGATTTTCTCGTCCGTAAACAACATTTTTCTGTCACCTCCCTTTGCGTACCGCTTCAGTAGTTGTTTCGATTTTACCACCCTATTCTTTTTAAATTATCAGTTAAAAAATGACCAGTGCGTCTCTTATAGGCTGCAAGTCCTAAGTCATCTTTTAAAATACGCGACATGGTTCTGGGTGCTATCTTCATCTCCCGAGATAAAATCTTTTGCTTTCGGACAGGATTTCTTCGAATTCTTTCCCTTACTGCTTTGACCACTTTTTTCGTACGAACACTACGTGGACGGCCAGATCTTTTTCTGTCACAAACAGAGGAGGTCTCATTGTACCTATTAATAGCCCGGTACACAAACATTTGACTAATACTAAGCTTATGGAGAGTTTTAAAAATTGCATTTGGCTCCATACCAACTTTGTGTAATGCAATCACAGCGATTCGGTTCTCTTTATCACCCCACTCCATTTTAATATCGCAAAATATTGTACAATATATTGGCGCCAAAATTAGAAAACTCAATGAACAATCGTATAAAAATGACAGATTCCAAATTCAAATGTAATATCTTTCTTAAAAAAATAAAAATAAAAATGTAATATTTTTCTTTCCAGCAGTGGACTTCTTATGGCTGAGATGATGATGATGATGATGATCTTTCTTATTTTTAACTGTAACAGTATTTATGGCCAGACTAAGTAATTATCATATTTGACTTTTCTTGAAATATTTTGATATTGTACACTTAATATATTTGTACACTTATATGTATTATTAAAAGTGCTAAAACAGGTAATGTTTTAGCCTAATGGACAACCTCTTTCTGCAATCAAGACAGTGAAACAAAAATTTAAATGAGCCAAATTTAAATTGTGTTATTTTTAATAATCGCTTCAAAATCGCCACGCTCATCGCGTCTAATTGTGTCACTCTCTTTATCACAAAAACAGCAACCGAACTAAATTTGTACCATTACAAGAAATGATAGTAAGCTTTTTGGACCGAAATATTGCCGAAATATACCAGATTAAATATAAATAAATGTTAATTATTGAATAGTTCATACAATGACGATTATTGCATTCACAAGTACGAGGGCAGCATAGATTTACTGTATTTTCAAATGACTTATGATTGAAACAATAATTAACTATCTATCCTGCATAATTTATAAGTTCTTAAAATGATCATCACCTAATCACTTTAATTAAAACATAGACGTTAAATTAAAGACTTCAATGTAAACTGGAACCTTGGAGGAATTATAAATCTCATTATCAATAATGTAATAGTGATCAAAGCCGCATCTCTATTGCATCGCCGCTCACGTCACTCTGTACTGTAGTGCTCTGTAGTTGCGATGAACAAAGTGATTGACCAAAACATGACATCTATTACGTTAGTACACATAGATCGCGGAGTTAAATCAATATCTTTCAATAGTTTTAAGAAATAATATTTCATCTAAAGAAAAAGGCCACCGTTTCGTTTCAGTCGTAACATGTCCATTATCAATTTTAATCATATCGGCTGCCTTTTCAGCGATCATAATAGTGGGTGCGTTGGTGTTCCCGCTAATAATGACGGGCATGATGCTGGCGTCCACCACACGAAGGCCACTCACTCCTCGCACGCGCAGCCTCTCGTCCAACACCCCTTCAGGACCCATGGCACACGAGCCAGAAGGATGGAATATAGTTGATACCGTATTCAGAACAAAACATCTCCAATAGTCGTGACTGCCGAACTCCAAATCTTGACATTGAGAAATTTTTAAATCCACGACTTTAGAGTCAATTTCTTTATAAAAAGAAGTATTTTGCACTGCCAAAAAATCTTCAATAGATTCTACAAATGTGTCTATATCTGATTCATCTGAGAAGTAGCCACCTTTGATGATAGGGTACACTTCGGGATCGATACTTCTCAATGTAATGGAACCTCTGGATTTTGGATGTAAAAGGCAAATTACATTCAGTATTACTTCGTAGTCGTGGCTTTCTCTGGCGACCGTTTCACAAATATCATCTGTTAGAGAAAATGTACGTGAGCATAACAGTGTAGAAAATAATGTTCCGGAAGGATTTATAAAAACATATGACTGGTAATCAGGGTAAGTCTTATTATCCAGAGCCACATGGCCTAGTAGAAGAGGAGCCGGATATCTGAAACTTTTAGCTATATCAAAAGGGCTATAACTACAATTTGCTTCATGATTACATTTATCATTTGAAACCGAATCTTTTTTCCCTGTCATTAGTATGTTTGCGATGGGATGATCTTGTAAATTCTGGCCGACGTGAGGAGAATTTACTAATACAGGGATGTTCATCTCTTGTAAATGTTTTTGTGGTCCTATTCCAGACAGCATCAGTAATTGTGGGCTTCTAATCGCACCTGCTGAGAGGATGACTTCCTTATCCGCAATGATATTAATGATGTGTCCATCTGATAACTTTACCTCTACACCGATAGCCTGATTGCATTCATCAAAGATCACTTTTCTTGCTTGTGTATTTTTCAATATGTACAAATTAGTTCTATCTTTAATTGGTCTGATATAACTTGCAGCTGAGCTTTGACGAAATCCATTATGGATTGTGTATTGTGGCTGAGAATAACCTAGTTGCTCGTATCCGTTTGTATCACTGTGGATTTTGCGACTATTTTCGCTAAAAGCATCTAAATATGGATTGGTTTCTTCAAAAAGTGGGTGAGTCACTTTGAGAAATCCGTCAGTACCATGCAATACTCCACTGCTTTCCCCTAGTAAGTTTGCATCCATTAGTTTTTCACTCTTCCGAAAGTAATAGCTGACATTATCCCAATCCCAGCCATAGTTGCCCATCTCAGCCCAGGTGTTATAATCAGCCTTATTTCCTCTGACATAAAACATAAAATTGGCAGCGCTGTTTCCACCTAACATCTTGCCGCTACTATAATGTATCTTATGATCTTTAAGAGCTTGAGAACTGAAGTGGTCATCTTCTGAAGTATAGTTCCAGTCGTATTTTGAGCCCGCTACAAGCGTTAAATAGTTGGCAACCTGGAAAAAACAAAACACATTCTTAAATTTGTTATTTTTGGGTGATGTAATTTGGGTAAAAGCGCCAGGTAAGGAAACTTACATCTACAAGAATAGGTGGGTCTTCTCCAGCTTCTACGAGCAGTACAGACCAGTGGGGCACCTCAGTGAGTCGGTTGGCGAGCACGCAGCCAGCGGATCCTGCACCCACTATGATGAAGTCGAATCTTTGACCATCTGGAAATACATCAAAATGAAAATGAGACAGATGATCAAGAAATGCACCGCATCAGCCATTAGTGCCAATAGATAATGCGAATAAGCAGCAAACCGATGAAAAAGCGATCATGTGTATGCGTATTCGCCGAAATGACTAGTACTTATTATATTCTATCACTTTCTTGGCGTATTTTCTCTTACTTTATTTTAAAATACTCTTCTGTGAAGTTGACTACGGAACGTTAAAAACAAAACAATATTTCAATTTGTTTATTTCTTTTATACGGATACCTATCTATGATCCGAAATACGTACCACCGAAACGTTTTTTTAAAATCAAAATCTCGAAGCATTATTTGACAAATAACAACTGTCTTCAGCCTGTCGATTCTTAAAACTAAATGACTACGCAAGTAAAGTGTGAATACGCGAGCTCGAAACTGCAGAAAAATGACAAAAAATCGATAGGTATTTTGATGTTATCTGCAAGTTCACTTGGGCCTCATTTCACTTGCGCGGTCATTTAATTTGGAACAGGCTAATAACCGAACCTTTGTGAATATCATTATAGTTACAGGCCCGTAGACATCAATCTGAATCGCTATACGTGATCAAAATAAAGGATCACGATCCAAATTAAACTATTCGTACACGTCCAAACTGGATCGTGATCCTTGATTTTGATCACAGATACAGATTGATGTCTACGGACCGCCTTATTCCTATCCTATTAGCCTCTATGGACTTAGTATGTGTGGAATTTAATACCTTAATATCATTACTGGTCTATATGACTATCGGTTTTTACGACTAATGGTAAGTGGTTCCTTCGATGTCGTTATAACATATTTTGATTGTATACCTATGTACTAGGATTTTTAATTAGACGGAGTAAACTAACAGACTGAAATGACACTTTTCGAAAAAAATATACCAACACTCAAATCTTAGTGATGTGATTTGAGTCACATATAGTACAAAAAAGGTCGGAACACGGAATGAAAATAATAGTAGATAATTAATAAACACATCTTAAAACGTCAGTCTTAGAGGAAGAGGAATATATTTTACTGGTTTTTCTGAATAAACTCAGGAAATAAGGAGTGATTCCATAATTGTATCTCCGTATAGTCAAGTGTAATAGTTATTTCCTAAGAAACATGTAAGAAGATCGTGGTATATAATAGTTTAGTTTAAATCTTTGATATCTTTATTACTAGTTAGCAAATACACTATTAAGACAAAAATTTCGATTTCTAGGAAGATTTAGAATGAACGTAATGACATCATCATCTCAGCCATAAGAAGTCCACTGCTCCATGGATTTCCAAAAAGACCAATTGGAAGCGGCTTGCATCCAGCGTCTTCCCGCCACTTGTACGAGGTCATCTGTCCATCTCGTGGCTGGTCTTCCTACGCTGCGCTTGCCGGTACGTAGTCTCCACTCGAGAACCTTTCGGCCCCATCGGCCATCAGTTCTACGTGCTATGTGCCCTGCCCACTGCCACTTCTACTGTGCTATATCGGTGACTTATGTACGCCTACGTATCTCATATAATACATAATAGTATAATGACATGATCACATGAATTAGTTCAAATGAATTAGTTCATTTTAGTAGTTCTTTTTAGCACATCACTATTTTCATATCATAAAGTGGATATGTTAATTTACTCCGTTTAATTGAAAATTAGTTAAATCTTACCAGATACTGTGGCTGATCTTGGATAAAACTGGGAAGTGTCTAAATTCAATCCAAGAAGCAATTGTAGCGTTTGAACTATAGATGTCACCAGCTGTACTAATGTCATTTTAAACAAAATTAATTTCAGTACTTATACTTTTTTAAATTATTTTTTCGGCATGTGCTCTGTCTCAGCCTCTGAAGATAATGCAAGATTGTTAAGTACTACCGGCATTACCTTTGAAGTCCAATTACCATTTTAATTAACTAGGTACCTACCTAATTATTTTGAAAGTATTTAAGTTAAGTAGGTATAAGCTTAGGTAAGTGCACTGCTTCACATGTTGTGGAAGGCAAATCTTTAGCCAGATCTGTATCTAATGACTTTTTAGTGTCTAATGACTTTTTAGTAGTACCGTACAAAATTTATATGTTAAAGTTTTATATTTAAATATAACCGGACAAGTGCGAGTTAGACTCGCCCACCGAGGGCTCCGTACAAACTAGTAGATAAAAGGAGGAAATCATATATTTTTTTATATTTTCCTTCACAAACCGAAAAATATACATCGTGAAAATATTTAAAAACCTGTTTTAGCTTATGCTAATGAAGAACTTTCTTATGATACCCCACATGATACGGTTACAGAACTTTAAAATTTGGCCCCTCGTTCCTTGCATAAAGACACTATATTTTGTGATTAAATTTAAAATCTCCAGTTTTCGGATTTTTTCCTATATGTTTACTCTAACACAATGCTTCTTGCCAAATTTCATAGTTCTAGGACAACGGGAAGTACCTCTTAGGTTTTGATTCCCTTGTGAGTGTCGAATGCGCATTTTTTTGCTGTAACTTTTTTTTACGAAAATTGAGAAATTTGATTTTTCTTTCTACAGCAAGAGACTATGGATCTGCGTATATGGTTTGAATATAAACCTTCACGCGTTCTCGAGATAAACGTCTTGACACCCGGACGGACGGACAGACGAACAAACGGATAACAAAGTGAACAAGGGTTCCGTTTTTTTTTTGAGGTACGGAACCCTAAAAATATAGTCGAATTTAGGACCTCCTCCTTTTGGAAGCCGGTTAAGAATTTTTGAAACAAAAAACATAGGTGAACCTTAAATAGCACCACTTTCATACAATAAATATTTACCAGACTGCTTTATTTCTAGCTGACATCTAAAACAGTAAGAGCTCCAATTACTTTATGTTTTTTTATTTTTATAGGTAGGTATTTTAGTTACCTAGTTATAACCTAGTTCATCCATACTTTCTTCTTGACGTCTTGACTCTTCGAGCTCTTGCTCGAGAAATTCATTCAGCTTGAAGAGTCGAGACGTCTTGAGGATGCCTCGTGAACAGATGAAGCATGTGTCGACAAGAGTACCAGCTTAAAGACACCGAAGCAGAAGAGTATTTGCTTGAAGACCTCGAAGCGGAAACACAATAGATATATAAGTTAGATTTAAGTTTTTTAATTACTTTTATTATGTTTGTTTAGCACATAGAACTCGATTGTGGTTTCAACAGGTTAAGCAGATCTGTATTGGAGCTGGTATTTTATTAATTTGATGACCGGGTCCCATGCAGGCGGCACCTGCCAATCACCTACATCTTCCCTGGGAAGATGGTTGGCAAGCATTTCAATGAGTAAGATTCGCAAAAATCTAAGAAATCATGATGTTTTAAAACAGTTCGGAAAATTCAATCTCCAACGAGACTTGAAACCACACCGTCATTACTTGGGAGCCTCTTACCAATTTGGCTACGGAAGTTGATGACGTGGGTCGTATTAAAAATTAAGAAGTATTTTTTCTTCCAGCAAAATGTTACGCAAGCAATCTTGTATTGACGTTGGTGTTTGCGTAAGCTCTGCTTGAGGTATGTAATTACTCAGCGAAAATTTTGCAAAAAGGATATCAAAATATTATATGTAAAATAAAATGGTTATAAAAACTTGTTTAAAATTGTTTATCTTATTACATTTGTACATTATTTTGCTAAAATTATATTAAGGTATTAACATGAATATACTTAAATACTCATAAATTAAATAATTATGCTTAATTATCTATCATTAACAGATTTCTGTGTATTATTTCTAACTTGTTTTCTAACAATCAAACTAATATAAATAGCCTACCAAAATAAACTAAATAAAAAAACTGGTTATTCTAGTGAAAGACTTTGTTAGATTCCAAGCCGCAGTCTCTGTGGTCTGCTTTGATCATATCAGCTGCTTTCTCTGCGATCATTATGATGGGTGCATTAGTATTACCACTGGTGATGGTGGGCATGATGCTACCATCCACCACTCGTAGTCTGCGCACGCCACGCACGCGCAGCCGTGCGTCCACCACGCCTGATCCTTTAGGACCCATCGCACACGTCCCAGACACGTGGAACTGACTAGTAGCCGTGTTCAATACGTAACACCTCCAGTACTCGTGACTGCCAAACTCCAGATGTCTACACTGACTGACCTTCTGATCTACAACTGATAAATTCATACTTATGAATTGAGGCGTCTTCAGGACTTTTAGAAAGTCTTCAATATACGATACGTGATCATCCAAATCTGACGGATCAGTAAAGTAACCCAGGTTAATCAGAGGGGGATCGTGTGGGTTATTACTTCGTAGCTTTATGGAACCTCTAGATTTTGGATGTAACTGGCAGATATGAGTATTTATGACTTCCATATTATCACTGGCATGTAGTACTGCTTCGCAAATTTCATCATTCATTTTGAAGATATGCGAGCACATTATCGTAGGCAGAAGGGAATTTAGAGGTAGTAGGAAGAGGTTAGCTTGATAGTCCGGGTATAACTGACTCCTATTAAGAGCTACGTGACCATTAAGCATAGGACCAGGGAAGCCAAAACTTTCAACAATAGGATTACTTTTACCGATACTCGACGATTCGTCTCTTTTGCCGGTTAGAACATGATTCGTCACAATATGATCCAATAAGTTTTGCCCTACATTCGGCACGTCTAACACTACAGATATATTCATTTTCGTGAGATGATTTTTCGGCCCTACACCAGACAACATTAACAGTTGAGGACTGTTAATAGCGCCTGCTGATAAAATTACCTCTTTAGAGGCCATCAAACGAACAACATTTCCACAGGGAAGTTTCACCTTCACGCCAATTGCTTTTTTATTTTCATCAATGATCACACTATTTGCTAAAGATTTAATCAGAACATGTAAGTTAGGACGATCTTTGATAGGCCTAATGAAAGATACGGCCGTGCTTTGTCGAAGTCCGTTGTTTACTGTAAACTGAGCTGGTCCATATCCCACTTGTTCAAAACCGTTTACATCAGAAAGTATTTTGTGGCCGCTTTCTTTGAAAGCATCAAAGACTGGTTTCGTTTCTTTCTCAAACAAAGGTCGAGTTACTCCAAGGTATCCCTCAGTGCCATGTAATGTAGCTGTATTTCCTTGTAGTAACTCGCTATTGTTGAGAAATTCACTCTTCTTATAGTAGTAGGTCACGTTATCCCAGTCCCAACCCTCGTTACCCAGAGCGACCCAGTTTTCGAAATCTGCCTTGTTTCCTCTAACGTACACCATATAGTTGGCGTTACTGGAGCCTCCAACTGCTTTTCCCCTAGTTTCATAAATTCTCTTGTTCTTGTGGGCTTGAGCAGAGTATCCATCATTTTCCGAGGTGTAATTCCAGTCAGCTGTTGAAGTATCTACTAATGGGAAGAATCCTGGTGCCTGAAAAATGCGTAAGGTATGATTTGTAACATGTGAAGCGTACCAAGTTATTCAATTTTCCGTCAGGAAACTGACCAAAACCTAGATCAGGTTACAGAAAAGACAGGTAGAAGGTAGTAAACATAGTAATCTGGCGTATTATGAACTACAACTCCCAGGCATACGCCTAGGAGTGGGATCACAGAAGATTCCCCTTAGTCCTTTGCTGTGCAAATTCTGTGTGTAATCATAAACTTAAGATGCGTATGACAATTCGTTTCGATCGATGTTGAAGTTGAAACGAATTAAAATTCTCATTATTTGGTACTCTTGGGATCACGAAGCCAGAAGAATTCTGAAAACTGCAAATTACCACTTACATCTGCCGTAATAGGCGGGTAGTCTCCAGCTTCTATGAGTAGCACAGACCACTCGGACACCTCAGTGAGTCTGTTGGCGAGCACGCAGCCAGCGGACCCTGCGCCCACTATAATGAAGTCGAAACTCTGGCCGTCTGGAAGCAACATTTATAAAATTGTGTGACAGTGAAAAATTACTGCTTAATAACTAAAATTACAGCTTCCATCAGTAGGTAAGGAACACTCATGTAATTGGAACTGATTAAAAAGAATAATAGTGAACCGATATAGATTTTTCATGGAACCGTCTCTACCCAATTCTCCTATACTTAGTCTGGCCATAAATACTGTTACAGTTAAAAATAAGAAAGATATTACATTTGAATTTGGAATCTGTCATTTTTATACGATTGTTCATTGAGTTTTCTAATTTTGGCGTCAATACATTGTACAATATTTTGCGATATTAAAATGGAGTGGGGTGATAAAGAGAACCGAATCGCTGTGATTGCATTACACAAAGTTGGTATGGAGCCAAATGCAATTTTTAAAACTCTCCATACGCTTGGTATTAGTCAAATGTTTGTGTACCGGGCTATTAATAGGTACAATGAGACCTCCTCTGTTTGTGACAGAAAAAAATATGGCCGTCCACGTAGTGTTCGTACGAAAAAGGTGGTCAAAGCAGTAAGGGAAAGAATTCGAAGAAATCCTGTCCGAAAGCAAAAGATTTTATCTCGGGAGATGAAGATAGTACCCAGAACCATGTCGCGTATTTTAAAAGATTACTTAGGACTTGCAGCCTATAAGAGACGCACTGGTCATTTTTTAACTGATAATTTAAAAAAGAATAGGGTGGTAAAATCGAAACAACTACTGAAGCGGTACGCAAAGGGAGGTCACAGAAAAATGTTGTTTACGGATGAGAAAATCTTTACAATTGAGCAACATTTTAACAAACAAAATGACCGTATTTGTGCTCAAAGCTCTAAGGAAGCTTCTCAATTAGTCGACAGAGTGCAACGTGGGCATTATCCGACTTCAGTGATGGTTTGGTGGGGTGTTAGCTATGAAGGAGTGACTGAGCCATATTTTTGTGAAAAAGGTATCAAAACATCGGCACAAGTGTATCAAAATACCATTCTTGAGAAGGTAGTTAAGCCCCTGTTCAATAACCAAGTATGGTCCTTCCAACAAGACTCGGCGCCAGGTCATAAAGCTCGGTCCACGCAGTCTTGGTTGGAAGTGAACGTTTCGGACTTCATCAGAGCTGAAGACTGGCCGTCGTCTAGTCCTGATTTTAATCCGCTGGATTATGATTTATGGTCAGTTTTAGAGAGTATGGCTTGCTTTAAACGCCATGATAATGTAGCGATCAGTATCGCTACTGTTATTTAAAAACTATGCTATGTTGTTTTTAGTGTTCTGTCACCTTTTTTATCACATAGCAAAATTTTTTTGTTTTGACAATTGACAACAACATTTTTATATAGAGCATGTGAACTGTGACCTTTGTAGGCACAGTATTTTACTCGACAGCATCAAAAGATGTTCTGTCACCTTTTTATCACATATTAGCTCAATTTTTTAGTTTGGACAATTGACAACAACATTTTTATAAAGAGCATGTGAACTGTGACCTTTGTAGGCACAATGTTCTTATTTGGTACCATGTGACAATAAGTCAGGTATCAATTATGAACTTTACAGTAGTACACTGAGACGTCAGTAATATAGAATTTTTGCAATAGTACACCGGGGGACCAGGTTACTATTCATGAATCATGGACAATACTTGTAAATAGTAGAATAGACAAGGATTTTTCTTAGATATAAGGAATAGATTAGGTATCAATTTTAGTATTAGAATAGAATTAGGGGGATACCGTTCGATAGGCTGATCACCTATCTTACGGAGTACCATCAGCTTAGTAAGTTTGTAACTTGAGTTACATTTCGGATTGACTGCTTCGGCTGGTTTTAACTAATGTAGCTTGCATATCCATAGATAAATATGATGCCTTTTTTTTTAATTATTCACAGCTCCATAAAGGGGATCTTAATAAAACACAGCCTTGATAGCATTTAGGAGGAGTTTTTTTTTATTTAGAAGTTTATTTTATTTAGATATTTTTTTTTCATGGTTTCCGCGGCTGTTCACGGATAACCACGGTTATCCGTCTTTTGCCGTGAAGGGAGGTATTGTAGCGATCAGTATCGCTACTGTTATTTAAAAATCTTCTTATAGTATCCTTCATGCATTCCAATGTAAGGTTTCACAGTTTTCCAATGACGATTCCGCGAAGCAACACAACTACGTAGAATTCTGAGAACAATAACACTTATTTATAACATCACAATATTCACTGTTCTTAGTTTGCTCTTTCTTTTCAATATGATTGTTACCTGCTTGAGTTTATGTCCTGTTTTTAGTAATTTTGTATACTGAATTCCGAAGTCGGTTTGTTTACTTTATTTTCTGGGGTCGAGCGAGAGTAGATCGTGGATTTGACGGATGACACTGACAGCCACGTTTCGCAAGACATCGACTGTTCTAATTGCAAACCATAAAGGCTAAGTGTCGTACCGCAAAATACTATCTGCTCTCCAAGCGAATCTATTCGATGTTTTTAATCGTCTTTGTTTTTCATATTTTATTTTAAGAAAGCATTTCAGCAGTGTTTTCCTTAATGCTAGTTTAGCATTTGTTTTATAATGTAAAACAAATTGGTTTCGGACACTATTCTTAAGTATTTTTTATGTTGTAAACTTATTCAAAAGAAAACTTAATCGATTACCGCATCGACTGAGTGATTGAAAGCGAAACATTTTTTTACTCGACGGAGGGACATCCCACCACTATTGAGATGAGTTGACAGGAGTCGAAATGGAGATTTGGAAGAGGGCTTACACTTCCGGACATCGGCTGAAGAACACCTCTTTCTACTGAAGATCGAAGAAAGGACGCTCCGAGGAACGCAGGCGTGATCTCGCCCGAGCAGGGCTGAGCGACATCCACAACCTAGTTTCTGAGACGACCTTTGGAGAACCTGAGGAGGCGTGATGAGACATCCCGTTGTCTAGGTTGTATTTTTATTCCCGAGGATCACCGTCATGGAGCATCCTTCTTGACGATCAGCCCGCCATTAGCCTGCTGTTCAGGACGTCGTGGAGCGCCCAGCGCCCGACGTCATTTCCACGTGCGTGTCCATTGACCGCATGCTCACTCTATCTGCGAGGAGCTTACCATCGGCGCGTGCTTTGACCCGCCGATTTATCATCACCGTCAAAAGTGAATCTCACGTGAGTAAAGCGATCGATCGATTTTTATTTGCGTAAAATGGCCATTAGTGTAATATCTGTGCGCGTTCGGAACCTTTCGTATCCACGCTTACAAAGTTCTTGAAGAACTTTGAACCGTATCTTTGTAACTAGAATATTTGTAACCTACATTCAACCTATATCATGATTTTTGCTAAATATAACCTTCATTATTAACTTCAAAACTTTTGTTTCTTTTGTGAGCTAAAACCCATATGTAAGCCGGCCGAACAGCAAGAGGACCCTTGAACTAAATGTTCAATGGCTCTCCGCTGAACCCTATCTAGGTAACCTTTTTTATCTACTTAACTAAGTAATTCCTTTTTTTTACTTTTCGTAGCAGTGCGGAGAAAATCTATTTTTCACCCTCACTTTTTCCTCTTTCGAGGTAAAAGTCCTTTTTTTTTATTTTTTTTTTCGCACGCTACAATAATTTGGAGTCCCTAAAACAATCCATACGATTGGCAGTGAAGAATTTTCCCATGGAAAGAGTGCGTGCTTCTATTGATAACTGGCCTAAACGTTTAAAGGACTGTATTGCAGCCAATGGAGACCACTTCGAATAAGCTTTTATATTTTAAATTGTTTTATATTTATGTATTAAACTAACACACTGTAAAAGTAATAAATATTATTTGCAATAAAAAAATAATTTTTTTATTCGTGACAATATTTATGGCAAGACTAGGTATAAAATAATAATAAAAAAATCGTTGTCTGTAAAGTCAGTTTACGGACGATAGTTTAACGTGACAACATACGTCCGCGCGCGAGCTCCGAGGAATAATGATTGAAGCAACACGGTCGGGCGCGGCGCACACCCGCCCGCTTCCTCAGCCACCGCGCGTGGTTGTAACGGGACAATGAGTCGAGTCTTTTTCGTGCATGCAGCCGGCGTTCATCGATTTATTAGACGTTGTCACGTCAAAATATAGCTTACCAATCACAGCAGCAGGCTTGGGATAGAAGTTCGAGGTGGCCGTGTAAGGAGACAAGCCACCAAACAGGATCTGTAGTGCTTGGACTATCGACATGATAAGTTGAACAGTCATCTTCGATTTAATTCAACCCTGAAATTCATGAAAACGGACATCAATATCATCATCAGTCTGCGTCAAATATAACAGCTTTATAGCCTGGGATATTTAAGGCGAAGGCGACTGATTTTTAGGGTTCCTTACCTCAAAAGGAAAAACGGAAGGCTTATAGGATCACTTTGTTGTCCGTCTGTCCGTCTGTCAAGATCTGTATTTCGAGAACGCGTGAAGGTATCGAGTTGAAATTAAAACCATACGCAGACCCATAGTCTCTTGCTGCAGAGAGAAAAAACAAACTTCTCAGTTTTCATAAAATAAAACCGGACAAGTGCGAGTCAGACACGCCCACCGAGGGTTCCGTACAAACTAGTAGATAAAAGGGGGAAATCACATTTTTTTTATATTTTCCTTCATAAACCGAAAAATATACATCGTGAAAATAATTAATAACCTGTTTCAGCTTATGCTACTGAAGTTCTTTCATCTGATACCCCACATGATACGGTTAATCCACTTTAAAATTTGGACTTTCATCCCTTGCATAAAGACACTATTTTTTTGTGATTAAATAAAAAAAAACAGTTTTCGGATTTTTTCCTATATATGTACTCTAACACGATACTTCTTGCCAAATTTCATTGTTCTTGGTCAACGGGAAGTACCCCATAAGTTTTGATTCCCTTGTGAGTGTCGAAATGTGCGTTTTTTACGATCTATTTGGCTGTAACTTTTTTTTAACTTACAACTTTACTTTTCTTTCTGCAGCAAGATACTATGGATCTGCATATAATGTTTTAATTTAAACTCGATACCTTCACGCGTTCCCGAGATAAAGGTCTTGACACCCGACGGACGGACAGACCGACAGACAGACAACAAAGTGATCCTATAAGGGTTCCGTTTTTTCCTATTGAGGTACGGTACCCTAGAAAACCAGCCGAATATGTCGCAAAAAAACGCATATTTTGACACTCGCAAGGGAATCAAACCTATACTATTAGCTTAGCTATTAGCAAGAAGCATTGTCATATTATATGTAGTAGACATAAATAAAGGTACAAGTCCGAAAACTGTACATTTTTAATTAAATCACAAGAAAATTGGATCTTTATCCAAGGATGGCCCAAAGTTCAAAGTGCCTTATCCATATCATGTGAGCTATCATGTGAAAGCGCTTCATTAGCACAAGCTAAAACAGGTTTTTAAATATTTTTAAGATGTATATTTTTCGGTTCAAAAAGGAAAATATAAAAATATATTATTTCCCCCTTTTATCTACTAGTTTGTACGGAACTAGTTTTTATCTACGAGTCTGATTCGCACTTATCCGGGTTTTTAGGGTTCCGTAGCCAAATGGCAAAAAACGGAATCCTTATGGATTCGTCATGTCTGTCTATCTGTCTGTCCGTCCGTATGTCACAGCCACTTTTTCCGAAACTTCTAAGAACTATACTGTTGAAACTTGGTAAGTAGATGTATTCTGTGAACCGCATTAAGATTTTCACACAAAAATAGAAAAAAAAACAATAAATTTTGGGGGTTCCCCATACTTAGACCTGAAACTAAAATATATTTTTTTCATCAAACCCATACTTGTGGGGTATCTATGGATAGGTCTTCAACAATGATACTGAGGTTTTCAATATCACTTTTTTTAAACTGAATAGTTTGCGCGAGAGACACTTCCAAAGTGGTAAAATGTGTCCCCTCCTGTAACTTCTAAAATAAGAGAATGATAAAACTAAAAAAAATATATGATGTACATTACCATGCAAACTTCCACCGAAAATTGGTTTGAACGAGATCTAGTAAGTAGGTTTTTTAATATGTCATTAATTGTAAGCCGCAATTTACCTTTCATTCAATCAACTCAAATAAAATAAAAATAAAAACATAAACATAAACCTTATGCATAAGCCGTGAACCATTATTTTCTAATAATAAATCTGTAATAAGTGCCTAAGTAAATAATAATTATAATTCGCGCGGGGCTTACAATACTAAATCCTAATTAATAATTAATTATCTAATTACTACCCCACACGATGAAGTAGATAAATGAACGTGACTTGCTGTTCACTTTTCTACATATTTGATGATATTTTACCAATTATTTTGTTATAAATACCAAAGTACTGCATCGATGTTGATAAAATTTATATGGGACCACCTCTGAATCAAAATCAATACAATTGGCTGAGTAATCGGTGAACAAACATACAAAAAAAAACATACAGATCGAATTGATAACCTCCTTCTTTTTGGAAGTCGGTTAAAAATTCATACCCACTTCACGTGTAGGGGAGGTAACCAAAAAAAAATATTCCACGACTTTATTGGTATAATTAAAATTACACTAACAAAGTAAAAGACACTAAAATATACTTTAATAAACGTAAAAATAATATTAAAAATACGATGTATACAGAGATTATTGTTATCGCTGAATTAAAATTAATCAATTAAGGGGATTTTTTTGTATAATTAATTAATATAAGCAAGTGGTTAGAATTTAATTTAAATGTAATTACCATATTAACAATAACTTTACTCATAATTATTTTTCAAGTGTCAAGACCTTTATCTCGGGAACGCATGAAGGCATCGAGTTGAAATTAAAACCATATACGCAGACCCATAGTATCTTGCTGCAGAAAGAAAAGTAAAGTTTTTGAGTTTTCGTAAAAAAAAGTTACAGCCGAATATATCGTAAAAAACACACATTTCGACACTCACAAGGGAATCAAAACTTATGGGGTACTTCCCGTTGACCAAGAACAATGAAATTGAAGAATCATTGTGTCAGAGTACACACCTAAAGGAGATAATCCGAAAACAATCAACAAACAAACAATCCGCGAAAAATTAGATCACAACATAGACATAAGCTCGTTGTACCAAAATCAACTCTTGTAATGCACAGTTCTGGCCCTAACTCGATGGCGGTAAAGATATATAATAAGTTACCAAATGAATTAAAGGATCTAGATACAGAAAATAGCTTTGTCGTGAATCTGAAAACATATCTGGAAGCCAATTGTTATTACACTCTTGACGAATTTTTTAAGGATACATTTGCAAAGATCAAAATAGAGCGCTCCGAACCTCATGTTGCCATGCCCTTATAGGGCCATATGTATTTTCATTGTGATATTTATATAGACATTTGTAATGTACATATGACGCAATAAATATATGAGTATGAGTATGAGTATGAAACTGGACATTTTTAATTTAATCACAAAAAAATCTTGTAAAAAGTGTCTTTATGCAAGGAATGAAGGTCCAAATTTTAAAGTGAATTAACCGTATCATGTGGGGTATCATATGAAAGAGCTTCACTAGCATAAGCTAAAACACGTTTTTAAATATTTTTACGATGTATATTTTTCGGTTTATGAAAGAAAATATAAAAAATATATGATTTCCCCCTTTATCTACTAGTTTATACGGAACTCTCGATGGGCGAGTCTGACTCGCACTTGTCTGGTTTTTTAAACTTATTAATAATAATTGTCACTTATTCCGAGAAACGTATATACACTATTGGCATAAGAATGGTGTAAGTACAGATATATATAAGTATAATTATATACTAACACCTTAGACCACAAACTGATGCTTTAATTTGGGTTGTTTCCTCACTAGGGAACTCCACAACGGCTTGTACATAACATAGACATGAAATTTTGGATGGATTTCGATAACCACAGATGGTGTGGCTCAGTTGGTAGTATGTCTGCCTGCTGGGCTGTAGGTCGTGGGTTCGATCCCCACCCAGGGCAAACATTTGTGTGATGAGCATGGATGTTTGTTCTGTGTCTGGGTGTTTCTATGTATCATATGTATATATTTACAAACAAAAAGAACATAATGTACCTATTCTATCAGCCGTCTAGTTCCATAGTACAAGCTTTGCTTAGTTTGAGCTAGATGGTGTTGTGTGAAATGTTCACAAATGTTTAATTTAATTTTTAATTAATTTCATTTCATTATGTTAGTTTTCAGTCATTTTGGGCACTTTTTAATGTAATAATAATAACTTATGAGTACGTAAAAAGTAGCAACTGTGAATACCTATTCTCTTTATTTGAGTCAAGTGAAAAGTCATAACAATTTAACATAATTAATTCCTTTTAATACTTTTTTTTAAATTTCCGTACAGGAATATTGGAAAGTTAAATAAAATGGTAAAGTGTATAATATTTTTTATCTGTCCCACAAACCTCCATAAAATCGTCGGGTAAACTCATTCCCAGTTTCCTGAGGCATGATTAAGTTATTCTTGACAAAGGCAATATGGCTAAACTCCATTAGCCTGCCCGTAGCGCGAATAAAAGCAATCAAATTGACAATAAGTTGAATTAAGAATTTCGACCTAAACTCCATACATTTCGACTCAAATCAATTTTGAAATATTTTCATACATATTTTTTATGGAAGATGGCCTCTTAACGTTATATCCTCTTTGTAATATAGCTTGAAATTATTGACCGCGAGTGAAGTAAATAAAGGTATCTACATCAACTGGCAAAATTTTCTTTCTTCTGTTTGGATGCTTGTTGGTACTCGTGTAGAGCTCGTATTTTTCAACTAATTTTGACGAATCTTGGTATGGCTGTACAAATTTACAAAATACATTTCCCCCAAAAGTGGGGAATTCTAAGCTAAAGAAAATTGAACAAAATCCGTTAAGAGGTTGTCGAGACAAAAGATAGTGAATTCTCGGTTAAAAAGAAGAGCGAAGTTTGCTATACGGCCATTTGTTGACCGATTTCGAAAATGTTTGACACAAACATTTCAGATGTTTTTGGCACGATTACTTTTTGACCGATTTTTCTCATATTCAAAATTCTGGTTCAGAATTGAGTTCAAAATATTTCCACCCATTATCAAAATGTCCAGTAAATTACGCTGCAACAAAGATCCCACCTATTTGAAGGATACCTCATCAAAGATTGCAGACGGCAAAAAATTAATGAAATTGTAGAACTTGAATAACAAGTTTCATTAAAATTTGTTGATAAATCCAACCTTTACTTTTTGACTGGCCTTGTGGCTCAGTTGGTAGTGTGTTTACGTCTACCTGCTGAACTGAAAGGTCGTGGGTTCAATCCCCACCCAGGGCAAACATTTGTGTGATGAGCATGGATGTTTGTTCTGTGTCTGGGTGTTTCTATGTATCATATGTATATATTTACAAAAAAAAAGTATATATGTATTCTATCAGCCATCTAGTTCCATAGTACAAGCTTTGCTTAGTTTGGGCTAGATGGTGTTGTGTGAAATGTCCACAAATATTTACACGCGTAAACAAATCAACGAACATCCAAACGCACGTAAGCAAATTATGGCTATTGTCTATTGATGCACCATATCGCTCGTCCAGCCAGTAACGGGTTAAACAGCAACTTTTATTTACACAAGTATAGCTAAAAGAAAAACAAAATACCCGACTGCAGAAAAGCAGTTTTTGGAGTCTAACTTACGATTTCGTTACGCTTGATATGCTGTTGAGTGTTCGTTTTTGTGAGAACGTATGCATGCGTAAAATAGCTGTAAAAGATTATAAATACACATTCTTTAGAATAATTCTAGTAAAACCACTTGTTTATTACGAAAAAACGCATTTTTAGGGTTCCCTTTAACATTTAACATTTCGACACTCACAAGGGAATCAAAACCTATGGGGTACTTCCCGTTGACCTAGAACTATGAAATTTGGCAAGAACCATAATGTTATAGTAAACATCTAGAAAAATATCCGAAAACTGGATTATTATATATCACAATAAAATAGTGTCTTTATGCAAGGGACGAGGGTCCAAATTTTAAAGTGAATTAACCGTATCATGTGGGCTATCATATGAAAGAGCTTCATTAACACAAGCTAAAACAGGTTTTTATTTATTTTTACGATTTATAATTTTGTATTTATGAAGGAAAATATTAAAAAAAAACCTTTACTTATAGGGTACACAAACAGTGTACGTACAAACTATCTACTAGTTTGTATGGAACCCTCGGTGGGCGACTCTGACTCGCACTTGTCCGGTTTTTATATTATTTTTGCGAGAAATGTATTATTAAAAATACAAAAAATATATATGAAACTATGAGTTGAAATTGAAATTTCAATTATGAAAAAAAAAACGATTTTGTCATTTATGTATGATATAACAGTGTCAGTAACAAACTTAAAGTGCTTCTATAGTTACAACAAACGTATAAAAATAGAAACTAGAAAAATATATTAAAACAACACAATGTAATTACAAGCATAAGCTTAGAAAACTCAAAAAACCCAGCTGAACCGATTTTGATGAAACATAGCTAAGAACACTCCCGACTCATTCACCTTTCGAACAAAAAATTAAATCAAACCGATTCATCCGTTCGGGAGCTACGCTGCCAGACAGACACACACACACACACACATACGTCAAACTTAAAACACCCCGTAGTTTTTGGGTTGGGGGTTAAAAATAATATAATGTACCAACATGCAACTTACCTAAAATTGTTTATTATTATTTTAACAAAAATAGCAACACCAGTCCACTCAAAAGATATGAATATGTAAACGTCTAAATTGATACTAAATATAATATTCCAAATGGGTAATAAACTAGGCAGCTTAAAGAACTTGTTCCTCACGTAAGTAAACTACGCGATATCTAACACAAATAGTACAGGCTGTTTAATTGTTTGCTACACACATTTAATGCAGACTCTATTCACTTCCATAACAACGTTCATTAGAAATAACTCGATGATTGTTTTATATATATTTACCTAACTGCTGATACTTTATTTATTGCAGCGATGAATATACTTAAAAATTCTACCAAATACTGAGGTGAATCGTTGTAAAAAAACTTCCGACAGTTCACCCAAGTGGTGAAAGGTGAGTAAGAACCGGATTCATTCACTCAGGAGGTGAAAGGTGAGTAAGAATCGGATTCATTCACTCAAGAGGTGAAAGGCGAGTAAGAACCGGATTCATTCACTCAGGAGGTGAAAGGTGAGTAAGAACTGGATTCATTCATTCAGGAGATGAAAGGTGAGCAAGAACCGGATTCATTCGCTCAGGAGGTGAAAGGTGAGTAAGAACCGAATTCATTCACTCAGGAGGTGAAAGGTGAGTAAGAACCGGATTCATTCGTGGCTGGAGCAATATTAGTTCAGGGACTTCCTCCATTCCAAAGAATATTATTTTCTTGGATTAATTCTTATAATAGTGATTCAGAATTTCAGATTAATGACTAAGTATGTGAAATATTCATTTACCATTGCTGGAAAAATTGCCTATGTCCAGATACATAACTGTCTCTAAACCATTTTTTTTAAGGATCTGTTCAGTCGTTTAATCGTGAAAAGGTAGAAAATAAAAAAGAGACAGATGGAGGTCTTTTTCAGGGTTCCGTACCTCAAAAGAAAAAAACGGAACCCTTATAGGATCACTTTGTTGTCAAAAAATATAGGAAAAAATCCGAAAACTGAACATTTCTAATTTAATCACAAAAATATAGTGTCTTTTTGCAAGGAATGAGGGTCCAAATTTTAAAGTTCTTTAACCGTATCATGTGGGGTATCATGAAAGAGCTTTATTAGCATAAGCTAAAACAGGTTTTTAAATATTTTTAAGATGTATATTTTTCGGTTTATGAAGGAAAATATAAAAAATATATGATTTCCCCCAATTTTTCTATCTACTAGTTTGTACGGAACCCTCGGAGTCTAACTTCGCAGTTGTCCGTTTTTTTTTGCTCACTCGCACAGTTATAAAATGGTCCGAGTGAGCGAAACAAACAGGTCATCCAGCAATTTTTTTTTAATTCTTTACAGGGTGTATGTTGGGTTTCACCTTCTCACGTACAAGATTAATCGGAAATTACGACCTGTACGCAGCGTACAGCTCCTAATTTGCAACCAAACTTCATCCTTCGTTTCGGAATCCTTCCTTTTTTCAATGTTCATCTTGAGGCCCGCCTGTTGAAATACTCGATTTAGGGATTCAAGCATCATGCTGAGGTCTTCCATCGATTTCGCTTAGATCTTAGATTCACTGTGTTTGGATCATGTTATATTTTATTTTATTAAAAATAAAATTTATTACTAGTGTTCGCATCACCATAGGTACATTACATGACGTCATGCCTCAAAAACTTAACCTTTAAAGGCAATGTCCTGATTGAGTTTTTTTTTATTACTAATAATTTATTACCCGACTACGACGAAGCAAAAGTATGTATCTGGTTATAACTTCTAAACTACACATAATCTGAGAAAAATGAGGTGTCGTTGGAAGCGCCTTGTTCGTCCGCTGGTTTATAGACTGGGAGAAGTATCATTAAATTGAATTGTTATTCCTGTCGGGGGCACGAAGTCAAGAAAATATATTTTTTTCGACCATCTCGTCATGTGTAGGATCATTGATCAGGGATTTTAAAATGAAGGTAGGACTACTTACGCGAAAAATTTTTGGTTGTTTCAAATTTGTTGTTAGTATGAAGCTTTTTTGCTCGTATTGGTGAGCTTTTACCATTTTCATGGTACAGCTATGCAAAAAAGAGCTAGTGATAATGTGGAAAGTTTTACGAGTTTTGGAAAGTAATAAACATTTTATAAAGAAACTGAGTTTCTGAAATTTTTAAGAGTATTTACTAATTTTTAGTAAAAATAAGCTTTCTAGGTCGTACCTATTTCAAAGAATCCCCAGCATTTTTGTGGTATTATATTTTTTTTAGTTAGTATAAATAATAGACATAGTAGTTAGTATTACACTTTTTTGCCCCCGGCATTTTCATTTGTGCTGTTAATGTTCAGAATGACATTTCTGGGGTTTAATTATTCCTTTTTGCAAAAAAAAAAAAATACTTGCCCACTAAATTATTAACTAAAGTAAACGCAAACCCTGGATTTTACCTTACCCGTGCCACTACCCCCTCCCCCTTCCCCTCCTTGCAAAGCAATCCTCAATTAAAGTGCTGTTGGGAACTTTTGATTAAAATTGTATTTCCTCCGAGGACGAAATTAGCTGTGGCTCGATTTACTGACCGATTTTGATATTTGTTATAAAAGTTTGGTACACAATTCTAAACAAAAAAAATTAATCATGAGCAAAATTGGTCAAGAGTTTATCGGGACAAAAGGTTGTGAAATCTCGGTAATATTGTGTAAATCAAATGGATACTCACCAAAAATTATTGAATCCAGTAAAAAAAATGTGTTGTCTTTTCAAGTCGGTTTACGGACGATAGTTTAACGTGACAACATCATAACAAAACATTGATGAAATGATGATGATGATGATGTAACGGGACAATGAGTCTTTATTAGACGTTGTCACGTCAATAAGATTTGTGATATACAAACGGATTTATTTTACTAGACCAGGGTTTCTCAAAGTGAGGTACGCAAGCCCCTAGGGGTTCGCCATTCAACGGTAGGGGGTTCGTGACAAGATTTATGTAATGGTGGCTTGATGACTAGCAGGCACGACGAATTAAGTCGCACGCGTGCACCATGTGTGCCCATGGTGGACTGCGACTGAAATCGCACGCCGAAAAAATTTGCAAGTAATTCAACGTCTACTCAAATTGCGTCTAGTTCTGCTGAATTATTTTCTTCAACAGTCAATTTTATTATTTTCTGTGGGGGGGGGGGGGAGGGGGGGATTAGTTCAGGGGTTAGCTGTAATCTGGAAACTTTAACAGGGGTTCCGTGGAGCCAAAAGTTTGAGAAACCCTGTTATAATTTAATAACCCGCTGATTCTCAAGACTCAGTCTCGGAAGCTTTGAACGACAGCCCGTCGTTCTACTGACTTGGCAATCTATAGGTTAGTTAATCACAAACAAGTATAAGTTTAAAAAACTCAAAAACCCCCGACAAAAATAAACGGCCGAATCGATTATAAACACTCTCGATGAAATCCTCTTTCAAACAAAAAAATAGATCAAAATCGGTCTATCCGTTGGAGAGCTAAGATTCCACAATAGATTCACAGACATACAGATACACAGATACACATGTCAAATTACAGAGTCTTTTTGGGTCGGGGATAAAAAATAAATAAGCTCACAAAATACTCTACGCACGACAATTTCCATTTGTGTTTTCCTTTCGCTTCTTATCCGAAGTAGCAATTAAGTAAACCAGTTTTGCGAACACGGTTCCAATTAGTTTTATTTTTATTTTTTCTACATTAAGTACCTGCCAGTCGCAATATCCTTTATGTAACCTTAGGAAACTGGGTCATTGCCCGTGGTCCGGTTCGGTTGTCCGGTCAACCGGACCACGGGAAAAGATTTTTTCATTTCCATGGTCCGATTAACCGGACCGTGGTCCGGTTAATTTTATATACATTTTTTTGTGATTCTAAGCGATCCGGCTGATACTAGGTTTAGCCAATATCATAAGTTAGGTTAGGGTTTTTTTTCGCAAAGTGATAAACTTAAAAAGGCCAATTAAATCCATTTTAAATCTTCCGTGGTCCGGTTGACCGGACAACCGAGCCGGACTACGTGAAATGAGGGAGGAAACTTAGCATTTTATAATTTGATAAGCCGCTTAGATTAAAACAGCTGCAGATCAACATGAGATAAACTAACATTTCATCAGTGCCGGCACTAGGCCACCACAGGGCGATGGGGGTGCGACCGTATAACGGCCTCGCGGTTCGAAGTGCCTCGAGCCTCAAGGAACGCGACGATATATATATAATTAATTGATTAATTAAATGCATTTTGTTTTTGATACTTGCTATTTTGTACTAAGGGTGTTCTAACCGACTTAAAAAAGGAGGTATTTGACTTGTACGTATGTAATATTGTTAGAATTGCACGTTGTGACCTCGAACGGTCACAACGTGCATGGAACACTATGTTATGTTTGGAAGTATCGCACATACCAGCTATATTTTGCTGGCCTTGTGGCTCAGTTGGTAGTATGTCTACCTGCTGAACTGTTAGGTCGCGGGTCCGATCCCCACCAGGGCAAACATTTGTGTGATGAGCATGGATGTTTGTTCTGTGTCTGGGTGTTTCTATGTACCATATGTATATATTTACAAAAAAAAGTATATATGTATTGTATCAGCCACCTAGTTCCATAGTACAAGCTTTGCTTAGTTTGGGCTAGAAGGTGTTGTTTGAAATGTCTATTATAAAATAAAATATTTTTTTTTATTAATTACAGCGCTGGCTTGGCTCAAATATTTCCCAAGACATTCATTGTGAGAATTTATATTTACACAGGCATTGTTATCATAACGAGAAGATAAATATTTTTATGGCTAAATTTCGTGTTTCTGTTAATTATATGTTTTCGCGCCGTTTTTATCACCCACAGATTTCATTATTCTAAAAATATAACTTTTGTTCAATGGCCAGAAAGTTCTTCTGTAAATTACCTACAGTATTAAGTTCTTCCGTAAATTACCTACAGTATATTTAAATAAGGTAATTAAAGTTAAGTAAGCATATTATTGATATGTACTAAAGACAATACAAAAATTACAACTTTAATGCGTATATTTTATCTGTAGGAAAACTACTTTAACACCAAACATATAAGTTAACCATCAAAACGACTGTTATTATCATTATAATCAGACAAAAATACTACAAATAATAGGCCAAGTGCGAGTCGGACTCGCGCACGAAGGGTTCCGTACTATCATCTATAATACTACAAAGTATATGTTATAAAGCTGTTGATTTTCCTATGAATAAATAAATAAATAAAGTTTAGTTCTGTTTATAAAATAACGAGAAATCAACGAAATTCCAAGTAGTAAATTGCAAACTTATAGGTAGGTTTTCGATACACATCCAGGCAGCATGACGACGCTTGCGCGAATACGCGCGGCGGTTATGGCTCGCTCCGTGATGTTACCTCCCCCGCTACCCGCGCGGCAGTTGCTTATCAACCGCCTCGAGCTCGCGCCACCACCACACCGCGGCGCGGCGCTCGCACCGCGTTTAGATGCACGGATTATTTTCATTTTGTGAGTTTTTATGTATTAGATTAGGTATTTATTTTTATCATCATCATCATCATCATCTCAGCCATAAGAAGTCCACTGCTGGACATAGGCCTCCTCCATGGATTTCCAAAAAGACCGATTGGAAGCGGCTTGCTCCGCCGTGACCGGGACCGCTACCGTAGCCCGGAATAGCGGAGCTGCCGGGGACTGGGGGCGTGGTTATTTTGTTAATCTTCATTAGGGGGTTTTGCCATTACTCGCCACGCTTGGCATGCTGGTTGGCGAGCGCAGTAGATGGCGTTTTCCGCAGAGGATGCTGCTGCCCATTTCTGGTAGTATTTCCCTTAGCCGGTTCTTACGGCACCCACCGGAAGAGAGGGGGAGGTACTATTCTAAGCCCCACGGCCAATTTATTTTTATAGTTAATATATTTCTAAATAGGTATTTACTTACAAATATTCAAGTTTCTACCTGTTAATTAAGATCGAGTAAAAATTGCTTAAAAATTACGTTTGTTGTATGGGAGCCCCCCTTTAATATTTACTTTATTGTTATTTAATTATTTATTTTGTTAGGTAATATACAAGTAAATATTCTGTGAAAATTTGAAGCGTCTTCCTGTTACCGTTTTTAATATTGAGCAAAAAAATACGAAAAAAACACGTTTATTGTATGGGGACCCCCCTTAGTTTTTTTTTTTTAATTTTTAGTATTTGTTGTTATAGCGGCAACGGAAATACATCATTTGTGAAAATTTCAGCTTTCTAGCTATCACGGTTTATAAGATACAGCCTGGAGACAGACAGACAGACAGCGAAGTCTTAGTAATAGGGTCCCGTTTTTACCCTTTGGTTACCGAACCTTAAGAACTAAGCAAAGCTTGTACTATGAAAATTAGATGGCTGAACATATATCCTTTTGTTTTGTAAATATATACTTATCATACATAGAACCACCCAACCAGACACAGAACAAACAAACATCCATGTTCATCACACAAATGTTTGCCCTGGGTGGGAATTGAACCCACGAACTAAAGCTCAGAAGGTAGACATACTACCACTGAGCCATGATCACGATGACATGTCCATGTAGTTCCTTAGTACAAGTTTTGCTATGTTTGGGCTAGATGGTGTTGTATGATATCTCCACTAATATTTATTTATTTAGTTATTATCGAATTTCGAGAGAGTTTATAAAAACTTTTAAAAAAGAATATATTTATTTTACCCAAGACTCTGTGAATAACATTGAATCTTTTCGAGTTCGAACCGCTCACACATGGAAATGTCAGGATATCGCTACTATTTCCAAAATAGCTCGTGACAAAGCAAAACTTCGTAAAAACCTACGTAAAACCTTTTTTTTTTTTTTATTCGAAGATATGCGCTTGACCGTCACCTCACCTGATGTTAAGTGACAGTTTCGGTCTACGATGGAGCGCGCTTGCCTAGAAGAAACCTATTCACTCGCGATTTGAAGACACCTAGATTATATCCAGTCGGAAAGACCCATTCAGGAAGCGCATTCCACAGTTTGGCAGTACGTATAATGAAAGTGGAGCCAAAGCGTTTCGTACGTGTTTTCGGAATATCAACCATATAACGATGTCGCTTTTTCATGCTTCTTGCAGTTCGATAGAAAAATGGGCATGGGGGAACGAGATCATGCAAAGCAGACGCACACTCACCGAAACGTATACGATAAAAAACCAACAAACTAGCTACTTTGCGACGATGCTCCAGACTTTGAAGCTTAGTCCAGACAAGGTAATCGTCACAAATGAGCCTCTTAGCACGCCTCTCAATGGTCTCTAACGCCTCGAGCTGGTACTTAGCAGATCCGTCCCAAAGGTGCGAACAGTACTCCATGCACGACCGAACTTGTGCTTGGTATAGCGTAAGCAGCTGTTCCGGCGTGAAGTACCGACGCACCTTCGAAAGGATACCCAGCTTTTTGGTAGCTAATTGTGCCTTAGACTCAATATAGGAGCCAAAGTTAAGGGTGGACGTCAGTGTTACGCCTAAGAGCTCGAGGTGGTCCTTAATCGGTATCGCAACATCCCGGAAAGTAGAAGCCAGCTGGAATGGGCTCCTTTTTGCAGAGAATAGACACGCCTGCGTTTTAGCAGCATTGAATTTGACTAGGTTGGCATCGCCCCACTCGGAGACTGCCTTAAGAGCCAAATTCAAGCGCTCGACCATTGCCTCTCTAAGAGCATGGGTTTAAGGTACACTGGCTCGCGCGCTGGATATGTAACTCTCAACAACGGTGTTGTCGTCTGCGTACCCAAAAATACCGGGTTTTAGCAGACCATTAATATGCAGCAAGAAAAGCGTAGCAGAAAGCACAGACCCCTGGGGAACACCAGCATTGATGGCCATTCGGTCAGACGAGCAGCCATCAATGACTACTCGTAGCGACCGGTCCCGCAGGAAGTCCGATATCACCTACCAAATATTCTAATGGATTTTGTTTATAATTTGTAAGTGAGTGCAACCTCTAAAGTCAACAAAAACGATCATTAAGTATCTTTGAATCTATTTTCAAACTGATTTGTTTATAATATGTATAGGTATTAAATTCTCTTGGGTATGTATTTGTTTGTTGTCATGCCCGTAAAGAGAAAAGTTCTAAGATATTTGGTTATGATGCCATTTTGGTGTCGGTCGTTGAATCGTCGTTATAGGTTTCAACTGTCAGTATTACTGTGTATTTATACTTAGCTTAGGTACGCTATGATACATGAAATGAAACCGACCAATTATAGATTTATCTTGTACAACAAGGCTTCTGTATGACTCCTTTTCCCCCTCGCCAACTTCGTACTTTTTGCTTTATTTTTACTGTAAGATTATAAAAAAAAACTAAGCTAATTACGCTCGCTTTGCGCGCGCACTAACTAAATAGTTGTTTTTATTTTATTTTTGTATTTTACATGAAAGTACCAAGAACTCGCTAACACAAGCAAATAATCAAATCACTACATGAAAATTGTTAAAAAAAACTAAAACATTCGCGCTTGCTTCGCTCGCGCATTATTACTGACCACCAAAATTTTACTGACCACCAAAAACCTAGGACTCTAACATAACTAAAACTAACTTTAAGACTTTAAAGTTTTCGCTCTTGCTTCACTCACGCTTTGTTGGTATTTTGTTTTAATTTAAGCCATGAAAGTGCTGTGGGCTCACTAAGTAATACGAGGAAAAAAAAATATTAAAAAAAATAGCCCCGTTTTATTCATGACTTGCGTCATGATTAAAAATAAATAAAGGTTACGCGCGAAAAGGCTACTTTTTACATGCTTTAGGTAACTTTTGACTAAGCCTTGCTGGCAGCACTGAGCCAAACGGGGAGAGGAGGAGTTTTGGCGGGAACGTCATAGTAACATGTTGTTGCTTTAATGTTGCATGTTGTTTGTTTTAATTTCCTAAACTTGTGTTATTTTGAACATTAATGTGATAAAAACGGTGGTGTTTTATTCACTACGAAAACACTTTCTTGTTGTATCAAGAAACTTGAAAAAGTCCTAATACTTGACACTGGCAAATGCTATATTGCGGGTACAAAAAAAAAAGAAGGGACAAGGCCCAGGGAAAAGGGAAGGGAGGGAGGGGTTTTGGCGGGAACGTCTTAGTAACGTGTTGTTGCTTTGTTTTATTTTCAGTTTGTGTTATTTTGAACATTAATGATATAAAAATGGTGGTGTTTTATTCATTAAATGTTCGATCAAGTGCGTGAGTGTGGGTGAAATAAAGCAGTAAAACGTGTGATTTTACGTTGTCGGCAAATCTCCATAGAGAGCAGCTTCTTGTAAAGTCGCTATCACTTTACTGAGGCAAGACTAAAATTTGAAAATGATTGTTTACGTGACTTAGACTGTGACTAGAACACTATAGAACTTGTATTGTTCAAGAAACTTAAAAATATTTCATTTCAATACTTGACACTGGCAAATCGCTAATCGCGGGGTCCAACACAAAAAAGAAGAAGAATAAAAAAGAAGGGAAAGTTAAATTAAAATTTTATTGCATTGCATTGCATCGCATTGTTGTTTGTAAATCGAAATATGTTCAATGATTACTGCTACAATTACGAAATGTTTTCAAATACCCAAAGATCCGACTAGATTTTCTTTGTGTGATATAAATAATCGGTGTTTTTGCATTTACAAACCGGTCTTTAACATTTTTTCAAAATGACGCACCTTGATGTAAGTAGTAATTTTACTTTTTCTGAAATAAAATTTTCAACAGTGTGGGACATTCTGTCGAAACTTCGCTTTGTCTAGGCTATTTACCAAGTTTTGCCATATTTTGTTTTATCTGTGTATTTTATTATGTCATTATTTAATAGTAATACCTCTGTTTACATAGTTTAGATTCGCTTCAATTCTTTTTTATAGCTACTTATTTTGCTATTTCTTATTATTTCAAACTCACTTACTTTCTGTAAGCTTATTTTTCCTTTAAATAATGTTATTCTCTGACTGGTGAATAAAAAAAGACCTGAAATCATTTTTAAATAGGTTTCTGCTCATTGTGCTTTTTTAAATTATTTCAGGTAAGCAACAGCAGTACAGATAGTAGTTCAGAGTCCACATCAGATTCTAGTAGCAGTGGCAGCTCTTCTTCCAGCTCAGGGTCAGGGTCCAGCAGCTCCGACTCAGAGTCATCCACTTCTGATACTCCAGCAACCACTGCACCACCGCCAAAATCACCAACAAAAACAGAGGAACCTAAAAAAAAAGATGAACCTAAACAAAGACGACCTTCAAAAGTTAAAATATTATCATCAAGTGAAGACGATGCACCAAAAACAGCCAGTCCGTTGCCACCTCGAAGAAGAGCCTCTGCTAAACCAAAAACAGCAGCCTCCGTCCTTTCCAAAGGCAAGACAGGAGCTCGAGTACTGGGTGGTGCTAAAACCCCCAAGCCAAATTCTAAAACAGTGCCTAAATCTAACAAATCTGATACCGGATCTCATAAAAAGAAAAGTATATTCTCTCCTGACAACAGTTCTGAATCAGACACAGAGAGTAAGTCATCAAAAAGCACAAAAGATTCCCCAAAAAGTAAACGAAGTTCTAATAAATCTAGTGAAGAAAAAGAATTAGGAACACCCATCCAATTAGACAATGACGACTCAAACTCAAAAGATTCTAATTCTAAAGACTCTAAAGTGTCTAAAGATTCCAAAGACTCAGTCCGTTCAAAAGATTCAAAAGACTCAGTCCGTTCAAAAGATTCTAAAGACTCTGTCCGTTCAAAAGATTCAAAAGACTCTATCCGTTCAAATCATTCAAAGGATTCCAAGTATTCGAAAGATTCAACTACTGCATCTAAAGCATCCACAGCTAACTCAAAAACGTCTACCAGTGTTTCAAAAACTTCAACAGTTCATTCTAAAGCATCTAGTTCTAAAACAAGCATAGTCTCAAACTCGAAATCATCGAGTTCTAAAGACAGTGGTAAACGGAAGAATGGTAACAGACCTAATGGGCCACCACCAAAGAGGTCTATTGATGATAAAAGTGCTTCATCATGTACTTCAAGTCAGTCATCTGTGGAGTCTGTCTCAGATTCAGATAGTGACAGCGAACCCACTCCTAAGAAGGAACCGGTCAAGACTGGGAAAACAAAACCTCCGTCGAATTCAAGTAAAGTAAGTTACTTTCAGATACATCTATGAAAGCTACTGAGCAATTGATTTAAAAACAAGATCCAATTAAATCCTTTATTTGTCTGTGAAACAAGGTGTATGTACTTAGGTATATATAGATACATATACATAGATCTTACATAAGTCAGAGAGCTCTAATTTCTAATTGGGAAGGTATACAGACAAGTTTATTCTAGATATTTTAACATAATTGGCTTATAAAAATGTATGTCACTGTCCACCAGTGGCGGACAATGCAAACAATATAGAAATTGTCCCCCCACTGGTGGACATTAGCACAATTTTTTTAAACACGTGTTGATGTCCACCAATGGGTGACACAGAAGCGGAGAACAACTGGAATCAACATAAAAAATTGAGGCTATTACAGACATAACACATAGAAACAAAAAGTATTATTGTAGATTCTATGTCCTTTCAATCTCTATAATCTGGAATGTCAATATAATTGTTGGCCTTGTGGCTCAGTTGGTAGTATGTCTGCCTGCTGAGCTGTAGGTTGTGAGTTTGTTCCTCACCCAGGGCAAACATTAGTGCGATGAACATGGATGTTTGTTCTGTGTCTAGGTGTTTCTATGTATCATTGTATATATTTAAAAAAAAAGTATGTATTCTATCAGCCATTTAGCTCCATAGTACAAGTTTTGCTTAGTTTGGGCTAGATGGTGTTGTGGGAATTGTCCACAAATATTTATTTAAATATAATTGTATATCTGTGCATAGTGTGCATGTCTAATATAATATCATAAGTAAAATGTTTAAATAAAAAGTACGGGTCACTCACGTCTATTTTGAGCTGAATTATCCGACTATAGTTTCAACCGTATTAGGCGGTCTTTTTCAAAGGAGCAGTGCACAGTTTACTCTCAGTCGGTGACGCGCTTTTGAAAAAGACCGCCGAATGCGGTTCAAACTATAGTCGGATATTTCGGCTCAAAATAGACGTGAGTGACCCGTAGTTTTTATTTAAAAATGTGTGAAAGAAACGTTAGTTTCCATAGTAAAATAAAAAGATTTAAAAATAAAATAGAATATTAATCATATAGATGCCACCTGGAGATGGAAATAGCTTATAGACGTACTTAACATCATCATCGCCTTTTTCATAAATATATGCGGGTGAAGCCGTAGGGCGCTGCTAGTTTATAAATTGTTGATTATTGTGAATATATGTTTTAGGCATTTTCCTACCATTCCAAATTCCATACAAACAGATTTATTTTTACTAGACTAAAGACCACACACTGTCAAGTGCAGCAAAAGTAGTCTTATGTAATAAATGAATGGCCCCTAACTACGTAGGTACGTTGCGCAGTGGGCGTGGTTTGAGTGTCCATATTTTTTGTTAGCTCAGGATAATTAGGTCAAATATTAACCACCTATTTTGTTTGATTATTTCAAACGAGAATAGAGTACTGAACATCCTGTAACAATACTGCTAGTGTTAAAACAGTCATCCTGTACAAGTGGCGGGACTAACGCTGGATGCAAGTAGCTTCAAACCGATTTTTGTGGTATTACATAGGGGTGGCCTACTACCAGCAGTGGACTTGTGGTTTAGATGATGATGAAAAACAATATACTTATCAAAGGGTTATCATTATTCCAGGAGACGACAGGTAAAAGCGGTGACTCCGGTGACTCTCACGGCACTATAACGCGCAAGTTGACGCGGTCGTTGTCTGCGCGCGTCTCCCGGATGGCCACCGCCACAAGAACCACGCATACAGACACGGACTCAGAGGTGGAAGATAAGCCGAGTGCGAACCATCTTGATAGCAAGAGGTAAATTAAATAGCAATCAATCAATAACGCTTTATCGACACCACAAACAAATAATAGTTAACAAAATAAACACTTAAAAAAACATAAAAATCTGTCTTGCCGCTATAAGCGACCTCTTCCAGACAACCTTAAAATGTGTGATAATTATAGTTTAAAAAACTGAGAATGCCTACTTCAAAATACGCAATTTATTTACTTGAATGATATTTTTAGGGTTCCGTACCCAAAGGGTAAAAACGGGACCCTATTACTAAGACTTCGCTGTCTGTCTGTCTGTCTGTCTGTCTGTCTGTCTGTCTGTCTGTCTGTCTGTCTGTCTGTCTGTCTGTCTGTCTGTCTGTCTCCAGGCTGTATCTCATAAACCGTGATAGCTAGAAAGCTGAAATTTTCACAAATGATGTATTTCCGTTGCCGCTATAACAACAAATACTAAAAATTAAAATAAATTAAATATTAAGGGGGGTCCCCATACAATAAACGTGTTTTTTTCGTATTTTTTTGCTCAATATTAAAAACGGTAACAGGTAGACGCTTCAAATTTTCACAGAATACTTACTTGTATATTACCTTTCAAAATAAATAATTAAATAACTATAAAGTAAATATTAAAGGGGGGCTCCCATACAACAAACGTAATTTTTAAGCAATTTTTACTCGATCTTAATTAACAGGTAGAAACTTGAATATTTGTATGTAAATATTTAGAAATATATTAACTATAAAAATAAATACCTAATCTAATACATAAAAACTCACAAAATGAAAATAATCCGTGCATCTAAACGCGGTGCGAGCGCCGCGCCGCGGTGTGGTGGTGGCGCGAACGCGCGGGTAGCGGGGGAGGTAACATCACGGAGCGAGCCATAGCCGCGCGTATTCGCGCGAGCGTCGTCATGCTGCCCGGATGTGTATCGAAAACCTACCTATAAGTTTGCAATTTACTACTTGGAATTTCGTTGATTTCTCGTTATTTTATAAACAGAACTAAACTTTGTAGTATTATAGATGATAGTACGGAACCCTTCGTGCGCGAGTCCGACTCGCACTTGGCCGATTATTATTTTCAGTTATTTTGTTATAAAAACCAAAGTACTGAACCGATTTCAATAAAATTCATAATTCATAGGACCACCTCTGAGACCTACCACCTCACCTACCAAACAAAGAATCATCAAAGACAATTCAGAATTGGCAGAATAATCACTGAACAAACACAAAATTTAAATGTTAAAGTTTTATATTTAAATATAACCGGACAAGGCGAGTCAGACTCGCCCACTGAGGGTTCCGTATAAACTAGTAGATAAAAGGGTTTTTTTTTATATTTTCCTTCATAAATCGAAAAATATACATAATAAAAATATTTAAAAACCCGTTTTAGCTTGTGCTAATGAAGCTCTTTCATATGATACCCCACATGATACGGTTAAAGTACTTAAAAATTTGGACCCTCTTGCTTAAAGACCCTATATTTTGTGATTAAATTAAAAATGACCAGTTTTAGGATTTCTTCCTATATGTGTACTCTAACACAATGCTTCTTGCCAAATTTTAGAGTTCTAGGTCAACGGGAAGTACCCCATAGGTTTTGATTCCTCTGTGAGTGACGAAATCTGCGTTTTTTACGACATATTCGGCTGTAACTTTTTTTTACGAAAACTGAGAAATTTTATTTTTCTTTCTGCAGCAAGATACTATGGATCTGCGTATACGATTTTAATTTCAACTCGATACCTTCACGCGTTCCCGAGATAAAGGTCTTGACACCTGGACGGACGGACAGACGGACAGACAGACGGACAACAAAGTGATCCTATAAGGGTTCCGTTTTTTTCTTTTGAGGTACGGAACCCTAAAAACATACAGTCAAATTGAGATTTTTTTTCAAATTGTCATTCTTAATAATGCATGCAAAATTTAACTCAATTGGTAACCAGGAAGTATGTAATAATTTAATTTGTATGATTTTACTACAGACACCTACAAAAGTAAATAAAAGCTTGTAAAAATGTAAATAAAAATCCTTCCATTCTGTATATCGTCTGCAAAATCTGTGTATTGAACACAGCTAACTTACGAATAACCAACTTATGAACCTAAAAACCAATCACATTGCAGACCTGCATTTGTAAATTGGTAGAATATGCTCTGAATTTAGTGTGTACCGGCCCACTGCTGGGCAAAGACTTCCCTATTCTCTTTCCATCCTTTTTGGCTTGATGATAATTGTATCCAGGTTTTAGGAACTTTAGTAAACCACTGGAAAATTCAGAAACCAAGTTCCAGTTGTTACCATGGCCGGCCACCCATCGCCGATAGTAATTAATATGAATACAAAAATAAATAAATTAATAAATATTTGTGGACATTTCACACTAATATGAATAATATTGATAGTTTTAAAATAAGACGTATATCTGCCATTTAGAGGTATCAATACCTTGTATGAATTGAGACAGGCTATGCTAAAGTATCGTGTCTCAGTTGAATATTTTTTGACTGACCTGCATAAGCTTGTAAGCAGTCCATCCTGGTAAAAAATGATAGCGGTTACATATTTTAATTTTATATTGTACCGCAGCCAGAAATTTCTATCATCATAAATAATCGCATATGAACTTTCACAGTTCCACCCCACACAACAATTACTCCGTGTTTAATGAAAATAATATAAGATGCTTTTATGCCTAGAAGTGTTTAACTTCACCCAGTTTGGGAGCTAGTGCTGCAGTTTAATGTTTTGTACCATAATTATTGTAATAATAAACAACTTCAATTTGAATGGATTTACTAAACCAAGAACAATTGGTCTAGTTTCACCTGTTACCAAAGACGCTGCAAAGTATTCGAAATATCAGATCGCAAAATTATGTAAAATACATACATACACTATAGCTGATACTGCTTAAAAGAAGTAAACACTGAATCAAATATATCTGGTAGCTACAGTCTAGCAGTGGCATCAACCAATTGTAATAACAAAATAATAATATTCTATAACAGTTGGTTCCTGACAATAACTTGATCTTGCTAAGAGTACTTACAACTACTTAACTAGTAGTTACTTTAATACATCACTTTCAAAATATTAGTTGTCTTTGACTACACTATACAGTCATACTAAATATATCACATTGGCGTAACGTCACCATCACCACCAGGCGATAACAAACAAGTCTCTCATATATTTAATTGGGTTTCGAATTACGGTACAGTTGTTTAAAAGATATGTTTTACCTGTAAATAAAACATTTATTAAACATACTTACCTATTCGAAACCCAATACTTTCTATATCTGCCTGGTGGCCTAATTATATGAGATAACCAATGAATCCTAGTTGCGCCCAGCGCACTACCCAAAGAGTATTGTACTAAACAGGAATGTGGTGATGGTACACGTGGAGGGGAAGGAAGGGGCCGGAAGGGGCGGAGTCACTTCTGATTGGACGAGAAAACCGGAGGTGAACGAGCGGACCCGAATCACGGCACGACTATTTCGGATGTTAGTCAAGCACGCTACTCTCATATATTTAATTAGGTTTCGAATTACTGTACAGTTGTTTAATATGTTAGTTTTTAAAAGTTGTTTTCATATTTTGTATATATGACTGGCCTTGTAGCTCAGTTGGTAGTATGTCTGCCTGCTGAGCTGTAGGTTGTGGGTTCGATCCCCATCCTAGACAAACATATGTGTGATGAGCATGGATGTTTGTTCTGTGTCTGGGTGTTTGTATACAAGTATGTATTTACAAAAAAACAGTATTTATGTATTCTAAGCCATCTAGTTTCCATAGAACAAGCTCTGCTTATTTTGGGTTAGATGATTGTGTGAAAAGTCTAAAAATACCGATACCGATATTTATTTATTTAATTTATGCATTTTCAGTAAAGACTACAAGAAAAACATATTGAAGGGTCGCGGCGCAGTAGGCAGGTCTCCCATGAAGGCGCCGTCGTCGCCGCTCGAAGTCAAGCCGCCTGGGGAGAGGGAGTGTCCCGTCAGGGGCTGCGACTCTAGCGGACATTTAGGTATGGAACCTGTTAACTTAGCCCACACTTTGGAAATCACGTAATTGCAAGACTTAAACTTCGTAGTCCGCTGATCAATTCCGCACCAAGCCAACGTTTCCTCGCCTCGCGATTCTGTGAATAAAGACAACCTTATGCTGGGGGTTATAAAGAACATTTTAGCTTCGAAAACTAAAAAGATGGACCGCGCGCCCGCTGTCCACTCCACCCCATACAAACCCTCACTATTTAGTAACACATAACGCAATTGTAGCTTTTTTATGTGGACACACTATGGATGAAGTTGTGGTTGTCGCTCGGCGTAATATATACTTAGTCTGGCCATAAATACTGTTACAGTTAAAAATAAGAAAGATATTACATTTGAATTTGGAATCTGTCATTTTTATATGATTGTTCATTGAGTTTTCTAATTTTGGCGCCAATACATTGTACAATATTTTGCGATATTAAAATGGAGTGGGGTGATAAAGAGAACCGAATCGCTGTGATTGCATTACACAAAGTTGGTATGGAGCCAAATGCAATTTTTAAAACTCTCCATACGCTTGGTATTAGTCAAATGTTTGTGTACCGGGCTATTAATAGGTACAATGAGACCTCCTCTGTTTGTGACAGAAAAAGATCTGGCCGTCCACGTAGTGTTCGTACGAAAAAGGTGGTCAAAGCAGTAAGGGAAAGAATTCGAAGAAATCCCGTCCGAAAGCAAAAGATTTTATCTTGGGAGATGAAGATAGCACCCCGAACCATGTCGCGTATTTTAAAAGATGACTTAGGACTTGCAGCCTATAAGAGACGCACTGGTCATTTTTTAACTGATAATTTAAAAAAGAATAGGGTGGTAAAATCGAAACAACTACTGAAGCGGTACGCAAAGGGAGGTCACAGAAAAATTTTGTTTACGGATGAGAAAATCTTTACAATTGAGCAACATTTTAACAAACAAAATGACCGTATTTATGCTCAAAGCTCTAAGGAAGCTTCCCAATTAGTCGACAGAGTGCAACGTGGGCATTATCCGACTTCAGTGATGGTTTGGTGGGGTGTTAGCTATGAAGGAGTGACTGAGCCATATTTTTGTGAAAAAGGTATCAATACATCGGCACAAGTGTATCAAAATACCATTCTTGAGAAGGTAGTTAAGCCCCTTAACAACACCATGTTCAATAACCAAGTATGGTCCTTCCAACAAGACTCGGCGCCAGGTCATAAAGCTCGGTCCACGCAGTCTTGGTTGGAAGTGAACGTTTCGGACTTCATCAGAGCTGAAGACTGGCCGTCGTCTAGTCCTGATCTTAATCCGCTGGATTATGATTTATGGTCAGTTTTAGAGAGTATGGCTTGCTCTAAACGCCATGATAATTTGGAGTCCCTAAAACAATCCATACGATTGGCAGTGAACAATTTTCCCATGGAAAGAGTGCGTGCTTCTATTGATAACTGGCCTCAACGTTTAAAGGACTGTATTGCAGCCAATGGAGACCACTTCGAATAAGCTTTTATATTTTAAATTGTTTTATATTTATGTATTAAACTAACACACTGTAAAAGTAATAAAAATTATTTGCAATAAAAAAATAATTTTTTTCTTCGTGACAATATTTATGGCAAGACTAGGTATTGGTTTCGCAGCGCTTTTAACATGCTACGAGTTTATTAGTACTTCAAGATAAAACAGTGCTTCAAGCGCTCGGTGTCAAAATCAACTGACATCAGTGACATGACACATGCGCAAATGTTGTTTTGACAGTAATACGGATAAGAACAAGATTTTAAATGGCGACTACTTTTACAATTATTTGACGGCTCCCATTTAGAGAACGAATTTTAACAAATGTTTGACAGCCTTCTGGCTGATCCTGGTTCGCTACAGGGCGGGCTCTGGGAGTGGGTGAGGAACCCGAGATTGATGAGAGGTGGAGTGTCCGTTCTGTATGTAGTACTATCTGACGCATACTATATATATAGTATGCATATAGTTATACCATTTACAAAGTAACATCTGCTCAACCGCTGCTTGGTCAAATTGATACTTGTACAGAATAAGTCAAGGTCATCAGCTGCACAGTTTATTTTTTTATTTATTCATAGGCGGTAAAGTATCGCGTCACTTCACGTTCGACGCGTGCCCCGTGTACCACAACGTGACGGCGGCGGCGTGCGTGGCGGCGGGTGAGGAGCGCGCGGCGGCGGGCGCGGCGCGGCGGCGCGCGCTCCTGCAGCTGCAGCAGCGGCCGCGCGCCGTGCCCAGCCTCGACCAGCGCGCCTACCAGCTCAAGGTCAAGGTACGCCGGTAGAGCGAAGGGTGACCACTCTACGACAACGTAACTTCAAGCTGTACACGCGCCACTAGATTCGATCAATGACGTACTGGCGGCAAAGACGCGAACCTCGTCCCCCGCACAGACTCCGCCCGCATTCCCTCAGGGACGGAATTCAATTTTTCAGAGTTCAAGTACTAAAAAAAAAATTCTACGAAAAAATCTACGATTGACCACCAACTCGCCTGATGTTAAGCGACGGTGTGGCCGAGGATGGAGCTCGTCGATCTAGAAGATATCTATTCACTCTAGCCTTGAAAATTCCAAGATTGTAGGTCTCAGGAAACAGAGATGGCGGCAACGAATTCCATTCTTGAGCAGTACGCAACAGGAATGTGGATCGATATCGCTGAGAATTGAGTGGTAATTCGCCGACTTTCTGCTAGTCCTGTAGTGAAATGGGGTGGGTGGAATTAGGTCGTAAAGCTCTTGGGCACATTCCCTGAAATGAATCCTGTAGAAAATAGACAGACATGCTACTTTACGGTGGTGCTCGAGACTAAGTAGCTTCTTGGCAGTTAGTTTATCGTCACCGATTAACCTCACAGCTCGCCGGTCCACTGATTCCAAAGCTTCCAGCTGATACTTGGCTGATCCATCAAAAAGGTGGCAGCAGTACTCCATACACGATCGGACCTGTGCTTGATACAGATGAAGCAGAAAATTGTATTCACGCACAGTAAACACACCGACTGATTAGTCTATCGACGTCGCTACTATACTTTGGACAGTTGTTTTTTGCTGTTGCCAATCAGGCTGTGTATAGAACAGCTGGTTTTTTTGAATAGCCATAGCATACCATTGAGCGCCCATAGTAAAGGTATTAACTGACGATCCGATTTGTTCGGAGCGAACATTCAAAATTGTCGGTGGTGACGTCACAGAGAACATTGAAAGTACTAGATTTCGGTGAACACGCGTACACACGATCGGTGTTTGAAGGTTCGCTGCATGTTCTGAAAGAACAATTTGATCGTCTGTTAGCACTATTAAAGTTGTTTTTAAAGTCTGTTCAGCTAGAGAACAAATGTGGCAGTGAGGGCGCTGCTGTCCTTATTTCATTATTTTGTTCAGTGGAGACCACAGAGTACCATATTAGTATATGCTTCGAGACGTTAGTTCCGCTTTTTTGCCACGAGACAAATATAAGTAAACAGATTATTAAATACATAAATATAGTTAAAAAACTGAAAAAAATGATTTCAAAATAAGCAACTCGTCTACTTGGACGTCATTTATTCATTTATTTTGTTTTAAAAACCAAAGTAATGAACCGATACCTCGTAGGTACCTACCAAATAAATACAATTCGCGAAGTAATCGGTGAACATACAATAAAACATACAGTCGAAATGAGAACCTCCTTTCTTTTTGGAATTCGGTTAAAAATAAAAATATTAAATTTGTATTAGTTTTAGTAATAGTAGTAACTAATAAATAATAACTAGCTAGCTAAGAGGAATAAGAAATAAATATAATGTTATTTGTATTATTCTGTATTAAAACAACAACTTCCAAATGGGCACTTGAATTTTAGAATTTCTGTACTGTAAGTAAAAACTGTTTATGGCTAATGTGTTCCCATTCCACTAATCTTAATATTTACATTAAGTAGCTGTTAGTTTTCCATGTATAATAAAATAACGTAACGTAGTTAATGAATATAATGATCTCGCGGCTTAGTACACGGTACTCTGATTCCGCGTACAGATTGTCGCTTCTCCCCCAGGACATGCGGTCCAAGTGGAAGGGCAGTCAAGAGCTGAAGGAGAAGCTGGCGGCCGCGGGGAGCGAGGAGATGAGCGAGGAGCGGGAGCCCGTGCTGGAGGGCTTCGCGCCCGACTACGACCTGAAGCTGTTCCGCGAGGCGCAGGCGCTGGCTGCCATCAAGATAGAGGAGGAGCTCGGAGACCTGCCCTCCGATAGAGGGACAAGGTAGCACGGAAATATACTATAAACATAAACATTATTTATTATAACACAATCATGAGGAACAAATATTATAATGAGGCACTGCCTTTTGCTTTAGTTACTTACTATATTAATGTTCTGTTATTACTCCTTTCCGCCCTAAGGTTGTCTGGAAGAGATCGCTCTATGCGATAAGGCCGCCTTTGTACTGTCGTTAACGTTTTTTGTTTTAGTATTAAGTTTCTGTATGGTTGGTCAATATTCCTATTCTATTCTACTATAAACTCGCTGACTATACAAGAAGTTTAAGACTAGTGGTTCTACTAACAGTAGACTTCGTGAACAGAAAGTTGTGTAAAATTATTTGTTGCAAAAAAGGTTTGTGCTCGCGAGGTCTACTGGTCATATTCATTATTCTTGTTTAGATTTCTGTATAGAATGCTTGGCAAATATTATCAAAATCGGCCGACAAGTGACCTCGTAGCAAACTTCTCTTTTCAATCGAAATTTCATAACCTTTTATCTCGATAAGATCTTGAACGATTTTGCTCTTTTTTTTAATTCTTGTTTGTAATCGAGTACCAAACATTTTAAGCAAATATTATTAAAATCGGTCAGTAAATGTCGCCGCAGAAAACTTTCCCCCTTTTTGGGAGAAATACTCCACTTTACTAGTTGTTTTCCGTATAGATTCGTGGTGATGGGAAAATACATGATGGAGGTGTGGTACCAGTCGCCGTATCCGGGCGCGGCGGCGCGCGCGCCGCGGCTGTTCGTCTGCGAGTTCTGCCTCAACCACCACAAGAGCGCGGCCGGCGCGCAGCGGCACAAGGAGAAGTGCGCCTGGAGGCATCCGCCAGGAGACGAGGTCTGAAACATTTATTTCAATTGGGTATTATAAAAATACACTTATGAATAGTCATAACAACTAGTTCGGTAATAATAATATATTGTATATAAAGTAAAAATTGACATAGTTTACACCACTATCCACACATCAGTACCAACCGCCCGGAGACGAGGTCGCTACTCATCATCACTTTACATCAATATCGATATCACTACGATATCAGAGTTGCCAATCTAGTTAATGTTAAAAAAAATGCAAATTGCAAAATTACCTTTAGACATAACCTGACAAAGTTTCAATGATACATATTTTTTTTTTTACAACGAAACCAAAATCCAACAAACAACAGACTAAATAATTTTGAAGTATAGTAAAGTATATCTATATATTTTGATAAATACTATACATATGTATGGGTTTTTATTGCATAATTATGTTTACAGAGATATTAGTAATTACAATAATTTTTAATGCTAACTTATATTATAAATACATACATGATTACAACTACTTAAGTGTCAAATAGTCCCCCACGTAATGCTCCCTGGCCAAACGTGCCCATCACACTGGCGGCGTTACCACGTTGGATGGCAAGGGAGACGTGTTGCATCAAAAACCACCCAGACCGAGGGTCGCATCCCCTCTCCTTCAGGCGCTGTCCCAGGTTTTGAATCAGCTTTTTGGCCTCATCACTCCACGGTCCCGCCGTTTCCACGGCGAACGCGACAAATTCGTACGCTGGGCCCAGACCAGCGTACTTGAGATGCTTGGCCTTCGCTGCTATCTCAGCTCCTGCACCGGCAGTCTGTTGAGTTGCTCGGATGTGGCACGACGCGAATGTGCTCACGCATGTGGCGTCCCAGACGAGACATCTGCCCTTTTGCCAGGGTACTAGTGTGAGTCCGTCCGGTCGCTTACCATCCGAGCGAGACAAGCCTGGGGGTTCCAATACGCACGGCACACCTGCGGAAACGAAGGCTTTCCTGATAACCTCGTTTAAGGCGTGGTGTCTAGGTCTTCTGCCGGCACATCGAATGCAGCTAAGTCCGTGGTGGCCGTTTGCCTCAACTCTCGCACCGCAGATGCATGTGTGAGGTTCAGACACTGTACATCCGATTCTAAGCGCGGCCGCCACCCTTAAAGAGTCATCGTCCAGGAGCGTGCCCATGTTTGGAGATGGTAAGGCATGCAACCAGGCGCCTGACTCTGGCTTGATGGCCGCGTTTAGACGGGCTAGATCAGCTCCCGAACTTGCTTCACGCAGCTGTGTAAAGATGGTCTTAGAGGTAATGTCGTCCCATCCTCTCTGTCTGTCTGGTTTGCCTGGCGGACCAGCACCTGTACACTGAGCCGACCATTCACTTAAAGCCTCCGGGGCGTATGGAATACGAGTCATGTCCCCAAAATTGGGTAGAATGTGAGAGACAAGATTCGTGACCCCATGTGCGGAAGCTAGGAAGGAGGAAAGACCACACTCGTGTAACCGGCGTACTCCTAGTCCACCGAACCGAACAGGCAAGCTAGCCTGACACCACTGTGACTCGCTCAACTTGATGTTGAGAGTTTCTTCCAGGATATGTTTAATTGTGATGTCAAATTGTTGCACTTCGTCAGAGCATTTCCATGTCGGAGCTGTTCTTATGACGTAAGTCATTTTAGGCATGGCGAAGCAGCTTCTTAGGAGAGTTAGCGAGACGTGTGCTGGAAGAAACTTTACTATGTATGGGTTGTATTTGCTCTGTTTTTACTTTTTAGCCTGTGTAGGCGGCCGCAAGCCTCGTACTAATCCAACTCATTCTTGGCTGGCATTAATTTGATACGAGATGAAAACGTAATACGCTCACCTGTACATACTGTTTATGTATTCTGTGCTCACACACGCAACCCACCTACGTAGTGAGTGAGTGTGCTATTATGTTCCGACATAACTGACCATAATCGCAAAGTGGTCGCGTTTTAAGAGTTCGTAGTCGGACCATCGTCGACCATCGTCGGACTACGGACTCTAAAATGAGGCAAAAATAAAAATCCAATAATTTCGTTATTTCTTAACGGATTACACACACTCAACAGAATAAAATTAATAGTCTAAAATTCCCAGTGCAAGTTTTGCTTAGTTTGGGCTAGATGGTGTTGTGTGAAATGTCCACAAATATTTATTTATATTTATTATTGAATATTACTTACAATTCAAATATCTAGCGTGCATGAGCCTCATTAGCTTAAAACTCCTCTAAGGAGTGGTTTTAACTCTGGTTTTATCGGTGCAGGTGTACAGAAAGGACGCCCTGAGCGTGTGGCAGGTGGACGGCAGGAAGCACAAGCAGTACTGCCAGCAGCTGTGCCTGCTCGCCAAGTTCTTCCTGGACCACAAGACTCTCTACTACGACGTGGAGCCGTTTCTCTTCTACGTGATGACGTGCGCCGACAACGAGGGCTGCCACGTTGTCGGCTACTTCAGCAAGGTAAGCCTACCGGAACCGGTTTCATATATCACCCATCACGTCAGTGTGAAAGAGCGGTGTGAAGATTAGTCGGCCGCCAAATTAACTGGTTTTCTCTATTAATCGGTTTGTAATATCAAATGAACTGTTTTTTTTTCATAATTTCGTTTTCGAATTAACCGGTTTCATATATCTTATTAATTGATTTTTTCCATTATTTCGTTTTCAAATTAACCGGCTTCATATATAACATTAACTGTTTTTTTCCTTTATTTCACTTTCAAACTAACCGGTTTCATATATCACATTAACTGGTTTTTTGTCCATAATTTCGTTTGGAGTGTAAACGTAGTAAAATGTTATTGACAACCATAAGGCACTGTGCAGCACCTTTGAACTCCGTATTGCGGCAACAGGCAGCTCGCAACTAGCTGTTTACATATAAACAAAGAAACTGTTATGGGTTTCGATGGTCGACATCAGTCTTCAGTTGCTACACTCGATGACAGAATCAATTATTTACGCAACTAGCATATGTCAAATAGTTTTTGGTCAAGTTTTCCCTCCTCCACACCTCCAGTCTTGCTCAAGGTACAGTCACACGTCTGATGCTCCTGTGTATGAATATAAAAGTTAATTTAGAATCTTTAAACTTTCCGTCTTACATATTAACATATGTTAGAATCTTATTCACTGAATAAGGACTTGTCACTTTCTCTTAGACGGGAACTGTCACGCGCGAAAACGGAACAAAACACTGCTTAACTAAAATGCGCTTATTCATCGTTTATAAGTAAGACAGTTTATGGGTTTTTGTGTTGCTGCAACTGGCCACCGCTAAAGATGAATATTCAAAGTTGTCAGTTTCTTCAATTTAAGTTACTTTGTCTGCAATGTGCCTGATACTCCAGTTTATTTTGCGAGAAAAATGGACCGCAAAGTAGACCTACAGGCAGTGTCACACACACGCAGGATGACGACTATTGGCTGCCTCTGGAAATGAACTTCATTGTCACTCTCTCACTCTGGTGTTCAAATACAATTACACTCAACCGGGTCAAATACAAAAACGTTTTGATTGGTTGATACCTCGAAATCGCAATGTAGTTCACTTATGGTTATAGGTTTTCGAAGCGGCAATGAAGCCTTGTCGAAATAAATAGCCGATACAACCGCTGTACTAAGTTGAAGCACAAGCCTGTCGAGAAATTATATAAAAAGCCCATCTTCAACTTAACTACTTGATGGCTACAGCTGTGTTGCCATAAATTCGCCAATTTCTAGTGTAGATTGTCCGATTGTTCGGTAGAATGCCAATGCGATGCTCCCGCGCAGATGGTCGCTCGATGGAATTATCCGAGTCTGCCACTCTGCTATTTCTTCAGGCAGCGTCATACAAATCAATAGGACATTTTTTGCAGTAGTGATTAGCCGGTCTACCGGCTAATCACTACTGCAAAAATAAACGATCTTCTAAGATATCTCGACGTGATTAAAAAGTCCATCACAAACGCCTTTTTCCCCATTTCGTAAAAGTCTAGTTATTATTAAAAAGATCCATCCGAAGCCTTCCTATATTCCTTCCTATATAGAGTCTATTGTTCAATGCGCCTTGCAATAGAATCTTTAAATTTAGATTTGGCTTTGTGTAGCTAGACATGCTCACAACCGGAGCTAGCAGGGTTCGCCGTTCACGGACACATCAAGGACGACGATATAGATATATATATCGTATCGTATATATATACAAAGTATATATCCTCAGCCAAACCGTCGCTTACTATCAGGCGAGTTAGCATGTCAAACTGTGTATGTAAATGCATGCATTGCATATATGCTGTAAGCTTATAATATAATACGTCTCGGCGCGCCTCATGTATAAAATGAAATCATTTTCCGATAAGTAGGTAGCTGGCAAGTAACTTTGAATTAATTAGAATAAAAACAAAGATGCCGCAAAACAAACAGCCAAAAGTAATAATTAACTGCACAATGAGTTACGAACAACCGTACTACCATTGAGAGTCGTCGCGTCAGCTGTGGGGTCACTGCCCTCCCCCACCGGGGTTGCCTGGGGGTGGAGCGGGTGGGCACGCCCCTAGAATGCACCCCCTTGCGTCAGACTGGCCCTATAAATATTGCTAAATGTATGCGGCTGAGGTCGCCCGTGTCGAGAGCCTGGGGTTTGGGGCAGGTTAGGGTTTATAGTACACACTAGCGTAGCCTAAAGCTTACATCTAAATATCTGGATCAAATAGTTGGGTGTATATTTTACTAGATTCCAGGTTACATACAACATACAAGTGACTATGTTTTTGTCATTGTTAGATTTATTTTGAAACGCCAAGGCCTGATATTGAGCGACGTTGCGGCCTGCATGATGCGTGTTTGTCTAAAAAATACCTGGTCACTTGTCCTTAGGTTATGTATTTATATAAGACCCACTGATGTAGCATATTCCCCAAACCGCACTTGTTCCGATCCACAATCGAACAATCGGTGGTACGATACAAATGCTGCAGAAATTTCAAACAGTTATGTTGTCCTTGTAGCAAAGTCAGATATCTATTGTTAATAATCATAATGTTTGCGACAATATATTGACAAAGGGTGCAAAGACTGGCAATCGCCATTCAGCGCGGTAACGCCGAAAGTAATAAAACCTTTGCACCAGGAACAGTCAGTGGCGGGTTATTTGACTGAGTCTTTAGTTCGTTTTTAGCTCTTTTATAAATTTAAGTTGCATATCATTATTATTTAATTTGTTTAGGTTATTTTAGTTAAGTTTTATTTAAGTACGTATAAATTGTATTAAATTATTATTATATGTCATTTCATATAAATAATTAATTATTGTTCATACAATTATAATTAAAATGTCAATAATAAAATATATTATTATTATTTATATTAACTAGCCGTTCTGTTTACCAATAATATATAATGTTATTTATATTAGAAATTTTTACTAATTCAAGTAACTTCTCGGTATATGTAATTATGTAAGCAACGAGGCGCATTATTGATTGTTAATTTGCCGTGATAATATAAAAAAAAAATCTTAGATTGTCGGAAACATTGTGATCACTTAGAATAATTACCCGAGCTGGCTGCATAAAAAAACTGTTTGACATTTTAATTTCTCACCGTATGTCTACCGTTAGCCCTTAAACGAAGTCGCTTTTTGTGTTTGTAACCATCCGATAGAGGAAAGGGCCAGATGGAATTATATCAAGGAGATCTGATATTCACTGATATTTAGCACTGTATTTAATTTAGTGGTGGAGTGTTTGCCTTAGAAGCGAGAGGACGGAGCGGATTTGATTCACGGCTGGTATTTGAGGAATAATAAAAATAAAAATAAATAAATATTGTAGGACATTTCACACAACGCCATCTAGCCCAAACTAAGCAAAGCTTATAAACTAGATGGTTGATATATAATACTTTTTTTTTTCTCGTAAATACATACTTATGATACATAGAAACGCCCAGACACAGAACAAACATCCATGCTCATCACACAAATGTTTGCCCTGGGTGGGGATCGAACCCAAGACCTACAGCTCAGGAAGCAGTCGTACTACCACTGAGCCATGAGGCCTGTAACCTGTTAGTTTCATTGTGATTCAGATAATCTTAACGGGGAATATGAATGGTTTAGTCTATATTTTTGTGCGCATATTCTACTATTAAATGAACTTCCTAATAAATATTTTATTTGTTAAATCACTTATTTGTTATGAAAAAGTTGGTTGGAGAATACGAAAAAGCGCTTTTTTAGGGTTCCCTACCTCAAAAGGAAAAAAAACGGAACCCTTATATGATCACTTTGTTGTCCGTCTGTCCGTCTGTCAAGACTTGTATCTCGGGAACGCGTGAAGGTATCGAGTTGAAATTAAAACCATATACGCAGATCCATAGTCTCTTGCTGCAAAAAGAAAAATCAATCTTCTCAGTTTCATAAAAAAAAGTTACAGCCGAATATGTCGCAAAAAACGCAATTTCGACACTCAAATTCAAATCAATTTATTTGACAACAATAAAAAGTACAAGGTAGTAAGTGTGAACCCATTGGTTCCGAACTAGTTTACTAGGGAATCAAAACCTATGGGGTACTTCCCGTTGATTATAGGTCAACTGTGAACTTTGGCAAGAAGCGTTGTCATGTAGTACACAAAGGAAAAAATCCGAAAACTACATTTTTTATTTAATCACAAAAAAAACAGGGTCTTTATGCAAGGAAGGAGGGTTCAAATTTGAAAGTGATTTAACCGTATCATATAAAAGAGCTTCCTTAGCACAAGCTGAAACAGGTTTTTAAATATTTTTACGATATATATATTTCGGTTTATGAAGGAAAATATAAAAAAAATTAATTTCCCCCTTTTATCTACTAGTTTTTACGGAACCCTTGGTGGGCGAGTCTGACTCCACTTGTCCGGTTTTTTTTTAACTTTTGAGAGAGTTGTATTATTATTATTACAAAAATATAGCCTATGACACTCAGGATGTAAAGAAAAATCTAAGGACACCTCGCTCATCAAAATCGTTGGAGCCGTATAGGCTATTTGATGTAATATCGCATACGCAGGGACATGGTTACATATCTATAATCCGAATTGTGGAATACCGGAAATCATTTTCCCGAAATCGATTTTTTAAAAGACACGATCAAAATTTTGAAATATCATTTGACAACTTGTTTGATAACCGAATCTTAGTAACACGAAACTTCATGTCTATAATAAAAATAAACCTAACAAACGTAACCTAATAATTGATATATCTGATAACCGAACCTTTGTAAATAAGAAGAAGAATTTATTTTATTTATTTATTTCTATGAAACTGATTCGGGCAAGTAATATTCAAACAAATGTAATTCGGTTACCCAGGGACACGCCTTAATTAAACATCTATATGACAATATTTTGCGTCCCATTTTTTTCGAGCTCCAATTCAAGTATAACTTTTCAGGCTTTTTTAAATATTTTTTTTATCTCCATTTCAATGAACTTGGATTTAACGAAGGGTTACAAGCTGTTTAATTAATTAACAGCACGAAAAACAACTCGTTATATTTGACATTGCGATAACAGATTGCGAGCTTTGTTAGGGTGCTCCTCAGCCTCTTTAGGGCACGACCTCACCTCATAGAGTAAAATATGCAGAGGGTGAACTCTAGTATTCACTGTTTGTCCGCTTTAGTTGTTTTTCATACAACAGGAAAAAACAATTTTCTACCCTAAAATGTTATCTGATTGCGATATTATATTTTTTTATATGTGAGGAACCATTAATGGCCATGCCTCTACGGTTTGCTTTTTAAAAAAATTTAACTTAAAATTTTTTAACTTCGGAATTATAACGAAATTTGAAAAACCTAAACCGTAGAGGCATAGACATTCAAAAAAATTCAAAAAAAAAATTCAAAATAGTTTATTGATAATTACAATTTCATAATAAAAATTAATAACATTAATTATTAAAATAAGATAAAAAAGAATAATCGAAATAGATTAATGTTTAGGGGTAGAAAACAGTTTTCTTTTTTTATATTTATAAAACCTTTTTGTATGGGAGATCGCGAGACAACAGTTCTCTCAATGTTCACTATTATGTAGCGATTTTCTACGTGTATCTATTGTGCCCAATTAGTTGATTTAACGTATCATGAAAAACAATCATTTCATCATTGTATCGTTACCAACGTCTTCATCGTCGACTGGTTATAGGTCATGTGACTTTTTGTTACCTTTTTACGACTAAATGCATCGTTGTGAAATTTGACACAGAGACAGCTGGGAACCTGGAGAGTAGAGACAGACATTATAGGCTACGTTTCATCATCATCATCGTTACATATTTTCATCATACGCAGGTGAAACCGCTGGGCGCAGCTATTTAAATCGTAAATAAATAAAAAATACAGGTGTATGGTTTGGTTGTGGATGAAAGGGCGTAATTAACATACTCCTAATATTATGTACGTATATTTTACATACGTACAAAGTACACACTTGCGTAATAAATACAATCATTTGTAAAAATATTTTTACTAGAAAAGATGGAACACATATGAAACTAGTAGTGGGGTTTTAATTTTTCTACTTAAGATTTGTAATAATATATATGTATTTTGTCCTTAAGATACCCTTCTGTGTTCACTGTGCTTTGGCACTAGTTGTCCTATCAAGGGTATACAAACTGAATTGGCAATTTATTGTGATAAATGAACAAAATAGAGAAATAACAACGTCTATGAAATGTCTATATTATTTTGTTAGGTTTTGTTTTTTGCGAATACAGTTTTATTTGAACTATGTGCACGTTTGTTCTGTTTTATTGCTTTTCTCTGATTGGATACGGTTTATTTTGGAATCATTTATGAAGCTGTTAGGGGACGCTCGGTTTGCGCAGGTATCTCTCTCGCACATAACGACAAAAATCACTGATTTGAGATAATTTAAAAATTAAATATAATATGTATATTAGATCTATCGGACACCGGAGATGCCTAAACAACTCATTGTAAAATATATAAGAATGTTTAAATGATGGGTACAGTGAATTTCATTCGGCTTTATTAGTGACAGTAGTAACCCTGTATATACTTAAATCTAACTTATATATCGAAGCCATCAAGAGTACCAGCTAGAAGACATCGAAGCAGAAGAGTACCAGCTTGAAGACTTCGAAGTAGGCAAGAGTACCAGCTTGAAGACTTCAAAGCGGAAACACACTAGGGGCCTTACCGAAAAACGTTACTTAACTTTAACCAACGTCTTAAATTCTCTATCTTCTTTCCGCAAGCGTCATTATGTGCTAGCGAGAAGTTGACAAAATATGTTAAGCATTGCTTAAAGTTAAGTAACGTTTTTCGGTAAGGCTGTAGATATATAAGTAAGATTTAAGTATTAGAATATGAATTTCCGCAAAGTAACGCCTGATTCAATAAATTTACCCTGTATATATCCGAGTGGCCTGAGGCCACCGTATTTACGGTACTGATATGGCGGTTATACAGGGCTCGACCGTCGAGTACAGAGCGAATATTAAAAGAATGGAGCACCCTCAACATGCTCGCCTTATTGCATTTCCATCGAAGCGCCGCCATCAAACAATATTAGGGTGAAAACGGCTACAATATTATGACCATGTTTCAGTCTTATAATTACGGTTTTTATGTCTTGATTATGAAAAAATGAGAAAACTAACTTTGTTAAAGTTAAACAAAACTCACGCGAGCTAATTGTGTACTTAAACAAGTGGCAAGTATTATATAAAGTACTAGCTGCGCCGCGCGGTGTCACCCGCGTAGTGATGAAAAACGTTGATGATGGTGATGATAAAATATAGCCTCCTTCTCCACGTCCTAAGGAATATATGTGCCAAATTTCATAACGATTTCTTCAGCCTTATGCGGTGTTTTCAGTGTTGCGGAGTGGCAGCACTGCTATTTTCTTAATTTATATACTCTGGAGAACGGTGATCGAACAGAATGAACGCTACCCCGGATGATGGCGTGATGTTGTAATTCCGGGGAGGGGATATATCGCGGGCGGACGAGCGCGAGCGGCCCTTCGAAAAAGTAGTCGCGGCGTAACTCGGTAGTAAAAAGGCGGTCTTAGCGTCAGACCGCTCAGTGCAGTGAAATAAGTGCAGTGTTATAAGTAATAATAAAGCGTCATAAAGTTCAGACAAGGAGTTTTCTTCATATATCAGAAGTGGCAATCAACCTGCGAGCCGAGCCCGGTAAAATCGTGAGTCACCTACGAGATTATATTTTACCCTCCGATTATTGAATATTGATGTTAAAAATTTGTCACGCATATCGAATTGGAGAAAATGGTTCTTAAAAGTGTTGAAACAGGTTGTTAAAATAATTATAACGGGATATTCTTAATACGGGTAGACAGAATCTGTTAAGATACTGCAATGAGATGTGATCTGGGTTACTCCCAGATTATTTTATTGTAGCACAGCGATTAAAGATTATAATCCGATGATTTTATTATAACCTAATGAAATTTTGATAGTGTGGTTGGGGCTACTCCCCGATAATTTTATAGTAATTTAAACGAAATGAAGTCTGTTGTAAGTAAGTCATTAGTAAATTATTTCGTTAACATCCCGAGAGACAAGTATACGAAAATATGTTTTTCTTGTTTGAGAACCATTTTTACTTTTTGTATTTGATTATGCTGCAGCCATTCAGAGGAACCATAGCGAGGTAATATTTTTTTGGTGTGATGGTGAGAGTAGTGTTTTTAATAGTACAATGGCTATGGCATATCGGTCTGTGGCCGTGTCAGCGATCAGCAGTGTGTTATTTTTCTAGAAGACTAGTAAAGTGCTGCGAATAAAATATTTTAATTCGGTAACTGGGCTACATCAATACAGCCAATTAAGCGAGCTTCTAAATGTAGTTTTTCTAGAATATTGCTAACAGTAATGCAAATAAAATATTATGGTAAACTTAACAGCTTATTATCTAGCTGTTAAGGTTGGGCTCCACTAAAATTGTGTTCAGATTCAGAACACTTGTTGATAAAAAGTTGGTGCAGACCTTTTGCAGTGCGCGAACTTGATCACAATAGTAGATTGCCTGTGTCCACCACCTCAGTTGTGCGTAACTTTAGTATGCGTGCTGTACGGTACATTTGTACACGAACATTTATACCTCGGAAATGTGCTTTACTTTCAGTTTAGTGTGTAAACATGTGTGCGAGTGCGTCGTCGCGGGTACACCGCGAGACCAAGGAGTGCGCGACAAAAGTTCACGGTTTGTCCAATAGAGTGCGCGCACAGTTTGCTGGTGCTGCCCGTAAGAGTTCACCAAGAAATACATTTATGCTGCACTCTGTGCGGTACAGAGCCGCACACTGGTGGAATCCTGTATTTACGGTTACGGCCATTTAGGGCGAGTTGTACTGTGTTCGTTTTTCTGTAAGGTTAATAAGGTACCGCAAGTAAAATATTCTAGTACGACAACTAGTCTACTACAACTAGTAGCACTGTCTTTAGTCGTGTAAGTATGCTATACCATGAAGCGAAATTTTGGTATTGTATCTCCACCTGCAACACTATAACTACTTTGTGACGTAACTATTGTAAGATCTTGAACCACATAAGTGTGTCAAACGAAATTTTATATGAGTAGAGCTACAATATTGATGGATTTACCAGAGTATCACTGCGTAAATATTTAATACAGAAGTCTGTTTATGAAGTTGAATTATACAGAGATAACATAGTTCGATTGACTTAAAATCTTAATTGAATTTCGAAGGCATGTAATGTAATAACCTCAGAAATAGTACCATTGTGTACCGGTAACTTGTCGCGAATATTTATCCGTTGACGCCTTGTAATCATGGAGGCGGAATTTAAAGCCGCGCTAAGATATCAGAGTATCGACAGTGCTGAAAATTAAAGTGCATTTCTTAGTGTTAACAACTACACTTAGTGTTACTGCAAGTTTGAAATTCAAGGATTTTTAGTGTTTACGAGTTTGTTAGCTGCAGTCATGTAGGTGAACTGCAGGGAAAATGTTCCAAAGAGTGCCATGTATGTGTGCCGTAAAGTTGAAGTTCGTAGATTTGATGATGTTATCGCTGCAACCGTGTAGGTGAGCTGCAGGGTAATATTCTAAAGAAGTATGGCCATGTAGGTGTGCCGTAAGGAAAGTTCGAAGATTTGATGATGATTTCGCCGCAGCCATATAGGCGCGTTGTAAGGTTGAAGTTTGAAGATTTGACGATGTTTGAAGTGTGAAGATTTGACGATGTCGAAGTTTGAAGATTTGATGATGTTCTCGCTGCAACCATGTAAGTGAGCTGTAAGATTGAAGTTCAATTATTCAATGATGTTTTAGCTGTAACCATGAAGGTTTGGTTTCAGGATGATAATTTTAACCGGTCACGGAACACTTAGCTTCCAGCCATGAACGTTTTAAACTGCAGCAGGTCAAGCCTATTCAAAGGAAAGTAGAAGCTCCAAAATGTATTTAATCCAAAATAACTTGATTAACTAAATTTTGTATAATATGTATATGGTGTGCAAGAGTGTGCACAGATCTTGTATTTTAGTGGATTTGATTAATCCAGTCGATTAATGATCATTTTAATGTGATTATGTTAAGCGTTGAATAGCAGAATCATTGATCGGACTTTCCCAGAACCTGAGCACCTGACTTTTAATGATGATATAACGTTATAATTCCAGATTTGATGTAGTTTCGAGTTTCATAGAGAAAATTTAAATCATATATGAGAGATCAACCGATCGGACACGCAGCAAGTAACCTTGACGAGAATAGCAACTCGAAGTGTCGAGGAGTTTTGACAAATGCCATTATGCTTGAAATTTCCGAAACGTACTAATTAGAATCGACTAAGTCACTTACTTTTGATAAAACGCGTATAGTGCGTTAGAGCGAATAAATTTATGAGTAATCTGTTTGCAATTATTAGATTCTCAATTATTATGGTTATTATTATTAGATTATAGAGAGAATGGAAATTACTCCATCAATAAGATTCATGAATTGATAATGAGTAAGCCTAAGACATTTTCCGAAAAATACTATTCGGTTAAGGATTATTATAAAAATATATATAGATGTCAGCGATCTGTATGTGCCAACGTAATTAGATGTCATGTTTTGAACACCCACGTTATTTTTCGCAACTGCAGAGCAGTGTCTACACTTTGTTGAATTGTCCGCTGGACAGTGACGTAAGCAGTGATGAGCGTTGACAATTATCGTAAAATATATATAAACAAATCTGTATGTTAAATGAACCACTCGATAATATTACAAAACTATTAGTCGAAAGTAAACGTACGTAGTAAACGTTTCTTTGAGAGAAACCCATTTTATGCCTTGAATGAGTTGATGAGAATAGATCTTGCTGAATTCTCGTTCTAATGGAACAGCGGATCATATTTTCTACTTTCTTCCATAAGTGGATTAGCATATTTTTTATTATTCTATTTTGGCCTTTTGAACATTATTATGGATATTGACATAAGTTTGACGACATCCTTTTATTATTTATTATGTTATTGGATATAAAAATGACATAAATAAATAGAATATATTATATCTAAATTAATAAAAACTACGTTAAATCGTATTTTATAACAGAAAAAGCTTGGAGTACAAACATAACAAAAAATACTAATTTGAAAAGGGCTTTTCTAATATAACACTTTTGTTACAAGCCCAAGAAATAATTTGACTTTGAATTTAAGCGATGACCGAAGTTTCTTATCACGAACTAAAGATAATTCAAAGAGAGAACTGATTGATCAGTTTCATATTTCAAACAAAGTAGCCTCAAAAATAGATTGCACCGGTGGCGGTTTTATTGTAAAAGTACAGTTTATGAGTTCAAAAATTAGTCAAATATAAAAACCGAATATTCATAATTAATTTATTTCTTGCAAAATAGGTATACAAACATGTGGTCTTATAATAGTAATAACATTTGGCCCTCTATTTTTGCTGTCAAAGCGTTCAAGTATTTCTAGGTTCTAGATCAATATCGTTAAATATCGTTCGTGCATATGAACATTTTGATAAATCTAGTATAATTTTGGTAAGCATATAACAGTATTGGATCCAGCATACGAAAATTAATCGATAAATAAAAAAATATCTTCATTAAAAATAAGCAATATTTGATAGGACTGGTAACGTTTCCGAAATATGATTGTTAGTTGAAATAAAACGGCAACTATCAAAATCACCACTGGCTTGAACTCAGTGCAAGAGCAGTTATGATATGACTAGTCGACATCTTATAGACCTTTAAAAAAAAAACAACAGAAATTAGTAAGACAAATATTGAGACTAATTTTATTTATGGAAGTGATTACCTGCTTCTTCTCTTTTGATGCTTTAGTATTAGTTCAGGTGTGCACTAAAAGGAATTAAGTATGCTTCTGTGTATAAACATTCTCAGTCTTTACCTACAATTAAGTTTATTAAAACCTAGTCAAGTAATTTCTGCTCTACTGTTACATCAGTACTATAAATATTGGATGGGAAAATAAATATGTCCACATTCTCGGTTTGAGTACTGTTAGTATGTAATGTGTACAGTATTTTTTCTAGCTAACGTGTCATCAAAATAGTGATGACGTATTTGACAAACAACCAACAACTCTATCCTCAAAGAGATTCATATACGAGATAGATTATCGTCGACTGGGCAATTGCAAATACTGAAGTTCTTTGCGCAGATCTCAAGAAAAGAGCACTCGACGGAGAGCCTATCGCAGCATATGCATGGCCGTGTAGAAGGCAAGCGAAGTCCTGGACGATCACCAACACGTTGGACCGACCTCATTAGAAAAGCTACGCAGTCCACCGAAGTAGAGTGTACTCGCAATGCAACCGACCGGCAGAAATGGAGAAGCATCGCGAGAAGAGCAGCTGGCCTGGAGAGTGACCGTGACACGGCGAGGAGCCACCGCCATTGCAACCACGACCACTCTGACTAGAGTGTACGATTAAGAAGAAGAATTTGGCAAACAACAGATTAAAATCCGACAGATGTCAACTCAGGGCAGCTGTGATGTGAAGTGATTCAACTTGATAGTACATCAATTTAATGGTAAACAGCAACAGGTATACGCCAGTCAAATAACGGTTGGTGAAGGACTGACAATGGATCAGCTACCTGTAGTTTATCGTGACTAATTTGTCCCTATGATAATGAAATTTAGTGATTAGAAAATAATAATACTTCTGACATTCTAAACTGACAAAATTTTGCTCATGTGCTTTGCCGATCATCCACAAGCTTGACAGAAATTAATGCGGTTGTAGCGACTTGCTAAGAAAAAAAAAGGGGTTTGGAAAATTATTTCCGTTCTCTTATTCTCTCTATTACTCGGATTTGGGGAGTATACGTTACACAATTTTAAAATGCTATTTGGTAATGGCAGGACAATGACAGAAATACAGTTTAAAATGTTGATTCCTATGAGAGCACTTACAAAATTAACGTACTCGTGTCACCAAATTATTACTGGAGCTGGTTTGAGTTGGATCTAAATATTTGAATTTATGTGTAATTATTTTTGGACGAAATTTGCTTTCATTTTATTCAAGCTTTGTCGTTGGTCATTTTAATGTTTGGACGAAGAACAAAAAGGAGTATTTATAGAGTTTTTCATAAAAAAAAGTCTACAAGTCCAAGTCTACAAGGTTTGAATGATACTTCAGTGGCCACAACAACATTGGGACATTTATATAATGATGCTGCCGTTCGCAATCACTAAGCCAGAGGAGGAAGTAATTGAGTAACCGACAGTAAATTAATAATGCGAATTGAATAAGTTTTTATGTACTTTTTTTAATTATATACCAAACCTCTGGAAATACCAGAATATATACTCGATCCGTATAACATATTTGTACAACAATGATTTATCTGCATAGTGTACATTTACACACGAATAGGAAGCCTCCGGTTCCCAGACCAGCTAGAATAAACATAAAATAATTGTCATATTTAAAAACGAATCCGAGTGTCATGATTACTTGTATCTACAATAATAACTAGTTACGACAACGTATACTACAAAGTTTAGTGTGCCATAAGTAGTTTTATAAAATTAGCATAATAATTACTGTTTAACTATTTTATTTTGCAGCAAATCTTTAAGGAGTCCAAAGGGTTCGATATGATTAATCAGACTTGCTTTTAGAGAGTTGTTGTGCATCGGGACGTTGCACAAAAGCGGATGGCCGAGTGTCATGATTTGAATATTTGTTGTATGTGGTGTGCGGTGTTTTCAGTGTTGCGGAGTGGCAGCACTGCTATTTTCTTAATTTATATACTCTGGAGAACGGTGATCGAACAGAATGAACGCTACCCCGGATGATGGCGTGATGTTGTAATTCCGGGGAGGGGATATATCGCGGGCGGACGAGCGCGAGCGGCCCTTCGAAAAAGTAGTCGCGGCGTAACTCGGTAGTAAAAAGGCGGTCTTAGCGTCAGACCGCTCAGTGCAGTGAAATAAGTGCAGTGTTATAAGTAATAATAAAGCGTCATAAAGTTCAGACAAGGAGTTTTCTTCATACTTATAAAGATTTTTGTGGTCGGCTTAGAAAATTTCGCGTTGAAAACATTGGCGTATCTAGCTAAACCACTATTTGAATGTTCTTTATGGCTATGCACAACTTGTCGGATTCGAAATCGGGTTGCAAACTGTATCTCTATCTCTGTAATTTCTATACAGAATGTCAGAGAAGGGGATATAGTTTCCGAATCCGCATTGTAAATATGGGATTCTTAGCTTCGTAGTCCGTAGGCTACGTGGCGTGACTCGTAGACAAGCTACATCGGCGTAGTAACGTAGCACTGCATGGTCACCGCGGGTCTACGCATTAGTTCGTCTGTTTCTTGCTTTTTTACGCCATTGCACAAAAAGGAGGGTAACATTTTTCGGGATTATGATTTATGTATGCATGTATGTTTATATATTATTCTATATTACCTCTTACAGCCTAATCGGCTTGACCGACTTTGATTTGCGAGGTGTAGTTAGATTCAACTGCACTTCCTGAATGGCTACATTTTTCGTAATAATATTAGTAACAACCTCGTAAAAAAAAAGTTATCTTATATTCGTAGGCGTACACGTGGACGACTTAAACAAATTCTTTGACGTCAATGTATGTACAAAAAACGTACGCCTAACAATATACTTGTACCAAGCGTTACTATCGATAAACTAAGACACTACCATATAATCGCTTTTATGCAGTCGGATATATTTTTATTTTTACTTTTAGAATAAATAAAAATATATTATGGTGCATGCATCTTAACACAGTGTAGGAAAATTAAGGAAATACGCGGGAAAAATCTAAATTCATAGGGCGAATATAAAACCAGCATATTTAATGATAAGCAAGATGAACCGTCGAGACTGCACCCCCCAATAATGTTACGTACAATTATTGAGTTGTCTAGACGTCTCGCGGGCAAATTTGAATGGGCGCGTTGTCACGCGGGATATAAGATTTTTTTTTAAATAAAAGAACATATGTTTGCATTTTTAAATAAAAACTACGAGTCACTCACGTCTGTTTTGTTTTTTGTTGTGTTTTTGTGCCTATGTTTGCATTCTATTCCAATTAGTGGACACAAATGTACACCTGCAGATGACGGAATAAATCTACAGGAAATATCGGGAAGTACTAATCCTAATATATTATGTATATTTCTCGTTTGTGTACCTTTGGTATGTAAACTATGAATTGGGAAGAAACTTTCTCTGTTACAACCATACATACATAGATACGCTCGAAAAGCACCACACTTCTTTGGCAGTTGGGTAAAAATTTTATGAACTTTATTGGAATCTGTTAATTGTTCTATAATAATTGTACTAACTGAACCCTCACTTACTTTTTTTTTTATAACTGGTCACGTGCAATATTTTTTTTACCGCCTTCAAAAAGAAGCAGGTTAACAATTCGGCTGTATTTTTTAAATGTTTGATACCGCATAATTCCATCATCTTTAAATCAATTTTAATCTTTGTTTTTGTTTGAAAGGGTATAGTTTTGGTTAGATTGGTCCCATATAAATTAAAATCGGTTCAGTAGTTCGGTTTTCAAAACAAAATTGCGCATTTTGAAGTCGGTTTCTCAGTTTTTAATATATAATTATTCTTTTGTGAACATTTAGTAAATAATAGTTTAAAAAAACTAAAAAAACACGTTTCAAATTATTGTATTGTCATCCGTCCTCGATAAGTCTACAAAGTTTGAATGAAATCTGACCGAATGAAGTGGGTCAATATCAAGTCCAAAGAGTCGGTTACAAACAAACAAACATGCATACAAGCGAAGCTAATAAAAGCATAATCTTTAATTCAGACGTTTGCGAAGTCCAAATAATGTCGTAGATAAAAATATCGAATGTAGACGTCTAGACAACGCGTCGTGTTTACCCGGACGCATTGTCACGGGCGCGCTGCGGTCGGAACGTGTCGTCGCGTCGCAGACGCTGCACTCAACAATCAGATTTGTTATGGCTATAGTCTAGACTTCTAAGGTGTGTCTAAACTGCGCACATATCGTCACGTAGGGAATACCGTTGTCACGTTTTGAGATGCAAGCAGCGTCGGACTGGCCATACATGCCAGGGGTGCGAATGCACCCGGGCCCCCTATGGTGCCTGCCCCCCCCAGGTTACTTCGCTCGCATCATTTTCGCACTATTTTATTTGAAAATTTTCCTTAAGTAAGAGCATATAAGAACATTCATACTTCATTAAAAACACGCGTTCTCTACGCTCGCGCTTAATTACACGTCAGTAAAATATTGTCCAAACATCATAGTTTATTAAAACCACAAAAATCTTTTTTTATTTAATTACACATGAAATGTTGTCAAAAACAAATAATTATTTCATAGTATGTCGCACAGCTTTATTGATAAAAGTTTTCTAAATTATGCGTGTTTTTCATACGACTGGCTGATAGACCTGAAAGTGTCTACGTAGATTCTATCGAGCAAAAATGGGCCCCTAATATTATAATAGCACCTCGGGCCTTTTGGGCCCTAGTCAAGGATGGGCTGGATGCAAGTGGCGATTTATTTATAATGAACTCGCGGTGTTATATAATATACTTCACACGTGTTCCATGTCCGGTGCAAATCAACGCGCGCATATATCTCTCTCGCGCATCACATCCTATGTAATTTGTGTTTTAGTTAAGGTGTAAACAATAAAGAGTTTACCTATCTATCTATCCTTTTTAAACATATAAAATCATTGGTTAGGGACATTGAGAAATGTGTCTACTTAGATAGGATAATTATTTAAAAAAATATGTTTTATTCAGATATCACTTATACTGGAGATGGAGTAGTGAAAAACATACTCGTATATATATTTTAAAATATTTTTCCTATCTAAATAAACAAATACATTTATTATTTTTCTAATATCCTCACTGATTTCATATGTTTAAAAATGTTGTGATGCGCGAGAGAGATAGGTGCGCGCGTTGAGCGCATTCTTAAGGTGTACGTCGTCTGTCAAATCAAAGCCTAACTTAAGGTAGGTACAGACTATCTATGTTCAGCGTTTTCATATGTATTGATAACCAATTATCACAGTATAAACAAGTATCTATATTGAAATGAAAACAAAACACCCGACTGCAGAAAAGCGGTTTTTGCTGTCAAACTTATGATCGAAAAAAAAATTCCTCCAAGTGACAAGTGCCTTCATGATTGCTTGAAAGATATCGCTTCCGCCCGTTTTTGCACTTGCAGTAGTGATGATTATAATTACAACCTATGTAATCAATGTCAGAGCGTGTACATTAGTTTATTTATCTATCTATTCTAAAACAATACGTTATGCAACTTCTAGGTATAGAGTAAAGTGCGGGTAGGATCCGCTACTCACACCCGGAACACCCGACCGGATGCAGCGGTCGTTGACCCCGCCGTCTCGCCGCGCCGGTCTACGTTCAGTCACGGGACTGCAGACAGTAGTCAAAGTCACATGTTAAAAGTCCGTCAAAATAGACATTTCTACGTGTGAAATTCTTTAAATGTAACAGACTCAGAAATGTTATTAAAATTTTGAATATCATGCCAAAGTAAATAGTTATTTTAGCTAGTTTTTAGTAAATATAAAGTGGTGACAGCACATTTAATATAAAATAAAATACTTTCAGACAATTCAGACATACGGTTATTTGAAAAGGCATTGGCATGCGGTCATTCTGTCTCTCTTTAATCACTCCTTAGTTAGTCATTCCTATCTCTCATCTCTTTCTGTACATTATGCTTGACACTCTACGTTATTGACGTCACTCTTTCCAATAAAGATTTACATGCTAGTGAAACAACAGGCGGCCTTATCGCTAAAAGCGTTCTCTTCCAGGCAACCTTGTTATGGAGATGCGAATAGAAAGAAATAGATGACGGGGTGTCGAACAAAAAGAAAGAAATAGTTATGTTGACTTTGCGAGCGAAGCGAGCTAAAATATTCTATGCTAAAAGTAATTCTATGCTAAAATATCTATCTCATCTTTATCTCTGTAGTCTGCTTGGTTAGAGAACTAATGTGGAATTGAAAGCATTGCTTCTTTATTTAATTATTTCGTTCAATCGAGGCGTTAGTTCCCACTACTTGGTACTTCTTAACTGTCACGCGGTACAGCTTAACGTATACGTGAAAGATGCCAATTTTACAGTCTACGGTGTTATTAACGATCGATGGTAGGTGGGGGTAGAGTAAGGTAAAGGGAGGGGGGGTGTTGTGTTTAGCGCGTCGCTGTGTGCGTGCGCGTCTCGTCTAGACTGCACACACGCGCAGCTTAATATTAGATAGGAAATGTTGAGTAAATACTTTGATGTTTGTTTTATGTGGATTCTGTGTATATCTTGAGCCTTTGTTTTTTTTTTGGATGTTATACCACTTAATATTAGTAAAGTAAATGTTGATCTACACTGATCTAATACCACAGCCATTAATTTTTTTATGAATAAGAACAGTCAAATTGTATTGTTTGATAATGTAGAGTTCTACAAATAATAAAAAATGGTTGTATGTAAAGTCGGCTTACGGACGATAATTTTACGTGATAACGTTGCGTCACAAACCGAAAGCTTAGGCCGATCGTGCCTCTCTATCGCTTGTTCCGCGCTCTCGCTTGCAGGCTCGGCTCAGGGGGAATGTGACACTTTTTCGTGCGTGCAGCCGGTGTTCATCGATTTATAAGACGTTATCACGTCAAAAACGGGATTCGTCAAATAGAGTGTAAATTAAAAAGAAATTTTGGTGATGTCGAAAGAAAGTTTGGAAATCTGACTTTATTGTTAACAGCGGTTAATTGGTTCCATAAAGAGAGGTGGTTTAAGTTAGATGTATGTATATATATATTTATGAGTATGTTTGTGGTGTCGTAGCTCATAAAAGCTCCGTTTAGACCGATCTTGATCTACGGATTGACCGACCGACCGACCGACAGACAAACGCATATTTTTGGCGGAACGTTTTTTTTATTTAATTTATTGACAATTTATTTCTTTTGATTAATTTATTAATATTAAAACATGTTTCTGGTATTTCGAAAAACTTTCTTTCTACCATTCATTATTTTTCCTTAATGAAAGTATTAGCCATTCATATTAAAGTTCGCGTAAAAAATGTCATCGACGCTGCACCGTAAGCTTTCATCGTATTTCTCGTAGGCCGTAGTAGATGCAGCGCTCGCTACGCTACTACGACGCCTACGAGCTACGTCACGTAATTTACGCTAGAGCTACGTTCCTATGATCTTTTGATGTGCTTGCGTTCAGGCACAGTTGGTTCCCTTAGATTTGTACAATTGTGTGCGCGTAAATTGCATTAGTGTGCGTGACTTGGATTTTTTATTGCGTGTTTTCTCCAGACTTCTGACACAAACACGTGATTTCACCCCTAACAAGCTTATAGGTCGGAAAATTAATACCCGACTTCTTTCTAAAGCGATGCTCTTTTGTTGTGATGTTTTTTTTCTCACAAATTTATTTTTTGTTATAGATGTTACTACCCAATTTAATCACATAAAAATATACATTTTCGAAATGAAATGTGCTCATTAAACCTTCCCTAATGGGTTAAACGCCACAGCGGGGAACTTGAAAACCATAACTAGGTCATAGCTTATTGGAATTATTTTCTTGTTTAGTAAATAATCTCAATTAGTATCACAAAAGGGAGCTTTCCTCTAAAATAAACTAATGAATTAGTAATGGCGTCTCGTCTAGACGCCCACACCCAGCTACCTTGATAATTCTAAGAAGCATCAAACAATGTCTTATACTTGAAAATTCGAGAACTTTCGTTAGAACTTTTTTTTTTTCGTCGCTTTTTGATAATAAATTTTCAGGCGTTCTGTATATTTTAGAAAGACATTACGTAGATGAAAACCCTTTCGTAATAAATAAATGTAAAGATTTTCTTTTAAAGATTTGAATAATGAGAATGTAAATAATTTCGACAAAGTTCTAAACTGTCTATAAAAGTATTTGTTATTGTGTCTGTCTGTAGTTGTCTCTTGATAAGACGGTCGCTACTCAAAGGGCGACTAAAATGTTTTGCTTACTAAGTAGCTTTTATAATATTACCATTAGGCTAGGACTAATGAGAGAAAAAAAAGAATTCTTAAATATTTTGAAGATCTTCAGAAATGGTTATAATAATATTATTATAACCATTTCGTTGCCACCGCACCTCACCTGTTTGCGTGCGGCTATATTTAATGTGTGAATTTGTGTGTGTGTGTGTGTGTCGAGAGATTGTGTGTAAGACAGCAACTGAAATTTCAGAACATTCAAACTAATCTTTCATACCACTTAGCAACAAGTTAATCCGTCTACACCTAGCTATTGGCGACTATCGTCCGCCCTAATTTTCCAGTATTTGAATATGTATCGATCACACGTTGTGTGTACTGTTGTGGGTTTTATTTTTAACGATTCGGGAAGCAGACGCACCGCCCCCGACCCCTGGCTGCGGGTCGACGGCCTGATGCTGCACAGTGCAGACACTGCCCTGCCCCCCCACTGTCTAGATTTAAGGTACGAGGTGGCGCTGGAACAGTAGCCTGGCTCACTTGCTCTCTGATCCATGTATTCCAAGCAGTCGTCTATATTTATTGCTCCTGATCGAGTAAAGGAAGTAGTGTATTTATTTTCCTTAAAAGGTCTCGATTTGGTAAAACGGCTGAATTATAGCTAAAATAACGTGATCTTGTAACATACCTAAAATCAGTCTCGTGTAAGATCGAGTTATCGATGTAAGGCTCAAAACACTCTCGATCTAGTAACATGCTTAACCGTAACCCAACTGTATATTTGTACCTAGTTACATCACAAAATAATTACTTTTTCGATTATGAACTTATTTACAGTTGATAAACTAATCGCGATGGATGGAATAACAGTTTTTGAAATTGAAATTAAATTTATTGGAAAAAATGCTGTTTTCCAACAGGAAAGTTTGTCTCTCAAAAAAATCTTCGAGACTCGATTCGGGAATCAAACTATTTTCATAGGGAAGTTTGTATAGAACCCTCGGCGCACGAGTCCGACTCGCTTGACTTGACCGGTTTCTTAAAATATTTGTTTGTGCGATATTTCATAGCATTTTCGCAATCTTACATCTACTCGTAACTATGTAAGATTGCGATATTGCTTCGATTCCAAAATTTTGATATTATGTGACAAAACCATTTAGTATTTTATCGTAAGAATTTCGAATACGAGTTGAGAAATTGTTGCAAAAATGTCTGTGCTCGCGAAGTCTACTGCCTCACAAACATCACAATAAAACTAAGAAATCAATACACGAAATGTACACTTTTGGTTTATCGTTTTATAAGTAACTTCGTATCTAATATATTCTACATCGATGTCTTCCAGCTTCTTAATCAATATCAAATGGCACGTGTTTTAGATGAAATGTGTTTCAAACACATTTCATCTTTCATCATTTGATGAAACGTGTTTCATAATCTCGCCATGAATACTGAGCATTGGGTAACTGATAAGGGGCCGACATTTCGGAGTCAGTTTGAAATGTCAGAACTCTCAACATGACAGGTGGACGTTTCACACTGACACCGACCAATAGCCCTGATTCCGTTTACCATCGGCCACGTTACAAGACAATGAAAATTAAACTTTAGGTTTAAAACACTGAAGTCTATTTTTCATTGACAACACAGCCATGTCACATTCATGTAACGCGGCGGATGGTCACGCGGAATCGGAAATATGGGTCTCTATTTAAGAAATCATGAATCAGATTTCCACAAAACTTTAGTACTGCATGCCATCTCTTTTATGTAGTACCTAAGTTGTAAAGTTTGGTTAAAACGTGCATTAGTTATAAAGGGTGAGCGGGGCGAGCGCGGGGACTGGTGTGGGGTGGCAGACGGCGTCTCAGACACGATTGTCTCGATCTAATTGAGTGTCAATTTGAACAGGTTTATTGCCAACTTATCGTAAAGGTGGAGTAATATAAAACTTTTATAGAACAGAACTGATGGGAAAAGTTTTGATGACGACCTGAAAGTTTGCGGATTTAATTAAATTTGAGTTTGTATACAAGTTAAACAGTAAAACCTGGAACTTGATTGGACGTCGTGTTTTGGAAACAGATGGTTTGGTTCTCACCGTCTGATAGAGCACGCGTCGGACACTCCATACAACGTCGCGCTAATCAATGCGTACGAAAGTTGACGTCTGTCTATAATAGGTATGAAGTTATGGTTGTCGTCTGATTACCGATTATTCATAACGTCAATTGGAAATCGAACGCTACACTTGTCTCTACTGCCAAAGGCTGGCAACCGACTGGGCGAGCGCGGGGAGCGCGTGAGGAAGCCGAGATTGGTGGGAGACGGGGTCTCCGTTCTGTATATAATACTACGAGTATTACTTTCATCAGTGGATATTGTTATGGGCCTATACGAATAGAGATCGATATCTCACTCACGCCTTTCTGTATTACTACCCGAATTTTACCCGTATAGGCAGTACGCTGTCAGTCGGTCAGTCAGAACAAAGTATGCATAAAGATTAAATCCTGACCAATTCAGTGACTCATTGGTTCATTGCAGAGCCGCAAATCCTAACGCGCTGATAATTGAGTAATTGTATTCGCTTTATTAAATACTAACTGTGCTCCGCGGTTTCACCCGCGTAGTGATGAAAAACGATGGTGATGATGATGATAACATGTAGCATCTATATCCGTCTCCAGGTACTCAGCTACTTCTGTACCAAATTTCATAACAATAATAGGATTGAAAAGGTAACAAAACAAACGGACAGAGAGAGAGATAGAGAGTTATTTTCGTTTTTATGATATTAAGAAAGGAATTAGGTAGATGTCTTCTTTCTTCTTTATATATTTTTTTTAATATTTATAGACAGCTCAAAAATTTTAAACTCTATAAATTTGTAGGTACCTAAGTGTGGAAAACACTTTAGGAATCAAGGTTTATTTTTCTCCTAAGTATGATCGAAATCAGATTTTAGATGGCCCCGATATAAATTTCTCCTATTTATACCATTGCTTTCTTTTTCGAAAGTTTCTCATCCAAACCGAGGCCTCTTGCTTGATATGCTAATTCGTTCTACGTCTTCGCAAGAAAGTATGTACAAAGTAGCATTATTATATTTCTGCCATCAACACACGATAGTATTTGCAAACGAGCTCAAAATAAAAATTTGCATTTATAGTCGGCGGACAACATTTTTTATATTAAAATAGAAGCAGTCGGGCTGAGGACCGACCATGACCTATGGCTACTTGTTTTTCAACATGTTGGTATGGAATGCTATCGCTACATGAAGGCATGTCGTCTAAACACACTTGACAAGTATTGTAATTATATTAACTCAAACAACCGATTTCTATCAGCGTACTCTTGAATAGAATAATCATATAATTTGAGATGGTTGCCAAATTACTGAAGCAGTTAGTTAATTAGCTATTAGTGAACAGATATCTTCTAGATTTACGTCTTCTATCTTCGGCCACACCATCGCTTACAATCAGCCGATCAGATGGTGGTGAGACGTAGATCTATTTACTACAAATAAAAATTAATAAAAAAAAAGGTATCACATTGAAGCTATATGGGATTAAACGTAAATAAAATAATCAAAATCGTTCTATAAATAAATGGCATAATCAAAGAATAAACATAAAAGAATATACATTCAGTCGAACATAGAACATTCACCTTTTTTGAAAACATTTAAAAATAATGTACTTTTGTCGGTGGACCAGCTGAGCCCAGGAGATGTTTTGTTAGGCGGGGAAGCCTTGAATTCATGAAGCTGCTGTGTCTGTTTGTCTGTCTTACACTTAAACGGCTGAACACTTGAACGGTAAAATAGATACAAATAAAAAAAAAACCGGACAAAGCGAGTCAGACTCGCCCACCGAGGGTTCCGTACAAACTAGTAGATAAAAGGGTTTTTATTTTTTATATTTTCCTTCATAAATCGAAAAATAAACATCATAAAAACATTTAAAAACCTGTTTTAGCTTGTGCTAATTAAGCTCTTTCATATGATACCCCATGATGATATACATGATACGGTTAAAGTACTTTAAAATTTGGACCCTCTTTCCTTGCTTAAAGACCCTATATTTAGTGATTAAATTAAAAATGTCCAGTTTTCGGATTTCTTCCTATATGTGTACTATAACACAATGCTTCTTGCCAAATTTCATAGTTCTAGGTGAACGGGAAGTACCCCGTAAGTTTTGATTCCTTTCTGAGTGTCGAAATGTGCGTTTTTTTCGACTTATTTGGCTGTAATTTTTTTTATAAAAACTGAGAAGTTTGATTCTTCTCTCTGCAGCAAGATACTGGATCTATGTATGTGGTTTTAATTTCAACTCGATACCTTCACGCATTCCCGAGATAAAGTTCTTGACACCCGGACAGACGGACAACAAAGTGATCCTATAAGGGTTCCGTTTTTTTCTTTTGAGGCACGGAACCCTAAAAATAATAATGAAATACCTTTTTTGATACACCAGATATTAAAGCAACAACTGTATATTATTTAGGCACAATTATCTTACTTTTTTATTCTCAATGTTTTTCTATTGTTACTTTGTATTTTTCTTTCTTGTCTTGTTGTTGTTCCCATTGTAGTGTATGGTGTATAAAAATAAAATATTTTCTTTCTTTCTTTATAAATAGACAAGTTAATAGGATTCACTTTGATGTAAATCAACAATTAATGCACTAGATATTTTCAGTTTTTTATCATTTAAAAAATGAAACAAATTAATTCCCGTTGTTGTAAGACAAACGAGTGACACTAGATGGCGCTTACGTCCTTATAATATTATTTCTTTAGCTAAGTATGTAATGGCGCGTGCCGCACAGTCATCTTGTTTTATCAAATTCGCGTCAGATGGCGCCTTTATCAATATTTTCTTTAGATATCCCAACCATTTCAGATTATTTCTACGGTATAGAAAATATGTTAAATTACAAATATTCATAGATTTCTAGCACGTTTTGCTAATTAGTTCTGTTTTCTGTGTTCATATGTTGTTCGGGTACGGAAGCTTCGGTGTGCGCGTGAAACTCGTACTTTGCCGGATTTATTGATATATTGTGTAATGTTTTGTTATGTTTGTTCGTAGGAGAAGAACTCGTTCCAGAATTACAACGTATCGTGTATACTGACGCTGCCGCCGTACCAGCGCCAGGGCTACGGAAGACTCCTTATAGATTTTAGTAAGTACACCATAAGTACAATCTTGATGAGCAGGTGCTGCGCTGTCACGGAGCTCCCTGCTACCTTGTTCACAGAATGGTTAGTTTTCTCTTTTACCGACTTCAATAAGTAGTAGGTTAACATCATCATCGTCTCAGCCATAATAAGTCCACCGCTGGACATAGGCTTCCCCTACGGATTTCCAAAAAGACAGATTGGAAGCGGCTTGCATCCAGGGTCTTCCCGCTACTTCACTTGAGGTTAACGATTCGGCTATTTTTTTGACGTGACAACGTCTAATAAATCAATGAACGCCGGCTGCACGCACGAAAAAGGATGACTCATTGCCCCGTTACGCTAATTGTCCCGTTACATCATCATCGTCATCAATGTTTTGTTATGACGTTGTCACGTTAAACTATCGTCCGTAAACCGACTTTACAAACAACCAATTTTTTTAAAATAAAAACTACGGGTCACTCACGTCTGTTTTGAGCTGAAATATCCGACTATAGTTTCAACCGCATTCGGCGGTCTTTTTCAAAGGAGCAGCCACACACAATTTTTTTTCTTTTATGTTTGTTACCGCATAACCCCGTCATTTATAAACCGTTCATAAATTTCACCAAAATCGATTTGGTAGTTTCGTTTTTAAAACGAAATCGCGCATTTTGAAGTCGTTTTAGTTTTTTAAACTATAATTTTTCATCACGCTAAATAAATATAACTTTTGGTGGTCATTTTATACAGCGCCATCTAGCTCCAAACATAGTTTGTAGGAACCAGATTGTTAGACAGAGAGCACACGATTGCGAACGATGACGTTAAGGTTCATGTTCGCTATAGTGATTCAATACCAACTATTGTTTCGCTAGAGAGGGACAGAGCATTCCTCCCCTAAAACTTCAAATGTTTATATCTGGGAAGTTTATTGATCGATCGAAATTATATTTTTAGTATCTTATCAATTGATAAGATAGTAATAGATATATATCGTTTAGAGTCTGTTCGAAAAGAGAACTAATGTGGAATTGAGGCTGTCCGTATTTCATTTCTCTCTTCGACTACACAATCACGAACACAATCGTGACGTCAGTTCCCTTTTTTAACACGCTTTTATTAGCTTCATCTGTATGCATGTTTGTTTGTTTGTTTGTAACCGACTCCTTTGGACTTGATTTTGACCCGCTTCTAACGGTCAGATTTCATCCAAACTTTGTAAACTTATCGAGGATCGTTGACAATACTATAATTTGAAGCGTGTTTTTTTTATGTTTTTTAAACTGTAATTATTATTCATGTATTTATTTATTTTCTTAAGTATACATTTTTACAATATTTTTATAAAATCACATTAAAAACATTATAAAAACCTACACCTAGATTGCCACCGGCAACGGGGCAGGGCCCAAGCTGCTGGCGGTGGAGACTACAGAGTGAGGAACCTCCTGACAATGCGTGCCGTGTCCAAGATAACTGCCTTCTGCATTCGACCCTTGACCCAACCATCAAGCGAGAGCCTCTTAAGATGTAAAAATAATGAAGATGATAAATAAGATGTATAAATAATTTTGCCTCTTATGCCTCTTTTTGCTTTTTTTGCACGATATGTCTCCTCCCAAACAGACTCTAGAAGTTTGTGAGGACAAACTTGCGCTTTACGAAATGAAACTAATGTCATTCGCATCGTTTGTAATATCACCTTCAGCCGGTACGTCGTGTGGGATGTTTGACCACTTTGACCGTTGAGATGGCTGTTTAGATTACACCGACTACTGTTTAATCTGCGATATAAATATAGCGAAGCGGCTCGGATACTTGGCGTTATCATAAAGTGATTCTATTATGAGACGACGCCATTTTGAATTACATTTGACAAGATTCAATAGAACTTTCTAGATAGAAGCTCGTATTATTTTTTAGGAAGCTATTATACATTTAACTATACTTATACTATACTAGGTATAGGTTTTTAGGTTTCCGTACTAAGGGTGCGGGAGCCTATTCGTGTTGTTAACAGTTGATGTCATATGGCATAAACTTAAAATAGAGTAAACGGTAGTGTTAAGATATATTTGGGTAAAGATATCTTAATAATTATCATCATCATCATCATCTCAGCCATAAGAAGTCCACTGCTGGACATAGGCCTCCCCCATGGATTTCCAAAAAGACCGATTGGAAGCGGCTTGCATCCAGCGTCTTCCCGCCACTTGCATGAGGTCATCTGTCCATCTCGTGGCTGGTCTTCCTACGCTGCGCTTGCCGGTACGTGGTCTCCACTCGAGAACCTTTCGGCCCCATCGGCCATCAGTTCTGCGTGCTATGTGCCCTGCCCACTGCCACTTCAACTTGCTAATCCGCTGTGCTATATCGGTGACTCCTGTACGTCTACGTATCTCTTCATTTCTGATTCGATCTCGTAGAGAGACTCCGAGCATAGCCCTCTCCATAGCTCGTTGCGCGACCTTGAGCTTCCTTATGAGGCCCATAGTTAGGGACCACGTTTCAGTGCCGTATGTCATCACTGGTAACACACACTGGTTGTAAACTTTCGACTTGAGGGATTGGGGTATATTGGACGAGAAGACGCTTTTAAGTTTCCCGAACGCTGCCCAGCCGAGTTGGATACGACGATTGACCTCCCTCGCAAAGTTGGACCTGCCTAATCGGACCGTTTGTCCTAGGTAGACGTATTCGTCAACAACTTCAAGAGTGGAATGTTAATAATTATAGTTAATTATAATTTAAAAAAACTGAAGCAACCGACTTCTCATGGATGCCATGAGAACGTCAGAACCAACCCAATTCAATTGGACCAAATTGAAATGGGACCACAAGGGAAGCACCAGCTTTCAAATAAAAAAAAGAATCATCAAAATCGGTTCACCCAGTTGAAAGTTATGAAGTAACAAACATAAAAAAAAACTAAAAAAATACAATCGAATTGAGAACCTCCTTTTTTAAAGCCGGTTGAAAATAGGTCTGTAACACTTCCTACTTACGTCCTCCAAAATATTTATTTTGTTGAGTAATTAAGCCCTGGTTTCAGTGTTCATATTCCTGTATTGTGTCATGCATAGGAGTACAGAAGCCTCGGTGTGCGAGTGAAACTCGTACTTTGCCGGATTTCTTTTTATCACACTAATATTATAAAGGCGAAAGTTTGTGACTGTGTTTGTATGTTTGTTACTTCTTCACGCTCAAACGGCAAAGCGATTGATTTCATCTTACTAATTTTTCTTAAGGGCGTTCTCTCTTTCGCTCTTTAAAAAAAAAGAACGAAAGAGAGGTACAAATCAAATCAATTAAATTGTCGATTTAATTTCCTCCTAACCGCCATCTAAACCCTCCAAATTTTTCCAAATCGCGAGCCATTATTCACGCGGTCAACATCATAAAGTGGAGGGTGTTGTTGTAGTCCCCTCGCGAGGGCGCGTGTCTCTCCCCCCTCTCCCCTCCCCGGCGAGTGAGATCCGAGAGAGCGAGGAGTCGTCGACCGGCAGACGGATCGATGGCTGCAGTATGGATCGGTCTGCCGTCTAGACGGGACCGGCCGCCCATGGGGACGCCTCTACGGACGTCGAGACGAATTTTGATGGAGCAGGGGACCCTTAATTATTTGTTTTAGGTGTTAGGTGTGAATTCGACGATTGAAGCTTCAACTCGGCTTTGAATAATCATTTGATAGGCTTTTTAATTTTTTGATGACTATTGGGCTGAGATTTGGCTGTAGGATCATGTTTTTTGTTTCACAAGTAAACAAAAAAAAAAAATTCATAATTCAATTTTTTTTTCTTTAGCTTTACAGTTTGTGTACATTTTAAAGAAATGAAAAAAAATTAAAAATAATTAGATGTCATATAAACTTTCCTACGTTTATAGATCTTAAAACATTTTATATCGCGTGTATTCTTTCTTTAATGCGAAAAATTCTTCGTAATTGTAAGTACTACACCTTACACCGTAAAGTATAGTATTAGTAAGAGGTTAATTTCCTCACAGTTTAGAACTAATTGTTTTACGTTTGCCATGGGGTGGGGGTAACGTGTTACAGAGGAAACGTTGAGGCAGGTCATGACTGTGCAATGCGGAGGTCTTCTGAATAAATATTTTCACGCCGCATTGAAGACTGCTTACTATGAATCCTAGAAATTGTAGATTTGTACCATTTATTCGATAATGGGACAATTACCCGTCGGGTGTGGAATTTATACACTGTCTATAAATTTTGTTACACATTTTAGTAAGTATCGGAAAATTTGGACGCTCTGTAAATACTGCAATGATATACAGTGAATTAGCTTTTATAGTGGAACTAATAGAAGCTTGATACTTGTATAGACGTTATAGCATTATTTTAATTGAAATAAAGGCAACATTTAACTATAATTTGATAGCTTGTGTGTTATTTTAGCTAAAATTGGAAAGAACGAAATTCAAAATTCTAGAATTGTATTATTGTCCGATATTTAGTCAGTTGTTAGTTATTTGAACCATTTTCTAAAAGTAAAATATGTAGTAATATGCAGACTTAGCTAGACTTACGGTATGAAGATTTACATCAAGCAAGCAACTTGCACACTTTCATAAAAGTTGTTCAAAGTAGCTACCAATAATAACAATAACACTGTCTCTCCCTCCCCAGGTTACCTCCTAACAAAAGTGGAAGGCAAGGTCGGGTCCCCTGAAACCCCACTGTCAGATCTCGGTCTGATCTCCTACAGATCCTACTGGAAGGAGGCTCTACTCAAAAGACTGTGTTCGGCCCCCGGGTCTGCTCTGTGCATCCGAGACCTGAGCAAGGACCTGGCGATTGCTTCGTCTGATATAGTGTCTACTTTACAAGAGAGAGGTCTCATGAAGTATTGGAAGGGGAAGCATATTGTGTTGAAGAAACAGGTGAGTGTTGCTGTTTATCATTTTTAAGCGATCGGGTATCCTGATTAAGTGAAATGTCAACTGTAACCGTGAATATTTAGCATGATTGTTGACAGATTTAATATAGTATGTATTTATTTAAATCATCAGGTAATGTGATAATAGCAATGCATTTAATCACAATATGTACCTAACCTTTTTTTGTGACCTAGTGTTCATTCTATTGTTAAATAAGTAAGTTCGTATAGACTGCCTAGCCAGCCCTATTGTCAGAGTTATTAAGCCGCCGAAAGGCCTCTGACTTGGCTTGACGATTGCTGAACAACCGGGACCTACAATTTAACATGTCATCCGAGCCACGGTAGCGCTCAGTAAGAAATGCCACTCACGGTCACCCATCCGAAGACTGACTGGTCCGTCCGTTGCTTAACATTGGTGATCGTTCGGGAACACCTAGTCAAGCTACGCCACGAGCGCTGTGAAAAATTCTTTTGTTCAATTACCCATTTTAAAGTGATCCAACGCACGCTGATGCAGATTTTATTCGAGTACCCGTATTACAGTTATCAAATGTTAATCGTATTGTTCAAGTGCCCATTTTAAAGTAATCGTATTGTTCGAGTGCCCGTTTTGGAGTGATTGAATAAAATGTATGATTGTTATGTTAGGAGGTGTTAGAAGAGGTATCGAGGCGCGCGGCGCGCGCGCGCTGCGTGGACCCGGTGTGCCTGCGCTGGTGGGGCGGGGCGGGGCCGGCGCGCTGACGGCGCGCGCGCGTGCGGCGTCCCCGCCCCGCGCCGCGCCGCGCCCTGCTCCACCACAAACGACCGCGCTCCAGAAACAACACCAGGACGCTGTTCTAAACCTGCCAGACTCGAGAATCACCCCGCCTTCTTCCTGCCTTCATACACACCTGACATTTTAACTCAAGGTACGGAACACAATAGAACATATCGAACTGACACTCCCCGCCTCCCGCCGATCTCGGATTCCTCACCTGCTCCCCGCGCGCGCCCTGTCGTCGGATTTTGAGGCGCGGTTGTAAGTTGTTTGCGGGCTTCAAGCGTTCGAATTCCAATTGACGTCACGAGTGAGCGGCAATCAGACGACAACCATAACTTCATACATGTGTGCATGTTATATACAGACATCAACTTGCGTATGTGTCACTGATTAGCGCGCCGTTGTGTGGAGTGTCCGACGTGTGCGTTAGATGGCTAATGAATGGAACGTCTTCCACGTGTTGAGACAATTCTCTCTTTAGCTTTTAATCTACGACTTTTTTGAACGTGATAGAATCAACTGAGAGATGCTTTTTGCATTTTACTATAGGACAAAATCATATGTATTCACTAGAACACAGTCTTTATCAAGCACTGAAGATTGCTGACAATGGAACTTGAATGAGCGGATGTTTACTTGAAATTATTGCATAATATTTTCAGTAAGATTCGTCTTAAATTCCAGCAAATATTGCAAAAATTTACTTGTAAGAGTAAACGTACAGAGTAGCTCTAAATTTTAGTTTAGAAAAATTAATAGAATATTTTAGTAAAAAATTTTGTGTATGTTATATTTGTTGTAATGTTTTAAAACCAGATTCCAGTCCTACTTGATGGTAGTATCGCATATGTTTGGTTTTGGCGCTGCGCAAACGAGAAAATCTTGGTGTCGTATTTCGGAAATCAGCCATCTAGGAATATTCCATTTTCATACAAATCATATGAAATATATTGACTGTATAAAACACTTGTCCAGTTTCTATCTCGTGACTTGCGGGTTGCCAGTGAAAAGAAACCCTTCAATTTAGTTACTATAGACACTACAGGTAAAGAGCAGCCAGCTCGTTGTACTCTCGATACAAGAGCTCTATGACGTAATAACAAAACTTTATTCAAATCTGTTCTTATAACAGATGTCTTGTACAGTGGATCTAAGTATTTGCCGAAGTAAAACTTTAAAACCATGAGGCACAAATCCAGGACTAGGCTCCAAAAGTCTGCTTATAACATGCCCAGAAATTATAAAGGAAAAAATATTTGGAATATGCATGCATTTTATATCATAGGAATAATAGTTTTAGTGAATATGGTTCGAAAATATAATTCATATAATTACAAAAAAAAATGCAATCGGTCAATAAACTTGCGTGTTCCGTCCCTTGCACGCAAATCAACAGTTGGTATTGAATTGGTACCGTGAACATGATGCTTGGCGTCATCTCCGCGATGGTGTGCTCTCTCTCTTTCTCTCTATCATGAAATTGGCTTGAATTGAAATTGCTTCTAACTTTTTTATGTCTGAAGATATTTAAATTTTGTTTTCGTAGAATGGATCTATTGGTGAGTAGCAAATAAAATAAATTCATATTCCCTATTATGATAGATGGCTGATACTTTAGTTTGCGTAGCGCCACTAGCGCCTAATAGCGACAGTCGACAAATTAAAACAAATCGTAATGATTGTCTGAAAAGCTGATGAGATCATTCAATTAATGAAGACACATGATTCATCTATGAGTATCGTAGATTAAAAAATGAGTGACCGCTGTTTATTACACTGGCGTTTGTTGAGCTTCTTCGTTGTTTTAACATTTGAACAGCGTTACCGCTACGTGTACGCGGCGTTTTTGTCCCATTTACACAGCGTATCTTTTGTGGTGTGAAGTGTAATTGATCACAATTGTTCTTGGCGCAACAAAAGACGCCGCAAGCGTTGCGAAGACGCGGCGTACGCTGTGTTCAGAGGGCCTAGTACTAGTTTTTACATTTTTTTTTAAACCACTCGGTCGTGTTTACGTTAACTACTATTTGTATGGAATCAAAATCGTGCAGCGTGAGTACCGCTAGATGGCGTGTGTCCGATTTTATATATTTGACAGTTTCTGATCAAATACGCGTGTGGGTGAGCTGTTGATAAGGCCGTACATTTTACGTAAACTCGTGAACGTATCGTACGTCTAAATAACTTGAAAATGGCAATGTTTTCTTCTCCGCCGTGCGCGATGCGTCTCATTCTTCACTCAACATTCAATCAAACGTTGGGAGGACCGCGCATGTTCGACAAACGCTAGTATAATAGCGGCTTTATATGTTAAAGACATATATACTTATTAGAAAATATGCAAGCTAGAAAGTGATTATTAAAAATAATTAGATTAAGTTTATGTGCTTTGGTGTTGCGTTTTATAAATGAATCTACCTCAAAACTACCGCAAGGTGTTGGTGCTGCTTAGAATAATACGAATATATTGAGTTCTATGTTGTAATACTAAAGCCGGTTCCACAGCTACATGTTTTCATATGATTAACAGTCGAACATGTCTTAGTTGGCACCTGTCAAAGTCCATATAATTTTAAAGTGTAATAATAAAATAAACTCTGTTTTCCCTTCGTGTGCTTGTAAAATACTTGTCGTGTGACTAAATCTAGATTTTGCAAAACAGTTTTTAAAGATTGTATATATGTGTTTGTCGTGTAACATTTGGCGCCAAAAATACACTCATGGAATTTGACAGGCGTGACGTCGCTAATTAGAATAGTCTCTGACATAGTTATGGACTCGTAATATTATGTTTTAATAGCGTCGATCTGTTATACCATTTTAAAGATTAAAGATAAATGAAATAAATTGAAAATTGTGACCAATTTCACAAGTATTGAACATGTAGATTGAACATTATTCAATCTACATGTTCTTCGATACAACAACATTAAAAAAAACGTGTGCGTCTCGGGACGCCTGACAGAAGTGATAACTTAAACTAATCTAGCCAGACAGACTGGCGTCGTAACGCAGCGGTTTACCCTCCCATAAGAAGTTATCACTTCAAAAATAATTCAGATACTGATCAATCTGATCAATAATGTTGGGCAATGATCACGCTTTCCTTTAATTTTTATTTGATATTAGTTAATACGGACATATTAAACAACTTTTAAAGTTTTTATCACGTATATTTTTCACTATACAGTAGTATACTTTCTATTTTCTAACAACTGTAAAACACCTGTCAATCTACCTCACCTCGCCACACTGCAGTGAATGAAATGTAATTTCTTAAAATGATGTAAAATATATACGTGATAAATCCGTTAAAAGTTAATTTCAATCGACATTAATCGAATGATAAAAATAATAATGAACAATTTCAAAAATTGACGACAAATAATATTGGCAATTGGTGAACATTTTATTAATATAGCTGTTTAAATATTGATGCTTTGCCAAAATCTGTGAATATTTTAATAAAAGTAACCAAGAATTTTGAAAATTGTGAGAACGGGTCGGTCATGACTCAAGGGCTCATCAGTTTAGTGAGTTATTTTTAGACCCTCCGAGGATTGTGTCACCTCTGTCCATGCAGTTAAAAGATAACATACAGACAGAAAGACATAAGTATAGTTTGTATGATATGTAATGTTCGAAATAAAATCGGTAAGAATTCGTATTCGACTGTGAAGGATCAACCATAAAACCAGAGTGTAAAACCAGATTCAAATCTTGCACATGATTTCAAATAGTGACTTAACTCAAAATTTTACACTTTTGAGCTATGAATAAGATTGGAATCTATGTGTTTTTTTTGTTTACACACATGTGAAAAGGTCATATTTGTACTGTTTTTTATCTTGCTCATTTATATCGTAGAGAGAGAAAGCAATAAAGTACTTCACATTTCCTTCTCTTTCTCTTCCAAATGAAACAGCGTAATGTGATTGTAGCAAGCGTGAGAAAGATGTACGCTTTCTTTGTCTTTATTGTTTTAACTGGTTAACCCCAAACTGTCGTCAAATCTTGTACTACAGCTTAGTGACGATAGGATTTTTCATGTCTTTTTTGTAATATATTTATTTGATAATCTCGTCGCGTTTAGTGAAATATATACACTCAACTTATTTTCCCCGCTCTCTCAGAAATACATAGCGGTATCAGTTTCGCTGTGTCATACCCGGTTACAACTTTACTTGCGTCCTTTTTGCGTATCCTGGTCCATAATTTTTATAGATATGAGTAAATTTTTCGTGTTGTTTTCTTGCTTGTAAATTTGTTTGTCTTCTTTCATCATACATACATGCATTAGAGGGATTATATAATTTTTCAAAACTTTAAACTCTATTTCTTAGAAACTCTGTTATTTGAGTTAATACACTAACTGAAATCATGTGCGATTTGCTGTCTTACGTCTGGACGCCGTAATATTAGTTTATTTTAAAAAATCTGTTGCAAATTAATTAAGGTTTAGCGTATTTTTGTATATAATTTAGTTATATATAAGTATCATAGCAATCAATTCACCTGCAATGGCAATGCAATTTTAGATATTTAGCTAAATGTAGCTAAATATAAGAATAAGCAATAATATACTGTAAAATATTTTAATTATACGTGATATGTGATGGTGTTGATTCTGTTTTCTACAAGCGCATGTTAAGGTTGGACTCAAAGCGTGCAGCTGTCTCTCTCGCGCATTACATTTTTAAACATAATATAAAATCACTGAATCGGGATATTAGAAAAGTAAAAGACATAATTGTTTATTTAGATACTCCTATCCAATATTATAAAAAAGTATAATTCGGATATCATTTATATTGGCTTCGGGGTAGTGACTCCTCAGCCAAGTTAAAAGATATCTAAGATTTTTTTTTAAACATTTCTCCTATCTCAATAAACAATTCTGTCTTTTTCTTTCCTAATATCCCCACTCATCCAATATTATAAAAATGTATAATTCGGATATCATTTATATTGGCTTCGGGGTAGTGACTCCTCAGCCAAGTTAAAAGATATCGAAGTTTTTTTTTTTAAACATTTCTCCTATCTCAATAAACAATTCTGTCTTTTTCTTTCCTAATATCCCCAGTCTATACTATATGAGTATAGTCATATACTCAGTGATTTTGTATCGCGTTGAGCGAATCCAAAGTTGATTTTAATAAATAACATATCGGAATGCTCAGAATCGACGCCACCAGATGTAAGTACTACGAGAGAGATTTTAATGTTTTTAATATTCTGTATATGAGTGTGTTGTGCGAATGGAGTCATAAAATCCACTAAGTACATATATTACAATTCGTCTTATTGCATAATAAGGCTTGCTTATGTATATGTTTCTGTTTTGCTGCAAATCTTTTAATAACCGTTAGAATCGTTTACATTATCGATACTTCGTGGAAGAATGGTCATAAATGCTAAAATATAATACTTTGCAGCGTCCGTGGTTACAGGTGAGACAAAAAAATACAATAAATCATACGCGAAAAAAAAAAACATAAAAAAATATATACGCGATAAATCCGTTAAAATTTGTTTCATTTCAGTGAACTTTAGCAATGCTGTCAACTTCTCGCTGACACGTAGTGACACTTACCTACGAAATGGAGATAGAGAATTTAAGACGTTGATCAAAGTCAAGTAACGTTTTTCGGTAAGGCCGTAAGTCATTTTCGCCAAAAGTAATCTTTTTCGACTTTTCTTCCTCGAAGTGTCGATACAGTCATATATAGTATATTTTAGCTGCGTTCAGCGGTTTCACTCGACTGAAACGGTGATGATAACAAGTAGCCTACGTCAGACTCCAACTTTATAGCTACCTCTGTACCAAATTTCATAACAATTGGCTCAGCCGTTAGATCGTGGAATGGTAACAGACAGAGAGACAGAGTAATATCGCTTTTATAATATTAGTCAGGATACTAGTAAAGGGCCTTGGAAATGTAGTCGCACGATCTTTCTCCAGCAAATTACAAGTTTTTCTTTTAACAGGAGATAACTGTTTTCTTCCCCTAAGTATTATCCGATTTCGATAGTGTTTTTTTATCTGATTTAAATCATAAAGGATTATGGCTATGCTTATACGTTTTTTTTTTTTTTTTTTATTTAAACTTATTTATTTTCCTATCTTTACGATATTATATTATAACGTAATTTGAAAAAAGCAAACCATGGAAACAGATATTTATGATTTAAATCAAATAAAAAAAGAGATCAGGATTTATTTTTTTTTGGAAAATTGAAAATTGTGAGTTATTATTGTACAAAATAGCGCCAAATTACCGGTTTGACATTGGATTGGAATAGCTCCAAAGGCGATTGCTAAGACAAAATGTCAGGCATTCAAAAGATTAAATTTTGAAACTGTTTAGCTCGAGATTGACTCGCACTTGATCAGTTATAAATATTTTGTTGTTTTAACTTCAGAATTTAAATTATAATCTTACGAATTTAAAACTATACTTTTACTTTGCTAATATTATTATTTTGTTGATATATTTTTTTTTTAAATCATAAAGGTGTCGGTCTTAGAACTTACCGTTTGTAAATATGTCTGATCAAATTAATATAATTATTTGTATTGTGTTGTCCAATTTAATTTAATATAATTTAACTTAATTTATTATTTTATTTCGGAATTAAAATGTTTAATTTATTCGTTATGATACTCATGTACAAATATTCAGCAAGTAGCTGACGCAAATTTATTCTAAATTATTACTAAGTAGAAGCTAATTCAATGAAATTATTATTGAATGTAAATATTTTTATTATTTTAGTATGTTGGAAGATTTTGAAATAATAATGTCAAATAATGTTTTATGTTTTATTCAATCCTTTTCTATTAGTCGGTATATAAAACTGCATAAAGATGTCAGGTCAAAAGCACTTCACAATTTAAGTATACCTACTACAAGTACATACATACAAGCTGCCGGCTCGACCGGACACTTCAGGACTTTGCTGCGCGACAAGATATTAGAGCTATGCGATAAAACGAGATGCACTATGTGTCTGTAGGTATAAGAGTTCAGTAGGGCCGCGATAAACCCAACACACACAATTTCGGATATCGAATATAATGTTTTCTAAGGTTTTCGGGATTATTACCTATTGAAATGAAACAAATTTTAACGAATTTATCTAATTATATCGTGAGCAACTTCTGCGTGCATAGGGAACGGAGCGCATAAAAACAGTAGGCGGTAGTAATTGATATTTATATAACAAAAAAGACAACTGTCATCTAGTCTCACCTGTGACCACGGAGACTGCAAAGTGTTCGAAACGTCAGGTCATGAAATTATGTAAAATATATGCCATAAATCCGCTAAAATTTGTTTCATTTCAATTGATTACCCTGTTAGGATTTATAGCATGTAGTCATTTTGAAAAGTATTTTTGAATGAAACAGATTTTTGTATGTTTGATCTTGTCTAACATCTTGTACTTTTGTTATATTGTTTTGTTTTCTATGATGTTGAAGCCATGGATCAAAACGCACTTATTTAGAGAAATGCAACAAATGGCGGAACGAGGCGCGATAGATGAGAGTTTGACGAGGGCAGCTGGGGCGTTAGGATTATCGAGGCCTTACTGTAATAACTTAGCGCTTGTGCTAGCTGAATTAAGCTTTATTGCGTCGTAGCAAAAGTCGTTTATTAAAAAAATGCTAACAGTATTCTATCCATTAACGCTCGAGTATAGTCAGAAGTATTATATTATAGACACAGAACAAACATCCATGCTCATCACACAATGTTTGCCCTGGGTGGGGATCGAACCCACGAGCGAGCTCAGGAGGCAGACATACTACCAACTGAGCTACAAGGTCTGTTATACAATTGTTTTTTTTTCAATAATGATACTTGTTTCTTGTCGGAAATGCTCTCCGTATTGGATCGTCGGTTAGTATTATTACAGTGATTATTTTAATCACTTATTTAAATGTAATATTCCATTATTATGTCCTTATTGTATTAGGAAGCTGTAGTTTTAAACCCAATGCGGCCCCTTAAAGGAAATAATAGCGGAGTTGACACAAAAACATCGTAGTCTATAAATATATTCAATACCTGGCTGGGTCGTTTGCAAATAAGTAAATCTGCATAGAAATGTAGTTAAAAGGTATTTAATGTAAATAGGTTTGATCGCCATCTTGCCACTCTTTTAACTTAAAAGAGTAGCAAGATGGCGATCAAACCTATTTACATTAAATACCTATCTGCCAAAAAATATTTATAGTCTATCGTCTATTTATTTTATCCTCTTAGGAAAATATTTACAGCTGTGATTACAAACAAAAAGAAAAAAAAAAACAGATGCATGAAAGTGATGTTTGTCATTTTTGTATTGTAACTATTAGAGATAAATAATGAATGTACCTTAGGTACATATGATTACGTGCGAAAATATGTGCCAAGCATATATTACCATTCAATGAGCGTTATTTATCATATATGTTGCGTAAACATACTATTTTTGGGTCGTGGTTGAGGAAGGTAAAAATAATAAAAAAATATTTTATATTTGTGATAGTTGTATTATTATTATACCTATGACACTCAGGGAGTGAAGACGAATCTAACGATATCTCGCACGTCAAAATCGGTCAAGCCATTTAGGCTGTAAGAGGTACTTATTAAATATAGAAAAAATCATACATATTAACATACATACACTCGTAAAACAACCCTCCTTCTTGCCCAATCGGGTAAATAAGCTATATCTACTTTGTTGATGATGAATTAATTACGTTTCGGAACGAAACTTCATCGACTTATCGGCACAAAAGTAAATTTAGGTAGGTATGTATTCAATGACATTCCTAATTTCCTATATGTATTAAAACAAAAATACCTGACTGTAAAATGTGGTAAGTACCTACACATTGTATGAAACTTAGATTCTTATTATTTGATAATCGGGTGAAGAGACTCAGTCCGATGACCTAAATCCAGTCCCTCCGCGACATCGTCGCAGTTCAGTTACTTTATGTTACCTAGCAGTTATCAGTGTCCATTAGCGAGCGTACGTTTATCACATAATTGGCGTGACGTCAGCGGGGCCGACGACCTCCACTCCCAAGGTCTTGATTTTTAATGCTTAGACCATTTCCAACCGACGTTTTAGGCCGCTTCCACACTGCGATGTTTTGCAACTATACAAATAGTAGATTAGTTGGCAACTTCGGTTACGCGGGAGCGCTTTTAAAACTAAGCAAGTAGTATTGAAACAGAGTTACGAGAACATACATAACATAATGTCGTTTCTAAATTAGTAGGAAAATTCAAACGTTAACGGGAGAATCAAATCCACCACCGTGGCGCCATACTGGTTTTTAGGATACTACTTAGAAAAAATAGCAGTTAAGGCTTGGTTATGGCTCGGCTGGAAAGTTTGGTACATTCGGGTGGCATTTGCCGAACCGACCAAACGTCAAAAGCGAAGTATAACTGTATCGCTAACGGTGTACCCATGTTATAATCTATTTTCATTTATTACATTATAAATGTGCCTGTGAGATTGGTGTAAGCTAAGTTCAAGACTGTTTAGAATTCAAATTCGTTTATTGAATTTGAAATATGATGACCTTGAGTTTTCTTGTCCACGTTCTTTCTCAAGTGTCTAGGGCTTTTGAATATGGAGTTAGAAGCTTTGCGGAGCCATGGCGTATTCTAGGGGTTCATGAAGGAAGTAATACTCGGAATAATCAATCAATTAATAATTTTTATTGGCCTTATAACAATGTCAGTTACACTGGGCAAGTCAAATTTACATGAGTAAGAATCTTCTAAATTGCCTTATATACGTGTAACTACTTTATCCAAATTTCAGAATAATTAACTGTCTATTAAATAAACTTAATTAAACCTATAATAAGCTATAATATTATATTAATAAACAATAATTTAAACATTACGACACATACTTTCAGTTAATAGTTTTTAGTTTTAAGTCAGAATACATAAATATGTCAAGAACAAATACACAATGAAGTCAAAAATAAAATAAACAATTACAGAAAAGGGCAGACGACTAATAGTGATGTAATAATAAATTAATTGATTTAGTTAAAATAAAAATGTCAAAAGAATAAAGAGGTAAATAAGCAACGTGGGGAGGTGTTATTTTTATTTTATCGCTACAGATACGTCGCGGTGTGTAACTGCCCTTAAATATTTAGTAGATCAGCCATCGCTGACCTTGTTATAACGTTGCCAATTTAAATGAAACGACATTCGAGTGTCGAGAGAGAATTTTTGCTAGTTTTGTTTGTGTTTGTATTTCAAGTATGTGGTGTGGTGTCTAATTTTAACCTCATGAGTGATTTATTCATAAATGATAACGGCATTATCATTTTTTACGATCTCTAATTTTAATTCAAATACAATACAAAATATTTTTTTCTAAAAGATTACAACGTTACCATAAAACTTAAAATTCAGAGATATGTGCAAGATTGAGTTATGGTAAAGTATCCAGGTGCTTGTAAACCCCTGCACTAGGAGAACCTGTAACTGTATATTATTTAAATACTTATATTATCTGTATCTGTAAATTCATGTCCATCAAAAGTTTGCCTATATAGATAGATTAGCAGCACACACCAACGTTATCGATTTAATTACTTAATATTGGTTATAGGGCAGAAAATGATAAATACTGCAGTGATGAAGATTAATTATATATTTTCTTAAAAATCACTAACACCGTTCCGATGAAATCCAAATCAAAGAGAAGTTACCAGCTATTAAACAATATCATTGAACTATGACATTGACATTAAAGACTTTTTATTCTTTTAACGTTTGGTTTACACTATAATTCCAACACTTAATCCACAGAATTCGCCCTATTACATAGGACTTAATCATTGTTGGTAGGTATTAAATATACCTATTCGTTTCAAATTTATATTGGTTCATTATTAATTTTTATATAACATTTTGTAAAAAAAATCGGAATAATATCAATTGTAAAACTAAAAACCAACTTCAAATTCCGTAATTTTGTTTCAAAAACCAAACTGCTTAACCTATTTTTATAATATTGTTATGTAAGTAATCTAAAGTACCTATATCCTTTCAAACAAAAAAATAATTAAATCGGTTTATAAATCACGGAGTTATGCGGTAATAAACTTAAAAAAAACCGGCCAAGTGCGAGTCGGACTCGCGCACGAAGGGTTCCGTACCATTATCTATAAAAACGGCAAAAAAGTCACGTTTGTTGTATGGGAGCCCTTACATATAAATTTTATTTTAATTTAATTACTTATTTTTAAAGTGAATAATATAATTCAATATTCAGTGAATATTTCAAGCGTCTACCTGTTATCGTTATCAATATCGGGCAAAAATGAGCAAAAAAATCACGTTTGTTGTATAGGAGCCCCCTTAAATATCTATTTTATTTTGTTTTATAATATTTCTTGTTATAGCGGCAACAGAAATACATCATCTGTGAAAATTTCAACTGCCTAACTATCACGGTTCATGAGATACAGCCTGGTGACAGACGGACGGACGGACAGACAACGGAGTCTCAGTAATAGGGTCCCGTTTTTACCCTTTGGGTACGGAACCCTAAAAAACTGACGAATTGTTAACCTCCTTCTTTTTCAAATCGGTAAAAATACCAAAATAGCTGTTTATCCCAGTAATAAACAATCCAGAAATTCTAACTCCTTGAATTTCTATGTCTGGACATGTATTTAGCAATGAATAGGTATTAGAAATTATGATTAGTGTCTATATTCCTACGCGTATTTACTAAAAGTTTTTCTTCTTTTGGCAAAACGCAATATATTTTTCTGAGTAATTATTACGAAATCCAGATCTTTAAGTAAACAGTATAATCCTTATTATACCTACCTGTTTACTCACACACTTGAGAATCAAGACATTCTAGAAATGTGTGTTCTAAACTTTTGACAAGTAGGTAAGTAGGTAGGTAGGTATTTTCTGGAAATGTACAGATTTCGTAAGTGTTCTATTAGATATTAATAGCGGGTATCTAATCTGCAGGCTAGGTAGCCTTGCTAGCCTTGAATGTTCCTAGAACTTGGCTACAAAGAAACAATGATACCGGAATAAACTTATATCAAAAAACCAGCCATAAAAGTAATAAGCTCACTAAACTCAGACTCAGAAAAAACATTAACCGATGTAACCGACGAATCTAAGCTTCTGGCTTTGATATCTTATATTTCTCAGGGTTTTTATTACCCCACTGCATAGTTTACCATTTATAGATACCTATGTGTCTATTTGTATATGTCAATTCTAAAAGTTATTTTGTCAACGCGTGAGTATTCTGCATGTACCTACATGTTTTTTTTTCTATTTTTACAAAACAAACTATAAATCAAATGGAACGGAGTTTTTGGCATGCATTAACTTATATTACTTGCGTTTTTAGGGTTTCGTATTCAAATACGAACCTTTTTATTTTCCCCATGTCCGATTGTCCGCCACTTAGCTCAAAGCTTAGTGCTAGAAAGCTGTAAATTGATATGAACAATTGACCATATATAATTATCCTGCCGAAAAAGTGGCAAAATAAAACTTAGAAAAATATTTTTAGGGTAAGTAGGTACCACCCCTACACGTCAAGTGGATATGAATTATATTTTCTCTTTAACATTATGGTATGGGGTATCGTTACATACGTAATTAAAAATACTGTGGAATGTACCCAAGTTATGTTTGGGAACTACGATGCCACAGACAGATACATAATATCTCCGTCAAACTTATAACACTCCTCGTTTTAAAACATTCCACCACTACAGGAAAAGCAGAAAGTAGCCATATTATCATAAATTTCGCATTGAAATGTCCATAATACGTTCACAACGATTTAAGTCTACATTTTTTATGCATGCTGCACAGGAGTGGAACTCTGCCGCCTTCTCCGTCTCCTGAGAATTACAATCTTGGAATTTTTCAAGGCTAGAGTGAATCTTCTAGATCTACGTGCTCCATCCTCGGATACACCGTCGCTTACTATCAGGCGAGTTTTTTACGCAAGATAGATCTACGATTGACCACCAAATCACCAGATGTTAAGCGACGGTGTGGCCGAGGGTGGAGCTCGTCCATTTAGAATATATCTATTCACTCTAAACTTGAAAATTAAAAAATATAACAGGTGAATGGCGACCATTTTGTAAGGATAACAAAAATGGCCGCCGTTGACCTGTTAATCTCCTCGATAATTACACACAATCAAGGACACGAGGTAATTTACCTATAAATGTGAAAGACCTGCGTTCTCGACATGAACCCACGTAGGTAGGTATTTGTTTGTTTTGCGGCTGCACGCCCGCCTGACGTACAAATGGAGGAGTGAACTGTTTGTACACGTATGTAGACGCGATAGTTGTACATTGATTATATTTATACACTGGTAGACGAGACATTTTCCTCCTAGTATGTTTTTTATTCTGTAATAGGCTTATACTTGGTAGGTGAGTAACTATGACTTGTCGGTGAATTCTCACTCAGGAAACATTCCACAATTAGCAGTCCGCACGATGAAAGTGGAATAAAACCACAGAAGACTTTAAACTGCAAATTCAGCGTCCAACCTCACTGACAGGGCTGAAAAACTTGAGTCTATACTAAAATCACGTGCAAAATTAATTTTAAATAAAAACTACGGGTCACTCACGTCTGTTTTGAGTCGAAAAATCCGACTATAGTTTCAACCGTACACACAGACGTGAGTGACCCGTAGGGTAGGAGTCTGGGAAATTAAATTTTCATCTTACTAGCTCGTAAAGTTACGTTTCCAAGGCTAATATTAGCGTGGAAAAGTTCATTTTGCTCCCTAGGGTGGAAAGTAATTTCAAAATTTGAACACGACGGAGCTCTACATTTTCAATACAAAATATTTCCAACCTCTTTGTTTAATACCTTCACAAAATGAAGAAAAATAGTTCGATTCAAGGAGGTTGCTATCTTAGCTTAAAGAAACACTAAATATTATATTAAAATAACTTAGACATTTTGTATATTTACGTAAAATGTAAATAAAAATGTACAATTTACTTTCTCTTAGCAGTGTTTTGAATTTTTAGAACCATTTACACGAAAAAGGTTTGGATGAGTAAAGAAGAATGCGACCTATGCGAGTTGTGTAAAAAAATAGAGTAAAAAAAAAGGCAGCGACTATTTCCCCCATGGCGGGTTTTTTTTTTGTTGCCATTATAAAAACTTGATAAAAACTATCTGAAGCTACCTTTTTGATTGTGGTCGGTGCGTGAATGGGACTATAATGTTTAGCAAAAAAAATCTACGTCAATGTCAGACAATATTTTTTACAGTGTTGCCATCTCGTGCTTTCTATAGCGAATTGTAGCTATAAACCAGCTCCATCGGCTACAAAGATTAAACTAAATAACAAAAATGACCTAGGGATTAAAGATTACCACCTATTTGATAGTTTGCGTGCTATATCTTTGCAACAAGCATGCTAATCGTCAAATGCGGACATATTTGTTTAAAAATAACATTCCTAATTTTGTAACAGCCAGATTTGAACTGAAAGGAATTCGTCGTTTCTCTCCCACAAAAAAATGTTCATCTTACTTAGAAACGCATGCTAAAATCTTATTCATTGAACAATAGTTATATAATATTATAATAGGACTCATCACTTTCTGTCAAACGAGTACTGTCACGAGCGAAAATGGAACAAGACACTGTAAACAGTGTAAAAAAGGATGAAAAAAGGGCTTATAATTAAAATTATAAGCCCTTTTTTCATCGTTTATAACACACAAACACACACATACATCCACACACACATGCATACATTCACCATCATACACTCACATCACGCACACATTTAGTTTAAGGAGTGCTTACTTTTCTATTTGATGTAACAGTATCTTCCTTTACTTTACGACTTTAATTGCATAAAACTTAGTACTACGTAATTTTGTTGTAAATAATGTTAAAAATTAATGAAATGTGTACATGTATGTGAACTCACGTGATTATAATGTAACTTTAGGACCAGTAAAGTTGCATAAATGCCAAGCAGACTTTTCTACTCGAGAAAATAGGTGAACTAAAAAATTTCCAAAATTTTGTATTGCACTCGGCTGTAAAGTTATTTTATCTCGTGTCTTCTTGAATCCATCGCTACGCTCAGGATTCTACACTAGAACCACTCGCTGCGCTCGTGGTTCAAACCTAGGATCCTTCGCTTGCTCTGGATTCAACTGTCAGACACTCGACGGTAAAATACTACTTTCCAGCCTAGTACAATAAATAACTATTGTTCAATAAAAAAAAACGCAAGTGAATAGGTTACTTCTAGGCAAGTGCGCTCCATCGTAGACCGTAACTGTCGCTTAATACCAGGCGAGTTGATGGTCAACAGCAGGCTTATTTACGAATAATAAACCCTCTAGACGACGTATTCAACTTATTTTAAAAGGTGCAATGTTCGGATTCAAATGTTGCAAATTCCAATAAATTACGTATAAGTTACGTAATAAGTGTACAATATGCTTACATTACTGTCTTTACTTTTTTGTAGCCAAAAATATAAAATTATTTCAAAGTTTGTTAAAATGAAACCTATAGGCTTCATAATTCAGTGGTAGTACGACTGCCTCCCGAGCTCAGGTCGTGGGTTCGATCCCCACCCAAGGCAAACATTTGTGCGATGAGATGGATGTTTGTTCTGTGTCTGGGTGTTTCTTTGTATCATAAATATTAATTTACCAAATAAAAAAAAGTATATACATATGTATACTATCAACCATCTAGTTTCCATAGTAGGTACAAGCTTTGCTTAGTTTGGCTAGATGGTGATGTGTGAAATGTCCACTAATATTTATTTATTTATTTATAGTTGAACCGCAACTAAGAGAGTGATCAAAGCTTTGTTGTCTCAGTTCTAGTAAACCGTTGAACCCTGGAGAATGACTCAGTGCGCAGAAATAACACTCATGTACCTACTCCACGCAACAAGGAGCCATTTCAAATATGCACATTTTTCAATAAATAAATTGGAATTTTATCGGCGGCTGGTAGCAAATGGATGCGTAAAGCAGAAGATCGTGCCGGGCGGCGCTTCTTAGGAGAGGCCTACGTCCAGCAGTGGACGAACATCAAATAGGCTGATAATGATGATGATGAATGGGAATTTTGTGACTAAAGCATCTTGATCCTGTCCTAAATCCTAAATAATATTATAAAAGCGGAAGTAACTCTTGCATTTTCACGACCAAACAGCTGAACCAATCGTTATGTTTGGTATGGAGATAGCTGAGAACCTGAAGATGGACATAGGCTATGTTTAGTCATCATCATCACCATCGTTTGTCATCACTACGCGGGTGAAACTAGTGGGGTAGAGAGAATCACACTAATAATATCATAAAGGCAAAAGTTTGTTAGTGTGTTTGTATGTTTGTTCCTACTTCACGGTCAAACGGCCAAACAGATTTTTATGAATTTTGGTATGCAGGTTGCTGACACGCTGGATTGGCAATTTTTCGGGATAAAAATAGTCTATGTGTTAACATAGACTATTTTTATCCCGAAAAATAATATCTCTTGATATAATTTATACATACAAACACAAAAAAACATACAGCCGATTTGACAACCTCCTTCTTATTGGAAGTCGGTTAAAATAGATACTAGTTGTGCATTACGTCATAAGTAATGCACAACATTATGTTCCGGAAGAATTACGTCATTATGTACGATGTTTCTGGAAGAATTATGTCATTATGTACAATGTTGCTGGAAGAATTATGTCATTATGTAGGTACAGTTTTAGTTGCACTTCCAAGAAAAAATCAATCGTTCGTAAATCAGTTAGAACCAATTCTATAAGAAACCTCAGCTCAGGTTTTGAAGCCTAGAATCGTTGTAAAACCTGCCAACAGGATTAAAAGGTCTCTGTCCCCTAACCTTAGGGTTAAAAAACATCTTAAGGTCAACCCACGTGCCCTTGGTCGCGACCATTGTCTTTTCAATGTGAGCGGGCGTTTGAACCTCTAGGGTTCACCCTTTGCCCTTAACTTAAGGTGACACAGTCTGTATATTTGTAAATATTTTTGCTATATGTCTCGCCAGGGGTGCGAAGTTACAAGATAAATACGTCTAGAGAACAAGGGATTCGATTGGATAAGTGGATGGGATGGTGATTGCTTGTCTAACTTAGGATAACATTTGTAGTTCGGGTTAAACAAAATGGCTATTCATGTTGATATCTAATTGTGATTCTCATGTCCAGTTTATGTATTTAATAAATAAATAAATAAATAAATATTTGTGGACATTTCACACAACATCATCTAGCCCAAACTATTAAGCAAAGCTTGTACTATGGAACTAGATGGCTGATAGAATACATATATACTTTTTTTTTTGTAAATATATATGATACATAGAAACACCCAGACACAGAACATACATCCATGCTCATCACACAAATGTTTGCCCTGGGTGGGGATTGAATCCACGACCTTTCAGTACAGCAGGTAGACGTAAACACACTACCAACTGAGCCACAAGGCCAGTCAAGTAAGTAACAATACCTCTTCAAGTTAAGCTAATTAAATTATATTTTGTGTAAGCCGCTCTAATCAGCATGCTTCATGCACTTGACCGAGAGGAATAATGTTTGGGGTGTATTCTAACTAATATTCATTACTAATTACAATACACTCTAAGGTTGCCTGGAAGAAATCACTCTATGCGATAAGGCCGCCGTTGTACTTTCAATTACGTTTATTATCTATGTTTATAAGTTACAATGTATGGATGTAAAATAAAGTTATTCTATTTTTATAAAATCAAAATTAGGTAACTCTGTCCTTCAGAAATCAGAAATCAGAAATTCTGTCTGTTTGTTACTTTTTATATCTAAACGGCTGAATGAATCGTTATGAAATTTGGTGCAGAGATAGCTGCGAACCTGTGGACTAGTGTAGACTACATTTTATCATCACCATTTTTCATCACGACATGGGTGAAATCGAGAGCACAACTCGTGTTTGTGTAAATGGCATTTAAATCTGATGTGTGTTGTGACAGTAATCAGCTGAAAGTTTTGCTAAATTTTTCAGCCAGGTATTTGCTTTTGGAATACTTTTTAATACCTTCCAATCTTCCAAAGGTACTTGATGATACCCAGGAACACGAGGTTATGTGGAATTGTTTGTACCCGCTAAACTTCTTCGGTGGCTAGCCTTATTGGAACACACACTTGAATTCAGCTCTGTTATACAGTTCCTCCCAGGACAGTTGGCATGATGGTATCTCCTCAGTCTATCGTGGCTACAACCATGTGGGTCACTCTACATTGGAAGCTTCCACCTCGAGAGGAAGAATTGGATGGTAGTTCAGGGTCTTACTACAAAAAAAAAAAAAAAATGTACTTATGTCTATTTCAATCACTCCGAACCCAGATATATATTCATTTATTAATCTGCTAGGAACTCGTAACAAGAGTCAATAATATATATCGGGACCGCACATTATGTCCTCTAGGTGACCCCATGTTGAAATAAGTGTGACGTCACATAGGCTGTAACTAGCGGATAAACAAAACATTTCTCATTTGTCAAATTCTTATAAACAGTTCAAAAGCTACCTACGGTATACATACATTCACATTGAAATTAAAATTCTCCTATTAGCTTTGACGTAGAAAATTCTAAGTATTTTACTGCTGTCTTGCACGAATATAATATGTCTATGTTTAAAAGCGAATGAGGGTACTCATTGAATCTTCGGGTAAGAATACGGAATCAGACAACTTAAAATCCTAATTTAGTTTTCGAACATGTTTTATAGCAAAGAAACGAGCAAGAGCATAATAACCACGACACAATTCCATCATGACGCTGTGCTGACGTCACCAAGTCAGCGTGCTAACCACGAAGACAGGCATCTTCAGTGTTGCCAACTTGTTTTTCACCAAAACAGATGCAGGTTTTGAAGAAAAAAAACCATTTACCCCTCACATCCTACACCCTAGGATTCAAGAATTATATTTTTATAGAAGATAGATCTATGTTTGACCACCAACTCACCTGATAAGCAATTACTGTGATCAAGGAACATGAGGTATCTATCCGCTTAGCTTTGATAATTTTAAAAGTATCAGAATTATAAAATACCGATTTCTTCAAAAGTTTACCCTCTAGCTGCTTCCTCCCCTTCCCCATAGAATTACATACTTCCGCAAATTTCAGTTTTAGCAAAATAACATTATCAAATCTCAAGGTTGCCTAAAAGAGATCGCTTTAAGCGATGAGGCCGTTTGTTTTACGTAGCATCTTTCTAAAAGACTAATTAAAGTGTAAGTAAACAATAAAGAGGTTGTCTTCTTTTTTCCCTCCACTAAACCCGCCATGAAATGGTTCTCCCAAAAAACCTTCACGACTCTCAAATTCCCTAAGTTTTGAGGTAATTTTCCTAACCTGGCATCAGTGAGCCTCTTGGGCCATTGGCCGGCTGTATCGCAGATAGCTCAACATAGTGCCTAATTTTAGATGGACCGGAATCCGCTAAACCTAAACATGTTATACATTACTCAGTGATACGTCTAACAGAATAGGTAGATAATGTAAGTACCTACATATTATAATAGCAGATAGCTTGATGTTGATATCCATTATTCTAATATGAGCTCTATGAAATCTGAGTATTTTGAGGTCGTATACACCCGATAATATTAGTCTAGTAAAAATAAGATTTGTGACAACATAAAAGACGACTAAGTACCTAGTCTTGCCATAAATATTGTCACGAAGAAAAAAATTATTTTTTTATTGCAAATAATATTTATTACTTTTACAGTGTGTTAGTTTAATACATAAATATAAAACAATTTAAAATATAAAAGCTTATTCGAAGTGGTCTCCATTGGCTGCAATACAGTCCTTTAAACGTTGAGGCCAGTTATCAATAGAAGCACGCACTCTTTCCATGGGAAAATTCTTCACTGCCAATCGTATGGATTGTTTTAGGGACTCCAAATTATCATGACGTTTAGAGCAAGCCATACTCTCTAAAACTGACCATAAATCATAATCCAGCGGATTAAGATCAGGACTAGACGACGGCCAGTCTTCAGCGCTGATGAAGTCCGAAACGTTCACTTCCAACCAAGACTGCGTGGACCGAGCTTTATGACCTGGCGCCGAGTCTTGTTGGAAGGACCATACTTGGTTATTGAACATGGTGTTGTTAAGGGGCTTAACTACCTTCTCAAGAATGGTATTTTGATACACTTGTGCCGATGTTTTGATACCTTTTTCACAAAAATATGGCTCAGTCACTCCTTCATAGCTAACACCCCACCAAACCATCACTGAAGTCGGATAATGCCCACGTTGCACTCTGTCGACTAATTGGGAAGCTTCCATAGAGCTTTGAGCATAAATACGGTCATTTTGTTTGTTAAAATGTTGCTCAATTGTAAAGATTTTCTCATCCGTAAACAAAATTTTTCTGTGACCTCCCTTTGCGTACCGCTTCAGTAGTTGTTTCGATTTTACCACCCTATTCTTTTTTAAATTATCAGTTAAAAAATGACCAGTGCGTCTCTTATAGGCTGCAAGTCCTAAGTCATCTTTTAAAATACGCGACATGGTTCTGGGTGCTATCTTCATCTCCCGAGATAAAATCTTTTGCTTTCGGACAGGATTTCTTCGAATTCTTTCCCTTACTGCTTTGACCACCTTTTTCGTACGAACACTACGTGGACGGCCAGATCTTTTTCTGTCACAAACAGAGGAGGTCTCATTGTACCTATTAATAGCCCGGTACACAAACATTTGACTAATACCAAGCGTATGGAGAGTTTTAAAAATTGCATTTGGCTCCATACCAACTTTGTGTAATGAAATCACAGCGATTCGGTTCTCTTTATCACCCCACTCCATTTTAATATCGCAAAATATTGTACAATGTATTGGCGCCAAAATTAGAAAACTCAATGAACAATCGTATAAAAATGACAGATTCCAAATTCAAATGTAATATCTTTCTTATTTTTAACTGTAACAGTATTTATGGCCAGAATAAGTATATTGTTATTTAAATGAATGTACTGGTGTTTTGTAATACATTTAACACAATTTCATAGTGATATTATAAAAGCTAATTTTGTTACCTTTACACTCTCAAACGGCTGAACCGATCGTTATGAAAATTAGTATAGAGATAGCTTTGGACCTGGAGATGGACATAAGCTACTTATCATCATCATAATCATCACCGTTTTTCATAACTACGCGAGTGAAACCGCGGAACGCAGCTAGTCTAGAAATCGGGGATTATTGTTGTTCTATGATTTTTAGTTATTTTCCTGTCGTTATTTCAAAGAATCCCCCCAGTTGCAAATACTACGATCTGCTCCATACAAACGGATTAATTTTTACTAGACTATATGGGGATTTTCAACTGACTTTAAATACTTGCTGACAGAGTTGCCAACTAAAATAGAAGCAAATATGTGCATATTGGTTTCTGGTTTACCAATTTTTAATCGACTTCCAAAAAGCAGGAGGTTCTCAATTCGTCTGTATGTTTTTTTGTATGTTTGTTCACCGATTACTCCGTCAATTGTGAGTTGATTTTGTCGATTATTTTTGATTTGGTAGGTCAAACTTCAGATATGGTCTTATATTTTTTATCAAAATCAGTTCAGCACTTTGTTTTTTATAACAAACAAAATAAATGAAAAAATATCATCCAAGTAAAAAAATTGCGTATTTTGAAGTCGTTTTTAAACTATAATTATTCTGTTATTCTCTTTCTATATTCTGCCAATTTCCGATTTCCAAAAGACTGGTGGATCCAGGTTTTGGTCCATGGTCTTTCTGCTACTTGTATGATGTCGTCTGTCTAACTTGTGGCTGGTCTTCCTACGCTGCTTTTGCCGGTGCGTGGTCTCCACTCGTGAACTTTTCGGCAACATCGAGCATTCGTGTAGCTACACAGGTAGGTACACTTTTGAGACACATCAGAGAATAAGACGCTTTTCAGTTTCCTGAACGCTGGTCAACCGAGTTGGATTCGGCGATTGACCTGTTTTGCAAAATTGGCTAGGTGAAGTGTGTGAAATATTACTGTCGAGATTCCTTACGTAGGCACTGACTTTTCATAAGTACATAAGTGTAAAATCTATCTCCTACTTGCCAGTAGGTATTTCGTTTTCATCGTGTCTGTCTGTCCGTACGTCACAGCCATTTTATGCACAGATTATACCTACCTATTAGCACTTCATGAACAAAATTTGTGTATTTAATTTGTAATAAATTAATTTGAAATTTGGGTGTGTTCCGTAAACCAAAAAAATGTTCTAGTAAAAATGAATAATAGAGATGACATACTTACATGAAAAGAGGAAGGAATGATTTTTTTTCAACCCCACTCCATCGTATATCGTCATGTTGCATCTCAAAGACAGTAAATACATGATGAATATACAGGGTGAATATTTTATTTCGTGTATATTAGAATATTTTAGAAAAAGAGAAAAAGTATTTTTGGACATATATGTATATACGTATATGTATGTTTTCTACAAGCACAAAGAACTAGATTGGTCAAGTTTTTTGTACTTGTAGAAAAAAGATTTTTATAGTTTTATGTTAAATAAAATAAAGGGACAGCTATAACTGTGTATTTATTTAGACACTGAAGGTTTTTTTTAATAAATGGTAATGAGATTTCAATTATACGGTAATGAGATATCATGCTACGGTAGTGAGTTAAAAGAAATGGTAATGAAACAAAGAAAGAAGTAAATTGAATCAGTCTTTTACTAAACTAAAAAAACAACTTCTTAATAAAAAAATTACACGATAGATCTACGATTGACCACCACTCGCCTGATGTTAAGCGACGGTGTGGCCGAGGATGGATTACTACTAACTTACACCTCTAAATTTAGAGATATCAAAACCTTTGATTGCTATTACTCTAAAAATGGATAATTGGTAGTATCTTTCGATTGTACCATTTAACTAAATCTAACACTCACTAAACAATTATAATAATTGTATACTGTATAACCAAACAGATAATTAATTCTACAATTACTTGTTAACTATAATAATAATATCTAATTGTATACTGTATAACCAAACAGATAATTAATTCTACAATTACTTGTTAACTATAATAATAGTTAATTATTGAAATAAAATGATAATATACTATAAAATGTACTTTAATTATTTTTAAATCAGGTTTGAAAAATAATTAAAAATTAAGTAAATGAAATAAATCACATACTAACATGGAAATAATACCTGATTAATAATTCTTTCAATTACAAATACGAAATTGGTAATCTTGCTTAAACCCAATTGACTGATGATTACTATTATTAAATATAAAAATAGTACTTGCTTTAATCTTCTTTCGGACCAACGACACACTTGGTCAAAATTATAGTCTATTCAACGAGTCGAGCTAATATAGCACCCTCTCTCTTGCACAATTGTATGAAAGTGAAAAGGACGCAGCGCCGTCTTAAAATGCCAGGATTGGTCAGGGGGCGTGACTTATTGAAGAAAGTGTTAGGCTGCGTTTATATTGCTGATCTGAATCGCTCACTTACATTTATCTAAAAATAATAGTTACTTCAATATAATCTGTACATAAAAGCATAATGTAATATTTTGTCTTTCTTTTCTAATATAATGTTTTTATTCTCGAATGTTGTGTACGAAAATACTAAGATTTAAATAAATTAAACATTAGATATTTTCATAAACATTTATTCGCTTTCTGAATCACTTGAGTCTAAATCATCTTCTAAGTTATAAGATGATTTAGACTATACTTTTTTAGACTTATAAGAAGTCGTTCTTTCATAGATTTCATATTTCTATCCATGTATCAGTCCAGTAAACACACCGGGTCAACGTAAAAATCAAACACTGAGAACATACTGAAATAAGCACCACACCACACGTCCGCACCGCTCAAGAGACAGAATAGGACTGACATTTGCTCGCAACGTGTACGCGCCTTAAGACCCTTATCTCCGACCAATGACGTTCAGCGCTTGATTTCCCTATTAGCTCGTTTTGGTGAATGAAGTTATAAAATAGTGTTGTGTTTTTGTAGCTAGCCCCGGTTACTATTGTAAGCTATCGCAATGTTTACGAAAATTTTAAATTATTTTTCATAATTTCACGTCAATTTATAAATATTGCACCTCAATGCAAGTGTAGTTATTTAAGCAATAAGATGCATTTATTGATAAATATGTAGATTGAATGCATAAAGAATAATCTTATATTGAGTAAACATCGTGGTCAGTTATAGTAATTTGGCTTGGCTCCTTCTTATTATATTTCTTATTAATATTAATATATTAATATTTTTCTTAAAATTTTGTACTTTTTTCTCCAGAGAATATATTTTATCTTCAAAAGCGTTTGTCTTTCGTTTTATTATGTAATTTAATCTTTTTATCTTCTTCTTAAGTCTTGCCACGATAGATGTTCTACCTTGTGATTGTATAGGCTTTAAATCTTCTCTTACAATTCGTTGATTCTCTTCATTGTAGTTTAATTCAACCCTGTCTGTCCTAAGAGGATATTCATTATCTTTATCTTTACTGCAACTTGGGGTATTTGCATTCATCATTTCAATGCCGCGATTTCGCAAACGTTTTCTTTCATAAGACGTTTTAGAGTTTTCTCTCCATTTTTTTCTCTGCAGCTTCTTAGCCGTAGGAGTCAAGTCCGCAATTATTATTTTTTTCTTCCTTTCTTTTTAGATATCGTTCGTGTTCTTTGAAAAGCATAACGGACAGGGTCTGATTTAATCTTTTTTTTACATGCTATTTTGGCCTTCTCTAGTATTTCTTTGAGGTTTTTTCTGGTGACCCTCGGGCTGGCTATTTTCTAATACAAAATATCTCCCTGGCCATCCAGAGGGGAAACGCCGCTAGTTTGATGGGTACGTTTGGACGGGGAAGGGAGGTCCGCGGAGAATTTGTTGACTAAACCTGATGGTGGATTTTCCTTTTTGACTTTGTGTTTAGAGGTTTTTTGTATTGTGTTTATTGTGTATTGACATGTAATTTTTTTTTATCATAATTATGAAATGTTTTTTCCAATTATCATCTAATTCTCATTACCATTTAAATTTGTGAGAACGGTAAACAATGGTAATGATGAAGATGGTAATAGGATTTTGAGGTATTTTCAATTCTTTACGGTTAATTTGAATAAGATCAAGCTTGTTGGATTGCTACGGAAAAGAAGTACACATAATGGCTATAATAAACAAATAAAAATGTAAAATAAAATATATAGGTACCTTTCATACGACGAATGGTGGGGAGGTTTATATTTGACTACATATACTTTTTATTACTTATACTTTTCTACTTTCCTACTCGGAAAGGAGAATTCGATTTTACGAAACAATATTCTGTCTTTAATACGTGTGCTCGGCTCCGTGTCACGGCGCAGACTGTTCGCGAGACGCGAATGTTTTGTGGGAGCTCGGTGCACAGTGACTTGACAATATTAAGAAACCAGATCAAACATATCGTCGAATGGTAATGAGAAGATGGTAATGGTAAGTGGAGGGACATTTTTAAAAACAATAAAACTCATACTAAATTTGTTCTTCTGTGGACAATAAATCGTCTCAATATATATTAAATATTCTGACACCAAAAGAAGTCAAAGAATTTAGTTCTCCGAAGATTTTTTTAAATATCTGGATCAGTTTACCAAAATCTGGGAATAGGGACATGGATGGTAGTGAGATTTTCAGGTTTTGAATTAATGTTTAGTCTATATTTATCAAAAAAAAAAAACAGCTACATAAAGAGTTGGCACTTGTAGAGCCCCAAGTTAACTATATAAAATCAAAATTAAGTTTACAGAAAAAAGAAAAAATGTATTCTTTATCGTCCGACACAGAATATGCACGAAATTAAATATACACCCATACACACATTTTGATAGACTTTGGCTTCACCTATAAACAGAGTTAGTTTAAAATAAAACTATCAGTCGTAAGTGCCATACTGATATATTTGCTGATTAAATTCCACACTCCTATACAGATAAAGCTCAATAATTATTATTTAATATATAAAACATTAGTGTACAAGTATCTAAAGCGCGCGCTCGCTCGTTAGTCACGGTTGCCTGCCCATGCCGACGGAATAGAAACTGTAATTGTCGAATAATGCATGTTACGAACGAGTACCACTATCCTACAATTACAAACGTAAATCACTTACATAGCACTTACTTGCTGAAGAATTTTTTTATTGTCGATGGGCTAGGTATTTTGACCACAACTGCGCAGTAGCCTAGCTTCGACTGTGAGCTCCTTAGTGAGGCTGCTGAAATACACTATCATTTTTGTGTTTTTAGGGTTCCGTACCTCAATAGGAAAAAACGGAACCCTTATAGGATCACTTTGTTGTCCGTCTGTCCGTCTGTCCGGGTGTCAAGACTTTTATCTCGGGAACGCGTGAAGGTATCGAGTTGAAATTAAAACCATATACGCAGATCCATAGTATCTTGCTGCAGAAAGAAAAATAAAAATTCTCAGATTTCGTAAAAAATGTGACAGCCGAATATGTCGTAAAAAACGCATATTTCGACACTCACAGAGGAATCAAAACCTATGGGGTACTTCCCGTTGACCTAGAACTCTGAAATTTTGTAAGAAGCATTGTGTTAGAGTACACATATAGGAAAAAATCCGAAAACTAGACATTTTTTATTTAATCACAATAAAATAGTGTCTCTATGCAAGGAATGAGGGCTGCCTCAAACGTTCGCTCGCTCGGATCCGAGTAGGAGGCACCGCTACTATAGCCCCTACTCGGATCCGAGTGGTGAGCAAGGAATGTGTTAAATATTTTTACGATGTATAGTTTTCGGCTTATGACGGAAAATATAAGAAAATATATGATTTCCCCCTTTTATTTAGTTTGTACGGAACCCTCGGTGGGCGAGTCTGACTCGCACTTGTCCGGATTTATTTATCTCTTTTTAGATTCACGACATGCATGTGGTAGGGTTCCGTAGTTAATGTTATAATCTAAAATAAAATCAATTGGCGAGTATTATTTGTATGCAAAAATGTGACTGACCTCTGTACAACAACGACTTAATTTTTTTACTTAATAATATCGCAAATTTGTAATCACAGATTGTTCAAAATATTTATAATTGAATGTTTTTGGTATGGTCCAAGTATCAGGATCCGGAATTTCATCTTCCTGCCAAATTACATTTATATAGTGCTAATAGTATCTAAGTAAATTGACTGTGACTTAGTGGATTATATATGTACCTATGGTGTCGTGACTTGCATTGGCGTATATAAGGGGCTGGATAGGCCAGGCCCACCCCAGAATGGCTTGTGGCCCACCCCAGGATTTTGAGTTCCATCTAAGTATATAGAGATCAGGTCCACCTTAGACAGTATCCCTAAATACACCAATGGTGACTTGTGATAATGCCATCCTGTGTTTAGAAAGTGCAACACAAAGATACTAAAACACCTCATGGATGTGGTCTTAACCTCGATAGTGCTGAGAACTGATATTTGCCATGCTTGTACTTCATTGTTCAATGAGGGAAACCTCTCTATAGATAAAATCTCATTGTGTACCTACTAAACGGTTTAATCTATGTTAATCCCAATGTAATCCGTTTAGTTATGGAATCCCGGTTTTCTTGATTCCTTTAATACATGGGTCTGATCAAGATCAGGGCGAATATCAATCTTCAAAATGTGCGACTATGCGTGCTTCATCTTCGACCACATCGTCACATTCCAACAGGTGGAATGATTCTAACGATTGAACTGTTAGATTACCCTACTCAAATGAATTCATATTGATAAACAGATATAACATTATTTTTTTATTTGGTCCACTAAACTTGTCGTAACAAACAAAATACGTATTCTTACAACACAAGCTTACATACAAGTAAAGAAAAAATACACTACTGCGTTAGGCTACTGGTTACTTGATAAAAAATATCTTAAAGAAAAAACTTAAATTCTCTTAATCTTGAAATCTACTTACACACACGTCACCGGAAATGGGCCGGTTCGCAAGATGTGTCTGACACACTGAATATTATTTACCGAAGATAAAATCAGTAAGTACGAGTGAAATGACAAGCCCACTGAAAAAAACAGTGACGCAGCCTCAAATGTACGATATAGAGATATGGTAATCTCAGTCTATAAGGACGATATAAGCGTTGTTTCATGATTCACGTAATCTGAAGTCATTATATCAAATTGCGCGATGATTCCGAAATGTTTTGCAGGTCTCCTTCCGACAAATGGCCTGTCTTAATCATAGGTACTAAGGCTGTCGATGACTGGACAGTATTATAGTTTACCTTGCGTTTTTGTCTCTAGTTTACTACTGAAAAGTAAATGGGAGTACGCAAAATTATTGGGCAAAACGAGTAATATTCTACATCAATCGGCAAAATTTGCTTTCGTCTGTCCGGATGTTTAGATATACGTCCAGGTTGCTCAAATAGATCCCTAATCTTGATGAAACTTAATATTGTATTCTACAATTTCATATACCTATGTATATTTTTGTCATCGGAAATTTTTGTTTGAGAGTACCTATTTCTCTCAAAAAGGGTAAGTTAGCTGCTTCAGTGACATTTACTTACAGGTCGATTTTCACAATATTTGGCAGAACAGGTACTTAAATAAGAATTTTAAATGAGTAAAATCCAATGAGAGTTTATCTACATCACTGATAAAATTCTGATTCTGAAAATCATTTGAATGTGGTTGTTGTCGAGACAAAAATAGTGAAATCTCTAAGAAAAGGTTGTGCTCGCGACATCTCCTGTCCACTAGTTTACAGATTTTATGCATTAATCAATGTTTTTTTAAGTTGAAATATTATTTAGTATGTACATCTTTATCAAAGATATGAATGTAAAGATTAATAGATTGTCAATGCCAGTTCCCGTCGACGTATTCGACCACACCTTCTCTAAACATGTGTAATGATCGGAACTGTAACGGTGTCATTACGCGAGCCTGGCAGTGTCAGGGCGCGAGTCCGTCGCGGCCTGGCGCGTCACGGCCAGGGTAGCCACCGGCGTGCTCGCGCCTCCTCCGTCATCCTGGAATCATGAAGCACGGTGTCGGTGGTGAATGTCACCTAGAGGAGTGGCGGGTCGCGGGACAGGGGGAGGGAGGGAGGGCGGGCGGCGCGGCAGATTCGCGAGGAGGCTTCCGCGGGCGGGGTCAGCGACCGGCGCCCCCCGCGCGCCGGCGCGCCGCCAATGTCAGGGCCGGTGCAGCCGCGGTCAGCTGACGTCTGGAGGCGCGCGGGGGACGAGCGCCGGGCCCGAGCTGCAGTCGTACCGCGCTCCTCGATGGAGACACACGCGTCTCTCGACTCCTCCGCGCCGCTATAAATAGGAGAGAGGCGGCGGCGGCGCGCGCTACTCGGTCGCCGGGGCTGTCCTCACGAGTCAGGTACCTGAAGTAGCGCGCGCTGCTGTCGCCGGAACCGCCACGCGCCCCAGAAGAACCGCCTTTCGCCAGCCCGCCGCACGCCCATTGTACTTCATCAGGTGCTCTGGTGGTCATGGTTCCAGGCGCTTGTTGGAGTACACTTACCGTGTCGGCGGTTTTCGTCCGGGCGAAGCCCTCGCAGCCACGTGGTGTAGTGAACACGTGGAGACCGGCGTCCCGGCGCTCCAGCGGAGGTGAGTACGGAGACAAAGCCGCTGGTGAGTCACGCGCCACGCGCCGGTTTGATGACCGACACCCTCGCCCGTCTCTTGCACCGCACCCTCGACCTAAAATCGCACTGCCACCCACACATTTGCATTGGTCATCGAACTCCTGCCGAAAGATCTGAACAAAAGCAGTTCAAACTGGTTTTCGCATATTTTTCGCCGGCGGCCGGCGGGCGCCGTTTTCCTGTACGATTCTTGCTAGCCTGTCTCTGTTCTGCGGGTTTTGATGACTATTTTCAGCCTAAACGCCGCCTGTGAGTAAACCGACAGAGCGGTCACGGCGCCGCCGATACTATTGTGTTAATAGGCCTCCGCCCGGAGTCACCTCGATGCGCAAATCGAGGACAAAGTGTTTCATGGTAATAATGCTAATGTTAGTCGTTTTGCGCTCCCGATTACAATTGGCTTTTTATGTTCGGTAGACAAAATTCGCGTGACGTCAGATCGGCGCGTTGATATTTCCACCGGCCTCGTCATTACCAAGGTGATTTCGAAACGGTATTGCTTTACTTTCGAGTGCGAAACGGCCGCGTGGTGAGCGCCCGCGATTCCAATCCACCTCCATATTGGACTCTATGCGGCTCGCGATAAAGCCACCGATGCGTGTCGTATCGCGAATACATATCTTTGTCGAGATATTAATGCAAACAGCCAATAAAAATACAAGTCTCGGGTGGATGACTCACGGGAATGCGTCTCTAATTATCGAAGTGAACGCAAGGAATTCTTCGTGTTAGATTTCAAATTAAAGTGAAACGTAATCGAGTAACTCTGGTATGGGTCGATCGCATTTTTTACGACTCCTTTCATATTGTGGCGGAGCCGTTTCATCAAGTCGGACTTGCAAAAGGCCGAGTTAATGCCTAGTTTTCACGATGACCAACCACCGTCGATGCTTCCGCGCCGACGGAAAATGTAATTCGCCTTCGACGCAGGCTTGACGACGTCATACCAACACCTGCACTTAACATTCAATTCAAAAGTTGGCGAATGAGTTGCGAAACTACCTGCAAGGCCTACGTTGCGGGCTCATGAGCTTAATTATGACTTGGGTATAAACATAAACAATGCTGTTTTCGAAATCAAACCATTCATCTGACTGAGTGAATGCAAATTATTTCCTTCCTTGTTTCTATTTCGTCGTGGAACTGATGAAGCTTGGCAAACGATTTTATAGTGAGTTCAGTTGCTTTCTTAACTCTAACCAAAGAGTTCGGTTAAACACACTTTCAGATTTGTTCACTGCTCTTGCAGCTCCTTTAATCATTTATCGTTTCTGCACGATAACCATTCACAACATTGATTAATCTTCAAATTGTGTGTAAAGATTGGGCGTGGACAGTGGAGTAATAGGGGCGTCCGTAAAATTAAGCTATGGCGTAGACAGAAATAAACTGCTAATTGTTATAATAGATAGAACGCAAAAAGGCTTCCTTAAACAATGAGATCACTTTCATAATGTATTATGTACAAAGCATGAATAATAATTACAGTTTTTTTTTCTTAAAAGTGTTGTCTAAATTATAATATGATAATTATTATGTTTGTTAATATAGTCTGCGAAATTTAAAAGGATGTTATACTAATATAGGAGAAGCCATTGGCTCTGAAATACAGTGAATACTAGTTCAGAGTCAATGGGTTCACAAGTAATCTGTACAAATTCTATTGTGACAAATAAACTTATTTGTATTGTATTTGTAGTTTAAAAAACTGGAAGAAAATGAAAACCTCCTTTTTGAAATCGGTTGAAAATACGAATAAATAGAAGGCAAGAACAAAGTAACGCAACGCAATGTCAACGCAACGCAATGTCAACGCAACGCAACATCAATGTAATGCTACGGCATAATAAAGTTCATACTTGTTAAGACAAAGACAGACTTAAAAAAAAGAGGAGGTTCTCTATACAGTATGTTATTCTTTTGTGTTTTCGTTGCTTGATTACTCCGCCGCTCCAAATCTGTTCAGTACTATGGTTTTTAAACTATATTTTTTTCATTTTCTACAAACCTTTTAACTTTAGAACCTTATTACTACTAACTATCCAAAACCCTATCTTTGCTTTTCTCTTTAGCGTCAACTCCTCAACTTGCTCGTCCTTTCTCACCCTTTATGCTGCTAAGTCACCTTGAGTGTGGGGTCGTCGATTGGCGCTCATTCCGTCGCTCGGCATGCGCCTGCGCCGGCGGCGGTGACTCGCCTCACTCGTCGAGTGCACTGACTCCATGACTCACTGACAAACACCCGATATCTGAAGATACTCAATTTTCCTTGAAGACGCTTAGACCATTTTGTAATTGATATTGGAATTGCCTTGACAAGCCCTGAAGTATGATAATCAATAGATCACCTAAACTAGCAACATTTTTACGGTTACGAACGGCTGCAATAGTTTCAATTGTGGCCTAACTGATGGCTTTAATGATTTCGTTTTTAGGGTTTCGTACCTCAAAAGGAAAAAACGGAACCCATAAAGGATCACTTTGTTGTCCGTTTGTCCGTCTGTCAAGACCTGTATCTCGGGAACGCGTGAAGGTATAGTTCACATAATGGGAAATCCGAAAACTAAATTTATTATTTAATCACAAAAAATAGGGTCTTTATGCAAGGAAAGAGGGTCCAAATTTTAAAGTGCTTAAACCATATCATGTGAAATTTCATATAAATGAGCTTCATTAGCACAAGCTAATACAGGTTTTTAAATATTTTTTACGATGTATATTTTTCGGTTTATGAAGGAAAATATAAAAAAAAATGATTTCCCCTTTTATCTACAAGTTTGTATGGAACCCTCGGTGGGCGAGTTTGACTCGCACTTGTCCGGTTTTTATTTTTTGTATTGCAGCATGGTATTGCTGCTTATGCTTTAAATTGTCGTAAAAAAAAATATTGCATTGCCTTGCAAAGCACATTTTTACATGATATTTTTACAAGGATACGAGTACGATATTCCCTATTTCAAGCATTAAAACTTGCAATATAGAGGTCTTCCAACAAAGAGGTAATTAAAGTCTTTCAGACGATAGACGGGTCCCCATGGGATAAAGTCCTATCCACTCTTTGTTTAAGGGGCAGACTCAGTTCAATTGGCAATGGTTAATATTTTGTTGAGTTGAGACAATGAGATCAGTCCTGTTACAGACTCAATTTTAATCTATGTACTTACATTGACAGAACCAAAAGTCATAACTACTTTTATCACGCTCTTATTAGCTTTTCTATACATAAGTATGTAACGAAATCTTTCAATCTGTTTGTCATTTGTCACCCACTTCAAAACAGCAGATTTAATGCGCACTTATCGAGAACTGATGGCGACACAATAAATAAAAAAACCGGACAAGTGCGAGTCAGACTCGCCCACCAAGGGTTCCATACAAACTAGTAGATAAAAGGGGGAAATCATATATTTTTTCATATTTACCTTTATAAACCGAAAAATATACATCGTAAAAATATTTTAAAACCTGTTTTAGCTTGTGCTAATAAAGCTCTTTCATATTATACCCCACATGATACGGTTAAAGTAAAAATAAAATAAAAATAAATTAAATAATTTCATCAAATTACAAGAAATTAAATTATTATATTATCTTCATCATTATCGTAATTAAATTATTCTCAATATTGTCATTATCAATGAAACTACAAAATTTGGTTTGAAAATTTTACAGTTTTTATAGATTTTTATGTCGACGGGAATTTTTTATTAAGAAAGGGTATTTCACGCGTTAATTATTTAAAAAACTGAAAAAAAAGACTTCAAAATACGCCTGCATGTTTAAAATTTCGACTGCATGTTTTTTTAAGCGGTGTTCTTTAGATTGACCTGTTTGTTTATTTACTTAAGTCAAATTTAGTAATTGAAATTTTGCTGTTGACGGATCGATCTGAAATTTGGTATAAACCTTTAGTCCTGATGACAATACAATTTAGTATATTCTGTATTATTGTAAATCCAAGATGGCCGCCGCCACAAGATGGCGGCTTTCATATTTTAACACAACCCCACAATATGGGTATCAAATGAAAGGACTTTTCTAGTAAAATACAGTAAATACATTACCTACATCATTATCTTTCTTTTCAATAAAACCGTTTAACTTAAAAAGTCTTTTTAAGTAAGTACTTGTTTTGAAGAAGGAGGTTATCAAACCTCCTTCTTTTTGGAAATCTGCTAAAAAGGGGGAAAGTTTGCCATTTACTGACTGATAATATTTGTTAGAAACGATCGGTATTAAATTTTTAGCAAAAGTTTAAATTATGAGCAAAATCAGTCAAGAGGTTGTCATGATAAATGGTTCTAAAAGTTTATTTGCTTTAATTGTAAAAAATCAGCCATCTACATAAGCATATAATTAATCATGGAAGGCGCTAATTGACGAACAAACAGAATATTGGCGAAAAAACATTGAAAATATGAATATTATCGAATATTGACGCAAACATATATTCAAATTCTGCCACCTCTTCGTGAATTTGCGTCTTGCCTAAGCTCGCGCGCTCACTCTAACGTTTAGTCAGAGTCATCAAAATATAAAACGAAGTTAGTCATTTGCATTACAGTCATCAGTTTACTAAGATCATTCGAGAATGACGTCAGGTGCTCGAATTTAATCGAATACAGGGCTTAGCGAAGGTTACCTATCTTTGATCCGCATTGAATTGAAATTGTATCGTAATATCGAAATTTTCCCGAAAACTAAATTAATTTTCAAAATACACTACCTATACAGAAATCTCGAAATTTCACTGGGCAATTCGTCTGGTCAAATCTTTGTAATAAAAAGGATTTTGTGTATAATAAAACAGAAACTTAACGAACCTAATTTAGTGAAATTCGGGTAAATGAGAGCAACAACAATCATGGCTAACAAGCTTATGGAATCAGAAACTCCTGTCATCTGGAATCAGACGGTTTTATGAAACGGGTTCGGGCACGTAACACTCAGACAAATGAATTTCGGATCATAGCTCCATATCGCTTCTTTTGTCTGGTTCTTAGCGTTCCGTGCCGTCGGCCTTAGACACGCGCGGAATCGAATTTAGACAAGAACTTTATTTGAAACCGTAGTGGTTCCGTAGATTAATAATATATTTTAATTTAAGAAATTCGTATAGTATTAGGTAGTTTGTGATTTTATATACTTTTTGTTTATTACTTATTTATTTTATCTCGAAAATTAAGTTTATTTTTTATTTTCAAACTGACGCGCTAACGCAACGTCACAATGCCACCTTTATAGCAAGGTGAAACCACCTAGCGCATCTATACATACAGTACTGAGAATTTTTAATTAGCAGGATTATCCTCATGGTAATGGCAGGAATCAATTCTTCTTTTAACCTGCGCAAGAAGGAGTGTCATGTTGTTCGGTATGTATGTTTCTGTATTACCTCTTGTAATTTAAACGGCTAGACCGATTTTGATGTCCGAAGAATTGAAGCGAAACAAATTTTAACTGATTTACCGCGTATATTTGACATAATTTTATGACCTGACGTTTCGAACACTTTGCAGCGTCCGTGGTCACAGGTGATACTAGATGACAGTTAAATCCGATAAATTAAAAAAACAAAAATAAAACCGTTAAAATAAAAAAAAGCACAAGTGCGAGTCAGACTCGCCCACCGAGGGTTCCGTACAAACTAGTAGATAAAAGGGGGAAATCATATATATGTTTTTTATATTTTCCTTCATAAACCGAAAAACATACATCGTAAAAACATTTAAAAACCTGTTTTAGCTTTTTCTAATGAAGTTCTTTCATATGACATCCCACATTATACGGTTAATTCCATTTCAAATTTGGACCCTCATTCCTTGCATAATGACCCTATTTTTTAGTGATTAAATTAAAAATGACCAATTTTCAGATTTTTTCCTAGTGTAATCTAACACAATGCTTCTTGCCAAATTTCATAGTTCTAGGTCAACGGGAAGTACCCCATAGGTTTTGATTCCCTTGTGAGTGTCGAAATGTGCGATTTTTACGACATATTCGGCTGTAACTTTTTTTTACGAAAACCGAGAAATTTTGTTTTTCTTTCTGCAGCAAGATATTATGTATTTGCGTATACGGTTTTAATTTCAACACGATAACTTCACACATTCCCGAGATACAGGTCTTAACACCCCAACGGACGGACAGACGGACAACAAAGTGATCCTATAAGGGTTCCGTTTTTTCTTTTGAGGTACGGAACCCTAAAAAACGATAAATCCGTTAAAATTTGTTTCATTTCAATGAGTAACAATCGCAAAATTGAATTGTGTCATTGTTGTATACATATAACGATAACCCACACAATGGGGTGGGTGGAAAAAAAACATCCTTTTTTTGTTATTCACTTTTATATAAATTTTATTACGGCATTTTATAGCGGCTTATAGGACACATCTAACTGCCAAATTTAATTTTTATAGTCTGTCCGTCCGTATGTCAAATGACTGTGACATACGGACAGATAGACGGACATGACGAATTATAAATAATAAATAAATATTTGTGGACATTTCACACAACACCATCCAGGCTAGCCCAAACTAAGCAAAGCTTGTACCATGGAAACTAGATGGATGAAAGGAATACATATTATATACTTTTTTTTTGTAAATACATACTTATGATACATAGAAATACCCAGACACAGAACAAACATCCATGCTCATTACACAAATGTTTGCCCTGGGTGGGGATCGAACCCACGACCTGAGCTCAAGAGGCAGTCGTATTACCACTGAGCCATGAGAGGCTTGTCATTCAAAGGGTTCCTCGTAGTTACTACGGAACCCTAAAGACTAGATAAGACTTCTAAAGACACTAGAGACCGGTCTGCAGTGTATCCAAATTGCAATTAGTTAGAAATAATAATGTCTAATTAAAACGTACGTTTTTACGTAATTAGAGAACTAGATAAAATCTGAATTGCTAATTTTATTACACGTATGAACATACGTGCTGTTTATGTCTTTATTTGTGTTACATAGATTTTTTTGTAGCCAATCTACGTTTGACCGCCAACTCGCCTGTTGGTTAGCGACGGTGTGGCCGAGGATGAAACACGTAAATCTATAAGATTCACTCTAGCCCTATATTAATGGTGTCCCCGACTTGGAACCATAGAATTGCAAGAGGCGACAGGACAGAGTGAAACTTATAAGTACAGGGTTATTATATATTATAATCTAGATTTGGGTTAGGTTTAAAGATTATTTATTCTCATATAAAGATATTAAATCACTTCCATGAGAACATAATTTATACAGTTCGTTATCGCAGATTTGACGCATCTTAGTTTTTTTTTATCAGCCCTGTTTATACAAACTGTCCCACTGCTGGGCGCAGGCCATCTTCTCATTGTGTGTTAGTCGGGAGACTGTCTGACTTGCGATCCGCAGGTCCTGGGTTCGAATCCCACGGCACGCACCTCTGTCTTTTCGAAGTTATGTGCGTATTGTTGATTGCCGGCAACTTCAAACGGTGAAGGAAAACATCGTGAGGAAACCTACATGTCTGAGAGTACTCAATGATCTTGAAGATGTGTGAAGTCTGCCAACCCGCACTTGGCCGTGGCAGACTATGGCCTAACCTTTCTCACAATGAGAAGATCTTTGTTGTTTCATGTTAAATAAATTATGTTTTGCTAATTTTGGAACTTAACAAAAGAGAAACAGTTGTTTCATATAAATAGTTAAATGACATTAACGAAGTATGTAGCTCCTAAATTATGTTTTAACCGACTTCCAAAAAGTAGGATTTTCTCAATTCGCTTGTTTTTTTGTGTTTGTTACGCGATGACTTCACCAATTATGAATTGATTTCGATGATTCGATTTGTTATGTCTTAAAAAAGTACTCTTATATAAATTTTATCGAAATTGCTTTTATACTTTGATTTTTAAATCAAAATAACTGGGAAAACTAATAATAATAAATATTTAAAAAGCTGGATTGGAGATTATTTAAAATATCCATAGGCAACAAAGCTTACGGATATTTCAAACAATCTTCAGTTTCAGGTAGACTGCCCAAAATGCTGGCCGCAATTCCTCTCTGAATGGCAATGCTTACTGGGGAAATGTGTCATCCATGTCAACGAAATTACGTACTTTGAAGACAGTTATTTTTTTATACTATAAAATAATGACTCCAAAAGTCGTGGATCGAAACTTGTTCCTTTTGTTGTGCATTAAGGTGCAGGGTCGATGGCGCAGCTATCTAGACTGGCCTTGTGGCTCAGTTGGTAGTGTGTTTACGTCTACCTGCTGAACTAAAAGGTCGTGGGTTCAATCCCCACCCAGGGCAAACATTTGTGTGATGAGCATGGATGTTTGTTCTGTGTCTGGGTGTTTCTATGTATCATATGTATATATTTACAAAAAAAAAAAAAAAAAAATATATATATGTATTCTATCAGCCATCTAGTTCCATAGTACAAGCTTTGCTTAGTTTGGGCTAGATGGTGTTGTGTGAAATGTCCACAAATATTTATTTATTTATTATTTATTTATCTCGCTCGCACACCTTTTTTTTTGTGATAAATTTCAGAACATCAGTCTCTTAATACTACACTAAATATATAGAACAATGTTCACGTGAATAACTACAATAACTAATATAAATAAAAATACAAACGCAGTCATTTTGACGTTTGAACGTTTTAATCGGTTTAAATAATACCTATATTTAAAAATAAAAATAACCTTTAATTCTTTGTAATAACGTTCTCATAAGGCTGAAGTTCAAATATTCGTGATTGTGTGAATAACTTTATATTTAAAAGTACGAGCGAGACAGCTGTAACACATAATATGCTGCTGGGTCTGAAAAATAATCCGGTACATTTTATTTAAGAACGATTTACCAAGCCTTTATTTTTCAGTATACCTAGTTATTCCATATTATTAAATAAAAAATATGAATGGCCATGTCATAGACGAAATAAGGGGTTATATTTCATAGACCTCTTCGCCGTAGGCTGATAATGATGATGATGAGACTTTTCTTAAAAGCTACTTTCACACTGCATAATCTATATAATTAATTTTTGTTCTACAATTTTTGCAAATTCACGAAAAAAATACCTACTCCGTAGAATTCTTTTTACTCATATTTTGCCACTCATTTTCATAATACTTAGGAGAAAACTTATTCCTTACACTTTATAGACACAATAACTGTTTCTAAGAGCCGTTTATCTAATCGAAATTAACCATGTGTAAGCTTTTTTAGAAATTATATATTTTCCGCGATTAATAAACCATCCCAAAATTAATCAAATAAATGCAACATTGGCTTCTAAATATCTATAAACACATCAAAGTAATGAAGGCAGCTCCTACATTAAGTGGTGTTAGCAAGTCGATGGCAGTTCATTTGCATTTATATGGTTCTATAAGACCTGAACTGAATCTAATTATTGCGGCCGACCGGCGGAATAGCAAGTAAGTCCTAGGTGGTCTACACAAGGGTAATAGGGACTAATACGAAATATTGGGATAAAATGTTGGCAATGTTGCCCTCCTCCTCTCTATTATCCCTAATACTGGTAAATAGGGAGCAATTTTAAATAAAGTAGTAAAAGAGTAGATAATTGTTATTTTGCTAACAAAAAAGACACCGCAGTCATCTAGTCTGTGACCACGGATACTGCAAAGCAAAGAAAATTAGTACTTTGCAAAGTGTTCGAAACGTCAAGTCATAAAACAGTAGAACTTTGAAAAAATTGTAACAAAGGAATTGACCAAAATTAATTAACAATAAATTAGTACCTATTAATTCATTTTCTAAAGTAAGGCCAATTTAATAGATTACACAAATGTAATATGTAATGAAAAATATTGTTAATGTCAAAACACTAACAAGTCATTCAGTATCCATTTTCAAAATTAATCGATAACGGATTCGTCTCGAAAATTAAATTCTTTTCACAGTTCTGGTACTTTCTTTCCTAGCTTTCTAGTACTAATAGTCTTTGAGCAAAGCCGCAAAGAGAGATAGGTATGGACATGGCGAAATTAAGGATTCCTTATATTTTATTGCAGAATCCTACAAATGCACGGCCCAGCATGTCTACAAAATTTTCTTTCTCGTTCTGTCTTTTGGAACTATGAAAGCGCTATCCTTTTCAACTTTGTATTGGGGCGTGCAAGTTATAATACTGCATACTGAAAGATGATACACAGATATAAAAACAGTCTAAAAAATACCTACCCTATGTACCCTACAGTAACCAACTCATTGATTTTCTAAATATTTTAGCTCCAAAATTTGTTCCCGACCCTCGGACTATTTTCTTTGAGAACATTCCAGACGAATAAATTAGAGGCTCCTCGGAATAGGATAGCCTTCATAATACAATGTGGAATACTTAGAATACCTATTTACACATAAACTAGATACACTCCCGACTTCGCGCGTGACATTTCAAATCTGATTCACTAACTTCAAGGTCAAGTTCGCTTAGGAATTCACGCATAGCTCGCAGCTATCTCTCTCGCGCATCACAAGATTTTTAAACACATAAAATCTTTGAGTAGATATATTAGAAAAGTGGAAAACGAATTTATTTATTTAGATATGAGAAATATTAAAACCAGCTGCTTTTTCCCGGGCATACTGTAAAAGTAAGTTCAGGGACTTGAAGGAAAAAGGCGCTTACGCGATGGCCTGACACTGCAAACCAACATAACATCCTACCCTCTAATACCCTCTCCCCTTTATCCAACCCTCTAATCACGGTCAAATGTGGCGTCCGTTTGACGCCACATTTATTGGCCTACTCCAAAAGGAAAAACAGGCTTGATGTAATAAAAAATGTATGTAATTTTATTATTTACATTATGTATGTAATAAAAAAGTTTTTCTTCGATATCTTTTAAATTGGCTGAGGAGTAGGAAAATATATGTTTTTCTTAATACTCCGTCGCCAGTATAAATATCTGAATATTTTTTTTATTATTTTTTAAATTATTTTTCCCACTCAGTGATTTCGTTACAAAATGTTGTAATGCGCGAGAGAGATAGCTGTGCGCTTTGAGCGCCACCTTAATCACCTTTTTGAAGTCTGTAAAAATTATAATAGGTAGCTGTTTTAGCTTCTGTATTAAACCAATTAAAATTTTCCAAAAATATTATGTGCAGATTTTGGTTCATTTGTATATATCATTTGTATAGATATATGAGATGTATTTTTCAGGTCAAATAACATTTTTATAACAAAATTAAGCGACTAAGTAGGTACTTATTACTAGAATTGTCGCTGGACGGAGTTTAATGAGAAAACGGGAATGTTTTTTTCCTATGAAAAGGTCTTATATTTTTCTTCTTTTTGTTACAGGTTTGGATTAATCTGGTAAAATGTGGGCTTAATTATTTCGCAACTGCGCAATTGGAGAGTAATGTTTTTCTTGTGATATACATATGTGTATGTTTTTGTTGTTATGTTGTTCTGATTATATTTTGGCAAGTTTATAATCCGGGTGTTAAGACCTTTATCTCGGGAACGCGTGAAGGTATCGTGTTGAAATTAAAACTATATACCTACGCAGATCCATAGTCTCTTGCTGCAGAAAGAAAAATCAAATTTCTCAGTTTTTGTAAAAAAAAGTTACAGCCGAATATGTCGTAAAATACGCACATTTCGACATCTCTATGAAATTTGGCAATTACACCTACTTAAAGGAAAAAGTCAGAAAACCGGACATTTTTAATTTAATCACAAAAAAAAAGTGTCTTTATACAAGGAATGAGGGTCCAAATTTTTAAGTGAATTAACCGTATCATGTGGGTTACGATATATATTTTTCGTTATAAGAAGGGAAATATCAAAAAAAAATATGATTTCCCCCTTTTGTCTACTAGTTTGTACGGAACCCTCGGTGGGCAAGTCTGACTCGCACTTGTCCAGTTTTATTTGATGAGATATACTTTCAGATTCATCATCATCGTCATCTCAGTCGTAAGAAGTCCACTGCTGGACATAAGCCTGCTCCAAAAAAAACCGATTGGAAGCGGCTTACATTCAGCGTCTTCCCGCCATTTGTACGAGGTCATCTGTCCTTCTCGTGGCTGGTCTTCCTACGCACATCATCACTTCAACGTGCTAAGTCCTCTGCCAGCTGCCGCTTCAACATGCTAATCCGTTGATTCGATCTCGCAGTGACTTCGCGCATTGCTTTCTCCATAGTCAATATGTGATCATGAGCGTCCTTATAAAGCCCATAGCTAATTAGTCACCACGTTTCAGTGCCGTATCTCATCGCTGATAACTCACATTGGTCGAAAACTTTCGATTTGAGGCACATTTCAGACAAAAAAAACTATTTTTCCAAAAAATTTTTACGCAAGCTTGTGTCGCATTTGACAATTTATAGTGTTTGTTGTTTTACAACAAAATAAACCCTACAATCTTCTCAATTTTGGGACTTGTATCATGTCATTGCACGTATCTATTACCGTTCAAACGATACAAGACAGATAGACACCGTAGCCTCACGAATAGGCTCCCGCACCCTTAGTACGGAAGCATAGTAATTATAGTTTAAAAAACTGAAGCAACCGCCTTCAAAATACGCAATTTCGTTTACTTGACTGACATTTTTCCAGTTATTTTGTTACAAAAACCAAAGTACTGAACCGAATTTACATGGGACCTGAAAAAAAAACAAAATAAAGTCATAATTGGCGGAGTAATAGTGTACCAAGCATTTTAAAAAAACATAGAGTCAAATTGGGAATCTCCTTTTTGGGAGTCGGTTAATAACATCCTATCGTAAAATACTTTGCGAGACGTTCTATAAGCGCACTACACAACACACGTGTCTGTGGACTTAGGTGACAGAATACGCAGCAGTAGCACTAGTTAGGTCATGCATGCAGACTACAGAGCGATAAGCAAGATATCTGCCAGCAGCGCGGGCGCGACTTTATCGCCACTATTACTTGATAATTAGTTAATAGCTTAAATAAACACGTGAGTGTAATGTTTTGTCATCCACGCGCATTTTACAATGCACATACATAATTATAGTTTAAAAAACTAAAAAAAAATGACTTCAAAATACGTAATTCGCTTGGATGACATTTTTTCAGTTATTTTGTTTTAAAAACCAATGTACCCATTCCCATTTAATTTTGTCAAAATCGAACCGATTTTGACAAAATTAAATGGGACTACCTCTGAGGTTTACCTACTAAACAAAAAAAAACGGACAAGTGCGAGTCAGACTCGCCCACCGAGGGTTCCGTACAAACTAAATATAAGGGGTAAATCATATATTTTTGTTATATTTTCCTTCATAAACCGAAAAATATACATAGTAAAAATATTTAACACATTCCCTGCTCACCACTCGGATCCGAGTAGAGCGGGGCTATAGTAGCGGCGCTTTCCACTCGGATCCGAGTTAGCGTCCCGTTCATTTTGTAGTAGTCAGTAAACTGCCGGCGTTTGAAGCAGTCAACGTTGCTTTGCACGGCCACTCTGTACTTAAAAAAAAAAATCGCCTAAAAAGTTTTGGTTCCCAGCTGAAGTGAAAGGTCCGCAGGGGGCGAAGAATGTGTTAAAAACCTGTTTTAGCTTATGCTAATGAGGCTCTTTCATATGATACCCCACATTTCCTTGCATAGAGACACTATTTTTTTGTGATTAAATTAAAAATGACCAGTTTTCGGTTTTTTCCTATATGTACTCTAACACAATGCTTCTTGCCAAATTTCAGAGTTCTAGGTCAACGGGAAGTACCCCATAGGTTTTGATTCCTCTATGAGTGTCGAAATGTGCGTTTTTTACGACATATTCGGTTGTAACTTTTTTTACGAAAACTGAGAAATGTTATTTTTCTTTCTGCAGCAAGATACTATGGATCTGCGTATATGGTTTTAATTTCAACTCGATACCTTCACGCGTTCCCGAGATAAAGGTCTTAACACCCGGACGGACGGACAGACGGACAGACAGACGGACAACAAAGTGATCCTATAAGGGTTCCGTTTTTTCCTATTGAGGTACGGAACCCTAAAAATCATTAAAAACAATTCATTATTTGCGAAGTAATCGCTGAACAAAATAAGTCCAAAAAAACAGACGAATTGAGAACCTTCTTCTTTTTGGCAGTTAGTTAAAAAGTAAGTACAAGTACCTATCATAGTACAAATACTTGCCCACTTCTCTTTTTAAAGTGAACACTTTTTTAGCTGCGCTTAGCTCTTTATTCTGTTGGTATTGAATAAGACAACCATCACGCTCGGCTATGTAACGCACGTTCGGGTGAAGTCGGCTCGAGTCGAGCGAAAGAGATATAGTCAGCGCGTCACTGCTATACTGTTATTACGTATTATTAACGTCGCCTTATACGCCGAATTTAACGTAAAATATATAGTATAAAACTTATTGCCTTTAAACTACGTCTAACATTATAATAAAAACCTCATAGGTAGGTACCTATATGTTAATAAAGAATATTCAAAAAGCAATCTCATCAAATTACAAATCAGCAATCCAACATCTATTCAAAAACTTGCAAAATTTCCAAACGATACTCGTCTCCCTCGTCGGCGTCGTAGCAACAGATGAACCCATTTCGAGGGCGTCTCGAGGTGAAGAGTAATAGAAAAATCCCCTTTAGGTGCGTCGCCCCCGCGCCGGGGCCGGAGCGAGGGGTGAGGGGGGGGGCTAGGACGCCCTCCGTCTAGGGAGGGCCGACCTTCCTCAACGTCCTTGCCGAAGCGGAGGTCACTGTTGCAGACAAGACAATACGCTGGAAGAAAGGTTTATTTAGTTTTAAGTTTTGATTTTACTTCGTCTGATAAAACATTGCGTAATCGACGAATGATAACAGTGCCTACCTACTTATGATATGTAAAAGTGGTCACGATAGAATAGAATATAACTTTATTGTACATTAATATAGTAAAAAAAACTTAAACGACACAAAGGCGATACTATACCATATGACAGATTTGTATTTTTACCCGACTGCGTAAGGAGGATCTTAATACTAACTAATTAATTTCTCACATTTCTAATATGATTTTATAAGTTTTATTGATTTTATAAAAATCTTGTGATGCTCGAGAGAGAGAGTTGCACGCTTTGAAGGATCCTTAACATTGGTAGTCGTTCGAGAACTCCTAGGCAGCTACACCAAGATGGCTACACTATACATTTAAAGTATTTATAACAAGTTTCAAATATCGGTAATTTTATTATGAAAACTATCGTGGTAGTTACACATTTTTTATTTGAACAAACGGAAAAAATAAATTAAAAAAATCGTAGTAATAATAGACGTGGTGACTCACGTCTATTTTTACTACGATTTTTTCAAATAAACGTTTATTCAAATAAAAAATTAAACCGGACAAGTGCGAGTCAGACTCGCCCACCGAGGGTTCCGTACAAAGACAAACTAGTAAAATAAAGGCGAAAATCATATATTTTTTATATTTTCCTTCTTACACCGAAAAATATACATCGTAAAAATATTTAAAAACCTGTTTTAACTTATGCTAATTAAGCTCTTTCATATGATACCCCACATGATACGGTTAACTAATTTGATTTTTCTTCCTGCAGCAAGAGACTGGATCTGCGTATATCTGAATCTGAATCTGAATCTGATATGGTTTTAATTTCAACACGATACCTTCACGCGTTCCCGAGATAAAGGTCTTGACACCCGGATGGACAGACAGACAGACAGACGGACAACAAAGTGATTCTTAAGGGTTCCGTTTTTTTCTTTTGAGGTACGGAACCCTAAAAATATCAGTGAGTTATATTTTGATTACTTTTGGTCTTATCACCTTTTTGTTTACTAGAAGGAAAACCTACGTATGACCACCAACTTCTGATGGTAAGCGAAGGTGTGATCGACGATATAGCACTTCGATCTAGAAACTCACTCTAACCTAAAACTAGAACCTAGAAAATTCCAAGGTTCTCAGGAAACAGAAGGTGGCAGGGCGATCCACTCATGTACAGTACGAATCAAGAATGTTGATCAAAATCATCTGCACCAAGGAAGCTTCATAACAATGGAAGGAGCCATAAACTTTTCCTTTTCGCTACTCAGCTGTGTAAAACGTGTCTGCTTCATTCCTATTTTCCAGTCATACATTGCATCAAGTTGGTGTCATGTGAAGATAAATTAATTGCTAAAATATGTAATAATTTAATGCATTGTTTTACGCTACCTAACTAGTGATGTACTAAAACGCATGCACAAAAATATTGACTTATTTTTATAACCGTTGTCAGAAATATTTATGTAAATAGTGATGTACTAAAACGCACGCACAAAAATATGGACTTATTTTTATAACCGCTGTCAGAAATATTTATATTTCCATATATTTTTGGCAATAAATAGTAGACATTACTATATACAATAAATGGTGGACATAAGTACTATTACTTAAATACATTCCATCTATTAACTAAAACTTCTAACAGTAAGTTGTACATATCCTATCATCATCATCATCTCAGCCATAAGAAGTCCACTGCTGGACATAAGCCCCCATGGATTTTCAAAAAGACCGATTGGAAGCGGCTTGCATCCAGCGTCTTCCCGCCACTTGTATGAGGTCATCTGTCCATCTCATACACACATAGAAAAAAAATACAATAAAAATATAATAGTTTTTCTTTTTTTCTATGTACATATCCTATATTTGTTATATAACATTTTTATTACTATTTACCTGCGTACCTTCGAAGGAGGGGACCTTTTTCAAATGTGGTGCTTGCACATTTCTGAATCATCTCACCTTTCATCATCTTCATCATCTCAGTCACAAGAAGTCCACTGCCGGACATAGGCCTCCTGGATTTCCTAAAAGACCGGTTGGAAGCGCCTTCCTGCCACTTGTTTGTCTTTTTACTTCAATCCACCTTGTGGCTGGTCTTCTCACCTTTACACATTTCTAACCCCCGACTCAAAACGAGGGGTGTTATAAGTTTGACGTGTGTATCTGTGTGACTGTCTGTGGCATCGTAGCTCACAAACGGATAGACCGATATTGATCAAGTTTTTTTAAAGGAGATTTTATGAGGGTGTCCTTGGCTGTTTCATGAAAATCGGTTCTGGTGGTTTTTGTCGGGGGTTTTGAGTTTTCAAAACTTATACTTGTTAGATCCTCATATGATACAATGCATCAAGGTTCAGGGATAGTATGTGTGCCTTCTGAGCTGTAAGTCGTGGGTTCGATCCCCGTCCAAACATTTCTGCTGAGTATGGATGTTTGTTCTGTGTCTGGGAGTATATATATACATAATATGTATAATTGTATATAGTATGAATGTATTTACAAAAATAGTATATGTATTCTATCAGCCGTTTGGTTCCCATACTACAAGCTTTGTTTAGTTTGAGGCTAGAGGGTTGTGTGAAAAAGTCCTACAATATTTATTTATTTAAATTGAATGAATGTGGTACAATAAATGATGATGTTACACCAAATGTTCCACCAATTGTACTGTAAATTCAAATGTACCATTTGTGTACCGTATATTTTGTAATATTACTGTGGAGTCCTCCTTACGTCAGATTTTTCGTAAGTACATACAGTCATTTATCTTGTCTTTGTCTTGAATTTGTCTTGAATGGTAACCACTATTCTCATATGCCGCTCATACGGGGCTTGTCTTGACCGATTTTAATGCATGATTATCTTGAGTGTTAAACTAGTCATTGGTCATTGCCTAAATATGACTGTAACTAAAATTAAAAAATACTGTGCAACTGTAAGCAATGCTTAACATATTTTGTCAACTTCTGGCTGACACGTAATGACACTTGCGGAAAGAAGACAGAGAACTTAAGACGAAAGTTAAGTAACGTTTTTCTGTAAGACCCCTAATGTCCAATTGTGAAATATATTTTACATTTAATTATCACACTATTTTTACTTTTAGTTACTTTTAATTTTAAACCGACTTCCAAAAAGGAGGAGTTCTCCATTCGTCGGAATCTTTTTAAAATCTTTTTATGTATGTTCCCTGATTACTCGAAGACACCGGACCGATTTGAAAAATTATTTTTTGTTTGGTAGTTATTATCTCAGAGGTGGTCCCTTATAAATTTTATCAAAATCGGTTCACAAGTTCTTAAAACAATGATTATATTAATAAAATTTCATGCAAGTAAATTTTGTAGTCGGCAGTTTTGCATAGCGTATTTTGAAATCGTTTTTTTTTTAGTTTTTTAAACTAATATTATTTCATCTGAATATAAATAAATAAATGAGATAATAAATATAAATATTGGAGGACATTTCACACAACGCCATCTAGCCCAAACTAAGCAAAGCTTGTACTATGGAAACTAGATGGTTGATAGAATACATATATATACTTTTTTTTTCGTAAATACATACATATGATACATAGAAACACCCAGACACACAACAAACATCCATGCTCATCACACAAATGTTTGCCCTGGGTGGGGATCGAACCAAATATCGAACCGAATATCTGCTTTATTATAAAATACATACCTATCTATCAATGCAATGTATTTATTAATTCTGTAGTTTTGGTACAAGGTTTAAATTTATTTAATGGCAATGCTCGATGCGGCGAGGTCGGACCAGTTTCGCGCACGCGCCGCGGCCTTCTTCCCGCCTAGCAACTAGCAAGTTTCGTGCTTTGTCTGCTGTTAAATACACCGGCGTCATTGAGCAGGTCGTGTTACTATATGTATGATGTGTTATTATAAATGTTACACACGCAATATAATGTAAATGTATGTCAATATGGTGTGCATTTGGATATGCAAACTTTACTTGAACGGAAAATGGCGACTCTTGTCAGCTAGAAAAGTTTTTCGTTTTCTGAAGTCTTATAGCCGATTTTTATATCTCTAGCCAAAATTAAAAAAAAAAACGCGTTTTTTGAAATCTTCAACGTACTATTTTGTAATAAACAAGTGATTTCTACTAGAATTATTCTAAAGAATGCTCATTTACGATACTTTACAGTGAGTTTACGCTTACTTTCTCACAAAAACGTACACTCAACAGCGTATCAAGCATAACGAAATCGTAAGTTAGACTACAAAACCGCTTTTCAGCAGTCGGATATTTTGTTTTTCTTTTAATATAGATACTTGTTAATTAGTTTTTATACCACACAGTCATAAATTTTTTCGCAACGCGTTGTCTTTGGTTTACACAGTAATAGTGTGTGTGAGTGTAGCAGTTAGTGTACAAGTTTTATTGTCTCTAAATCTAGACTTGTTTCGAGCCCGGTGGGGGGAGGGGGGAGGGGGAGGGGGGGAGGAAGCTCCCGCCGAGATCGACACGTCCAGGAATAAATGTGATTACACACTGTCCCCGCGGCCGTTCAACCTAATGAACCAAGCGAAAAATTTGCTTACACCTGTCCGAATGGTGGATTAGATATTGATACTTGCGTAGATCGTCTTGGCGAAAGATTCCAAAATTTTGTAATTTATTGCGATTTTTTACCGACTTTCAAAAAAAAGGAGGTTATCAATTCGACCTGTATGTTTGTAATATTGACAGAATTGCACAATTTTTTGTATATACCAAGTTAGTCTATACCAGCTTCTAAACATGTGTGCCAAATTTCTTAAGTGTATGTATGTTTGTATGTTTGTCCACGCATTACACAGAAACTAGAAGTCGTATTATAAAAATTCTTCGGTCGACGCCCAGTTTTGATTTTCTTCGAGTTATTTCTTTCTTTTCAGTTTGAAGTCGGTTTAATCTTACGAAATTACTTTTATTTTAGTCTTTAGACCAGTATTGATCGGTCCGCTTTTTTTCTATAGAAGTATAGATAGTTATAAGTAATCCGTATGTTATTTTGTTACTGTTATAATTATTATAATTAAAAAAAAAACTGAAACAATCGACTTCAAAGTCTATCCTTATAATATTAGTATAACCTGTTAAAAAAATATCCAAATCAGTTTATAAACGGCGAAGTTAAGTATGAGGTAACGAATATTAAAAAATACAACTAAATTGAGAACCTTCTCCTTTTTTAATGTCGGTTGAAATTAATTTGAAGCTTAGCGAGAAATGATAAGACAGAAAACGTATACAGTCAACGTGGGTAACTCTGACTTTGCGTCAAACATTGTACGTAGCCTTTTTAGAAGGTTCTCGATTTTTTCCCCAACAGATTAGTAGTCAAATTAATTGATTAATTGATTTACAGTTGTTAAGTACGTCTACTAATCTCTTGAGAAAATAATCAAGAACTTTCTAAAAAGACCACGTACAATGTTTGACGCAGAGTCAAAGTTACCCACGTTGACAGTACCCAAACTAGAGTATTAATACATTAAAAAAAAGGGAATTATCGTGGTTAAGCAAAATAATGAAATAAGGACAGCAGCGCCATCTATACCACATTAGTTCTCTAGCTGAACAGACTCTAACATTGAATATTGTTTGTAACATTACCTACTAATACCCGAATATCGAAGTTGGTCCGCGTCTGGGAATGCGATCAAAGTTGTGCGATCCGGGCGATCCAGGTGAGGAATTCGACTTTTTGTGGATCGCAACGACCGGCGACCTTACAGAGGACATATTCATTGCGGGCGGCGCGCATTAACTTCATGTGCGTACCTACTTCTCACTCCGTATTGAATCATAATTATAGTTTAAAAAACTCAAAAAAAACGAAAACCGACTTCAAAATACGCAATTCGTCTACTTGGATGACACACTTTTCCATTAGTTTTGTTATAAAAACCAAAGTACTTAGCTGATCGTATGTGGGTCTTTTTAATGCTGTCTACTTAGTTTATCATAAATGTTAAAAAAGTCACTTACAAACGAAAATTATCTGCCTACAAACTGCTTGTGTCATTGTTTTTTTATCCTCTAATTGGAGAACAAATAAAAAAAAAGATTTTGATAAGATGTGAATGGAACTACCTCTGAACCTACCAAACAAAACAAGAATCATCAAAATGAAGTCATGATTGGCGAAGTAATCAGTAAACAAACATACAAAAAAAAACGAAATCGAAACGAGAACAAACGGGAACCGAACGAAACGGGAACCGAACGAAACGAACGAATTTAGAACCTCCTCCGTTTTTGGAAATCGTAAATAATTAGAGATACCGGCGGTAGCAGGTTTAATTATTTTTAATTATCATGTATATGTCGTAGGATGATTTGATAATGCAAATTTTCTCAAAAATTCTAGGAATCTTTGCATTGCAATTGCATTGGTATTTGCAAAAACACGAGTTGCTTTAGTAAGATTGAATATCCTTAACTCTGATTGGCTTGATTTTTCAGTAAGATTGAGAAATGTCATAGCCATTATCTAATTATACGTGTTTTCGCGATATCCCCAGAATGTTTATGAAAATTCTCATTATCAAATAACAATCCTACGACATATATATATATATAAACACACAGACACAGGATAAACATCCATGTTCCGCAGAACTAAATGTTTGTCTTAAGTGGGAATCGAATACACGACCTACTCGGAAGGTAGACGTACCTACCACCACTGAGTCATGTGAGGCCTGTCAAATAATGTTGATGATGATAGTTGTAAGTATATGTTTTAAACCGCCTTAAATGCAGCAGATTTAACTCCACATCTGCGCATTTGCATCTCTCATTAAGCAATTAGTATAATTTAGTTGCGTTATCATGAATTCAAGACATCCATTATCTGTGGGGGGACGACAGCGCGCCCGGGGGACGGCGGCAGGTCAGCTGCAAGGTCGCAGGTGAACGCACCACCGACCGCCGCCGCTCCGCAGGTATCGGACACTCTGGCCCTTCCAGAACGTAAGGCGAGCTTAAAACAAGTGTCAAGCGCGATATCCAGCCAGAAAAGATATACTTATACAAAAAAAAAAATTCAACATGTCCATTTATCTACAACAAAGTCCCAAACTATATCAAATGGATGGCATCAAATTTAAGAAGTCCCTGACTGAATGGCTTCTCAGGAATTGTTTTATAGCGTTAAGGAATTTATAAAATTTAAGTAGGATAATAAATATTTTAAAATACATTTAAGTATATGCAGATTTTTAAACATTTGCACGTCTGCCTGCAGACTGATACAATGTGTCTACAAAATTAAAATTAAGAACTCTATGTACTTGTATTCTTGCAAATAAACGATTTGATTTGATTTGATTTGATTTTATATAAAAAAGAATTAACGAAATCGGATAATATTTAGAGATAGAAAACAGTTTGTTGAATGAAAAACGCGTAAATTGCTGGCAAAAGATCAACATAACTCTTCTCTTAAAAAGATCGTGCTTCACGAGTGGATCTTTTCCTACTTATATAATCTTGGGAATCTCTCTCTTTAAATAGGGTGTCTTTAAATCGCGAGTTACCATCGTCACCGCGGATCGCAACCGACACGTGAGTAGGCAGTCAAACGCAAGCCTATGGAAAATAAAACAAAATTTGGTCATTTCATACATAGACAATAGACATAGACAATAATGTAGATATACGCATAAATCATATCTATGAATCATTAAGGCACGTTATATGTAAATGAAAGTACGGCACGGATTCGGCATATGGCGATGACGTCATCACACGTCCACTGCTTATCAATGACAACTTATGTCACCGTAAAATGACTGTCGTCGAAAGCATACACAAGTAATCATAGTACGAGTAGTTCTACGAACAGTAGACCTTGCGAGCACTAACTTTTAAAATCAGGCGAATTGGCGGTAAAGCACAGCAGAGGGTAAGATGGGAGGGATCCCCATCTCTAACCACGTCCAAATGTGGCGTCATACGGGCTCATTTGACTGGCCTCCTGACTCAGTCGGTAGTATGCTGCCTGCTAAGCTGTAGGTCGTGGGTTCGATCCCCACCCAAACCAAACATTTGTGTGATGAGCATGGATATTTATTCTGTGTCTGGATGTTTGTATGTATCATAAGTAAGTATATATTTTCAATATATATATATATGTAAACTATCAGCCATATAGTTCCATAGTACAAGCTTTGCTTAGTTTGGGCTAGATGGTGTTGTGTGAAATGTCCACAAATATTTATTTATTTATTATTATTTATTTATGTCTTTGATACTCTGCCTAGTTGCCTACTCCGTCTAAGAGGAAACATGCGTGATTGTATGTAAGTAATATTGCAAAAGTTTTCGCTCACGAAGTCTAATGTTTGTAAAATGAAGTACTATAACGTACCTGCGGCCCATACACGCCTTCTGGAAGTTCTGTAAGTGTAAGTTTCCATCGATCGTGTTGTACTGGAAGGTACCTGCTTAGGAGTATGGTCACGTTTCAGCGGAGCTGGAAGCACGAGGGGGCACTCGTGCCGTCTTCTGCTCGCTTGTGTAACATTTGCTGGTGACCTGGTATGGCTTGAGCCTCCACAACACTCATGGCAAAAGTTTTAAAAAACCGGACAAGTGCGAGTCGGACTCGCGCACGTAGGGTTCCGTGCCATTATCTATAAAAACGGCAAAAAATCACGTTTGTTGTATAGGAGCCCCCTTTAAATATTAATTTTATTTTAATTTAATTATCTATTTTTAAAGTAAATAATATAACTCAATATTCTGTGAATATTTCAAGCGGCTGTTTCCGTTATCAATATAAAGCAAAAACGTACAAAAAAATCGCGTTTGTTGTATGGGAGCCCCCTTAAATATTTATTTTATTCTGTTTTTTAGTATTTTTTTATTTTTTTTATTTATTTATTTTAGGTCGCTTTTTAACATCTAAGGTCATTAGCGACCTCGGTTGACATTTTTATATACATAATACACATACATTGACTTTAACCTTATCCTAAAGTATGTTGTTATAGCAGCAACAGAAAATACATCATCTGGGAAAATTTCAACTGTCTAACTATCACGGTTCATGAGATACAGACTGGTGACAGACAGACGGACGGACAGACAGCGAATAGACAGCGTCTTAGTAATAGGGTGCCGTTTTTACCCTTTGAGTACGGAACCCAAAAACAATCATCACTCACTCGTGTTTTTGTTGGTTTTGGGCACTGACCTCGAATGTTTTTGGTGACTGGACGGACATGCTTTTTTTATAGAAATGACGGATCGCTATTGTTGACTGGACAGGCTCTGGGCGATAAGCCTGTACTGATGACCCGGTTTTTGACCGACTTCCAAAAAGGTGGCGGTTCTCAATTCGTCAGAATCTTATATTTTTTATTTTTATATAATTATGTTCCACGATTACTCAAAGATGCCTAGACCGATTTGATAAATTCTTATAGGAATTTTATCAAAATCGGTTCAGTAGTTTGATTTTAAAATACAATTGCGTATTTTGAAGTCAGTTTTTCAGTTTTTAAACTATAATTACTTGTTTAGTTTATGGTATGGAGAGGCATAGGTTAACGAGTATAGGTCATGGATAATCATCATTACATCACTGTTTTTCAACATTACGAGGGTGAACCGCCGAAAGGGTGAATAGCCGGCGCAGATATTTTCTTACACAAATAAAACCGGACAAGTGCGAGTCAGGCTCGCCCACCGAGGGTTCCGTACGAACTAGTAGATAAAAGGGGGAAATCGAAATTTTTGTTATATTACCGAATTTTTATACCGAAAAATACATATTGTAAAAATATTTAAAACCCTGTTTTAGCTTATGCTAATTAAGCTCTTTCATATGATACGGTTAAAGAACTTTAAAATTGAATTTAGGTGAATTGTGATTAATCACAATTCGCCTAAAAAGTTTTGGTTTGGTTTTGTTGGTTTGGCCGCGCAAAGCAACGTTGACTGCCTCAAACGCCGGCGGTTTACTGACTACTACAAAATGAACGGGACGCTTGCTCGGATCCGAGTGGGAGGCGCCGCTACTATAGTTCCGCTCCACTTGGATCCGAGTGGTGAGCAAGGAATGTGTTAAATATTTTTACGATGTATATTTTTCGGTTTATGAAGGAAAATATAACAAAAATATATGATTTACCCCTTTTATTTAGTTTGTACGGAACCCTCGGTGGGCGAGTCTGACTCGCACTTGTCCAGTTTTTTACGATATATTCAGCTGTAACTTTTTTTACGAAAACTGAGAAATTTTATTTTTCTTTCTGCAGCAAAATACTATGGATCTGCGTACTTATATGATTTTGATTAATGCATTATTATCTTTCTGTTATTGACATTCTTATTTTAATATTAACATGGTTGTTTTAATAATATTGTTGACATGTTTATTTTAATAATGTTGACATGGTTATTTTAATAATTTTATTGCATTTTAATTTATTTTATTACTATTATCTCATTTATTTATTTACATTCCTAATTTTAATTTTTTTATAACACAAATATAAACTTATAAAAAAGAAACATAAATATTGTAAAAAACTTAAAACTAGGGTGCCGCCGGCAGCGGGGCGGGGCTCAAGCTGCCGGTGGTAAGGGCTACAGAGAGAGGAACCTCCTGACAATACGTGCCGTGTCCAGGATGACTGCCTTCTGTATCTGACCCTTGACCCAACCATCGAGCGAGAGCCTCTTGAGATGTTGGTCGAGGCTCTTCGCTATGACACGGTTCACCGAAACGACTATCGGGATAATGATCGTCGAGTCAACATCCCACATGGCGGTAGTCTCGTGAGCCAAGTCAAGGTACTTGCTGAGCTTGTCCTTCTCGGCCTTCACGAGATTCTCATCATCATCATTCTCATTCTCATTACTATTATTATTATTATTTTGACATTAAAATTTTTTTTATCAGCCCTGTTTGTACAAACTGTCCCACTGCTGGGAATGGGCCATCTTCTCATTGTGAGAAGGGTTAGGCCATAGTCTGCCACGCTGACCAAGTGCGGGTTGGCATACTTCACACATCTTCAAGATCATTGAGAACTCTCAGACATGTAGGTTTCCTCACGATGTTTTCCTTCGCCGTTTGAAGTTGGCGGTAATCAACAATACGCACATAACTTCGAAAAGACAGAGGTGCGTGCCGCGGGATTCGAACCCAGGACCTGCGGATCGCAAGTCAGACGGTCTCCCGACTAGGCTGCCGGAAACTTCTTATACATTATTATCAATTCATATTATTTTTGTAAAAATTATTATTTATTGAATAAATTTTTGATGACAACGTGACGTGACGTGTTTAAACGTGACGCGTATTTTTAGTGTATGTTATTTCATGAATTTACAAACGTACTGTGTACCTAATTATTTTTTTGTGTTATTGTGACGTGTATCAATAGATATCAATAAAGGAATATCAATATGAATATGGTTTTAATTTCAACACGATACTTTAATTTATACACGCGTTCTTTATTTTGAGGTACGGAACCCTAAAAACAACGTAATTTGACAGCCACTAGTTCCTAAATAGAGGTCAAAGGCTTAGGGATATATTTTCGCAAAAAAAATATTACCACCGAGCAAAAACTAGTCTATTGGCAAAATTTTTGATTGTATATAGAAATATAATAGGTGTGATCCTCTAGAGATAACTGAGCCCTCTGTCAAGCAGGCAGGCCACTGGAAGGGTTGTAGTGGGTACAATAGTACATAATACTGTCTGTCTTTTACAATTAAGATGACTGGCAGAAAATGCAACATTAGCATTAAGTCCTTCTATTGTACAACTTCTTAGTGTGTACTTGTGTCCAATAAAGTGTTAAATAAATAATAATTTTGTTTATTTTTTTTGCAGCTGCTGAAGCAGGGACGCTTTACACTTTCGATGACGAAGAATTGGAAAGAAGGAATGGAAGGTTTTCCTTTTCGCACACCCGCTATACTTTTGAATCTATCCAACAATACTCCACAGTCCACACTATGGAGTAAAGGAGAAAAAAAATCATCCCTACTTTTCGCGTAGGGGAAATACCAGATAAAATATTTTCTGAAGATTTTATTTAAGTATACCATTTTGTTGGCATTATTAATTTATAATCTGATGATGACTACTTGTGTCGCGCAGTTTCTCCCGCGTAGTTACGAAAAACCTCTGATGATGATGATGAAAAGTAGCCTATGTCCGTCTTCAGGTACAAAACTACCTCTGTACTAAATTTGATAACGATCGGTTTAGCCTTTTGCTCGTGAAAAGGTAACAAACAGACAGAAGAAGTTAATTTCACTCATAAAATAAGCTTCACGCTTGCCCGTTCAACGTAATCCAATTTAATTTTTATATTTGAACTATTAAAGTACAATACAAAATTCTGCCTAGGAAATGTGGCAATAGATTACGCTCGTCACTCAATAATATTGTCACAAAAAATCGATAAATATCCAAAAATTCCGTTGAAAACATTGCCCTTCTAAACGGAACCGGAAAACATTTGCACACTACTGCTTGGCGCTACTTGTAGAGCACGCGCCTCACTGGCGCCCCCCACAAAATAACATTTTGCGTGGTCATTGCACGTTGGACATTAAAGAACAAAGGATTACAACCGGTCCAACACCTCAGCCATTGCGCTGCGTATGGGGGAGGAGCACAGACATAGTTGATGGAGCATGCGACTTCTTATACAAGATCTACGATTGACCACTAACTCGCCTGATGTTAAGCGACGGTGTAGCCGAGGATGGAGCTCGTCGATCTAAAATATATCTATTCACTCTAGCCTTGAAAAATCCAAGATTGTAGGTCTCAGGAAACAGACATGGCGGCAAAGAATTCCATTCTTGTGCAGTACGCAACAGGAATGTGGATCGATATCGCTGAGTACGGATTTTTGGCATTTCAACGAAAAAGTGATACATGAGAAATGGGGGGCACTTGCGTGCCATATTTTTGGTACCGACTGTGACGTCACACAAACGATTTTGTGATGGAATGTTCCATACGCGCGAAATCTATTCATCCCAATGTATCCGCGCGCTTGTACGCTAGTAACACAGAATTCGCCCTATTACTTTGGCTAGTAACTAGTTGACAAAATATCGAATCGGAAGTATATATCACCTGAAATTAAATAAATCTTGGTCGTCAACTGCGATTTTGTATCGTATTTGTTGACACGTAAGTGATCTGAGATCGGGAAGAACGGAACAGGAACAAGTTGAGAGCCGAAAGGGAGCAGGGTTGGAGCGGGGCGAGAAAGGGATTTTTCATTGAAATACATAAATCTACGTTATACCACTGACTCGACATTAATAGATTGGGTCGGAAGATTGGTTGGAGCAGGACGGAAGTGCGGCGAGATTGAATTAGGAGTGAAACACGAGCAGGGCAGATGCGGTACAGGAGCATTAGCTTGGTGGGGGTGCAGTGAGTGCAAGTAGGAGCGTGACATGAACGAATTTCTTACGCGTACGAAGTCGCGGCGGGCAGCTAGTTACCTATAAAACTACTGAAATGATATCCGAACGGTTTCCGATACACTACATCCAGAGAAAGACGCTTTTAGGGGTTTGATTTGAAATGTGATAAAAACATGACGCCGACTGCGCAAGGAGAAAGGTAAAATCTCAAATGTGTGTATTGACGTATGTATTATGTATGTTTCTACATTACCTCCTACAGTTGGCTTCCTACAGTCTGGCTTGATCGATTTTGATATGCGAGGTAAAAGATTACAATTGTGCATCCTTTAGAATATTTTTTTATGCATGATAGATCTTCGATTAACCGTCAATTCACTTGTATAACACGAAAAAGTTCGTTGAAGGTTACAAAAAATACGAAAGATGTATTATTATTATTACAAAACAATATGTGACACTCAGTAGGGAGTGAACACGAATCTAACGACACCTCGCACATCAAAATCGGTCAAGCCGTTTAGTTTAGGCTGTATGAGGTAATATAGAAACATACATACTCACATACATACATACCCACATGCATAGATACCCACATACGTACAAACTTAAATACAGTCGAAAAACATATTTTGATAACATTTGGCAGAAACATTGTTCCCAATTCTAATTGAGCAAAATCGGCCAAAAATTTGTCAAGATAGATCGTGAAGTAAGTACCTACCTACTTATCAGAATAAAAGCGTGCTTTCAAGGTGTAGGTACTGTTCGCAAAACTACTATCTTAAAAATGACAAAGGCGCAAGTCCAATGTCCTCAAGATAAAAAGAAGACGCTTTCACGGTTTAAATTCACTGAAGAATCGTTTTCCCCAGAAATAAGGTCGACTCCCGGCTCAATCAAACTCAACGTACAAGACAAATCAAAATGAAGCTTCACCACAGCTTACACGATAGTTTCTACGCAAACCTTACATACAACGAGCACACATATTAGGGCACATAAATGTTTATGTATCACATTTTTGCATGTCTGCGTGTATTTATAGTTGTGGGCGGTGATCGCGCGACCTTGTGGCAGAGACGCTCTTCGTACCACGAGACGCTGTTTCGCTGAATCCTGGCGCGATGATTAAAATTCTTTAACATACACTACTTATTGCTAACTTTTTCAGTAAACGTTTGTATTATAAGCCAGCGATGTACATCGTGCTGTTTATAGCGAATGTTGGTTAGTGGTCGTAGTGGGGAGGACGGACTCGCGCCTCAGGTCTCATTCGCCAATTTCGCACACTGATAGGTTCATCGACTCTTCACAAGGATGCATGAATCAAGTGCGGCAAGGAGAGGTGGCAGTTGAAAGTCCGTTTGAATCAAGGACGCTGTTTATTGTTGTCCGAACAAAGAATGTGGCCATTTTATATCATTTTACACGCTTTAGAATTTTAATCAGGTGTTTTGTTGTTTTTGTTCTGGTTTTAAAAAATGAAAAAAAGTTTAGGCTTAGAAAAAGGTTAGGTTAGGAAAGTTTAGGTTAAAAATATTTCAAGAACTACATTATCTGTTAGTTGTGCGTTTACGAAGTTATCTGAAATGTATTATTAATATATAAAGTATTAATTATATATATAATTCTATAAATTACTAAATTATATGCGAATATAACGATAATTCGTAATTTATGACTAAAACTTTGTCTGCCTTATCGAAAATTTTTACTTAACTTTAAGCAATGCTTAACATATTTTATCAACTTTTGGCTGACACGTAATGACACTTGCGAAAAGAGGACAGAGAACTTAAGACGTTGGTTCTTTAACCAACGTCTTAAGTTCTCTGTCTTAACTTTTTAAGAAACGTTTTTCGGTAAGACCCTGTATTTTTAATTAATACTGATAGTTATTGTAATTATTAAATATTAGCTGTTATTTAATAAACACATATCTGACATAGGTAACAAGGTTAATTTTTGTAAATTTGTTTTTGTAACTGCTGTTTTGCCTATTAAGGCGAGGTTTCCCCAGAACTTTAGGTAGCATAGAAAGTACGTACGACGCCGCCGCGCCCCGCCGCGCGCCGCGGGACGGCTGCTCGCGAAATGGTCCACACGTGAGCGCCGCCGCGCACTATCTTCCTTTTTATTTTATTTTTAATTTCGCATAATTTATTGGACGCTGCACGACATTGGCCGATATTCACTCGCCATCTTTTTTATTTTACTTCAGATGTGCTTGAGTTTTAGTATAATCTAGGTCTTAAATTAGGAGTAAGAAGATTGTCTTTTAATTCTGATTTGAATTATGCTAGTAATTTGATAAAGTAGTCACTAACTTTGCGTTAGCATGTGTCACGTGAACTGACACAATTGAAACTGTGGGCACCGACAGAGGGGTGCACGTGCACCTCTTTAATTAGCACCTCTGTTTGCCCCCCTAACCAGGAAAGAAAATATGTAGTACATTTAAAAAATCGAATTCGAATATAAGAGCGTTTTAAAAAGGCTGTCTACAATCACTTTTCCTGGCTAGTAAAGCAACAGTTATCCATAGGTGACGGTTATCGCTTACCATCAGGCGAGTAAATGGCTCGCCTGATGGTAAGCGATAACCGTTTGCTGCACCTTTTTATAAAAAAAAGAATTAAAAATCTTATGTTTTATTTGACCATGGCTAGATTTATTGTAATGAATTAAATATTTTCTTTGACATTTCATATCTTTTGTGCATTTATTAATATAAATTTTACTTTACTGGCATTTACATTATTAATTAATTGCAATGAAGTATGGTTTTGGCGTATTTATCATTAATGTAATTCGCATGGTGCTAATTGAATAAAATAATTTGATATTCATTTCAACTCAATAACACGTGTTTGTGACAAAAAGAAACATACAATGAAATTATCCTATAGTAGTTCCTTATTATACAAGGAACCCTTATAGTTTCGCCATGTCCATCTGTCTGTCTGTCTGCGTCTTTGCTCAAAAACTATATGTACTAGAAATATGTACTTTGGTATAGATATACATATTAATAATGCCGAGAAAGTCGTAGAATAACATTTTGGAAAAAACATTTTTTTTTATACCTCCCATACACATAAAGTGGGGATGAATATTTTCTCATCTATTCCATCGTGTGGGGTATTGTTGGATAGGTAATCAATAGTTATTTGTTATGCAAGGCTGCAAAGTTGGTTTTTGGGGCGAGTACTTGTATTGAAACCTGAGCAAGCGAAGGATTCTAGGATTGAACCACGAGCGAAGCGAGTGGTTCAAATATAGAATCCTGAGCGTTTCAAAAGAGCGAGGGTTTCAAAAGTACGAGATGCAAAATAACTTTTCTGCCGAGTGAAACACAAAAATTTTCACCTCACTACAGCGACGAAAACGCTAGTCTAGTGCTGCCACCTGTGGCTGGTCAATGCGATTATTCAAAGAAATGAGGTTGGCGCACTGACATGAAATAAGTATTTAATGCATTCTCAGTGGACTTGTGGTATAGAAAAGTATGGAATAGAAAGGTTCGAATTTTAAAAACTCTTTCCACGCTAGCGGACAAAATGCACTTTTCCACTCAGATTTCTAATGACAAAGAGAATCTTTCCGAGCTTGTGAGGTGAAAAAAATATTACAAGTGTGCGAAAACCGTATTTCAATTGAAGCTAAAGCTAAGCTTTGAAGTAATATTTTTTTGTAAGAATAAAGTGTGTGTGTGTCCCTCTACCGGCTAAACGGTTGACTTTTGAGATATTCATACCTCAAAAGTCAACCGTTTAGGTCAACCGTCAAAAAATCAGGTCAGGTCAATCATCTTTCTCAGGTTTTATGATATGTAACTACGGAACCCTACATTGCGCGTAGCACGACACGCACTTGGCCATTTATTTATTTTGATTTACTTCGTCCTAAAAATGAAGCATCAAAAGAAAACAAACTAACAGGTTTACACAATAATGTAGTAACATACTTCCTATTTGTAAACTGCACAGCACTGCCGAATCCATGTAAGCACAGACATGTTTGGAAAGCGGTCGCACGCGCGTGTAATTGCCTCATCCATCGGTTAATGAGTGATTTCTGGGTTCGCGTCAACACGCGCACACGCAGATTCAATTGTAGTGTCACACACATCGCGCCGCGATGTATTCGTCGTTGTTCGTTCTACTGCCGAACTATATTCGATATTGATATTTGCTTACTGTATGTAAGTATGTATCAGTTAGGTCCAACTCACACTACGCTAATAATCTAGTACAACTCCACACGACCACTTGTATGAGGTCGTCTATCCAACTTGTGACTGGTCTTCCTACAAAGCGCTTATGGCCGGTGTATGGTCTCCACTCGAGAACTTTTCGGACCCATCGGCCTTTGGCTCTACGTGCTGTGTGCTCACTGCCACTTCAACTTGTTTAAGGTACGAGCTACCCTAACAGGTGTCTATATTAAAAGAAAAACAAAATACCTGACTGCAGAAAAGCAGTATTTGCAGTCTACATACAAACATACATGCACTCGAAAAACATAACCCTTCTTCTTACGCAGTCGGGTAAAAAGCTTGAAAATAGAACAATCTAGTAATTCTCAGATTTTCGAGAGGTTAACATTACTTGAATATATTAGCGTAGTGCGAACTAAGCTTTAACGCGTTTGAATTCAATTTAACGCACGATACACGTTATGATAGTATAGTAATTTAGTAAAGTGAATAACCGCGCCCTCAAAGGTGGTGATAAGCAGCTATCGGGCGCAGCTATCTCTCTCGTGCATGAAAAGCTTTTTAAACATATAAAATTATTGGTTAGGGATATTAGAAAAGTGCAAAACGAATTTGTTTATTTAAATATGAGATATGTTAAAAAAACTGAATTCACTGATATTCTTACTGGCGACGAAGTAGTGAAAAAACATATATTTTCCTATTCCTCAGCCTATTTAAATAATAATATATGAAGAAAAAAATTAAAAAAATCTCCTCTCACTTTTCTAATATCCCTATTATAATTATGATTATACGTTTAAAAATGTTGTGAAGCGCGAAAGAGATAGCTGCGTGTGATGAGCGTATCCAAGCGCTAAACCAAGCCTCAGCAAAGCGCTAACTGCGCTAAGCAAGTGTTGAATTGAAACAGAACATAGCAATAATACATAATACAATTTATACTTTAAAATGATATGGATCTCTGAGTCTGAAATAAATTATTATTGATTGATTGATATCATAGAGTAAAGACAGTTAGAGTGATAAATTCAGTCAAAATTCCGTTCACAGTTGAAAGCTAAAATCTATAAATATGTGCATGAGCATAAACATCACTTAATTATCTTTAAAATGCAGAGCGTTCTAATTATATTTCAAGTGGGTAGGTAGACTTTTTGTGAAGTTGTGACAAATTTTGCTTACCTGTCGTTTATAGGGACGGATAGAGTGACGTATCCAGCCTTAAAAGGCTTACTAAAGTTGTTTCATTGAGTTATAGGCGAGTCGCATTCTAAGCCTATTACTTTTATGGTATATAGGGAGTTATGTTCACATGGCACCGTGGCTTACTTACTCGCCACTTCACAAAATTACTAACATAATGTGAATAAGGCTTAATAATAAAGAGTCAATGGGGGAGGCCTATGTCCAGCAGTGGACTTCTAATGGCTGAGATGATGATGATGAATAAAGAGTTAGTAACATGGTGATAGCAAGACCGATTTTGATTAAAATATTAATAGTTTCATAGAAAAATATGCTAGGCTAACACAATGTGGTTTGCCTAAAATAAAACGTAGAGCCCACCGGAAATGCAGGTATGTAGGAAGATGATGTCATGGTACCTACTACATAGGACTTATTTCTTTTATTTTTCACACGCTCAAGCTTTGCTTTTGCTTATTTTAGCCTCTGGCTAGCGTGACAGATCGACTGATGACGGTTGATTTTGGTGAACTTGTTTTTCAGCTATTTGAACCAATGTAAACTTTGACTTTGATATTATTTCCAAGCTTGATACCTCCACGTGTTTTTGAATGTGTCTAGATAGATATACAGACGGACAAGACTATAAGGTTATCTTACAAGGCTCCGTTTTCCCTTTAGAAGTACGAAACCCTAAAAATGCGTTAGTTGTGTTAAAGAGTGCGATAGATCGTTTTGTAATAGCCAGCAACCAGCACCTAGTGATCTAGCAAAATATTTTTTCTTTTATTTATTTTTTAATGCAAGCCTGCAGGGTCGCCCACCATACGTGCGCCCGCGCCAGCGCGCGGCGCAGGCTACGTTACAATGTTATAGGTCAACGGCGCTTGCGTAGATTCCATACCCAACCAGTCATCAACATCTTCGTTAGCCTCCTCGTCATGTATAATTCAGTAAAATTAAAATTTTAGGACTTTTATCATGTTAAAGTAAAATTTCATGAGAATCCTAACTGTGTAATATTATAATAGCGAATTTTGTTACCTTTTTACGGTCGTTATGAAGTCGTTAGTACAGAGATAGCTTTGGAGATGAACAATGGACATACGGTACATATCATCATCACAGTTTTTAATATCTACGCGGGTGAAACGGCAGGGCGCAGCTAGTTTATAATACTTAATTATAAATAAATAATACATATTGGAGGAAATTTTCCACAACATCTAGCCCCAAACTAAGCAAAGCTTGTACTATGGAAACTAGATGGTTGATAGAATAAGATGTATACTTTTTTACTAGAATACGTGTATACTTTTTTTTTGTAAATATATATGTATTACCTACCAAACAAAAAAGAACATCAAAAACAATTCATAATTGGTGGAGTAATCGCTGAACAAACATACAATCCAATTGAGAACTCCCTTCTTTTTGGAACTCGGTAAAAAAAAACGCATTTTACGTGTTGCTCTTTGTCGCCGTATAAATGCCAAATTTCACATTTATAGCCTGTTTCGATTAAAAACTACCGCGGCAAAAAATGGGAACGTTTAGATTTAATAAAATAACGAAATAACGACAGCAGCGCCCTCAATGCCACATTGTTTCTCTAACTGATCAGACTCTAGAATTTGAGTAGTCTCTGACGGACAGACTGTGTGGCTAAAAGAGCAATTGATTGACGAACCATCCACATACAAACATGAACGGTACTAAGGAACTCTCGGCGCAAAAGACAGACTCGCACTTGTCCGGTTTTCAGCTATACTTGCAACAGCTCGAGCTAACCAACGTTACATCGTATCAGGCGCATGTATCCAGACCTGTGATCCAGACTCTTTAAGGCTCTGTAACCTTTTAATAAAAAGCCAGGCGTGGGTTTTAATAAAAAGCCAGGCGTGGGTTTTACTAAAAATCCAGGCGTGGGTTTTAATAAAAAGCCAGGCGTGAATTTTAATAAAAAGTCAGGCGTGGGGGTTTTTTGTTGTACTTTCTGGAACATTTCGACTGTACACGACGCTTTCGCAAGGCACGCTGCATCGTGTGATCTTTTCTGTTTGTGGCCAAAATCGTGTCGAGGCATACATTATGGTAGGGTTCCGCAGCTATTGCTACAATTAATAAGTATCTACAAAATATCCGACTTATAAGAGTGATTATTTTTAACATCACTTACGCCTATAGGAGAAGACATGAGAAGCCGTTGTATACACAATTAATTTTTACTTCACATGATAAAATAATTTTTGAACAAAATCCAGAGCGTACAGCAGAATAAATAATAATACATTGTTGGCGCAGGCGTATCTATATTCTGAAATACATTTGTTAGAATCTTGCTTGCCCGAATCCGTTTCCTAGAACTGTCTGATTCCGGATGTTTTACTTGACACGAGTTTCTGATTCCATAAGTTTATTAGCCATCAGTTTCATTTGCCCGAACAGTTAATAGGTTAGATTCGTTTTATTTCTGTTTTATTATATCCAGAAACATTCATATTTCTTCATTATATTAATTCATATTCTTATTTTTCATATTCATATTTCATTCAATCTTGGAATTTTCAAGGCTAGAGTGAATAGATATCTTCTGGATCGACGAGCTCCATCCTCGGCCACACCGTCGCTTAACATCAAGCGAGTTGGTGGTCAATTGTAGATCTATAATGTATTAAAAAAAAAAACAATAGCTTGGTTATCAAATATACCTATCAATTATTAGGTTAGGTTTGCTAGATTTCTTTTTATTGTACACATAAACTTACGTATCACAAAAATACGGTTAACAAATGAGTTATCAAATGAGCTTATGCGATTTTAATAGAGTCTTGAAAAAAAATGGGTTTCGGGGAAATGATATTCGATATTTCACCATTCGAATTAACAGGTAACCGGCGCAGGCGCGTTTAGGCGTAATATTGTTTCATGTAGGTTGCTATTCCACGTAGGTACTTCTACTTACTGTTATTGATTGTATTTTTTTTATCGCCTAAATTAGTCCCAGACAAAACATGGAACTTGCGAACGCGAAAGTCCTCCAGGCAAAGGGTGACCATGCATTAGAATGTTTTTTTACGAACAGCATTCAGTAAATCAGCGTATCTTTGTATCTCTCCGGACTAACAAAGCGACGGTTATCGCTTACCATCAGACGAAACATCTGCCTGTTGACTGATATTTTTAAGCTATTGCATAGCTTCTATCGCGGGCCTTGAGCGTGGAGACCGAATCCAGAAATTCCGTAACGAAAATAACCTAACACACCGCGCGTAAAGCTATTATGCAATAGCTTTACCGCGGCAGTCTCCGAGTGCCACACGTCTTTTTTTATTTATAAAAATCTGCGAGTGAATCATTTGTGACAGGTCGTCTTATATCAAAGAATTCAATACATAATATAAATCGTTTCCGTTGAGTTTTTAACTGTAATAATTATCGAAAACTATTGTGAATTCACGAGTACTTAAAACACACTTGTTTTGAAATCCTATTACAACATAAACGAATACTTTGAAGATAATGTATTTATCATAGATTGAGTCCACCCGCATTTTTATATTGTTACATTCATTGACATAATTGTTTATGGAACAAATCATCCCGCCGCTCTGACAAAATTGCAATACCCAACTAGGGTCATTATGTAATAACAACAATACAATTACTTGTTTATATCCAAAATCATGTACATAATGTGGCAATAAAGCATTGAATTGAATTGAATACCTGAGAATCCGGAGACTTATATATACGTTACTTCTCATCATCATCATCACCGTTTTTCATTCTAAAAAGGTGAAACAGCTGGGCATAGCTAGTTTGCAACGATTTATATGTACTAACGCACTGTAATTCTTTGGTAGTTTGTTATAAATTCTTTAGCGTCACATGTTCCTTGGAACATGACACGTTCTTCTCTCGTTATCTTCTGATCCGCCGACGATAACACAAGGGATCGGTTTTGACTGTCTGAATTGATTTATTGTTCGCAAAATATCAAATTAATTCAAATCACATTTATTCAAATCTGTCCGTTCTTTCTCCCTCAAGCTTGTCACCCTATCCAGACAAAATGTAAAAACCAGTCTCAAGTCGGGATTCGATCGTCCGTCGAAGAGCCGTTTACAATCTATATATAGTCTGGGACGCCCTGTATGTATTAACTGGGTTATTCAGGGTATACAGGTCACACTGTTGCTATAGGAAATTTTGGGAAGAAAGGGGAGATGGACAGATTAACTGTTTATTATATACACCTAAAAATTAACAAAAACATTAAGAAATAAAATAAAACTAGTGCAACAACGGACCCCATTATTGCTAAAGCGATCTCCAGGTAACCATGCCATGGAGTGAGATTTAACATAGAATGAAATATCAATCGGCAAGAATTGCCACGAGAGTTCTAGAGAATCTTATCGTCTTACTTAAAAAGGGGTAATAAAGTCTTACTTTTTTGTATTATAGTGTTTTGTAGATTATTATTATTTTATTTTTTATATACTATATGTTTATTTTTAAGTTGTATATATTTATAACTAATTATAAAGGCATGTTCAGATTTTATTCACTGAATAGGGACTTGTCACTTTCTGTCAGACGGGAACTGTCACGCGCGAAAACGAAACCAAACACTTGTTTACCTAAAATGAGCTTATTCAGCGTTTATAAGTAAGACGGTTAATAAATATATATTCCTATCTAATATTATACAAGTGAAAGTTATTCTATCTATCAGTAAATATATATATATATATATAGGCAGGCTTCATGGCTCAGTGGCAGTACGACTGCCTCCTGAGCTATACGTGGGGCGCACTAAAAGTTTCCGGAATGAATAAGAAAAAAATACTATTTTAGGTCAAAAATTAATAAATTTACAAATACAAATACAAATCCTTTATTGTCAGCTGTGTTAGAATACATGTGGTCAAAGAAAGAAGTATCAACAGCTACCCTTTTGGGCATACAACATTGCTTTTTATTGTTTTTCAAAATATTCTCCCTTTGTGTAAATGCACTTTTTCATTCGATTAAACCAATTTTGAAAACTTTTGTGCCACTCCTCCGTGGTGACCTCAGAAACGTGTTTTTCATACTCTTCGTCAGCCTCTTCTGGTGATGAAAATCGTTGACCGCATACTTGGTTCTTAATTTTTGGGAACAGAAAAAAGTCACAAGGTGCCAGGTCGGGACTGTATACAGGATGGCTCATAAGTTTACGTTTTTCACCTTCAAAAATTCGTTTGTCTGTCTGGCCGTGTGGTAACTAGAATTGTTGTGTGCAAGATGATACGGCGCTTATCTATGGTTATTTTTACGGAGTTCGTTAATAATTTCCGGCAAACAAATGGTTGTGTACCAGTCACTATTCACGGTACGACGATTCTCTAAAGCAACTGTAGCCACGTGTCCAGTTTTATTAAAAAAAATAAGCAATCATCCGCTTAGATGCATTTTTCACGCGCGCCGCTTTGGTTGGTTTAGGCTCATCTTGAAAGACCCATACGCTCGATTGCTGCTTTGTTTTGGGATCGTAGCAATAAATCCATGTTTCGTCACCTGTTACTATGTCCCACACCAAATTTGACGCACCTTCGTTGAATCTGGTAAGCATGGCACTACACCAAGTGACGCGGTCCGTGTTTTGAGCCTCGGTCAAATTGTGTGGGATCCACCGCGGGCACAGGTTTCTCACACCAAAATGTTTCTGTAGGATTGATTGTATTTCACTCATTCCTATGTCTAAGGATGCGCAAATCTCATGGTAGGTCACATGCCTGTCTGTTTCAATCATACGGCGCACAGCATCGATGTTTTTGTTGTTCACAGCGGTGGACGGGCGACCATCGCGAGATTCGTCACTGAGATTGACACGACCGCGCTTGAATTCTGCAAACCAGCTATAAATAGTCGTCTTGCATGGTGCTTCATCGCCAAAAGCAGATTGAAGCCGAGCGATGCTCTGTTGAGCTGTCAAATTACACTTAAATCGTAGAAAATCATACTAAGAAAATTTTCCCGAGTTAAATCCATGTTAATGTAGACACGCAATTTTTTAAATGGCGCCACAATGTAAAAACAATTGACAGTCGGCAAGAAACTGCATTCTACAGCCAAAGAGTTCCATTTTCAAATGTTGTAATTACTTTTTAAATATTGTTTATGTAAGTGGCCAGTTCCGGAAATTTAGTGTGACCTGCTATGTACCTATATGGTGCTGCCCTGGGTGGAGATCGAACCAGCGACCTATATGGTCGTTGGTTCGATCTCCAACCAGGGCAAACATTTGTGTGATGAGCATGGGTTTGTTATGTATCACCAATATTTATTTATTACCTTTTTTATGATTAAACGGACTGAACCGAAAGAAACAAATGAATTCATTGTGAAATTCGATAATTTCACATCGAATTCTTTTCTTGTTTTCATTTCCTTTATCCATCTCCAAGGATATAATCTTTATCTATGTCTAAAGCTGATAACGAAGAGAAGAATAGAGATAAACGGATAAAGAAAAAGGGATAAAGAAAGAAGGATAAAGAATGGCTAATTATCACCATCGTTTTTCATAACTACGAGTATGCGGTAAAATCGCGGGCCACAGCTAATTCGATTATAAAATCCTTCCGATCTTTTCGTCATATGTGTAATAAATATAAATTATATAAAATATAATGCTAAAGTTTTATACATTTTGGTAAATATAGGGAGTTTACGAACGTGGCGCCACCTGGTTGATGGAAGACCAGCGCTGGTTATTTCTACCAGCATTAAGCGGAGTTAGAAACGGCTTGTGACAAATACAATAATTATACTTAGTTAATTTTATTAAACGGTTTTATTTAGCTTGCCCTGTTTGTTGTTGTTTATGTTTTTTTGGGTCAAATTTAGTAATCGAAATATGACCCCCTGCCCGTTGACAGATTGATCTGATATTTGGTACACGCCTTTAGTTTAGATGATAATACAATAAAATATATTATTATCATTCTAAATTCAATATGGCCGTCGCCACAAAATGGATTTCATATTTTTTCACAACTCCCACAAATCCCACAATACGGGTATCAAATGAAAGGGCTTTTTGTAGAATACAGTAAATACATTACCTACATCATTGTCTTTCTTGTCAATAAAACCGTTTAACTTAAATAGTTTTTTAAGTACATATTTAATTGTTAATGTTAATTTTTATGCGTATTTATTATTGTAGTAGTTTTGATCACAAAACGGAAATATGTCTATGTCAAATAAGTTTGTCAGTATGTCCGCCTGTTCGGGTTGAGTGAACTCCGTCAATAAGAGTTAGGTACGCGCAGTTTTGTAGATCGCCTGAGCTAGATTAGAGGCCTAACTTTAGGTAGGAAGCGGCTATCTAGGACATTACCCTGAGATTGGGTGACGTCACAACATACGTGCGATGACGTCATAGCATTGACGTCACTGTCTTTAGTAATAATCATAAGTAATATCATTAATAAATAGTTGTTTATTTAATAGTTTTATTTTACACGATAAATGAATATTTACAAAAAAAATAGTTGCTCGAGATTTGAATGGTTATCGTGACACTTTATTCGTTATTTATCAGTAGAAAAATAAATAAAAATAAGTTCAACAATTAGAACCCGACTACTGAAGAACACGGTTAAAACTCACGCTCTAAAAAGTATGAAACAAGAAAATGTAACAAATATTTTATTGTATTTAAATATTACATATTCATAGTGGTGTTTAGAGGATAACCGTGGTAGGCCACCTGTCGTAACAAAACAACATATTCTGCAAAGTACCTAGCATATGAACACGCTTATCCTCTGAATACCACTATTAATATGTAAGAAAGAAAAAAATTGTTACATTTACTTGTTTCACATTTTTTAAAGCGTAATTTTTCAGTAGTCGGGTTTTAGTTTTTGAACTTATTTTTATTTAAAGTATTTTGGCGTTTCTCACAAATGAACATAAATGCATACATGCATACATACTTACATACACAGATCAACAAACATTTATAATCCTCCTTTTTTGCTTAAAGAAGCAAAACACGACGCACGACGTCGTAGTATCAATTTAGTGTTTATTAGTAAAAATTAGTGTTTATGACTTCGACGAGATATATCTTGAAAACGGTGCGCTTAACAAAAATATGATGTAACCTACCTTTATTTTAAAACCCCTATTCAATGTAACCTCGCAGGATGATGAAACATTTTTTTTCTTTACTTTGTGCCCGCTAGATGTCGCCATATTTAATTTAATGTGACGATAACCAGCAGACAAACAAGACGCTTCCAACGACCCCTCATTTGTCAGATTGTGTTAAGTAGCTTAGAATTTAGAAGTTACGAGGGAACAGATGAACATATGTACATATGTACTCGTACATAGCCATCTTGACAAAGTCCCTTTACAGCTGCTTTTAACTCTCAAATGCCTTCTTACAGCTCCAAGCATATTTTTTTATATAAAATCAGAATGTTTAACTTTTATATAATAATATTGTGATTATGTAAATGACGTCGCCAAGAGTATACTCGTATTAGATATACCCAAGTCCCGAAATAAATGAAATGAATTGAATTGATAAAAATACATACATAACTACATACCGGTAAATAACCAAAAATATAACCCTCCCTTTTGTTTCGCCTTAGTCGAGTAAAAAAAATGGAAATTATCACATTTGACATTGAAAATCATTGTTTTATACAATTTTAATTTTAAGACATTTAATTGTCAAGCAAATTAATAAATAATTAGCAAATTGAAGTGGCAGTGCACAGGTCATGTAGCACGTAGACCTGAAGTCCGACGGAGTCGAAAAGATCTAGAGTGGAGTGGAGACCACGCACCGGCAAGCGCAGCGTAGGAAGACCAGCCACAAAGTGAACATACGACCTACAAGTAGCAGGAAGACGTTGGATGCAAGCCGCTTCCATCGAGTCTTTGTGGAAATCCATGGGAGAGGCATAGGCCTCCCCGATGGATTACATAGCTTGACATAGGTCCAGCAGTGGACTTCTTGTGGATGAGAGTATGATGAAGACCTAACACAAACTCCTCAACTAACGCTACCTGGAACCCCAGGGATCTCTGGTACTTAGTAAGGAGAGCAATGAAAGGACAAATCCATAGAAAACCATTCGTAAACTATTTTTCTCGATTAAACTGCTGAATCGAACGTGATGAAATTTAAACATACATATCATCACCACCGTTTTTTAGGGTTCCGTTGTCAACTGCGAACACATAGTTTCGCCATATCCGTCCGTCTGTCCGTCCGTCTGTCCGCGGCTTAGCTCAAAGAGTATTGTTACTAGAAAGTTGTAATTTAGTTTGAGAACAGAATATATAATATTAATATTTATCACGCCAACAAAATGGTAGAATAAAATCTTGAAAAAATATATTTAGGAACCTCCCCTATATTTAAAAGAAAACAATGACATATAAATAGTTTTTACAAGTTAACGAGTGATAGACAACCAATTAACTAATGTATTTGGAGAGGCAAATTTCGTACATAATTCATTTCAGTCATAATTTTCGTAGTATCAAACAAGCAGCTCTATTTTATGTACACATACATACGGAACCCTACCCTGCGCGTAGCTCGACACGCATTTGTCCAATTATTCATCATTACGCGGGAAAAGCCGCGGGCGCATCTGGTTTATAAGACAGTTCGGTAAACCAGTCAAAATGTTTTTTAAACGAAAACGTTTATAAATAACATTGAATCGGTTCAATTGAATATTGTATTCATATTGTCATTTTCTATTATTTGTATGAATAAACTTATTTTTCCCTCCAGTAGCTCAAACATGTAGGTTTTGCAGCCTGAAATCAGTGAGTAAAATGCGATTTTGCTCACTGAGTGAGACAAAGTAACTTTTTAATTATTTTTTTCAGAAAGCCGCGAATATCTTATTCAGCCTTGGGTTAATCATACAATTCGAAACATGCTCGCTCTATCTCTTTCCCGCAATTAGAAAGAGAGAGAGAGACAAAGACCAGCCCTTTCGAAGTTCAGATTTTGAATTCGACCTCAAAGACAAACACGTTCGGAATTTCGTACTAACTAAAAAAAAATGCAAAAAGATAATTATGTCTTATAATTTATTGAATTTCGATGTTTTATTTAAACTAAAATAAGTATTTACTGCAAATAAGACTGTTATTTAACCTGTAAATATTTATTATCTGCTAAAGTGTTCTCGCTGCTGAAGTGAAAAGTTATGTGTGTTACACGAGAGCAAAGTTTTTTAGCATCTCATGCCTTTGAATCCCTCGCCACACTCAGGATTCTTTCAACTTTAGGATCACTCGCTGCGCTCGTGATTCAATCGTTGAATCCTTTGCAAATCCTGCAATAAATGTTTTTTTTGCTTGCTCAGCACTCGCAGCAAAAAACGACTTTGCTCTCTTGTTGCACAAATAACTATTGTGGAATATATACATAGACATAAAAATAATAATTAAGTAAACCATTATTTTCTATTAGAACTGAAATAAATTGTACATGTCAATAAATCGAAAATATATTAACTGAACGTGTATACAATCCAATAGCGGTTCAGTAAAGTCAGTTACACACTATGCACAGTCGCTCAGAAACTTGCGCAAGAAACTAATAACAATATTTTCCTACAGCCAAGTTATGAGACAGTCTGATTTGCAATCCGCAACTCTTAGCTTCAAATACCTCTCTTTACGTAGTTTAGGTGCGTATTGATAAAAAAAACAGCTCAGTTTTTTGTATGTCTGACTTATAAGCTAGGACATGGGTTCGATTCCCACCCAGGACAAACATTTGTATGATGAATATATAGATGTTTGTTTTGTGCTTTGGTGTTTCTATGTATCCTAAGTATGTATTTACAAGAAAAAAGTTTATAAGCAATCTTCAGTTAGCAAATACAAGCTTAGTTTAGGGCTAATAGAGCTGTTTGAAAATGTACATCAATACACCTCTATAATAAAGGGCCTCAAATTGTAACGTTACTTTTACATATTGAGTGGACGTTTTCCCGAGAAATAATGTGTCAAAGTCGCTATCAAAAAATAAATGAAATGAGCAATTTATTTAGAATAATTATTGAAAACTCACTTGTCATAACAGTTTACGAATAGAAAAAATCTTTAATTTTTTATGAGTTTTATGAATAGTCGTCGTCGTAGTAGGTAGGAGCCAGTAGGTATTACTGGGATTACCTTTTCTTGAAGCTTACAGCACTTAAATGTTATTATTTTTTTTTATTTTTTTTTTTATCAGCCCTGTTTGTACAAACTGTCCCACTGCTGGGAACGGGTCATCTTCTCATTGTGAGAAGGGTTAGGCCATAGTCTGCCACGCTGGCCAAGTGCGGGTTGGCAGACTTCACACATCTTCAAGATCATTGAGAACTCTCAGACATGTAGGTTTCCTCACGTTTTCCTTCACCGTTTGAAGTTGGCGGCAATCAACAATACGCACATAACTTCGAAAAGACAGAGGTGCGTGCCGTGGGATTCGAACTCAGGACCTGCGGATCGCAAGTCAGACGGTCTCACCACTAAGCTGCCGGGAACTTCAATTACTTCACTTAAATATTAAGTGAAGTATGTAATTATTTTGTTGACAATTATTTCATAAAATATGTAAGTGGGATGCAATGACAAAATGACGAGAAATCGCACTTTAAAAGCGGTCAAATAGTTTATGTTCTAAGAATTTACATAGAAACATGCATTCGTATACCTCGACACATACAGGCCCCAACATATATTTATCCATCTTGCGCAAAAGCAAAACAATCTGGGCCTTAACGAAAAACATGACTTAACTTTAACCAACGTCTTAAGTTCTCTGTCTTCTTTCCGCAAGTGTCATTAGGTGTCAGGCAGAACTTGACAAAATATGTTAAGAATAGCTTCAAGTTAAGTAACGTTTTTCGGTAAGGCAGTCTAAGCGCAAGTATAAACTTGCGCAAGTTACACACAGAACAGATACAGTACAAATGTGTACAGTACAGATGTATTCGAGGAACAATAGTCGAGCACATGGGTACAGTGCGTGACGTCACGCCGGCGCGTGTAACCTACATCTAGGCGGTAGGTAGCCTAGAACGATACTGAAATAGACGCCCTGTCGTTTCGGATGAAATTGTGCCATTTTTTTGTAAATGCAAACAATTACGCTTCATATAATGTTGAGTGTACGTTTTCGCAAGAAAGTATGCGCAAAGCCGATGGTATATGTATTTAAATAAGCATTCTTTATAACAATTCTTGTAGAAATCACTTATTTGATACGAAAAAATCTGTTGACGATTAACGAAAAAGTGTAATTTTAAATTTTTACAAGAATTATATCTATAATTTTACTATTACAAAAAAATGTAGCCTAGACATTTCGGAAATAAAGGTGATTCTAGCGACACAAATCACATCGAAATCGATCAAGCTGTTTAGGCTGTAGCGATCATAATTATATAAACATACAAACACTGGAAAAACATAGCCCTCCATCTTACGCAGTTGGGTAAAAACTTAAATAAATGTATTATTATTATTTATTTATTTATTTCATTAGTACGGTAAAACACCAATTACATAATAAATTGTTAATAATTAAATCAGCATGTCACGATAATATTTACAATAAATATATGTCAAACTAATAATACCACATGAGTCAAATAAATTAAAAATAAAATTGAAGGCACACAACAAACATTAATACATTCTTCTCACAAAACAACAAGCATTCAGATAATATCACCTTCCAGTCATCGGCAAACACATCGCAGGCAGGGTTGACGTCCAATTGAGCGCTGTAAGTACGCGGTATAAATAAATAAATATTTGTGGACATTTCACACAACACCATCTAGCCCAAACTAAGCAAAGCTTGTACTATGGAACTAGATGGCTGATAGAATACATATATACTTTTTTTTTTGTAAATATATACATATGATACATAGAAACACCCAGACACAGAACAAACATCCATGCTCATCACACAAATGTTTGCCCTGGGTGGGGATTGAACCCACGACCTTTCAGTTCAGCAGGTAGACGTAAACACACTACCAACTGAGCCACAAGGCCAGTCTATAGGCGACTTAGAGCGAGCCACCGTCCGAAATGAATCAGTTGCAAACAGCCTATGACGACATCTGAAAAAAAAAACATCATAAATAATAGCTAAAATGACCAATATAAAAATTAAAGTAAGTAATACTAATGTGTGTGTTCAATACGTAGTGCTTGATGAGCGGACGAGGTTTGTTCTCACTCTTTACATACAATACTTAGCAGTAGAAAGGGTTCATTACACCTACGACGGCCAGAGTGCGTATATTGTACCGTGACTCAATATTGCATGCTGCTGTCTTTTTAACCGACTTCCGAAAAGGAGGAGGTTCTCAATTCGACTGTATCTATTTCTTACGCGATTGCTTCGGCAATGATGAATTGATTTTGAGGATTCTTTTTTGTTTGATAGATAATATTACAGAGGTGGTCTCTTAAAACATTTTATCAAAATCGGTTAAGTACTTTGGTTTTTAAAACAAAATAACTAGAAAAAATATGTCATCCAAGTAAACGAAATTGCGTATTCTGAATATACTTATTTAATATAATTAGTAAAGTAGTATAATATGAATATATATTATAGATTATAATTAATAAAGTAAAAATGTGGTATTATAAGTTAAGGCATAGATTGTTTTTAGGGTTCCGTACCCAAAGGGTAAAACGGGACCCTATTCCTAAGACTCCGCTATCTGTCTGTCTGTCCGTCCATCCGTCTTTCACCAGGCTGTATCTCATGATCCGTGATAGTTAGACAGTTAAATTTTTTACATATGATGTATTTCTGTTGCCGCTATAACAACAAATACTAAAAACAGAATAAAATGAATATTTAAGGGCGGTTCCCATACAACAAACGTGATTTTTTGGGCGTTTTTATAGATTATGGTACGGAACTCTTCGTGCGCGTGTCCGACTCGCACTTGGCTGGTTTTATTTATTACTACGTGGAAGACCTGTCGAAGCACCCGAAGCGGAAAAGGTAAGAAACAGAAACAGAGCTACTCTAGCTTATAAAATATTAGTTAAGATACGTGTGGATTTATTATTTTTAGTCTGATCCATCTAACAGCAGGGCCAAGGCTATTATCTTCCTTCTACTTACGGTAGAATAATTTATCAAATGAGCTCAAGTTAGGTCAAACCGTAACTTGTTAACTCTGTCCAAGTCCCTCTTACCTGTCTTTGGTTCCAAAGTTCCAAGTTCCAACCCATTATAACACTTACAGTTCAGTAGATAGATAGATAGATAGACTCTTTATTGTACACACCTTAAAATTTACAATCGAAAGAAATTAATTAAAAACTAGTGTAACAACTGGCGGCCTTATCGCTAATAGCGATCTCTTCCAGGCAACCTTAAGTAGCAGATCCAGCGGGTGGATAACATGCCCCCGTCCCCCCGTCCCCGTCCCAAATCATCTGAATCCTTCTATGAGAAAACTTAAATTAAATTTGATAATACTATTTGAATTGATTAGGGACAGATAAAATCTACTCACCAGAGTAAAAAAACCAAAATCCTGAATCCGCCACTGATACGTTTGTATACTAGAAGAGCATTCTTCAAATACATCAATATGCACTTATTATAAAAGTAGTGAACAAAGAAATATAAGTTTATTGTCGCCAATAAATTTCCGAGCCCATAAGACTAACTGCATTCCCAGTGAATCAGCTCAAGCAAACTGACACCAACATATTTAAATACTTGACCAAATTAATAACTAAAATACTCCATGACTTGTTGTTAGCTTTGTTTAGGAAAATCGATGACAGCGCCCCCGCTGTAAGTTACTTTTAACTTGGTCTGGTAGATGAATCACATCCGATCGCGCAGATTCCAGGAGGCCGAGTGCCTGATGACGTCAGGGGGTGCGCGAGCGCAGCTATTCCTGCCACATTCCATATTTAAATAGAGCGCCGTAATTGGACTAAATGAAAGCTAGTAATGGAAAATTTTGAATATATTCAGAAGCGACGTTAATTTAAAACTGACGTCAAGCACGAGAATTTTATTATTTTTAAAATGGATTAAATAAATTAGGTACTTAAATGAAATAACTATAATTAAAAAAGTTAAAAAATCTGACCATGGATTTTTTCAGTTATTTTGCTATAAAAACCAAAACAATGAATCGATTTTGATAAAAAAATATGGGACTACCTCTAAGGTTACCTGCCAAACAAAAAATAATCGTCAAAAATAATTCCTAACTGGCGACAAACTGGCGGAGTCATTGTTGAACAAACATACAAAAAAAATACAGTCGAATTGAGAACCTCCTTCTTTTTGTAAGTCGGTTAAAAATGTTCATGTATATAGTATCAATAAGTGATTTACAAGAATCATTCTAAAGAATGCACATATTAATAGGTAAATTGTTCAGTTGTTCTACGTATATTTTCTCACGAAAACATACACTCAAATACTTTAATGACCAAAGGGCTGGCGCTTACCTCGGTCAGCGGATTAGCATTGCTATCCAACGAGGTAATGTCGCCAACCTGAGTTCTGTTTTTTATCTGTAATATGTTTTTTTATTTATAATAATATCTTTAGTTATTTAGGTCATTTATAGAAATAAATTTATTAAATATATTATACTAAATAGAAAAATGTACTTTATCACTCAATATCAATATCATATTATCAAGTGGCATAGATACATAACGAAAATCACTTTTATGCAGTCGGGTATTATGTTTCTCATTTCTTAAAGATACCTGTTTCGTTATGTTTTGATCCATACTTTTATTTCTAATACCACACAGTAAGCCACAATAGTTCGAATTAGTTAAAAAACGGGCAACGCTCTCGTATTAGTAATTAATGCATCGGAGGGTAGAAAAACCCGTGCGCGTGCGCTTCCGAGGGCGCAAAAACGCGCGCGCACCGGCGCATGCGCACGCGAACGGCGTGACGCGTTTTTATCAGTAATTAATGGAGTAAGCTGTTAAGCACTCGCCTTTGTAGACCAGACCGCGCTAGAAATGATCTACTTTATATCCTACTAATATATTTTCGTAATTGACTTCAAAAGGGAGATTAACAACACGATTGTATTAATTTTTAGGGTTCCGTACCTCAAAAGGAAAAAACGGAACCCTTATAGGATCACTTTGTTGTCCGTCTGTCCGTCTGTCAAGACCTGCATCTCGGGTATCGAGTTGAAATTGAAACCATCCCAAGTAGCAATCAAGGATAGTAGTCAAATCTAATTGGTCTAAACTATATCTATAAGTTGAGTTTACAAAATTAAAAATGAATTAAATGTTATTTCACTGAATCTATTTTATCTTCAAGGTAAAACACTTTTTTTGTAGGGCTATTTTAGTAAATATTGAATATTTTAATACAACGTTAAGTAATTATAAAACCATTTTGTCTGAAGTGTATCTTATAATAGATACGAAAATACATATTTTACTCTACTTTGATTATTTTAAGATCGACTTAACACTTACTTAAATATTATTTCACTGAATCTTTTTTATCTTCAAAGTAAAATACTTTTTTTGTAGGGCTATTTTAGTAAATTTTGAATATTTTAATACAAAGTTAAGTATTTACAAAACCATTTTGTCTGAAGTGTTTCTTATAATAGATACAAAAATACATATTTTACTCTACTTTGATTATTTTAAGATCGACTTAACACTTTATTGATTGATAAAGAATAGCCTGAGTCTTTATTAAGTAAACATGCTTTTGTAGATGCCAACTTCAGATTGAATTTAGTCACAACAACCAAATTGTCTCGGTCAATGTAAAATTACGAATACTTAATTCAATTATTTCTACGCTAAATAAATTTTAAGTAAGAAAAGGTTAGAAGGACGATATATACGCAAAAGAACAATCAAATAAAAAACATAAGGTGTTATAGTGTTCCACAATTTACAAATAATGCATGGAAGTCGTAAAATACGCAAAATTAAAAGATCTGGAGGATTTCGTAGGCGCGTCCAAAAATATAACTTTTGATTATGTTCCCGACAGTGTTGAAATTAGTGATAAAAAATTACAATTACACGAACCAAATAGTGTTTCTAATCCCAGTTTATCAAATATAAATGATGAAATAAAAGACAATAGTTTTCGGAATTCAACGGTTGTATCGAGCGATGACATCACATCGATTTTTAATAACTCCGAGTCAGTTAACAATTTGGATATATCGAGTAACTCAGATTCTGATAAATCAAAAGATGATTACGAGTTTAGAAAAGAGTTAAGAGAGTGGGCGATTCTCCGTAATACTCCACATACGACAATTAACGCCCTATTGAAGATTTTAAACAAATACAAGTCAAATCTTGTACCTAAAGATGCGAGAACGCTCCTTAAGACATTGAAATTTGTGGAGATTACATCGTGTGGCAATGGAGAATATTGGCATAATGGTCTAAAAGCCAGTATAGTACAATATTTTGCAAATTTGGAAAATGATATTAATATAAATATCAATATAAATATAGATGGATTACCGATATACAGAAGTTCGAAGTTAGAATTTTGGCCCATTTTATGCAATATACAAGAGATGGATACAGTTCCCATCATTGTAAATCGGTATATACTGTGGCATAGGAAAGCCTGACGCTGATACATTTTTGCAACCTTTTGTCACGGAAATGAAGGAACTTTTACAAAATGGCATTGAAATAAATAATTATATAATTAAAATTAAAATTAGATCTTTTATATGCGATTCACCTGCAAGAGCTTTTATAAAAAGTAAGTTGTATTGATAAATTGTTAATTTGTATGAAAACAAGTGTTACTCAAAAACGTAATTTTTCGAAAATGCTGATATCGACGATTTATTGATATGATTTTATAGATAGATACATGTCAGTCAACATGCTGTTACAAACTTTCACTTGCAACTTTATTGATGTCTGTAATCAAATCTTGCAAGTCCAAAAAGAGGGGTGTTAAAGTTTGACGAGTGTGTCTGTGTGTCTGTCTGTGGCATCGTAGCCCTCAAATGGATAGACCGATTTAGATCTAGTTTTTTTTGTATAAAAGAGGATTTCATCGAGTGTTCTATGTTCAACTATGTTTCGTCAAAATCAGTTAAGCCGTTTTTTGTTAAATGTTTTTAGTTTTCTAAACTTATATTTTTGTACTCATTATTTTAGTCACCATATACACTTTTCATTAGAATTAAAACGCTGGTTCCTAAAAAGTGTTTTTAATTAACTATCCTTATAGAGTAATTACAAGGGAGGTACCCTTGTAATTCCTTTACACGTAAAGTAGGGATGATTTTTTCTCGTTTACCCCTTGGTGTTGGCTGTAATTGGATAGGTAATTCAAAAATATATTAAAATTCAATTTAGTATTCCATATTTGTCTTCGTCTCTTTTGCAAAATATTAGGCTTTAAAATGATAATTTTTGTGTCTCTCCCCCTCTACCAGCTAAATAGTTTTTGTCGAATAGGTATGCTGAAAAAATCCAGCAATTAATTTCCCTAACGAAATTGTAAGGAAAATATCACAAGTAAGTAGGTTTTACAAATTAACGAGTATAGAGTAATAACGAGTCTATCAACTTAGCTTAGCTAGAATATTCTTAGTAAGTATCAAATAACCCTATTTTAAGTTCGCATAATATTGACATAGACATAAATTGTGATATGGAACTACGAAACCGTACATTGCGCTAGGCCCGACATGCACTTGACCGATTTTTTAAATTGATTTTAGTTAGTACATACCCGAAAACTAGTCTTCTAAAAACCAAACAAAAGAGAACTCAAGAAACATAAAGAAAACAATAGGTAAGTATATATGCAGTTCATAGAATGGGGTGAATCTATTTTAAATTTGATATTACTCACTATTTATCTTTAACATTTATTACTTTTACAGGGAAATTAAAGAAGTTTCAACAAAACAATATACAAACTCAACTAACTAAACATAAAAATAAAACTACTCTAAAAGACCGTTAGCAGCGGGAATTGTTCCCAGGATGCTGGCCCCATTACCTCGTTGTATAGCGATACTTACTCTTTGAGCAAAGTAGAGGCCAGCATTCTGGTCACGTGTTGCGTCGATCAGACGAGACGAGAGCTCTCTATATATTTTTTTTGCTGCTGGGCCCCACGGTCCTAAAGTTTCAACCCCAAAAGGCTCAAATATATATCCACTATCGAGCGAACTATATTTGCGCCTTTTGAGGTCTTCTGCAAATTCAGCCGCAGCACCAGCCTTATTTTGGGTTCTGGGAAGATGTGACGGTGCAAAGGTGTCAACGCAAGTGGCGTCCCATACTAAGGGCCGCCCCATCTTCCACGGAATCAAGGTCATTCCATCCGGTCTTTTACCATCACTACGTACGAGACCACTTGGTTCTAGAATGGCCGCGCAGTTAGCGCTGGTAAAAGCCCGGCGAATAACGTCATTAAGACTGGCGTGACGCGGAATTCTACCGGCGCTTCTACTGCAGGAAAGACCGTGATGACCGAGCTGACTGACCACAACTCCACACTGGCAACGATGTGAAGCACAACACGGTGCGCCCAATCTTAGGCAGGTTGCAACCCTAAAAGTCGACGAATCCAATAGGGTCCCAGTATTGGGCGATGGATAGACCTGTAGCCACAAACCCGATTCCCATTCCGCAACAGCTAACAGACGGGCACGATCTGTAGAGCTAAGACACGTATTTATTAGTTTATTCCGCACTTGCTCACACATCGGTCCATCCCATAACCGCTGCGATGATGTAGTTTTTGGGAAATCGGTATTTGGGCATGCTCTTATCCATGCATCCTTGGCTTCGTTTATTTGTGAAATGTCATTAACTAATGAAGTATTAGACAGAATTTTTGTGATCAGATTTTGGTTGCTATGAATCGAAGACAAGAATGCAGGGAGAGCTACTCCAGAAATGGATCAAATGCCTAGACCACCGAAACGTACTGGCAGGGAAGCTTGTAACCACTCTCTATCACTCAAATTTACGTTCAAAACTGAGGCCAAAGTATTTTTAATGATATTGTCTAGTTTCTGAATAATATCTACATGTTTCCATAACTGACAACACCTGACAAGATACGTAAATTTTGGTACGAAAAGAGAAAACCGAATAATAGTGAATGCCATGTGGGTATTAATGCCATGCTATTTATCTTAGAACTTATATTTGATAATGAGGTCATTCAACACTCAAATGAATGTAGAATTTTTTGGCTTTATTTGATTTTTAAGAAATTATTTTATTAGTAAAAAAATGCAATTAAACTATTTTATTTTTTCCGTTCGCTTGTAGCTCAAAGTTTTTAAATGGCATTTCCCAGAAAATGAACATGAGTAAAATAAATCTAACCTAAATTACGTAAATGACCGTTTATGAAGATTTTCCGCTATCGAAATGAACGGAAGTCAATTTTGCCCACATTCGGGTTTAACTTTGACAAGCAATTTAAACGCGATTTTCTTAAATATTTTCTATACTTTTGGACTTGTTACTTCTTTACTTTAAAATTGACCACGAAAGAACGCGTTTAAATAAGTAAACTATTATTAGACTCATACATTAATACTCTAATATCGTAAAAAATATGAAAAAGTGTGTGTAAAGTTACCCACGCTGACAGTAACTCTCTCACATTAAAATTTGCAACCCTCAGAAACTAGCGCCATTGCGGATTATCAATGCAAACAACATTTATCAATATAGCGAGAAAATTTATTGTACTTTTGTTTCAAATGTAATTGATTATTACTGTTCGAGAAATCTATACCGAAGTTTTATGTACGTTATATTATATCTTACACATATATTACGTTTGTTAGATGTTACGAAAATATTTTTTTTTATGACTGACAGTTTTTTCACTTTTATAATGATAAACGGCATGTTAGGCATAGGTACTATTTCACTCAAAACGTATAATTTTATTTCCATGTGGAGCTCAGTTATTTCCAAAAAAATGTTCTTTTTTATTGTTTAAGCTCATCCGTTCTTATGCCCGTAACAGTATACTTAAGTAATGATTTATTGATGATAAGATAGACAAGATAGTATTGGTTAAATGTAACTTAAGGAATCATAAATAAAAAAGAATTAACTCGTATTTCATTAGATCTATTTTAGACTAAGTTAAGGATAGTTTTCCTTAACTATGGGTACAATAATACAGAATTGATTTTACTTTACCTTAACTATTTCTATTTAAGGCAATGTTGATTAAACTTGTACTTCAGCTAGACAAATTACATTTAACGCCATTTTGTATCCTATTATGAAAATGGAAATATCATTATCATCATCAGCTATGATATCTTAATACCTCTAATTTCCTTATATTCACCTAGAATTCATTTTTAACAGTTTTTAATTGTAATAGTAAGCAACAATATAAACAAAATTCAATCATTGTGTGTCATACTACATAAAATTTCATATTTTCAATATTAATTATGGCGTTTTTTTATTTTTATCTTAGTTATTTATGAGGCCCGTTATTTTTAGACAATTATCTTGTCATTTCCAACGAGAAACTAACATGCGTTTTATGTTTCTGGGTACACAAAAAGATGAATACGCATTTCTAGATGTACATAAATAGTTATCAAATTCGTCGCCATTATTTTCATAATCTGTTTCACTAATACTCCATTATTTGTGTGAAAATTTACTTCATAAAGTAAACTAAGACTAAATTATTTCTTATGTGAGATTTTTTAAATCTATTTTGGTACCCTAAGCTTGAATTAAAGATAACTTAAAAACTTCTTTAAAGCTTAAATTCAGTTTTAATTTAATCTACAAGATATCTTAAAGAAAACTTGTAGAATATTTTAATACCTCTATTCTTAACTATAGCTTAACTTTATCTTCCAAAGTATTCTTAAGTCCCCCTTAACTTTGTCTGAAAACCTGTGCCCACTTTTACTAAACTATGTCTTGAGGCATATCTAGTAGATATCTTAAGGGCTTGAGCAAGAGAAGTTGAGACAATGCCCGTTTTGTCTTCAAGATATCTTGTATGACCAGTTTAGATAACCTTTTGCTACTTGGGCATATACGCAGATCTATAGTCTCTTGCTGCAGAGAGAAAAAACAAATTTCTAAGTTTTCGTAAAAAAAAGTTACAGCCAAATATGTTGTATATAGTCGTTATAATATATGTTCATATACTAAATTACAGCTTTCTAGTACTAATAGGTCAAACATATTAAATGCTCCGACCGCGCCTGCCCAAATGCTCGAGATGACAGGCTGTATTGGCTATACCTTCTGAATTCAGAAGGCACCTAAACTAATTAAAATTCTTAAAATCACTAAATTCAAAAAAAGGAACGAAAATTTCTTTCGATATTTGAATTTAGCTATTTTTAAACGACTTCAAAAAAGGAGGAGGTTCTCAATTCGACTGTATTTTTTTTAATGTTTGTTACCTCATAACTTTCGACTGGGTGAACCAATTTTGACGATTCTATTTTTATTTGGTGCTTCCCGTGTGGTCCCATTTCAATTTGGTCCAGTTCTGACAATGGCATCCATGAGAAGTCGGTTGCTTCAGTTTTTTAAACTATAATTATTAGAAATACGATTAGACTTAGTTTAGTGGTCTTCAGGATTGGTCACATCGTAGACTCTACAACCCACGAACCACTGCCGGATCACTCAAGTCTAACTTGAGTTGAAATCCCCGACTATAATTTCTACCACACTCGACAGTCTTTCTCAAAAGGTACGGCGCAAACGTGACTTCCGGTTAGCTATGCGCTTCTAGAACTGACTCTTAATACATCGACCGACATAAAAACGGCCGAACCGATTTTGGTGAAACTTAAAAGAACTCTTTCGGTCAAGCTCTCTATCAAACTAGTAGTTCTACGAACAGACCTCGCGAGAGACCTTAATTGCAGCTCACCTCGGGTCATCTGTAGGTACATAATACCTACATAAAGTTAGCTTAGGAAGCCGTATTAAAAACGAGCAAGGAGAGTGACGGTGACGGCGAGGAGCCACCGTCATTGCAACCACGACCACTCTGACAAGAGTGTACAATCTTAATTGTACACTCTTAAGGAAGAAGATTAAAAACGAAAGAAAATTTGGCCAATTGATGCAGAGACTCTTCGCTCGCTCCATCATCAAATAATTTTATAAATGGAGAAAACTTAAAATCAAGAAAATTATTCAGCGCTAAAATGCATCAAGCATATCCACGCGCCCTCACTGTTACACGCAATCTCAAGTTGGTTGCCATATCTCGACAACCACTTCTGTTTTCTGCGACCAATTCTGTTTATTTTTACGTCAAGTTGTAGTAATTGTGTGTCTACCTACCAAATATCATTAAAATCGGTAGGAAATTAACGCCGTAATAAGCTTCCCCCTTTTTATGGGAACCACCCCTCCTATAAAAAATCGCCGACGACTTTTTTTTTTTAATAATCCAATAATTTTAAACCAATTTTGATGAAACCTATAAGCCAAGTTTCATCAAAATTGGTTTAAAATTACGCCCTGTACGCGAGTACGCACATACAAACTCACAAAACAAACTGACAGACGAAAGAAAATTTGGCCAGTTGATGCAGAGACGCTTCGCTCGCTTCGCTCGCTCGATCAACAAAAAAAAAACTAGATCAAAATCGGTCCATCCATTTAAGAGCTACGATTGGGTGTGTCTGTGGACAGACGTTACACCCAGGTACACAAATAATTATACAGCAGATATATGTATATATGCAGATATGCATATATACATATATATAGATATACAGATACACAGGTATACAGATACATACGTCAAACTTATATCACCTCTCGGGGGTTCAAAAACATTGCCCCTCTCTTCTAAGCAGTCGGGTAAAAAGCTAGTGAAATAAAATTAAATTGAAATATAGCGTCAGCAATTAACCACGGCTCCACGTTGAGAAATCTAATAGCAATAAATTTGTGGGCTATAATGAAGATAGAATTACTACTTCACCTACACTAATGATTACTGGAAGTCTAGAGATACAGAAGGTTACGCTCATCTCATATAACGATGCAATGCAATGCGATGTTTTAAACGACGATTCGTTTAAAACATCCTATGAAATAATCTCATTTTCGGACAACTAACAAGTTTTTAGGGTTCCTTGTTTATATAAAACCTTATCATGTACATATCACCAGGGGGAGGGATTAAAACTTGCAAAAACAAACAACACGTGATTAATGGACGACCCCTTGTGCAGCTTATCTGAGGGTCGTGTCGTCGAACGGGCGACATTGCCGCTCCAAGGTGGCTCACAATTATCCACCCCCACTGTTACTTCATTTTATTAGAACATACTAGAATCAACTCGCAAGATAACGCTGTCATCAATCTGTCTGGATCATTCATTACAAGAAAAACAAACAAAATTAATTTAAAATCAATATAAGCAAAGACACGCATTTTTTGTTGCAGTCTACGATGGAGCGTGCTTACCCAGAGGAAACCATTTTACTTGCGATTTAAAGACACGCAGACTATATACATCGGAGAAGAGCCACGCAGGTAGCGTATTCCACAATTTAGCAGTCCGCGTGATGAAAATGGAACGGGTTTTTGGATTATCCACCATAGTACGCATATAGTAGTAAGTAGGTAGTGTTCCGTAGGTAATGATATGATCGATAATAATAATCTCATAGACATCTTATAATCTAAAAGAATAGTTATTTGTTATCCAGGCTGCAAAGTTGGTTTTTGGGGCGAGTACTTGTATTGAAACCTGAGCAAGCGAAGGATTCTAGGATTGAATTGATTCAAATATAGAATCCTGAGCGCAGCGAGAGTTTCAAAAGTACGAGATGCAAAATAACTTTGCTGCCGAGTGAAACACAAAATTTTTCACCTCACTACAGCGAGGAAAACGCTAGTCCAGTGCTGCCACCTGTGGCTGGTCAGTGCGATTATTCAAAGAAATGAGGTTGGCGCACTGACATGAAATAAGTATTTAATGCATTTTCAGTAGACTTGCGGTATAGAAAAGTATGGAATAGAAAGGTTCGAATTTTAAAAACTCTTTCCACGCTAGCGGACAAAATCCACTCAGATTTCTAAGACTAACAGAATCTTTCCGAGCTTGTGAGGTGAAAAAGCATTTGGCGAGTATTGTTTGCAAAATGCCAATGCCTCTCTATCATAACAACTTAATATGTTTTATATAATTTCGTCCTATCACGAAAAGTTGTAATCACAGTGTATCCTACATAATTATGTAATAAGTAGATACATAATTCACATTACGTATACGGTTTTAAATTGCTCGAGAAAGGATTTCTCATCGCTGATATACGACAAAAACAAGAAAGAGTACATCCAAAAAAAAAATTAAGTAATTTAAAAAAATTTTACTGACTTCAAAACAATCTTATTAACTGAAAAGGGAGAAATAATAAAAAACATCAAAACTAAGTAAGTACGTAAAACAACTATTTTTTGAGGTCGGCGTCAGGCCCTAAACTATCATCAACTAAGTCCTATACAGACACCGATCTAAAAAATAGTTGGTTTACGTGCCTACTTAGGTAGACGCCCAGTTTTGATTTTATTCAAGTTATTTCTCCCTTTTCAGTTTTTTTATTTAATTAGGTTGTTTGAATTCAGTTTTTTTTATTACCTTTTACATCCTTTTACATAGTATGAGTAAATGGTGATAAACCTACCGAATTTCGTTCAAATCCACCCAGCAGTTTGTAAAGTGTCGTTGAAACGCTTATATTTTAAAAGGTCCTATGTAAATAGGGCGAATTCTGTGTTTTAAAGTTAAAAAAATCCATATCTTGAAAACTACTGACCCGATTTCGACCTTATGGAATTTGGCACACGTGTTTAGAAGCTGATAATAGACTTACATATACAAAAACTGTGCAGTTCTGACAATATTCCATACATACAGGTCGAATTGATAACCTCCTTTTTTGAAGTCGGTTAATTTTTTTACAGAAAACACCACTCGAAAACGATATATTCATATTAATTTATTTATAACAATCGTTACAAGTCAATTTTTTATAATTAGTTATCTAACGCAACTCCATAGCAACGAGCTATGGAGAGGGCTATGCTCGGAGTCTCCCTACGAGATCGAATCAGAAATGAAGAGATACGTAGACGTACAAAAGTCACCGATATAGCACAGCGGGTTAGCAAGTTGAAGTGGCAGTGGGCAGGGCACATAGCACGTAGAACTGATGGCCGATGGGGCCGAAAGGTTCTCGAGTGGAAACCACGTACCGGCAAGCGCAGCGTAGGAAGACCAGCCACGAGATGGACAGATGATCTCATACAAGTGGCGGGAAGACGCTGGATGCAAGCCGCTTCCAATAGGTCTTTTTGGAAATCCATGGGGGAGGCCTATGTCCAGCAGTGGACTTCTTACGGCTTCTTCTTATGATGATGAGTTATCTAAATTCTTATATATTGTACCTTTCGAGTACATAATAATTCAATTTATATCATATGAAATACTTAAAGCTGTCAAAACAAGAGAACCTCTCTCTTTATTTCGTTATTTCTACGATTTATCCGATTTTTAACCTCCGACGCAAAAACGACGGGGTGTTATAAGTTTGAGGTGTCTCTGTGTGTGTGTCCTAACTCTAACCTAACTCTAGAAACAAAATTTATAATTAAATTCAAATTAATAAAACTACAAATACATGTCAAATATATGATGATACTACGAGATATATCCGTTACATTTTTTTCAATTCCATTGAATAGCATTCGCGAATCTCATTACCAGATTGTAGGTAAGTACATGCCTACTCGGTGCAATATTTTTTTCTCCGGCAAGGCTAGAATACCAGCGATAATTGCTATCATAGTCAAGTCCATAATGCATCTAGAATACCTACTATAATTGCGGATAGTATCGTGTTGCACGCGAATGTATTTTTTCACAAATGCACCGGACCGAATGACGGGTGAGAAAAACACGGAACTTGGCACCGAGAACGGTATACACTAGCAAAAAATGCTGGGTCAGCGGCCGACGGTGGGGAGGAAGACTGCAGATAATATAATGTACTAGAGAAGAAACAATAATCACTGGATCGGCGGTGGCGTGTCTTGGAGTGAAAGTTACCGCGTTCAAAACCCGGACGGTAGATGCAAATAATGAATTTAAATATCGGCTCGCAATCTGGTTTATGGCTTTATAAGGAAGCTGAAAATCATGCAATGAGTTATGGGAAGGGCTACGCTCGGAATCTCTCTGGGACATCAAATCGGAAAAGAACGGGTCCGCAGACGACCGACCGACCGACCGAACGACCGACTTAGTTCAGTAGATCAGCAAGTTCGGCAGTGGGCAGGGCACATATTATCACGCAGAATAGCCGATGGAGTTGAAAAGTTTTCGAGTTGAGACCACGCACCAGCAAACGCAGCGTAAGAAGATCAGCCACAAGATGGATAGATGACCTCATACAACTGTCAGGAAAAGGCTGCATGCAAGCCGTTTCCGTCAAGTCTTTTTTGGAAACATAAATAGAAACAGATATAGTAATAATTAGAATTGGGTATAGTAAAATATGGACAAATAACGCAAAGGACTTTAAAATAACTAGTCCTATAACATCAAATCTCATACGAGCTTAAACTCAACTAACCTTCCACAAGGATTTATTGGAAGGGGTATTAAAAACCATAGTACACTATAAACGCTTGCCCCGCGGTTTTAACTGCGTGCTAATGAAAAACAATACATTATAACATTACAATACATATTGATATCAAAATACAGCCTTTTTGCTCTACCCAAGAATCTACCAAAACAACGATCGGCTTGGCCTCAAGGCTGCTATTTGAACATCACTCACTCGTCACTCGCTGATACGATTCAACGACTATTTTGACGAATTGCTAGTCTATTTACTGTATAAAAAGGCCCTGAAAAGGTAAAAAAGATAGGTAGTTAGGATTGTACTATACTATTTGTTATTATTATTGTAAAATAAACTTGACTAGGATTACGACTTTGACGGTGCCTGCTTAGCAATAACAGTACCTGGGCGACCGAGCTCCACTCGGATTTTTTATGACTGAAAATACGAGCAAACCCGGGTTCACTAAAAATGAAACCTAGCAAAGATCGATTTATCGTCCCCTAATCTACCTACAAACCAAATTTCAATAAAATCGTTGGAGCCGTTTCAAGGTTCAGATTTCATATAATCAAAAATTGCTCGTTTAAGGACATCATTAATGATTTTTCGGTTACTTTGAAGGCTTATAACTACGCCGTGAATCGTTTTTAACAGTAAAAAAAAAGCTAATTATAAACATTTTCTAAACTAGTAAGTTCTACGAATAGTAGACCTCGCGAGAGAGCTTATTTGCAGCTAACTTTGGATCATCTGTATATAATACCTACATAAAGTTGGCTTAGGAGGCCGTATATAAAATTTTGGCTGGTTTCTCAATTTTAAGTGATTTTACAGACGTTATTTCACGGTCAAAATCATTTTTTCCATAAGCCTAAGCACCTTGAAAGATCAATTTAATTTTAATACACAATTAATACAAAAAATAAGATATGTTTAGATGCCCTTAGTTAAAAAAACAATGTATATTCTTATAAAAACAAATAATAATTTTAGAAATGGAGAAGACGTAAAATCAACAAAATTATTCAGCGCTAAAATGCATCAAGCACATCCACGCGCCTTCACTGTTACACGCAATCTGAAGTTTGTTGTCATATCTCGACAACCACTTGACCAATTCTGTTCATTTTTAACACAAGTTGTAATAACTGTGTATTTTACCTACCTACCAAATATCATTAAAATTGGTTGGTAATTAACGCCGCAATAAACTTCCCCCCTTTTTATGGGAATCACCCCTTTTATCAAAAATCGCCGACGACAAAAAAAATTAAATAATCCATAGAACCTATATACCAAGTTTCATCAAAATTGGTTCAAAATTACTCCACAACGCGAGTACGAACATACAAACAAACAAACTGACAGACGAAAGAAAATTTGGCCAGTTGATGCAGAGACGCTTCGCTCGCTCGGTCAACAATGTCCATTGAGTAAAATATTTCTATTTATTATATATAAATCGGTTAAAAAAATAAAGTATGACGCTCTTTTCACAACCTTTTTCTTCTTCTAAACGAGTACAAACTCTTAAATGTTTCTTTTACTAAAATGCATATATAATTGTATTACTTAAAAATTTCATAGAAAGTTTTTTTAAATTAATTTAATTATGAATTCAATAACACTATTTCGCTAGAAATCATTTAGCGGGTTCGTGCGCACTTTTTTTTACACAAGATAAATCTACGATTGATCATCAACTCGCCTGATGCTAAGAACGATGTGGCCGAGGATGGAACTCGTTGATCTAGATTTCTAGAAGATATCTATTCACTCTACCCTTGAAAATTTCAAGGTTGTAGTTTTCAGGAAACAAACATGGCGGCAAAGAATTCCGTTCCTAAGTAGTACGCATCAAGAACGGGGACCGATATCGCTTTTTGGCATTTCTACGAGAAATGGGTGGTAGGTTTGTCCTGTAGTAAAATGGGGAGGGTGGCTCTTGCGCACAATCCCCGAAATGAATCCTGCAGAATATAGATAGACATGCTACTTTACGGCGGTGCTCGAGACAAGAAGCTTCTTGGCGACTAGTTAAAATAAAATAAAATCATCATCATCATCTCAGCCACAAGAAGTCCACTGCTGGACATAGGTCTCACCATAGGGGTGGGTGGAGTTGAGTTTGATTTTGAGTTCGAGTTCGAGTTCGAATTCGAGTTGAGTTGAGTTGAGTTCTGATGGCCGATGGGCATATGACCTCATACAAGTGGCGGGAAGACGCTGGATGCAAGCCGCTTCCAATCTGTATTTTTGGAAATCCATGGGGGAGGCCTATGTCCAGCAGTGGTCTTCTTATGGCTGAAATGAATGAATGATGAATGAGTTGAGTTTTGAGTTTTAAGTTGACTTGAGTGTTGAGTTGAATCGAGTGTTGAGTTGAGTAGAATGTTTAGTTCAGTTGAGTGTTGAGTTGAGTTGAGTGTTGAGTTGAGTTGAGTGTTGAGTTGAGTTGAGTTGAGTGTTGAGTTGAGTTGAGTGTTGAGTTGAGTTGAGTGTTGAGTTGAGTGTTGAGGTGAGTGTTGAGTTGAGTGTTGAGTTGAGTGTTGAATTGAGTGTTGAGTTGAGTGTTGAGTTGAGTGTTGAGTTGAGTTGAGTGTTGAGTTGAGTTGAGTGTTGAGTTGAGTTGAGTGTTGAGTTGAGTGTTGAGGTGAGTGTTGAGTTGAGTGTTGAGTTGAGTGTTGAATTGAGTGTTGAGTTGAGTGTTGAGTTGAGTGTTGAGTTGAGTGTTGAGTTGAGTGTTGAGTTGAGTGTTGAATTGAGTGTTGAGTTGAGTATTGAGTTGAGTGTCGAGTTGAGTGTCGAGTTGAGTGCTGAGTTGTGTTGAGTTGAGTGTTGAGTTGAGTGTTGAGTTGAGTTGAGCGTCGAGTTGAGTGACGAGTTGAGCGTCGAGTGAGCGTCGAGTGAGCGTCGACTTGAGCGTCGAGATGAGCGTTGAGTTGAGCATCGAGATGAGCATCGAGTCGAGTGTCGAGCTGAGCGTCGAGTTGAGCGTCGAGTTGAGACTTTGAACTTTGACTTTAGGCTGGGACTTTGAGGCTGGGACTTTGAGATTGGGTCTTTGACTCTGTGATTTTGACTTTGTGGTTTTGACTTTGTGGCTTTGGCTTTGTGACTTTGACTTTGAGCCTTAGCCTTTGATACTTTGACTTTGAGGCTTTGGCTTTGAGGCTTTGACTTTGAGACTGGGACTTTGAGACTGGGATTTTGACACTGGGACTTTGAGAATTTGATTTTGAGGGTTTAGTTTTGAGACTTTGACTTGCCTTTGACTTTGACTTGACATCGAGTCGTGAGAGTGTCGAGTTGAGACTTGGACTTTGAGATTGGGTCTTACACTTAGTGGCTTTGACTTTGTTGCTTTGACTTTGTGACTTTGACTTTGAGCCTTAGCCTTTGATACTTTGACTTTGTGGCTTTGGCTTTGAGGCTTTGACTTTGAGACTGGGATTTTGAAACTGGGACTTTGAGACTTTGGTTTTGAGACTTTGACTTGCATTTGACTTTGACTTGACATCGAGTCGTGTGTGTCGAGTTGAGACTTTGACTTTGAGACTTTGACTTTGAGACTGGGACTTTGAGACTCGGACTTTGAGACTGGGACTTAGAGACTGGTACTTTGAGACTGGGACATTGAGACTGGGACTTTGAGACTTGACTTTGAAACTTTAACTTTGATTTTAAGACTTTGAATTTGAGACTGGGACTTTGAGACTTTGACTTTGAGACTGGGACTTTGAGACTTTGACTTTGGGACTAGGACTTTGTGACATTGACTTTGAGAGCGTCGAGTTGAGCGTCTAGTTAGCGTCGAGTTGAGCGTCGAGTTGAGAGTCGAGTTGAGAGTTGAGTTGAGAGTCGAGTTGAGCGTCGTGCTGAGCGTCGAGTTGAGCGTCGAGTTAAGAGTCGAGTTAGAGTTGAGTTGATAGTCGAGTTGAGCGTCGTGCTGAGCGTCGTGCTGAGCGTTGAGTTGAGCGTCGAGTTGAGCGTCGAGTTGAGCGTCGAGTTGAGCGTCGAGTTGAGAGTCGAGTTGAGAGTTGAGTCGAGAGTCGAGTTGAGCGTCGTGCTGAGTGTCGAGTTGAGCGTCGAGTTGAGCGTCGAGATGAGCGACGAGTTGAGCGTCGTTTGAGACTTTGACTTTGAGACTGGGACTTTGAGACTTTGAGACTGACTTTGAGACTTTGACTATGAGCCTTTGACTTTTAGACTTTGACTATGAGCCTTTGACTTTGAAACTTTACTTTTAGACTTTGACTATGAGCCTTTGACTTTGAGACTTTGACTTTGAGACTGGGACTTTGAGATTAGGTTTTTGAGACTTACTTTGAGACTTTAACTTTGAGACTTTGACTTTGGCTTTGAATCGTTTTCCATAATTTGGCAAAAATCTTTTTCCCGTGGTCCGGTTGACCGAACAACAGAACCGGATCACGAAATCGATCGAAATCGATTCGTAATCTATAAATCCGTCTCTGTAATTTCCATAGATAATGACAGAGACGGAGATATAGATACCAAATTGATTTCTAAACCGAATGAGTGCTGAATACCGGGGCTGATCTATGTATATGGTTTTAATTTCAACTCGATACCTCCACGTGCTCCCGAGATAGAATGTCTTGACAGACGGACAACAAAGTGATCCGTTCGATCCGATCCGATATGGGTTCCGTTTTTCTTTTTGTGGTACGGTACCCTAAAAATATGTAACTGCAAACTTCTGTCTTCAAACATTATTCTGAAATTTTTATCATCTATATTATCATATTACGTTCATTAAGTCATCGTATTGGAATAAACGTTTTCCAACGCAATCAACACAAGTTGTCGACTTGACAAATAAAGCGTTTGAAGTGCCACCTAGTGAACACTAATTTAGACTCTATGTAAAGAGTCTTGGTGAAACAAGTGCTCCTTATTACCGCACAGAGTTGCACGATACCTGCGTCCATATTTTGACGTGACAACGTCTAATAAATCGATGAACGCCGGCTGCATGCACGATAAAGTATGACTCAGTGTCCCGTTACGCTCATTGTCCCGTTACATCATCATCATTTCATCAATGTTTTGTTATGACGTTGTCACGTTAAACTATCGTCCGTAAACCGACTTTACAGACAACCAATTTTTTTTTGTTTCAGTCCAAGATCTTAGAGTTAACACATGGAGTTTTGGCGGGAACGTCATCGAAACATGTTGTTGCTTTGTTTTATTTTGAATATTAATGCGATAAAATGGTGGTGTTTTATTCATTAAGTATTCGATCAAGTACATGAGTGCGGGCAAGTGAAATGAAGCAGTGCAACGTGTCATTTTACGTTGTCGACAAAACTCCATAGAAGTCGCCACCACTTTACTGAAGCAGAACTCGACTTTGAAAATGTCTGTATACGTGACTTAGATTGTGACTAGAACATTCACTACTTGTTTTATTCGATAAACTTGAAAAAAAATCTTAATACTTGACACTGGCAAATGCTTTCAGCGGGTCCAATACAAAAAAGAAGAAGAAGTTGACACTTATTTGACATTAACCTGCTATTTTCTTCGCATTGACGTTGACATTCAATAATAAAAAAAATGCAACTAGGTCCAAAATTGATTAATAATTCAAATCTGTGGTCCAGCCAAATGATAATAAATTACGCAGTAAAAATAAGCTGCTATCAGAAATATTTAAAAAAACTCATTAGATATTTGTAAAGATGTGGAAAATCAATCTTTATGGACTTTTACTGTTTATGTTTTCATGGTGAGTGTTCGGAGCCGTCAGTTTTAAAAAGTTTTCATAAAACATTTATAATTTAATAACCTTTGTCAGCTTACAGTTTGCTGAACCGAAGATTTCGTATTCAATAGTAGAAGACAACCCAGAATGGGATTATTTGATCTTCACACAGCACTGGCCGCCTACTGTGTGCGTAGATTGGGAGAACAAGAATCCTGGCCATTCGTGCTCTATGCCCGAGACACCAGACTCGTGGACGATTCACGGCGTATGGCCCTCAAAAATAAACAGACACGATCCGCAGTTCTGTAATAGAACTTGGCTGTTCGATCCCGAGGAAGTGAGGTCTATTGAAGGAAAACTGGAAAAATATTGGATTAATATTGAAAAAGGTAACAATAATAAATACCTAAATGCTTACTTATTTTATGCTGCCATCTACCTGCAGGCTTGAGGCTTGAGCATTTTGGATTGTGTTTAGACCTTCATCGGTCAGTGGTAATCAGATTGTTTTTAGTGTAGTAGTTCTCCCCATCTAGAATGAATACTTATTAATCTAATAAAGTATAAGTATTAATTCTAGATGGGGGAGAATAGCCTTCTTATCTATTTTATTAGGAGTTTATACATTTAAAAAAAACTTTTGTCCAGAGATGATACTTAAAAGGGCTGCATAATAATGTTGGTATTTACAATGACAGCTAGTCCGGACAGAAAAAAAGACTGGTTTGTGCAGGAACTTATTTTTGTTGTTACTACATATGAGTTACTGCATAGGTAAATGCAAATCAAAGAAAATAGTACTATCTACCGAGAGACGTAAATGGCGTTCATCATTTACAAAGCAATACTGCATGGTCAAGTGAGAAGCTCCAAGAAATTTTCCCATGTTCTCTATTAGTGGATGTACTGACTAAAAAGTATACTTATCACTCAGGGTGTTGGGAGAGAATAAATAACAATTTGAATGTGTGGCAAAAAAGCATATAATGCATGTTCATAAATATACCAATCCCTTCCATGCTAACTTGATTTTACAAGATTTATTTGACAGAGATTATTGAAGGTCCTTTATGGGCATGTTGACTTAGATAGACTGGTCATAGCATAATGCCTATATATATTTTACATGTTATGCACTGTCAGTTTACAATTTGTTAATAAAAAAATCATTTACAACATCATTTAAAAAATTAATTGTTAAGTTACAATTACATTTTATAGATCTAGTTATATCTTTTTCACATGTTGCTGGTCTGTATAGCAAAAGTATTTCAGCTCTATGGTACCACTAATAAAATATAATAACTATGGACGCTCGATTTATGTAGAAGTTATAAATAACATGGGAATTAATATGGTTGATAATGATTTCTGGGAAACAATGTATTTTCCTGTTGACTATGTGTCATTATTTATATTTTCCGGATAACAAAAGTTTATACATTGGTGTCTGTGGTCTAGCAATAGTCATGATACCATGTCTGTTGGAATATTGTATACATGTAGCAAAAACTAATCTGTCTCACTCTGACATGTGTGACTATCCTACAGTGTGCCCGCACCTGGCCAATGCGGAGTGCCAGAAGTGACTGGATATTTTTTGGAAATTAAAATTGACAATGTGTTTCACTTTTAAATGTGCGTCCAAGGAAAAAAACGGTGAATCGATGCCTAATAAAAATGTGTGTTAAGACCAGCCACGAGATAGACAGATGACCTACAAGTTGCGGGAAGACGCTGGATGCAAGCCGCTTCCAATCAGTCTTTTTGAAAAACCATGGGGGAGGCCTATGTCCAGCAGTGGACTTCTTATGGCTGAGATGATGATGATGATGGCACCTCATGTACTTTTCACCTATGAAATGAAATGAAAATTATTTATTCAAGATGTAAATCCATATCAATTAAATCAAATCAAGTAAATTAAATTAAAATAATTATATACAAAAATAAATAAATGAATTAAATTAAGGATAATACATAACTTATGAACACACATGTGTTCATAAGGAACTTGATGGGTTAAGTGGAGCCTTCTCTTTCGTATGTTTTATTTATATTTAATAATAAGGAGCCAGGACACCTCTCCTGCTATTTACATAATATTGGTAATAAATGATTATTTTATATAAACTGATAAATAATGTCTTTCATTGGAACCCATTAATCTAATAATGTCTAGCATCATAAAAGTTCACCCTCAGAACCTACTTTTACTTTTCTTTACCTGATTATTCAATGATTTCTGCTTATTTATTTCAGAAACTGGCCTGTACGACCTGTGGGCCCACGAGTGGAACAAGCACGGAACATGCGCGGCAGAGATAGAGCCACTAAACACCCAACTCAAGTACTTCTCCAAAGGCCTCGATTGGTTTCAACAAGTGTCCATGTCGAAGATCCTCGCCGAAAGCAACATTGTGCCGTCCGATGACAAAGTATACACTATAAGCGACTTCTACAATGCTGTCAAAGCTCAGTTAAACGCCGAACCTCAAATAGAATGTCGATTTGAAAAGGGGGGTAAGCAGTACCTGTTCGAGATTCGTCTCTGTTTCACTAAGGAATTGAAGATAATAGACTGCAGTTTCGCTCAACACTTTGGAGTTATGGCCACCACAAACTGTTTGCCCAAGCCGGGTATAACTTACCCAGCCACATACTATCCTCCGAAAAGATACCTTGTTCATTTGTACAAATTGGCTGGTTTTCTACAATGGTTTACTTTGTAGATTGCTGATAACATCAAGAAACTGGATCTGGGTCTTATTGTATGAGTCTGGCGTGATTTGATATTGATATCTTGCCATCTCGCTCGTACTCACAGGCGTAAGATGTGCGCTGCGACAAAACTTGCCTTACCCTTTTTGTTTTGCAAGAATGTAACAGGATTACAAAATCTTTCTCTTTTTAGAGTAATATTGAAAATGTTGTCGTGGCGCGCATTTTTATTCTTATGGTTAGTTTTAGTCATGAACCAGACTGCAATAAAGCTACAATTATTGAAGTTGTTATTCATTCGAAATTTTATGAATATATACTAGTGAATGGGTACATTAGTTAATGTTATGTTAGTCCATATGAAATATTTCTCTTTCTAATCCATTTCAGTGATTAATAGACATACCAGTACTGGGGTACTCTCTCTATTTTATTTGGTAGACATACCAGTACTGGGGTACTCTCTCTATTTTATTTGGTAGACATACCAGTACTGGGGTACTCTCTCTATTTTATTTGGTAGACGTACCAGTACTGGGGTTCTCTCTATTTTATTTTCATGTTGAAGTACAATGTATTAATAGAAGGGTCACAAGCTGAATCGCGTGTAATTGATATATCATCAAACGATATTTCAATGATTTGGTTAAGCCATTTTATAAAATAGTCAACTATTTATTATTTCGTGAGTTTCAATTTAACATAACATATTAGTAACATAACATTACAGTGTATGTGACTTATTCTTGCAATTTTTTTTTCTGTATTTCTCTTTTAACTTTGTACACATTATTTATGTACTTTCACTTTTTGAGTAATTTTCTTTTAGAACTTAAGTACTCATTGTTACATGTGTTCCTGACCTTAGAACATAAAGAGTATCTGTACATTTTTGTTACTTTATTATATATATATTTGATTTTGTATTATTGTCTGTGAATTTTGTAATTATAGCATAAAATCAGTTGTTGTAATTACAATATTTTTATACATTGCTTTAAGTGATACTGAAAAGCATAATACTAGGCCTAATTGTCTCGCCAGCCATGTACTTAAATTTAGTGAATAATAAATGTAATTTATTTAGACATATTTGATATTGACAAACTAACATTGAATATGAATATAACTTTGAAAATCCTCTAAGCTAATTCATGAAATAAAATCTGTTTGAGGTTTCGTAATTTTGCGACTATCGATTCTAGTAATTTGTAAAAGGCTTCGCGTTTTTCTCCTTCTGTTTAAGTGATTTGACTGTAAGTTTACTAGAACTGAGTACGCATGGCACGCCGTAACTTCTTATTTTCCATGTTGCAAATTTACTTGAAATCTTGTTGAAATTTCCACGATTATTTATCTTTACGGTCGCCAGATTTGCCCGCGCATTGTAGCGGGGACTTATTTTTGTGATTGAAGTGGATTTTGTAATATTGTTCAAAATTACTAATTTCCAACGCCATAAAATGAAACCACTCTGTTTGCTCTATTTAAAAACAGTATTTTTTTGTCCTAAAATTTTACTCTATGATATTAATAAAGCAGAATATGTTCTGTTTCACATCTACATATTATTTAACTTGGACTTTTCAACATATTTTGTAGAACGTCATAACATGAATTTGTATTAAGTTGGATTATACAGATTTATTTTGAGTATTTTCAAAAATGTATGCCAATTCAAAGTTACAACCCTGATTACATTTTCAATCAATTTGATGAAGAGATTAAGTTATTTTATATTGTCATAATGAACTACACCTGCTTAAATCAATTTCTATAACTTTATTAAATTAATAAGATTTTGATTTATTTTTATTTCATAAATACTTTGACTGTAGTTTTGGATGAATGTAGAACACATTTTGAAACAAGTTCCCATAATTTTACATAAAATAAATCAATAGAACGAACAAACGAACAAAAAAAAACTATGTTTATTAGAAAATAAGATATAAATTGTTCCATGTTTTTACACTATAATTATTTTTACTGCATAGTTCGACAACACTGTAAGTCTTGATAAATCTATTTCAACAATATCTTCTATAGCACAAATAAAGAAACTTGTATTACTTAGTTTCTAGAACAAAATGGGAACTGCTTTGTACATTTTTGTACAATTCAACAAAACATTCATACACTGAGATGTAATACAAAACAAATTGTTAGTTAAGTTTTTTTTTTTTACACCAACCAATTAATTGCACCAACTAATTTTGGAGGAAACCAGTTGAAGTGTGGAGAGAGAAAACTCGAGAGAAGTTAGCACAAGTGGTGCAGTACGTATCGCCCCCGCCCGCTCGTCCCGCACCGCTCCCCGCGCGCAACTGCCAACATCGCGTGGGGACGATATCACCGACCTCGGGTCGAAGCGCAGCGTAGCGGTTTCATAGAAATTTAAAGCGTATCAAGTCTGTTTAGATGTCATATTTGTATGGATCGACCGACGGTTGCCACGACATACGCGTGCCTCCGACCGGATTTTAAGCTGTTTTTTTTTTAAATCTTCCACCTCCTTTTTGCAAGGTGGTAGGTTAAGGCCTCGGGTATTTGCCCATTGCCCTGGTGGGGCATCTACACCACGGTCACATCTACCGCTGCCAGCTACTCGAGATATCGAGTGCTCTGTGCGGCTTAAGTGGTTTCTTCAAAGTCTCTTGGGTTTAACAGTTCCCTCGGAAGAGGGCGTTATGGAGAGTCATACTCGAGATATCGAGTGCTCTGTGCGGCTTAAGTGGTTTCTTCAAAGTCTCTTGGGTTTAACAGTTCCCTCGGAAGAGGGCGTTTTGGACAGTCATACTCGAGATATCGAGTGCTCTGTGCGGCTTAAGTGGCTTCTTCAAAGTCTCTTGGGTTTAACAGTTCCCTCGGAAGAGGGCGTTTTGGAGAGTCATACTCGAGATATCGAGTGCTCTGTGCGGCTTAAGTGGCTTCTTCAAAGTCTCTTGGGTTTAACAGTTCCCTCGGAAGAGGGCGTTTTGGAGAGTCATCGGGAGGACGAGCGTGAAGCGGAGCGATGTTGTGTAAGTGGGAGTGTGGTCAGTTGTCGGCTATGTCGTACATGCGACGCCCTAGACGGGACACGAACTCCCCACTGACTATTCGGGTGTCACGAGAAATGACGTCATTCCGTACATATCTTCCAGCTCCTGTGCACATTCTTAAGGCGATGTTCTGTACTACTTGGAGTCGTCGCTTGTTAGTTTCAGAGCAAAGTGCGTACCATGCTGCCGCTGCATATGTCAACCGTGAGCGTATATAGGTCTTATAGCTATCCAAGCTGTGTAAATCGCATACAATATGACATTTAAACTGACTTAATACGGTTTGATTTTCTATAACGCCGCTGCGCTGTGCGGTAGCCGTAAATAGTCCCTTAGCATCGATACACGAAATACACGCGCGTTACGATCAGTATTAGCGCGACTCGTGCCTGCATTCAGAGAAAAGATTGCGCGCTATACCAGTATGTAAATCTCTAATTGTACATGTATATTTAATAAATGTTTATGAAATATTAATCTGTATTTTTTTTATATATAATAGTTAATAATATACATAAAGACTCCCTCTTCCATGCTCCTCTTGCATTCTCTTCAGAGAGAAAAAGAAAAACAGAATGTACCAGCTGCTTCTCTTCCCGGGCAAATTATAAATATCATTTAAGGGATTTGAGGAAAATTGGCGTTTATGTAGGCGATAGGCTGACCCCCTAATCACGCCAAGCCAATATTACACCTTACCCTCTAACCCTTTCCCTTCCATCTGCCGTCTAACCAAGTTCAAATGTGGCGCCAAACGACCTCCGCTTAGCTTACCCTGTGAGGGAAAATAGGCGTGATTGTATGTCCACAACTCCATTCTAGTCTATATAAAACCAGGACCAACAAATTTATTTTTCTTTTTAACCCCGAAATGGACAACAAAGGTTCAGAAAATGGTAATTAAAAATTTAGTTGAAATGAAAGAGTATATTGTGACACAAAATTTATTCCCTTACATTCCCTCCAGTTCATAGTACAAGTACAAAATATCAGTTCTAGCTCACTTTAGCTTGAGTTAAACCTTACCTACTGGCCCCGAGACACGATGATTACGGCGGATGGCACCAGACCTGCCAATAAAATACATAACGAATTAATTATAGTTTAAAAACCGACTTCAATACACAATTCTTTTATGTTTTTTTTTTTTTGATAAAATTTATATGAGACCACCTACCAAACAATAGAAAAATCATCAAAAACAATTGATAATTGGTTGTGTAATCGCTGTACAAACATAAAAAAAAACAATCGAATTTAGAACCTCCTTCTTTTTGGAAGTCTGTTAAAAATATATTGTGCCATGTCTAGGTACTATTTGTCAAAGATCAAAGCTTTGTAAGCTAAGCTAAACTTTGCAAATAAATACCTTCTTCCAACTTGCTTGGTATGTATTATTTGAATGATATTCCAGTTAGCGTTTTTTTTATAGAAGATAGATCTACGATTGACCACCAACTCGCCTGATGTTAAGCGACGGTGTGGCCGAGGATGGAGCTCGTGTTCATGACCAAATAAAAATAAATTATGCATATCCGTAATATCATATTCCGTATTGTTACGTGTGGTGTCCGACCTAAAGCCTCCAGCGGCTGCTCGTAGTCGTCACTGGTGAAGACCTTCTTGGGGAATGTGGTCATCAGTTTGAAGTTGTCGTGCCCTGTGAACTCAGCCGCGTGCAGCTGTAGGTACAATCTGGGGACATACGATCATAGTGCCTGAATAATTAAGTTATAATGAATATTTAATTAATTGTTAATATTCAGTTAATACTGAATATTAACAATTAACTAAACGTTATCTATTAACTCGATGTCAATTATTAACTAAATTTTAACTATTAATTAAATGTTAATACTATTAACTCAATGTTAAATATTAACTAAAATATTGTGTGCAAACAGTTAATGCGTTATTAAGCTGCAAGTAAACATTTGGAACATACATACAATCGCTTACAATGTTACATTACTTACGACACGCGTGACGGACAACTTTAATCTCGTAAGTATAATAAATTGACAAAGTTAATACTTTAAAAAAAGTCTTAAGTAAAGTTCTCGACTGGAGACCATGCACCGGCAAGCGCAGCGTAGGAAAACCATCCAAAAGATGGAGAGACGACCTCATACAAGTGGTTGGAAGACGTTATATGCAAGCCGCTTCCAACCGATCTTTTTGGAAATAGTGATATAACACAAACGTGTTGACTCGTACCTCGCCTTTGGTTGCTTTTCAATCAGTCTCAAGGCTGCTATTTAAACTATCACTCGTTCGACACTCACTGATCCGATTTAGCGACTATTTTGACAAATTTGAAATTACTAGTCTACTAACTGTAATAGACTAGAAATTTCTCGAAATAGTTGCTAAATCGTATCAGCGAGTGGTGAACGAGTGACAGTTCAAATAGCAGCCTCAATGAAAAACAACCACCAATAATTGACACATTGTATAAACAGGTTAACTAAAACAGCCAATTTAGATATCTATAATTAGAATATTGACCTAACAGCGGCGAGTTGTTCCTTAGCAGAGAATGTGTGCGACAGAGAGTTCCCGTCGGGCAGCCGCAGCTGTATCCGCGCCTGCTCGTACGAGCCGCGCGGGACGGGCGCCGCGGCCGCGGGGGGAGCGGGCGCCGGGGCGGGGGGCGGAGCCTCCCCGCTCTTGCCCATCGCTGCTAATCTGGAATTTTACAACTGGTTTTTGACGCCTCCACAGAAACTTTGTGAAACTATATAAGTTGTTGTTTTTTTTTCTATCAAAAACAACGTCTTTTTATCAATTAGATGTTTATTCGTGAGTTGGGGTGGCTCTGGTACAATAATATTTTTTTGTGTGTTTATCTTATGAAATTTTTTACACTTAGATTTTGCTAGAAGCACTTGAGCCCTATATAAATAAGAGGTACGGTCTTGGTTAAGTTAATTTTACTCTTTGGGTGGTTATAAGTGACATCGAAGTGATCTAACGTAAACAGCGTGATACCTATGTATTTCAGTGTATAATGGTAGTTGTGAGTATAGCACAACTGACAAGTGTACGTTACATTTTTTGACGTGATAAAGTCTTATAAATCGATGACCGCCGGCTGCACGCTCGAAAAAGCATGTTCCGCCTGAGCCAAGCGTGCAAGCGAGGGCGCGGAACAAGCGATAGAGAGGCACGATCGGCCTAAGCGTTCGTTTTGTGACACATCGTTATCACGTAAAATTATTATCCGTAAACCGACTTTACAGACAACCATTTTATTTTATTTAATAATAGGCTAGCACTTGACTGCTAACTCGCCTGATGTGAGGCGACAGAAAATGAGCAGATAATCAGCAATATGTTTTATCCAGTATCCTGTAGCTCATAACAGTAGCTTGCAAGTATTAGTGTAGAAGTAACAAACATAAAGACTCTGAAACCTTTATATTCATACAATTAAAATAAAAAAATTTAGACATAGAATCTGTTTGGATATAGAACTAATGTGGCACTGAGGGCACTGCTGTCCTTATTTTATTATTTTGATCAAGAACAAGGGAGCTGCTGTTCTATTTTATTATTTTGTTCAATCAAGACTTTATTCCCAGTTTTGCCACAATAGTTCCCTATCCAAACAGAATCTAACCTATTACATCTAGTAACCTAAGTGGCAGTGTTTATAGTGAGTCTGCTGGAACATATATTTAATTTCATATGAACATCAGCAACATAATGTGAATGTGTCACAATCAAAATTAATAAAATCAGAAGTGACAAATCCGTTAAAATTTGTTTCAATCAAAATGAAGACTTGTATCTTAAAGTTTAATTTTAATTGTTAACCCATTTACGTTATATTCACGGTTCTCAGCTGTGGACTGATGTTTAAACAGATTGAGGGGCTAAACAACTATTTATGGTAACACATGCTTCACTTGAGAGTTCTAGACCCTATTCTGAGACCTGCAAAATACATTAAAATGTCGACCAAAACTCACTTCCTAGCTTGCTTGTCAGCTTCGATCTGAGCCCTAACACGATCCCGGGCCTTCTGGTCTTCGATCTTCTCTCGTCTCCGTTGTTCCACTATTTTTTGCATCTCTTGCTCCTGGAGTCTGAGCTTAGCATCCTGCATATCCTTGCCAGATTTAATACGGATCCGTTCTCGCTCCAATGCTTCAGCCTGCAAATATGATTCTTATCTTACTTATGGAAGGTATGAAATTTGTTTCAAAAATATGTACCTCCATTTCAACCATACGAAACAAATATAATAAATAGAGTTTTTGAGATAAAGGTAACATATACTTTTAGCTCCCAAATGAATAAATAATTTTCGAGAAATTTATGATGAACTATTAAATATTCAACAAATATTTGTTTGAACATCTACATGGCTAACATAGTGGGTCTTACTGAAAAACGTTACTCAAATTTGAGCAATGCTCAACATATTTTGTCAACTTCTCGCTAACATGTAATGTAATGTATACTTGCGGAAAGAAGACAGAGAATTTGAGAAGTTAACCAAAGTAACGTTTTTAGGTAACGCTGAGTAAGTTTTTCTTCTTCCTGTATTTATTTTTTAATTCTAGATATACAGTATACAAAGGTCTCTTCAATCTACAGATACACCAAATTTACAAAGTTCTCATTTGCGATTTTGTGCACTGAAAGATGACATATTGAAAATAACTTATAAGGAATGTATGTATAAATAAATATCATTTATCTTGTTGAAGTTATTGACCATAAATTGACTGAATTAATATTTTGTCAATTGACATTTGAGTAATCATTATTGAAATGCCAGCAAGTCCATGGCATTTCTAGTTTCACAAGATCATATTGACAGCAGAATATACCGGTTCACTTGGATAATGTTAAACAAGTATCTATAATAAAAGATATACAAAATACCTGACTGCAGAAAAGCTGTTTGTAGTCTAACTTACGATTTTGTTACGTACACTGTTGAGTGTAAGTTTTTTGTGAGAAAGTTTACATAAAACTGCTGTAAAAGATTATAAATATGCAGTCTACAATAATTCCAGTAAAATAACTTGTTTATTATGACAAACTTCATTATAGGTTCGGAAAAAAAAATTGGATATATATTATTGTTATAAAAAATATAGACTATGACATTCGGGAGTGTAGATGAATCTAACGACACCTCACACACCAAAATTGGTCAACCCATTTAGGCTATAGGCCTAATATACATACCCAGAATATCCACATACATATACTCAAAAATCATAACCCTCCTTCTTAAGCAGTCAGGTAAAAAGATGAAATAAATGCTTAAATCCTTTGACCATATTGAAGATCTCAACCAAATTTTCATTAAAATTAATCATGATTCATTTCATGTTTAGTCTTGAAAACATGTAAAACAGAACAGTTACCTTTTCTCGTTCTTCTCTTTCCTTTCTCTTGAGCTTTAGTCTTTCCTCAAGTAGAGCGAGTTGAGCTTTCTTCTCCTCTTCACTCAGAGGCTTCTTTTCTTCTGTGGACTCTGAGAAGCTGCTGTGATTGGTTTTAGCTGCATGATACTCCACTTCATCTTGGTTCTTGAACAGCTTTCCGCACTCATCGCACCTGAGAGATTTAGCTTCAGACTGAGCTTCAGTTTCACTCGACGGTTCTGGTTGAGTTGCCGCGTCGGTTTCAGGAGCGGGAACGATGCTATTTATTGCGCCGCCGAGGGAGTTTCCTGCAGTTGATCCGAAATCATCCGCATGAGCAAGTAACCACTCCATCGCTGGCTCAACACCTTTATAGTTAGTCACGGCTAAAGCTTTCTCTCTGCAATAATAGAAGCCGGAATATTAGAAAATTACAACCTAGTTAAGTCTTTAGATAATGCCAGACAAATACTTACGCTCGCTCCTTGGAGAAGCCCATTTCCATAAGTGTTTGGATTTCTGCCATTGTTTATAAAACCCACAATAGTTTTGGTCTATAACACCACAAGAATTATCAATTTTCAATTATGTATCAATTCATCATCCAAAAACTCGACCCCTTGCAGTCAGCTGTTTTGACATTTGAATTTTGACTACACAGTGTGACAGTTAATTTTTGACATTCATAAAAATACTGTTTTTTTTATTTGGCTAAACTTCTGTCTTCTGTGGCCGTAATAGTAATAATAACGTTTTTTGAGTATATTACCACCTAAATATAACTATTTATCCTCATCTTTGAATATCCACGGATGGCTCATCTACTTAATTTGCTTAGTCCTGAGAAATTACGATTTAATTATAATTAGGTTCCATTTTAATTAAACTCAAAAACTCCTTACAAAAAAACGGCTGAATCGATTTTGATGAAACATAGTTAAGAACACTCGATGAAATCCTCTTTCAAATAAAAAATGTAGATCTAAATCGATCCATCCGTTTGCGAGCTACGATGCCACAGACAGACCCATAGATATACAGATACACACGTCAAACTTATAACACCCCTCTTTTGGGTCGGGGTGAAAAATGTCGAACGTCACAGTTATATAGAACTAATGGGAGTTACCGCGTTACCGGAATAATGCAGCGTCAGCAAAGAGTAGGTATTCAATAGAATGAATACCTACATACGTGTTTAAAACGTCAGTGTGACAATCAAATCAAAAGAAAATATTACTCTCTGTCGGGCGGTTATATTTAAATCGTTTGCAGTGCAATAAATAATTAAATTTCTAGCGATCTATTTGTAATTTGGACTTAATAATTATCTACACCAAAAACTAAAATGGCTACACACAAGAAACATAGAAGAAAAGCTATTCAATACAGTGATCCCGGAAAAATATTGGACTTGGTTATGAATCTAGCCGACGGCAACTGTACTCAACTACAAAACAAAATAAATGCATACGTAAGACCGCAATAAAAAGCATTTATTTATGTTTAACGTGCTATAGAAGATAATGAGGGTCTTCGCTAATATGTAACGATAAACGTTGCTACGTTTTTTATAAGAAACCTTTTTATTACGAAAAAGTTCGTTAGAAGTTACGTTTTTTTTTTTGCGAGAGTGTTTTATTATTATTACCAAAAAAATAATGCCTATGACACTCAGGAAGTGAAGACGAATCTAACGACACCTTGCACATCAAAATCGGTCAAGCCATTTAGGCTGTTGGCGATCATATAGAAACATACATACCCACATACATATATACATACATACAAATACTCGAAAAACATAACCTTCCTTCTTACGCAGTCGGGTAAACAGAGTAACTTTGAAGTTTGCCTGTTTTTGATAGACTTCCAAAAAGGAGGAGGTTCTCAATTCGTCGGAAACTTTTTAATTTTGTATGTACGAATAAGTTCCCCGATTACTCGATTATGACACCTGCAGAACTACCACAATCTTAATAGCAATGTTATTTCAATATAACTTCGATCTTTGTCATGCTCTTTCATAATATGTTGAAAGGACGAGATAAAAGTTTTATAACAAAATAACTGGAAAAATATCATCCAAGTAAACAAAATTGCGTGTTCAGTTTTTTTTTACTATAATTTTAAAGTAGAGGCTTAGGTATATGATGCATTGTAGATAACTGAGGAGTGTGAAGCTGATCTGTCTCTGCTGATCATCGTGCACAGAGAACGCATGGAGGCCTACATTGAAGCCGTAGGCACCACCCCTCTGCAAAGGAAAATCAAGATTTATGTAAGTACTAACTGTAGGTACCATAATACCCTAAAGTATAGGTATTGTCCGGCAGCCTTCTATCTCGCGCATCATAAATTTTTACTAAACATATAAAATCATTAATTTGCTAATTTAGATAGGTAGGGGAAATATTTTAAAAAACAGTTTTTCTTTAATATCTTTTAAATTGACCGAGGAGTAGGAAAATATAAGTTTTTTTATTGCGCCGTCTCCAGTATAAGTGATATTTGAATAAAACTTTTTTAACAATATTTCTCCTATTCAAATAAACAAATTCAGTTCTCACTTTTTTAGTACACCTAACCAATGATTTTATATGTATAAAAATGATGTGATGCAAAAGAGAGATAGCTATGCGCGTTGAGCTTTTTAACTACTTCCCGGATACGTGGTGAGTTTCAAGCATAGAGTTATAATACCTCTACGGAGTTTGAGTGATTAACTCTTGATCCGACGAAATCTGATCCTATCTGAGCGAATGCGGAGGATGTTTATCGATACTTTTCAATAAAACAGAAGAGATAGAAAACAGTTTTTCCTGATGAAAAACGCGTTACCTCATGTAATGAAAAAATTGCCGCGCCAACTTTATGCTCTTGAAATCCTACATGGTCATAGGTTTGGTATAAATTGTGTTTGCTCTTGGCGTAATGTGCCTACCTACATCTCTGTAAGTACTTGCCTCATTACAGATGTTTGATAAACTGTCTGAGATAATGAAAGGAACCGTGGAACATATCGAGCAATACACCTACCTCCCCAGTGACCTCCAAGCTATTGTTACACCGGTAAGTGAGCTGCCACCTCACTCAGGTGAACTAATCCATTCTGTTTTCACTAGAAGATTGTCATTAGTATTATCATCATCTCATCTACAAAAAGTCAACTGCTGGACATAGCCATCCCTTAGGGATTTCCAAAAAATCTGGTTGACGCGCGGCTTACATATATTATACAGCTTTTTTTTAAATGTAGTAATAGGTTTGCGCTTGACCGCCAATTTGCCTGGCGGTCTATGATGGAGCGCGCTTACCTAGAAGAAACCAATTCACTCACGATTTAAAGACAACCAGAGTATATCTATCGAAAGAACCGCTCCACACCGTATCTATTAGTATGAGGTCGTTACTGAGAGCATTGTAGACTCATTCAAAACAGTCAAACAGCTATGCGTCGTTCGATATGAATGTCAAAAACATGGAGGAACCAAAAGGTCAATTTTTTTTTGAGTTTTCGTATCAGTTTTGTTTTGTTAGTTGTTTTTATTTTAGTAGTTATTTTATCAGTTGTATATTGATTGATATTATGAACATGATATGAGTTCTCCTAAGTAGGTAGTTTAAAATTCTAAATGCACGACATTTTCATTTCTTACTTCTCTATGTACATTTTATTACTTACATGTGTGTGTGTGTAAGTGCGAATTGAGTCGAGTCAATTTAATAAATTATAGAAACATTTTTCTTTAAACTGAATTTTGAGACGGCTAATGGAGTTTTAATCGTGACTGTACAATGTGTGTACGAGATTCATTCAAATATTAAAGAAATCTACAATGGAACGCGTTTGCCTAGAAGGAACCTATTTACTCGTGATGAACCTATTTTGAAGGCACCCAGATTATATCTACCTATCGGAAAAGACCTTTTCAGGAAGCGTATTTCACATTTTGACGGAACGGACAATAAAAAACAAAAGATATTATGGATTTGCGTATACGGTTTTAATTTCAACGCGATACCTTCACGCGTTCCCGAGATACCTACAGGTCTTGACACCCCGACGGACGGACAGACGGACAGACGGACAACAAAGTGATCCTATAAGGGTTCCTTTTTTTCCTTTTGAGGTACGGAACCTAAAAATGAAGCGTTTCGTTCCAGTTTTTCAAATATCCACCATAAAACGATGTCGCTTTTCGTGGTTCTTGCCGTTCTATAGAAAAAATGGCAGGGAGGATTAAGATAGCTTAGACATAGGTTTCTGTACCTGTGTCTCTGTATATTATCCTGTTTCCAGTATCTAAACGAGAAGGATCTGTCCAGGATGAAGGTAGTGATGCTGCCTATCTTGGACAAGCCGTTCTCTGCGCTGATGTGCGTCCTGGCACCCAAGATGCTGGACGAGCACGTCGGGGTACTCATACACGAGTGCTTCTTGTAAGACTCTTTTACATTACGTTTACCTACATAGGGATAGATGCGCGGCGCGGGAAGGGGAGGGGTAGCGAGAGGCAGCCCAAACTAAGCAGAGCTTGTACTATGGAAACTAGATGGTTGATAGAAACATATATACTTTTTTTTTTCGTAAATACATACTTATGAAACATAGAAACACTCAGACACAGGACAAACATCCATGCTCATCACACACATGTTTGCCGTGGATGGGGATCGAACCCACGGCCTACAGCTCAGGAAGCAGTCGTATTACCACTAAGCCATGAAGCCTGTCAAACCGGTTTTCACCTCTAAATATCATCAGATTTCTGTAATTATTTTAACCATTCATTGCTTTCTACGGTTTGCTTTTTAGAAAATTCAAACTATTTATTTTTAATTTAGGAAATAGGTATAACGAAATTTGAAAAGAGCTAACCATAGAATTTTATGATTTAAATAAAACAGTTAATTATTAAACATGGAATTTCTAAGTGAGATCGCGTGAACACACTTTTGAGCTATCTGTTAGAATCATATTTCAGATATATCTGCAAAGCTTCTAAAAAAAACTGGCAATGAAAATTGTTATTCCTATGGTATTTGGTTGTATGCAAAAAATGCTCCTTTCATAATGTCTAGCTTAATATTTAAAATATTGTCTAATTTTAAATATTAAGCTAGACATTATGAAGGAACATTTATTTCCGAGGGCAAATTCCATAGTTATATATAGCCAAGTCAGTAATCTAAAATTCCAGATTCGCATGGCCGACTATTAAGAAGACAATTTCTTTGGAGTACGAGTGTACTTTGAAGCATAAATGTCAGCAACTACTGCGTGTAGCGCGGAGGTTGTTCAGCCAAGTAAGTAACTGCATATGATTAGGGCGAAAAATAGAACAAAAATGCATTATCAATTTCGGATGCAAAGATTTTTAAAGATTTTAGCGTAGCGTAGCGTATTTTACCGTACTCATTACTCATATTTGTCATCACACGGATTTTAACAGGCTAGTGATAGGTATAGACTTCTCTTCGTCATCATCAGTCATTTCAGTCAACCAATATCAAATGAAGGGTCCACTGCAATAATGATGAATGTCCAATTTTTTTTAAATCTTAACGAGTAATACCATTCGGTCACATGAACTTATATATAGAAATCTTGTTAGCAAACTTACCAATATCGCTTGCAGTCCCGTGATAAATATGCTTTAAATATTTTGGCTACACGGCTAGAACGCTCAACGTCACAGGTGTTCACGACAATAATGATAAATGTCCATCGCCGCGCACTTACCGCCATTTTACTGTCAAATCAGCGGCGATCCCGCCAGTTGTTTTGTCAGTCTTTGTGAGTCTGTCGTTCTGTAAGGTTATGTTATACGGATTTTAGTGTTTTATTTCTTAAAATTATGGCTGAGAACAACGAAATGATCAGAAATACGAAAAAAAGAAAACAGACAGGAAGAATGAGTGATGTTTTAAAGAAACTTCGACTCCAAGGACATGAAATTGGCGATGACTGCAAGTGTAATCGTTTTAAATGTTTTGAAATGATAAGTGAAGACCAGAGAACAAGAATAATAAAACAATTTAATAGTTTTGCGAACAGGTATGATCAGGATAATTATTTAAGCGGGCTTATAACCGTTTCTAATGTACAACGCCGTCGTCCACGAGTAGGTGAAGAAAATGCGAAATTACATAATAAGTCATACTCTTACAAGATTCGTATGATTGGGGATGATACTTTCGAGTTACCGGTGTGTAGAAAAGCTTTTATATCCTTACATGGTATCACTGGAAGAAGACTACAATTTCTTCAGAAATCACTGACTGAGCATGGCGTTGTCCAAAAAGATAAACGGGGAATACATGTTAAAAAAAAGCTTTCTCAACTAACTACTGATTTGATGTACAAGCAAATTGACACTTTGAAAACAATTAATGGTAAAAAAGGCCACTATAATTTACGCGAGAGTCAAAAAATATATCTGTCGGATGAGTTGAACTTGTCTAAGATTCACAAAATGTATAATGAAAGCAATCCAAATAACAAAGTATCATACGAAACATATCGCAACTTTTTCAATAAGAACTTCAACATATCATTCGGTTATCCCAGGATGGACACATGTTCGACTTGCGATGAATTTCAAGCTGAGAAAAAGCATTTTGAAATTAAGATTGCTTCTCTTCCCGATGGCCACGAAAAATCTCAGATTTTGTCTCAACTTCGAAGGCTCGAAATTGAAAACTTAGCACACAAGAAGAGAGCTGAAGTTTTTTATGATATCGAAAAAAAAAATCGAAAAATCGAAAAATCTTCCTGTACCGAACATAACCACAAACGATGTATATTATAAAAGACAGCTGAGTTATTTTATGTTTAATGTTCATGTGCTAGCTGATTCCTCATCTTATTTTTTCGCTTACGATGAGAGTATTGGAAAAAAAGGATCAGACGATGTGGCCTCTCATCTGTTCCATTTCATATTTAATGAAATGGAGGTACAGGTCAAGACTCTGATAATTTTCTGTGACTCGTGTGGTGGTCAAAATAAAAATTATACCATTTTCAGAATGTTACACTACATAGTTCACTGCTGCAATCGCTTTGAATCTGTCACAGTTATATTCCCGATAAGAGGGCACTCATACATGGAATGTGATCGTAACATGGCCTACTTAAATCAAAAGGCTAGGATTGAACTTCCTGAAGAATGGGCCGAACATGTGCGTGGAGCTCGACAGAGGCCGAAACCTTTCAATGTCATCGAATGCTCACAAGATGCATTCAAGGGTTGGACTGCATTTCTGAAACCGTTTTACAAAAAAACTTGTCCTTTTCCCATAAGACCTGTGCGTGAATTTAGAGTCCAGAAAGAACACCCACGGCTCATGTTTCACAGAAATTTTAATAATAGTCCATGGGAATCAAGTGTGATCAACACACCAGTTTCTTTTCGGTCTATGAAGGCAGTTAATGAGGGCGAATTTAAATTACCTGGTTTGGCTTATAATGAAAAGCTGCCTATATCAACAGCAAAATATAACGACCTGCAGTTCCTGAAAAAGTTCTGTAGGCCTGAAACGAGACGTTATTACGATGAACTTCCACATGCTACAAATGTTAAAGATTCAGATGTTAATTAAAATAGTCATTTGGACACCAATCATTATTGACTGTGAACGCAGTGTGGACGGTGATCATTATAGTCCTGATTTTTAAAGACTTACTTAAGATTAGATTATTTTTAATTAGTTAATAATACCCTAAGAATGATTATTTTCCAAAGAAATAATACTATTAAACCTATAATTTACTTTTAATAAATAACATTTTATAATCTTCGGGTCTGAGTTTTTTTACACCGTTTATAAATTTAAAAACCAATTACCTTAAAACAAAAGACAAAGGACATTCATCATTATTGCAGTGGACCCTTCAAATATCAATGAGATTTTATCTATAGAGAGGTTATTCTCATTGAAGTAAAAGCATAACAAAAGCAAATCTCAGTTATGAGCACTTTCGAGGATCATCCACATTCACATCCTTAAGGTATTTAAGTATCTTGACCTTATATATCTTGGTACATGTTGCACTTTCTACACACAGAATGTTATTGTCACTGTTCACAAGTCACGACACGCGTCTTAAAGCTTTGCCCGACGTATTGCGACTGAAGACGAGTCGGGCGATTACCTTACTCGAGGCTTGTCACGCCGAGCCGGGGAAAACCTATCTACGTATAATAGATAATTACAGTCAACATTCATTCTAAAGCGTCTATTAATAATATTCCGAAGTTTTTCTGATCGCAGGTGGCTTCTATAGACACGCTTCTCCAAATAGCGGTGGATCAAGCGAAGCTGCTTATCAGGGCGGAGTACTGTCGGGTGATGCTGATAGACCTAGATAAAATGGAGTTCGTTAACCATACACCCCGCGATACGAAGGTATGCAAGAGACATAGATGAACTTATAGGCAATAATTGAACGCAAAATGAAGTAAATAGTATAGAGCGAAACGAGGATAGACAAGTTTTTGCCAAACAGTGCGACCAAACTAAACTTCAACGTGAAAGTATTTGATATTCTTTGAATTGTTTTCCACTCTCAACTTTTTTGAACTGTCTGCAAATATGTGAAAGTATTATCATATTGCTCAAATTCTAGTGTAGAGGACAATCAGTCGTTTTTAGCATTTCTGCTGCAATGAAATGTTATGTATAGAGAGGTTACACTCATATAACTCATTGAATATGAAGTAAAAGCATGGCCTTATCTCAGTTCTCAGCACTTTCAAGGATAAGACCAAATCCTTAAGGCCCTTTAGCATCTTGGTGTTGCACTTTAACACACATGTTAATGTTCACGAGTGACGACACAGCGTCTAACGAAGACGAGTCGGGCGATTACCTTACTGAGGCTTGCCACGCAGAGCCGGGGAGAACCTATCTACGTATAGTACTACATCACATCATTGTTTTGCTGCCCATTTGTATTCTTCGCGTACCATTTGTTTCTATTGTTCGCGTATTTCGTTCATTATCATGAGATAATGAACCCTTTAATTTACTTTCCTCCGATAGGTCAAATCTATTAATGACCTTACGGTGATGGTAAGATGGCGATGATACCACGATCGACCATCTGACTGATATTATTATAACATATACTGAAATGGAAACATAACAGTCAGGGATTATAAGAACCTTCTGCATAGTTTTTTTCTCATACCAGAAGCGAAAATAGCCTAGTTTAATATTCTGTTGTGTAGCAGGCGGATGACAAAGGAGACAAGGCGGTATCGGTGCAGCGGTTCCAGATGGACGTAGGCATTGCTGGGCAGGTCATAAAGACCGGCACGCTCGTCAACGCCAAGGTTGCCAAGGAACATCCCGCCTACAACCCCAGCATTGACGGCGCAAATACAAAGTGAATATACTATAGTATGTAAATAAAACCGTCCAAGTGCGAGTCGGACTCGCGCACGAAGGGTTCCGTACCATTATCTATAAAAACGGCAAAAAAACACGTTTGTTGTATGGGACCCCCACTTAAATATTTATTTTATTCTGTTTTTAGTACTTTGTTGTTATAGCGGCAAAAGAAATACATCATCTGTGAAAATTTCAACTAACTATCATGGTTCATGAGATACAGCCTGGTGACAGACGGACAGACAACGGAGTCTTAGTAATAGGGTCCTGTTTTCCCCTTTGGGTTACGGAACCCTAAAAATGCGTTTTTTCGTAACCTACAACGAACTTTTTCGCAATAATTTTTTTTTTTTCCAGAATTATTCTAAAGATTGTGCATTTATAAAATCTTTTACAGTGATTTTAGGCACACTTTCTCTTTCTCCTAAAAAAACGTGCACTCAACAACGTATCAAGCGTGAAGAAACTGTAAGTTATATTGCAAAAACAGCTTTTCTGCAGTCGGGTATTTTGTTTTTCTTTTTACATAGATACTTCTTGGAAGTCGATAAATACTCACACTTTTGGAATTTGATTATTTTGAACCCAAAGAAATTGCCTATAGCCAGCATCCCATCGTTACTTCCAGAACCATCCTCTGCTTCCCGATCCGCGAGCAGACCGGCATCATAGGCGTGGGGCAGCTCATCAACAAGCTGGGCGACCCCTACTTCGACGGCATGGACGAGGAGTTGGCGCTGTCCTTCAGCATCTACTGTGGCATCTGCATCACGCACTCCGTCGTCTACCAGAAGATACAGGAGGCACATATCAGGAACGCGCTGGCTAATGAACTCGTCATGTACCATATGAAGGTGCTTTTTCATTATATTACAGGTTAAGCAGGTTTTAAGCGTTCCATACACAGGGATCACAGACGTCTGTACGGGACTTTCAGGATCCCTGATAAAGTAGTTAAGTGACCATACACACGCTCTCAGAAACATTACATGGCTTGGAAGTATTAGATACTCGTACATATAAGAAAAACAGGTATATTAGATATATTAAAACTGTGAGAAATGAATGTGTTTGTTAAGACAGCAGAAATATTTAAAAAGAAGTTTTTCTAAACCAAAATAAAACTAGGCAAGTTAGAAACTAGATCAAAATTGCATGAAAAATTGAAGGAAGACTTTAATTAAAGAGTTTACTTTTCTTTCTCTATGTACATACTAACTCAGACAACGGCTGTCTATCGAAGGGTGTCCACGGCTGGTTTTGACCGTGGACGTTTAGAATAGAATAGAATAGAATATAATTTATTGCTTATAACTGTGTACAGGGTCCTTAAAAAATATCAGTTTCAACAGTTTTACCCATTGCGGGCGTGCAACATTAAGTTCTTATTATTATTATATTATACTAATTACTAAATGGAAGTTAATACACTAAGTAAGGAAGTTATACTATTAACATATGAAAATCTTTGGTTAGTTAATTTCAAAATATTTTTATGTAAGTACTTATTAATGATAATACTCTATGAATTTTATTTGGCTATTTGTACCTATATGAAAAATTATAAATCTATTATTGTTACTATCTACAACTAACATGTAATATAAAAAGTTGTTTGTCCTCAAGAATAACCAAAGGAGTAAGTAGTACGTAACACGTAATGTTATAATTATTAAACAAATAGCACATACATATGAGTAAGTGAACCCTCTTAGGTGACGGAGAACGAAGTGAACCGCCTGATGGAATGCACCGGTTTCCACAACCATCCGCACGTGGGCAGCCTGCACTTCAACATGCGCATGTTACCGCTACGGGAGCTGCCCTGCTACGTGTTCAAGATGTTCTCCGACCTTGGATTTGACAAGAAGTATGACTATGACTTTCAATTCCATCATCATCGTCTCAGCCACAAGAAGTTCACTGCTGGACATAACCCCCTCCCCCATGGATTTGCAAAAATATTGGAAGAGACTTGCATCCAGCGTCTTCCTGCCCCTTGTGTGAAGTCTGTCCAATCAGTGTTCATTTGCTACAAATTCGATTTATCGATAATTCGATAAGTATCATGAGGATAAAAAGCAGCTCTATATTTCCTATGCTGTTTAATAAATAAAGTGTGAAATATCCAGGGTGTTGGTCTGCTCTACCTCCAAACGCCGACGAGGAGAGCATCTATTCGTTCGCAACTATGATTTTAAGTTTCAAATGTAAGATTTTAATCAATTTCAACCCGCAACAGATTCGACATACGACCCCGTAAGTTGGCATGCTTCATACTTTACGTGAAGCGTGGATACCGCGATGTGGCTTACCACAACTGGCATCATGCGTTCAACGTGGCGCAGTGGGCGTACGCAGCCTTGATCAACTACAAGCTCATCTACAACGGATACATGACGTTAGTATACACTGCCACAGCTGGCATTATGCGTTCAAAGTGGCGCAGTGGGCGTACGCAGCCTTGATCAACTACAAGCTCATCTACAACGGATACATGACGTTAGTATAAACTGCCACATCTGGCATCATGCGTTGAACGTGGCGCAGTGGGCGTAAGCAGCCTTCATCAACTACAAGCTCATCTACAACGGATACATGACGTTAGTATAAACTGCCACAGCTGGCATCATGCGTTCAACGTGGCGCAGAGGGCAGCGCAGCCAGACCAGCATGGGCAGGGTTACGCTCAACCTTTATAGCGATGAAAAGTTGGCTCGCGCCCGTTTTTATCTTACTTTTTCAGCAATTAATTAAGAGAGTTACACAAAAGTTGAAGAGACTGTTAAAAATAGGGAGGTACCCGTGGACCAATTAGATAGCACAATTAGTTGTGCGATCATTATATAATTCGGCAATGATAGACCTGTGGCACAACCAGTTGTGTTATGAAAAATTATGCTATAAGAAACTAGGTTAAGTTCGTTGGGTTTTTTTTTATTATACAGATGAACTTTCCTGTAAATGAGCGTTTAGGATACTTAGAGAAAAATCTATTTGCCCATTAACCAACTACTCAGACGTGTTACGGGGGCCAATCTCGATAGATTCCCGAGCACGTCCCGATAGCACAACCGCGAGCCAACTTTGCATCGTTATATAAGTGTAACGCTGTAAACCAGACTAGATAAGGTTAATACCGTATATTTGAGACATATTTATGACCTCGTCTATACTGAATTGATATGATATTAGTTAGAATTAGGCTGAATTAGCTAAGATAGGTACCTAAACAACTGAATAAATTTTGACAGAGACCTCCAAGGATTCATGTATTTCGTGGCGGGCTTGATGCACGACTTGGACCATCGCGGGACAACGAACAGCTTCCAAATTCAAGGACGTAAGTATAAGCTAGCCTGCTTCCTTACCTTAGCATGCTTATCTAATAATAAACGTAACAAATTAGATGAGATTTTATTATTTAGTTCGCGAGTTATTGTCCAATTAACTGTATGAAATTCTGTAAGTCAAACAAACAAAAACAGATGTTTCCCAGGAGACTCTTAAGACTTTAGCGTTTAAGTTTAATGAAAACATTATGCCCCTAAGAAACCACCCTAGCTGCCCTTTACTCGAGCGAGGGTAGCGTGATGGAACGGCACCACTTCGCGCAAGCCATGTGCATCCTCAACACGGAGGGGTGCGACATACTCGAGTCGCTCCCGAGGAAGGACTACGACCGGTGCATCATGCTGCTCAGGGACTATATATTGGCGTCGGACTTGGCTAATTATTTCAAGTGAGTTTATTCAGCGTAATTATTACTGGGGTCGACACAATAACAAGATTAATCATATCGATGAAATTTGTCGAATCTAAAGGTATGTTCGTTAATGTCACTCGCCGCATCGATTGCCACGATAGTGTCGCGTCGCGGTGTAGAGATTGTATACTCGTTACATACTTTGATAGAGTTATTAGAAAGAATGTAGATGTAGGATGATAGTACCACCGCGTACTAGCTCGACATAAAGCATGAAATATGGTCTCTCATTATGGGCTTTATAAGGAAGCTTAGAGTCACAAATTATTTAGTTGTATGTCCAATCAGAGTTACGTAACGAGCTAAGGCAAGGGATATATATGCTCGGAGTCTCTCCGCGAGATCGAATCGATGAAGAGATCCGTGAACAAACGAAACCAGTGACAGCGGATTAGCAAGTTGAAATTGCAGAAAAAAATATTTTTATGTCTATGATTTATTTAAATATATACCTACGTGTAGGTATATGTATAGAATATAGCAGCCCTCTATTACTACACGCCCCGTTGTCACATTACTGTCTTTTCTTTCCTCTCCATCCTACGGTTGACTGGAATGCCGTTATTTTATGGTGTACAATAAAGAGATTATCTATCTAGTCCCGCAGAAGATAGCCGATGTGGCCGAATTGTTTTCGAGTGGAGACCACACACCGGAAAGGCGCATTGGCGTATCTAGAGATACATTCTAGGATGGGCCAGACCTTTAAGATATCTATATACTTCGATGGGTAACACAAAATCCTGGGGTGGGCCACAGGCCATTCTGGGGTAAGCCTGGACTTGGGTATGGGTAGTGTAGCATGACCAGCAACTAGTTGGACAGACTACTACATATAATTGGCAGAAATACGCCGAATGCATGCACCGGCCTTTTTGCAAAATACATGGCCCACACGCCTTTGTCCAGTAGTGGACCTCTTCTGGTTTAGATGGCGTCGATAAGACGCAATCACTCGTGGAGATGAAGCCTTACTTTTTTATACATTTGCAGGAATCTAAACGAGTACAAGACGATCGCGCTGGACTTTCAGAGGGGTAACAGAGTGCACGCGAGTGCGTTACAAGCGCTTCTCATGAACGCAGCTGACCTCAGCGACCAGCTCAAGGAGTGGGGTAGCGTCAAGAAAACTGCTGTAAGATTTTACTTTTTCGTACCTAAATAAGGGACGGGAACCCTTTATTGGGTAACATCTTTATTTATGCAGGATATTTTATTTTTATAGTATTATTAATTTTTCCTCTTCTCTTTAACTACCCCTCTCCCATGTAAACTCACTTTCTCTCTCACTTGCATCACACATCACACACACATCCTTATTAATATGTTTACATGCGTTTTGTCTACTTGTAGTTAGTTTTTCCTATCTAAAGTCTGCCATCAATGTAATATCGTCAAATAGGACGCCCGCGAGGCTGGTCTTCCTAGTGCGGGGTTCAGTATTTGTAATTTGCGCAAATTACTATTTGTTGTTTTATTGAAGGCTGCGGTTCTGACTGAGTTCTTCAAGGAGGGCGACGTGGAGAAGCGTCGCGGCGACCTGCCCATTACCATGATGGACCGAGACAAGTGCTTCATACCGGAATTAGAGATCAACTTCATACAGAGCATCTGCATACCGATGCACGGGTCAGTACTTTATAACTATAAATATTATCTGGGAGTTTTGGCGGGAACGTCATAGAAACATGTTGTTGCTCTGTTTTATTTTCCTAGACTTGTGTTATTTCGAACATTAATGGTATAAAAATGGTGGTGATTTATGCATTAAGTGCTCGATCAACCGCGTGAGTGGGGACAATTCAAATAAAGCAGTGAAACGTGTCGTTTTACTTTGTGGGTAAAACTCCATAGATGCTTGTGGTAGAGTCGCCATCACTTTACTGAAGGCAAAATTCAAATTGATTTATTTGCTAAGACATGGGTACAATAAATAGGTCTTAAATGATAATATTAAGGTTGAAAATGACTGTTTACGTGGCTTAGACTGTGACTAGAACACTATATAACTTGTATTATTCAAGAAACTTGAAGATATTCGTATCTCAATATTTGACACTGGCACATCGCTAATCGCGTATGTCCAATACAAAAAAGCAGAAGAAAAATACATTTCATAAATTTCAGGATATTAGGGATGATGCTGCAATCACCTAAAGCTGCTTCTTGCGTGAAAATATTAGAAAATCATATCGAGAGATGGGAAGGCGCGAAGCCCGTCTTTGTAGAGGTATTTTATCTTATCGTCATTATCACTTGACTCTATCAAAAATATCACATATCAAAATATTTTCGATACCCCACACGAAAAAATTGTTCATATCATACCCACTTAACCTATAGGAGAGGTACATACGTACATGCTCAAAAATCTACATTATTTTCGCAATTTGTCAGTGATGTGGCAACATTAATATATAGTACCTGGGCGACCGAGCTCCGCTCGGATGTTTATGACGGTAAATACGAGCAAACCTGGTTTCACTATACTGAAACCTAGCTAGATCGATTTATCGTCCCCGAATCTACCTACATATATCATCAAAATCGTTTCCGGAATCCTTATTATTTAAATATTTAATATATATAATATAAGTACATATTTAAATTTTTTGACAGGTACCTACCTCGGCGGGTCTCGCCGTCCTGCTCAGTCCCGAGCTGGACAACCTGATCGAGATCAATCTGAAAGAGAAGGAACGACTGCGGATAGAGGCAGAAGAGGCAGCTGCGGCGGCGGCGGCTGCGGCGGCCGCGGCCTTAGAAGAGGAAGAAGACGAGATATAGCCCTGCTTAGGGTTACTTCCAAAGAGAATGTAATGTTTGAGGTATATCGTCTGGATCGACGAGCACCATCCTCGACCACACCGTCGCTAAACATCAGGCGAGTTGGTGGTCAATCGTAGATATATCTTGCATAAAAAAAATCTTTTATGTTTTTATTCTCAGCTCTGAACTATTTTAATCAATATTGGTACAGTCAACGTGGGTAACTTTGACTGCGTCAAACATTGTACGTAGCCTTTTGAGAAGGTTCTCGATTATTTCCTCAAGAGTAGTACTAGTAGTAGTCAAAACGTATCGTGGGTAACATTGACAGTGCCAAAAATAATGGCACATAATAATAATTGGTCGTGGGGTCGATCCCCACCCAGGGCAAACATTTGTGTGATGAGCATGGATGTTTGTTGTGTGTCTGGGTGTTTCTATGTATCATATGTATATATTTAAGAAAAAAAATATTTATATGTATTCTATCAGCCATCTAGTTCCATAGTACAAGCTTTGCTTAGTTTGGGCTAGATGGTATTGTGTGAAATGTCCACAAATATTTATTTATTTATTTATTAATAAAATTAAATCATTAAAATAGTTCAGTTTCCAATAAAACCGTAGAATAAACACAAAATTATGTAATTTTTTCGTACCAATCTCTCGTACCAATTTTTCGTACCAATACATCTTAATACGGATTCGAAATTACATGACACAAATTATTTATCAGACACTCAAACAAACCGGTGAGCCCTTTTGATGGAGACTGATTAATTTTATTTGGCTCAATAGGAACAAATATTGAGCCGTATTATTTTATGAAACAAAATATTTATTTTACAATCGTGATGCGTATTCGAATGTTAGTTCGAATAGTTCGTTATAGTGATTTTTATGTGTTATTCAATAATTTTAAAATAAAACGAGTGATTTTAGAGAAATATTGTTTTATTTGATTGAAGATTTACACAGACGCATAAACAGATCTTATTGACCTTATTTTTATATCACAATCTGAACAGGTCGATTAAAAAAAAATACATTAAATGTAATTTATTTACCCCTTTCGGAACACATGGTCCACTTTCCCAAAAAGACCACTACCAAAACGACTACTTTTCCAAATGGCAATCAAAATTTTATTATACTGAATACTATAGACCTTTCATTTCTGGAACAGTTGATTTCTTTTCTCGTGAATTGTTAAAATTCGCTGTGTAAAGTTGTTTATCACAACTTGATAAATGAGACTTTACAAGACACATTCAAAACATTTTTATAAATCTTATATCTTTTACCGAAACCGAAATAAGTGCGTGAATGTAAAAAAAAAAAAGAATGCTTGCGAAAAAAAAACTGTTGTTTTTGTGACCCTAGGCGGTCTAATATTATGATATTTTAAATGCATCTACAAATTTATACAGTTCAACTATTACACTTACTAACTTTCGAATAGTCAGTCAGGTTATAGAGTTGCCATTCACCATTTCACATGACACCTCCATGGCCAAAATGGTAAAAGTATAGAACGGGGTAATGCGGGTTCAAGTCCCGTCGGATGTGTGTAATTTTTGAACTGTCTCTATATTGGTATATACCCCAGTGTGTAAAACACTCGAAAATATCGAATACGTCTTTAAATAAATCGACCTATACCTATACACTCTCCCCTATCACAGTACGGAATGAATGATTATTTCTTTGGTAATAATAATAAATAAACATATTTTTTGAAAATATGAAAGAACATTTTAGTAGTTTTTTAACTATAAGTACACTAACATTTTAAGTAGATAATATTCAAACATGTATGCAAACACATTATGAACACCATATTGTACATAAATTAAAAAAGGTCTATACTTTTAAGTATAGACTGAACATGTGAATAAAAAAAACCCTAATACAGCCATATTTAAATTTAAGAAAAGTTCGATTATTTTTTTAAATAGAAATGATTAGTGATGTTATGAGAAGTGATTTTTAAATTTGTAAAAATCACTTAAATGCATAAAAATTATATTATTATATAGTCATGGTCATATTGCACACCGTCATCAACTCTACTGCCTTTGCACTACCAGTTGAACTACTCAGTAGAACTACTGATACTTAACAACACAACTACTGACATCTTGTGCAAACCACGGAATGTATGTGAAAGTAACATATATATATATATTACATACATATAGATAGATACGACACTATCTAAAATATTATCATAAAATATAAAGATACAATAATGTAATTATTGATATAAATACCTTAGAATCCTTATAACATGCACATATTTGAATGAATCGCAATATTGGTGCTGCTGCTGTATGATGGATAGTAAGATTATCTTCTTTGTTGAAGGCCTGTGATTGGCTGAACAATCCAATATCTTTAATATTGAAAGCCTATGATTGGCCGCTCAATCTAATTTTATTAAATGTTAGCGGCCTATGTTTAGCTGATCAGTCCGCTTTGTTTGATTATGATGGCCTATTATTGACTGATCAGTCCGCTTTGTTTGATGATGACGGCCTATTATTGACTGATCAGTCCGCTTTGTTTGATGATGACGGCCTATTATTGACTGATCAGTCCGCTTTGTTTGATGATGACGGCCTATTATTGACTGATCAGTCCGCTTTCTTTAATGATGACGGCCTATGATTGGCCGATGAGTCCGTTTTCTTTCGGCTGCAGGAGTTCTTCCACGAATTCTTGCACCATTTTCTCTAGTTTGTCCTTCATTTGTTCTTGTTCGCTGAAAATAACAAGAGATTAGGAGTTTCTAACATCATACTACTTACTTATTACTTTTACTTTTAATGCAGCGCGGTAAGTAATTAATTGATGTAGTAATTTCACTCACGAGTCCGCCGGTTGACCCCGACAACTACCTTCATTGGTTCAACTTCATATTGGAGCGGAAATAAGTCGATACATATGTTACCGTTAAAAAAAATAGGGTAGCACAAGGGATGATTTTTGATTTGTATGATTTTTCAAATCCCACCGTGATGGGCTATCGTTGAATACGTCTCTTAAAATAAAATTAAGCTTGCTTACATCATTTTTTCTCAGCTACGACGTGTGCGAGATATAGCCCGCAAAAGGTGAAAAAATTGTGTCCCCCTGCATTTTTAGACTACTGGACCAAGAAATTCATGATTAACCATATTAAATACTTTCAATGAAAATTATTTTGAACACTGATATTTCGAGATATATCGATAAATATATAAAACACTTAAATCATTATAGTATTGAGGCCATTGACCTTTTCGCAAAGTAGTCTAAGCAAAAAATACTCGCCGAGTAAATTTCTTTTATATTACAGCATTAGCTACGGAACCCTACTACACGCGCGTACACACGGTCTTGGCCACTTATTTTATTTGTAAGATGAGTTGGTTGTGTGTGTTCACGCACTGTACCAGTCTTGCGGTACAGTCCCGTGTGTCGAGACGCGTCACGACACGCGCTTACCTCTCTGTGCGCGCGTCGCCGACGAGCTCGGTATAGTACTTGAGCTTGGGCTCGGTGCCGGAGGTGCGCACGGTGACGGCGAGGCCGCGCGACGTCGAGAACATTATCATCTCGCCGCTGCTGTACTCCTGGTCCAGGCCCGTGCCCAACACGTCTGGAACGAGCAGCGGGACACTTTGATTCCTTCTTTTTTTTTCAAATTGGAATCGTGCCATTAGTGCATTTAGCACTAATGGCACGATTCCAATGTAAATCGGATTATAGATAGGTTACCATTTGCCAGTGTCACGTTTTTTTGTGTGCTATCTACGTTTGACCACAGAGTTTTAAAGGAGAAGGGGAAAGGGGTCGACCTCGAAAGTACAAAAACATTAAAAAACATTACGCGATTAATGGACGACTTCGAAGGTACAAACATATTTAAAAAAAACATCACGTGATTAATGGACGACCTCGGACCGCACGCGTGTCGGTCACAGCACGCACAAAACCAATAATAAAACCTTAATAAGGCCTGGTACCTTATGAAACGTCTAGAAACTCAGTAAAATCATGCATTAGTGTTTAAATATGTAAGTTATGTATGTTGTGCATGTTATGTGATGACAGTTACACTCACTGAGGTGCGCCTCCCCATTTTTGATGTCGGGTATTTTGACGCCGGCCGTGAAGTCATTGATGGACACGATCTCAGACGAACCAATTTGCTTCGGATACTGGACACAAAAACAATATTGATCGATAAAAAACTTACTTAAAAACTTAAATTAACTTTCAAACACTTGTTTGAAAGTTAATTTTCATTCATGAAAATATTTTTTTGAAATTATTAACGCAAATGATTTTTATGTATGAAAATTTACTTAGATGAAATTGAAAATGTTGTCGAATATTTGTGATGTTGTTTTCTAGTTTTACAAACGTCGATTTTTTTAAGTTTATTCAGTCATTTTATATGTTCAAAAATGTGGGTATGTGCGAAAAAGACGGACGATGGTCCTCTTAAAAAATGTATTATAAAAAAAAATTTGTTACCTCCCCGGGTCCGTTGTAGTTCCGTATGCGTCTGAATATTCTCTGTATGGTTGCGGGCTCGTGGCAGATGTAGTAAGAGTTGTGGGACACGTGGTAACCGAACTCCGAGTACAGCGCGCTGAGCTGCTTCTTCAGACTAGACTCGCGGCAGTGCAGGTATGACGCTAGAGACGCCACCTGCGCCACGGAGAGGTAATTCAAATAAGTGGCCAAGACAGTGTCGAGACACACATATTAATATTGGACGACATTTTTATACATCACCATCTAGCCCCAAACTGAGCAAAGCTTGTACTATGGGAGCCAGACGGCTGATAGAATACAGAATATATACTTTTTTTTGTCAATACGTACATATAATACATATAACACACAGACACAGAACAAACATCCATGCTCAGCAGGAATGTTTGCGCTGGGTGGGAATCAAACCCACGACCTGAGCTCAGAGGCAGACGTACCACCACTGAGCCATGAGGCCTGTCAAATGGTGGTGGTGTTCGCTAGCTAATGTTATAATCTAAAAGAAAATCCCTTGGAGAGTATTGTTTGCTAAAACCACTTTGCTAAAGGGTCAATGACCTCGGTACCATAACAACTTAAGTCGTCTACATATTTATCACTATATTTCGAGAGATTGTTATCAGTGTTCAAAATAATTTGCATGACAGTTTTTACTATTCGTGAATTTCAAGGTGTTATAGTTCAGAAACGCAGAGGTGCTGATATTGTTACAGTTTTCAAAATAGAATTCTACCTGGTAAACGAGAAGGAGGAAGAGTAACAGAGAGAGGGAGAGAGAAAGAGAGAGAAAGAAAGAGAGAGTAAGATAATGCAAGAGAAAGAGGATGAGTAAGAAAGAGGGAGAGAAAGAGAGAGAGAGAGATACCTGTACAGCGGCAGAGACGCCGTCCTTATCTGGCACGCGCGGGTCGCACATGTACCCGATGGCTTCCTCGAATGCGAACACGGGGATCTTGTTCTCTTGTTGTAGCAGTAGTGCGCAGTTGCCTGCGGAAACGGATTAACAAACTATAACAAAACATTCACGAAAACGGCCTTTGTATGTGATATGTCTGTGTGTTCAGAATAATAAGCTGTTTCTTCACGACAAAGAATTATTTTACGTATATTTTCCAATTATTTTAGTACCAGCTTCCATACATTATTTGACCTCTCCCGTGTAGATAGTTCAGCGTGTAAAACACTCAAACATATCGAATAATAGAGTGCAGTTACCCATCCACTTGAACCCGGTGAGTGTCTCGACGAAGTGTCCCCTCCCGCGCACCACGGCGCGCAGCATCTTGGAGCTGACGACGCTGGCCAGCACGTACACATCGTCAGGTCGCGTGCTCGGCCGCTGCGCGTACAGCGCGTCCAGCACCCACCGTCCGAGCAGGACTCCCATCTCGTTACCGGTGAACACTTTCCACGATCGCGTGCTGGGATTTTGTTTTATAAAATAAATAAAGCGTTTCTTCCAGAAAATATTACTATTACGTATATTTATTTTCTGCCAAACATTAAAATAGTTTATTGGCAGTACCCGCAGTTCCATACATAGTTTGATTTACATTTTGTTAATAAAGTCTTCAAGTAGTTCATTGGCTTTACAATTTTTTAAATTTCTGTTTAGTTACATTTATAAGTGATCGAGTTTTAGGCATATTATTTAAAAACGTGGGTATGAGATACTGACGAGTTCTTTTACCATAATTATTATTATTTGCGTGTGGGCCAGATAACTTTTTATTTTTAACACGCTTTTATTAGGTTGACCTGTATGTAACTAACTATGTAATGAAATCTAAGGTAACTAATTTAACCATCTTCCAAGGATCGTAGCGTCATGAAAATTGGCAGCTGTATGTAGTTCTGATGATATGAATACAATAATATGGTACTGTCGAACTGATCTGATGATGGAGCCGGAAGATATGAACTAGAACTTCATGATGGAACATCGTATCATAGCTGTGTTTGGATTTGTTAGAAAAGTCTTGTAATGAACTTTGACTACAATAATTTGTAGCGTGTTTTTAGTTTTTTTAAACTGTAATTTATTAACACTTCTAGTTTCAATATCATATGATATAGATCCCAAAAATTGGTCATCATTAAAGTTTTCAAATAATATTGTTAGTTTAAATTTTAAGTGGTAGCAATTTGTAAATTTCAAAAAGTAGATCATAATTATTATTATCTTTACATTTATTTTTAGTTGTAACATCTATTATGGTTTCATTATTATTATCTGTAATGATTTTATTTGATTTAAATATGATTAGAAGAAACGCCCGTAACTGCTAAGAACTGATATTATTGCATCAACAAGTGAGTAATAAACAGTGTATAAAGTCCTTATTACCTACTTTTCCTAGATAATAAAGTTAACCAGTACTGCTCTATATTTGTTACACACTGTCTATGTGTATTTGCCAGGACATATTTTGAGTGCAAGCAGGTATCGTTCTAACTGTAGTTCGACCATCGTCCATCTCAGTCGCGCATACCACCATTTTCGAAGATCTACAAATTTATAGATAGTTCAAAATTACACACATCCGACGGGTCTTGAACCCCGCATACGGGTGGCGCCACCTATGCTTGATTAGTTTAAGCAAAGAAGGCTTCCAAAAGACAATCCCACGTGAGACCTCCGTGGCTAAAATGGTAAAGGCTCCCATCCAAGTACAGATCGGATGTGTATAATTTTTAACTGTCTATAAATATGTAGTTGCTTAAGTGTGTAAAACATTCCAAAATAACGAATGAAGATGTAAAATTACTGAATTAACTTATACAAAAAAATAAGTTCAATAGAAAGCAACATCGCAAATTTTAAATTTTATCCAATTAATTTTCGTACATGAAAATGATTTTTTAACCCAATTCCAAAAAGGAGGAGGTTTGTAATTAAACTGTGTGTTGTTTTTATGTATGTTCGAGTATGTAGAACCAAGTTATCCTACACAAGAGGATAACTTGGTTCTACATACTCGCTAAGTTTGGTAGGTCAGGGAACTGCCGTGGGAACTACGTACTAAGTCACAGAGATCAATTTACCTTTAAAAAAATAACAAGTTTTTTATGCTATTTATGTTTTGTATATATATATTTATCATAAAAAAATACATTAAAGAAATAAAATAAATATAGTGATAATAATAATCAGTTTTTATAATGTTTTTATTTTTTTATAGAAATATTGTAAAAACTTAGGCTTAAGAGTAGTAAATAAATATGTGTATAGTAATTACCTGGTGTCATACTCAGCCACAGCCAGTCTGTCCGCGTCAGGGTCGTTGGCCAGCACCAAGGAGACCCCCCGCGCCTCAGCCAGTCGCATGCTCAGCTCGAGGCAAGCCGGCTCCTCGGGGTTCGGGAACTGCACTGTTGGGAAATCAGGGTCCGGCTCTTGCTGTTCCACAGTGCTGATTGGTGGCTACAAATATGGATATATAATTTTTTATTTTTTATTTCGAATTGCGTTTGCTAACTCGTCTGATGCGAAACGATATTGTGGTATCCCGTGAAGAACCAAGGCCTTAATTTTTTTCACCTTTGGCGGGCTATATCTTTATATCTCTCACACGTCACATCGGAGCTCTGAGGAAAAAATGATATATGGAACTTCTGTTTTAGATTAATAGACCTATTCAACGATGAGATAAAAAAAAAACGAATGTAAATAAATGTAATATAAATGTATATGTATGTGTGATGGGATAAAAAAATGTGCTACCCTAATTTTTTATTCGGTTCACGGATCACATCTACATGCAAAATTCAATTTCAAAATAATTTATTGGCAAACTGTGTAGGAAATAAAGGATCTTATAATATTTACATGTCTCAACAGTTTCGCCCATTTCGGACATACAATATTTCATAGGAAATAATAACAAACTATATGAAATCTAATATTGAAACTGCAGTCAAAGTAAGATTGTTTAGGTTACATTACATTACATTTATCATAACTTGCATGATAACTTTGGTGTTGGTGACTTTAAACAAATTGGAGATCAATTTAAAACATAAATAAAATGGCATATTAAAAAAAACTATCGAGGCTTTTTCCATCAATTGTGCTTTTGTACTAAGAGAACCCTAGCGAACAGACCAACATTTTACATACAAAAAATTTGAACTTGAACTAATAGTACAAGTATTTTTTCTAAATTTTCAAAAAGCTGTTTTTTGTCGCTTTTGCGGGTAAGCGTGGCCATAATATTGTGTCATATAACTGTTGCATGAAACAGTCAAATCCAATTTTTTTCTCCAATACATCTTTGGTTTGCAGAATTAGGGGCTTATAGAGCATTTTATAATACAAGGTTTGCCTCTTCACGAGATTTCACAATTTTCAAAAGTCAAATAGACGTAATACAAATATTTGTAAGTTACCTGCAGTTAAAGTTTATAATTTCAATAAGTAAATGTAACTTTATTTATTCTAATGTAAACGTTAACCGTCTTACTTATAAACGCTGAATAAGCACATTTTAGTTAAACAGTGTTTTGTTCCGTTTTCGCACGTGACAGTTCCCGTCTGACAGAAAGTGATAAGTTTTTATTCGGTAAATATTATTTTAACATGCGTTTATGTAAGACAGTAAGACGATCTCGCCCCAAATAATAAATCAACAAAATTCTGCCGTTTTCTAGATACTACTCTAATCTACCTAAAATGTAAAATTTAATACATTTATCCTTTTTCAAATAAATACAATCACGTACTCAATTTGTTTAGCATTATGTAGAATAAAATATATTTACTATGTAATCATTACTATTTCCAAGAATGTTAGTTCAGAATGTTTATTGTGTCAAAGTCCAAGCCGAAGGCGCCAGCTTTTATGATATATTCCAATGTTAATGAGGGCCTCTCCAAATCCCCCGCGCATGATACCTTGTCTAATTAATCAATAAGAAATATTTAAACACTACTATAATTTGGTACTTTTATGTAATCTCATACCTGCGTCGTTATGGAAACTAGGTTGAACCGACTTTACAACAAAAAAAAAAATACAATTACAGAGCGTGGGAAAGAGATATTGAGATCCACATGAAAACTGTGTGAGACGAAATAAACTGTACTTACGGTCATGAATAAATAAATAAAAAATATATAAATATAAACCAAACTGGCTGTAAATATTTAAAAATAAATCCTAGCATAATATTATAAAAGCGAAAGTAACTCTGTTTGTCTGTCTGTCTGTTTGTTACCTATTCACGACTAAACGGCTGAACCAATAGTAACGAAATATGGTACAGAAATTCTTTAGAACCTGGTCAAAGACATAGGCTATATTTTATCATCATCATCACTATTTTTCATCAATACGGGGCTGGAACCGCGGGATTCAGATTAGTATTAGTTCTTTAGTTAATTATTTTGATAAATATAGATATAGGCAGTTGTATAATATTTTTGTTTGACCAGTCTATGATGTACATAAACACTTACATACGTTACATAATTGTTTAAAAATACTTCATCTAATTATTTTAGTCTATTTGCACAAAGTCTTCAAGATTACCGAAACTTTCCCATATTTTTTTACCATGAGCTTAACTATGATTAGTTAAAGCAATATTTGCTTCGTGAAACGAGATAAAAACAATATCATCCATCATCATCTCAGCCACAAGACGTCCACTGCTGGACATAGATTTCCAAAAAGACCGAACAAGATAATGGAAGCGGCTTGTATTCAGGCGAGTTAATGGTAAAAAATTACCTTAGAACACTTTCGATGAAATCCTCTTCAAAACAAAAACAAAAAAACTAGAACGTTTGAGAGCTACGGTGCCACAGCCAGACACACAAATACACCGATACGCAGACACGTACGTCATAATAATAACATTCCTCTTTTTAGGTCGGGATTGGCTCGGGATCGCTTAAAAAGGCGTAATTTGCTCGCAAAAGATCGTGCCACAAGTTTTTTTTAATGAAAAAAAAAGTTTTCTACACTGTCTCCCACCATGGAAGCAAGTAAGTTTCCGGCAGCCTAGTCGGGAGACCGTCTGACTTACGGTCCGCAGGTTCTGGGTGTGAATCCCGCAGCACGCACCTCTGTCTTTTCGAAGTTATATGCGTATTGTTGATTGCCGCCAACTTCAAGCGGTGAAGGAAAACATCGTGAGGAAACCTACATGTCTGAGAGTTCTCAATGATCTTGAAGATGTGTGAAGTCTGCCAACCCGCACTTGGCCAGCGTGGCAGAGACAAGATGGCCCGCGCCCAGCAGTGGGAGAGTTTGTACAAACAGGGCTGATAAAAAAAAATGGAAGCAAATTTGAAGACGTATAGATCAGGTCACAACTCACCGATAAGTTGGAGACTTCGAAAGCCTTCTCTATATATGTGTAGCCGACGCCGTGCATCGCGCTGTACACTATGGGTAAGGCCGCCTTCCTGTTGTCAGCCAGCGCGTCGGCGTGCAGGGTGTCCTTTATGTACGACATGTACGATGACGTCACTTCCTCCGTGCAGTCCGTCACGAGAGGGTGCTCGCGGATCGTCGATATGTCCCAGTGATCTTCGGGGATGCTGGAAAATTAAGAGAGGTATGTTATTTTTAACCGACCTCCAAAAAGAAGAAGGTTCTCAATAATTCGTCTGTATGTTTTTTTATGTTTGTTCACCGATCACTCCGCCAATTCAGAATTGATTTTGATGATTCTTATTTTCCTTGGTAGGTCATACTTCAGAGATGATTTATTATGAAATAAACAAGTGATTATCAGTTTCTTCTAGGTAAGCGTGCTTCATCGTAGACCGCAACATCGCTTAACTTCAGGTAAGTTAGCGGTCAAGCGTTACAAAACAATAAACAATACAAAAAATAAACAAGTATCTCTATTAAAAAATAACAAGGCAGACTGTCCATAGGTGTGAAACAGTGTAAAAACGAAATACCCGACTGCAGAAAAGCAGTTTTTGCAGTCTACGGCTTACGATTTGGTTACGCTTGATACGCTGTATAGTGTACGTTTTTTTTTATGAGAAAGTATTCGTAAAATTACTGTAATAGATTATAAATGCGCATTCTTTAGAATAATTCTAGTGAAATCACTTGTTTATTACAAAATAATTCGATATATTACGTAAAAACGCATTTTTTAATTTTTACAAGGGATGTATTATTTTTATTACGAAAAAATATAGCATATGACACTCTGGAAGTGAAGACGAATCTAATGACACCTCGCACATCAAAATCAGTCAAGCCGTTTGGGTTGTAGGCTATCATATCAAAACATACATACATACCCACATACATACATAGATACACTCGAAAAACATTACCCTCCTTACGCAGGTGGATAAAAATAGCCAACTGCATAGGAAGAGTGTTACTAGTGTGACTTTTATCGATTTATAAGACGTTATCACGTCAAAAATATAAATTCGAAAAACATAACTCTCTTTGTGCAGTCGGGTATCAAATATAAGAGAACTCACTCCAAGCACTGTTCGATCTCGTCCAGTATGTTGCGGTCATGCGGCGCGATGATCTGCGACCCGTTCCCCCAGTAGACCTTGTACCCGTTGTCCTCCCGCGGGTTGTGGGAGGCGGTGACCATCACGCCGGCCGCCGCTCGGTGCCGCAGCGTCGCGAACGAGACCAGCGGCGTGGGGCACACCGTGGAGAACAGACGCACCGGGATCGATGACGAGACGAACACTCTCGCCGTCAGCTCTGCGAACCTGGGGTCGGGAGGATATCATGATTAGCATTATTAAAAGATTTCCAAAAAGAAGGTTCTTGAGAACCTTGTTCGACTATGTTTCAAGGCTAGAGTGAATAAATATATTTTTAAAGATAGGCGCTTAACACCAGTTAACACCAGTTGAGTTGACAGTCAAGCGCAAGCCTATTTTCGAATAAAAAAAAACTTCGTGGTCCTAAACTTTTTTTTTAGAGAATCGGGTCGAAAAATTGGTCGAAAAGATTCACATTAGACAATGATTCAGACATTACGAGGGTTATGAAGGTAACTCTACATTAATAACTTATCTTGTAATTGTTCCAAATTGAGTGCATTGAATTTGACTTCAACGAACAACCACTGGCTAACTCGCGTGGAGACCGACCGATTTATCACTCAAGATAGACTGGCGGCGCCACAATCGATGTTCTATAAAAGAAACTGGCTGTAACACCTCAGTTCATACATTTGCCCACATCTCAGTATGTATTTAAATTAACCGATCAGTCTGGAAAGATCTGATTGTATCCAATACGTGAATTGTAATTGACGGGTTCAATTCGCCATGCGCAGTTTGGTTTTATATGCTTTTAAAATTGGAAAGTAAATGATGTAATCGGTATGGGTAGATGAGCTGCGTTTTTTTAACCTCCGATTCAAAAAGAGGAATGTTATGAGTTTGACGTGTATCTGTGACATCGTAGCGCTCAAACAGATGTACCGATTTTTACCTAATTTCTTTCATCGATTCGAATCTCTTTCAAACAAAAGTGTTTTAGCTATGTTTCATCAAAATTGATTCAGCCGTTTTTTTCGTCAGGGTTTGTCGAGTTTTTTAAACTAATACTTGTCACCCGACTGCGCAAGTAGAAGGGAAATGTTGATGGTGGTATAATATTATGTATGTATATGTGGGTATGAACATATTTCTATATCACCTCCCATTCTAAACGGCTTGGCCGATTTTCATATGGCGATTGGCGAGTGTAGAGTACAGACGAGCCTGTGTAGCGCTCGTAGCATTTTTGACAAGGTGTTCTCGAACGATCACTTATGTTAAGCAACGGACGGATCGGTCAGTCTTCGGATGGGTGACCGTGAGCATATCTTTCTGAGCGCTACCGTGGGTCAGACGACACGTTAAATTGTTGATTCCACTTGCTTGTTTTTTTAAAACGCGATCGTCAAGCCAGGTCAGTGGCCTTTCGGCGGCTTAATAACCATGACACTAGGGCTGGCCACTCAGCCGATATGAACTTACTTAACTGAGCACTCGCTAATGTATCGGTCCCGTATAATTATTGTTAGCGAATACAATGGGGTATCGATCACCCGCCAACCGAGCCATTAGCGCGTCAAGTGGCGTACTTACTTTATATCTACTATTGACTATACTTTATTCACTGATATTTAATACCTGGCCTTGTGGCTCAATTGGTAGTATGTCTGCCAGCTGGGCTGTAGGTTGTGGGTTCGATCCCCACCCAGGGCAAACATTTCTGTGATGAGCATGGATGTTTGTTCTGTGTTTGGGCGTTTCTATGTATCATATGTATATATTTACAAAAAAAAGTATATATGATGTATGATATAATACATATATCAGCCGTCTAGTTCCATAGTACAAAAAATTCTAAATAAAAAAAAATGATTTTTCTTAACCTCCAATTGTCCAATTGCTCCAATTGCCGGTAGTCACACTAGTTTTGTACGTTTCTCTGTTTCTTTTTTGTTTAATAGTTTTTGTTTATTCGATGATAGGCTTGCGCTTGACCGTCAACTCACCTGGTGTTAAGCGACAGTACACAGTAGTAGTAGTTTACAATAAAGAGTTTATCTATCTATCTATCTATCAATGAACTTTTTCGTAATAAACAAGCGATTTCACTAGAATTATTCTATAGAATGCGCATTTTTATTGTTTTACAGCGATTTTACGCATACTTTCTCACAAAAAAACGTCAAATCAACAGCGTTTCAAGCGCAACGAAATCGTAACTTAGACAACAAAAGTTGCTCTTTCGCAGTCGGATATTTTGTTTTGCTTTTAATATAGAGTAGGGCGACCGAACTCCACTCTGATTTTTTATGACTGAAAATACGAGCAAACCCGGGTTCGCTAACCTAGCAAGACCGATTTATCGTCCTCTAATCTACCTACAAACCAAATTTCATTAAAATCGTTGGAGCCGTTTTCGAAATTCAGATTATATATATACATATATACAAGAATTGCTCGTTTAAAGGTTTAGATTCTACTTATTATCTGACGTCTATGGAGAGTCCAGTTTTTGAGGTAAATACGGACATTTATCGATTTAATCAATTACATATCAAATGCTATATATATTCTAGGATTATCTCGTAAAGAAGACAAAGTATTAGTCAATCTGTGCCCACGACTGATAACTTATCACATCAATAGCGTAAACCGACAGATAAACCGACTTGTTTAACTACAAGATAACGACGTCGCCGTCGGCGTGTTTATTATTTAGAATAATACATGATACATTCTGATTCTGATAACATTCTTGGATATTTCGCATTACAATTACTAATTGAAATGTAACGCAAAATATCCGTATGAATGGATATTTTTAACGGACTTCAAAAAAGGAGGTTATCATTTCGGTTGTATCTTTTTTAACCCCCGACCTAAAGAGGGGGTGTTATAAATTGAAGTGTATCTGAGTGTCTGTTTGTCGCATCGTAGCTCTCAAACGGATGGATCGATTTTGATCTAGTTTTTTTTGTTGGAAAGAAGATTTTGTCGAGTGTTCTAAGCTATCTTTCATCAAAATTGTTTCAGCCGATTTTTTTTTGTCGGGGGGTTTTGAGTTTTCTAAACATACACTCGTTATGTTTGATAACTCATAACTGCATCATTTATGAATCGATTCGGAAAATTATTGTTTGAAAATTAAAGTGTCATTTCAACCTATTCATTTGAAGAGAAGGCATATAATTAGATTAGTCCCATAAAAAAATATCATCAAAATCGGTACAAGTACAACAGTGGATTGGTTTTAAATAAAAATAACTGGAAAAAATATGTCATCCAAGTACCTATACGAAATTGAAGTCGGACGTTTCAGTTTTATTGTGTAACGCACACAAACGTAAATTTGCGTATGCGTCACTGAATAAGGCGCCGATGTTTGGAGTATCCAACGTGTGTCAATACTGCAGACGACGTTTAATCTGCAAGGTACCCAAAAGGCGGCTACAATTCGTTATCGGAGATAAGACTATTTCTATCAGCTGTTTGTTCGCCTTTTGTTCGTAATCGGTCACGGCGGTTCAGCGGGGGGTCAGCTGGATGACGCAAACCTTAGCCATCCTGGTCTGTGCCATTTTGACCACTATGTTCGTACATTCTGATAAGAATCACGTTTATCGATCTTATGAAAACTTCGCATTCTTCGCGTAGAACTTTTAGTTTTCCTTTTAGTTAACAGAAAATTTTGAGAGAAATAACCGAAAATTATCGCGTGTATAGTATAATAAAATTTAAACAAGTATTTTTTAATAAAAGAAAAACAAAATACCCGACTGCAGAAAATCGGTTTTTGCAGTCTAACTTAAGATTTCGATACGTTTGATACGCTGTTGAGTGTAAATTTTTGTGAGAGAGTATGCGTAATATCGCTGTAAAAGGTAAAGCGCAAGTCTATTTTCGAATAAAAAAAAATGAATACGCATGCTTTAGAATGATTCCAGTAAAATCGCATGTTTATTACAAATAAGTTCGTTGGAGGTTTAGAAAAAGTGCATTTTTTATATTTTTGCGAGTCGTATTATTTTTATTACAACAAAATACAGTAAAAAAAAATGATGACATTTGGGACGTGAAGACGAATCTTACGACACCTCGCACATCGATATCGGTCAAGCCTCATATATACACTCGAAAATCATAACTCACCCTCTTAAGCAGTCAGGTAAAAAGAGACATCATACATTGCAAGTACCGTGCATCTGTAATTCTGTACCGCCAGGTACAGCAATACGCGCCGCGACAAAATGTTCTCTACTTTTCTGTCGAGTGTAAAAGAGATAAATTTATATATCTCTGTAACCTCGTGTCATGAAAAATCATTGTTGCGAGTGGTTTGGATGTGTATGTGAGGTTACCTCTTATTACCTCTTGCTATTGTATCGTCCGTCGTAGCCGACGACCACTCCGTTGCGCAGCGGTGCCTGGCTGCATACCTTCTGTACGTACGAACACAAACCCTGGAAGATACAAGTTATTATATTTCAATAAAATACTCGTGCTTTAAATTTTTAATACTCGAACTCGTTCGTTTCGTTGCCTGGAAGAGATCGCTCTAAGCGATAAGGCCGCCTATTAAAAACCTAGCCCTAAGTACTTAATGTTATTTTGTTATCATGTGGTTTTTAATAAAGTGTTATCGATCTATCTGTCTATCTATTGTATGCGGTAGGTTAATGTTTTTTGAGTGTACATATGTTTTCATACTAGATACCTACAGTGGAGTCATTTAATTAGTCTTCACACTACTCGAAAAAAAAACGCTTTACTTTCTGCTTTAGCCATTATAAATTGAACCATAAAATTAAGAGCGCCAATCAAAGTGCTCAAAACAACTTGGTTCTTATTATACACAGTTGGGTTGGTTGCAATAACTCCGAATGCTTACTTGCGCAGTGTGCAACACGCCGACATCGCCAGCGCGACGCAGGCTCGACGCCATTTAGACGTCCATTCAGTGTTCCTAACAAGCTCAATGGCCGAGATGTTCTCAGGTTCCTTCACAATGTCACCATTTTAGGCTCAATGAAGTGAGACGTCATATACAGACAATTAACAGTTAAATGCTAAACTGGATTGTACATGCTTTAATTAGGTATGAGAAGATGACTAAAGATTAGTACACTAATAACACCTTACATGTATACAAAAGACTCTTGAAATTTTCAAGGATACAGTGAACAGATATCTTCGGGTTATAATAGTTGCTTACTATCCCATGAGTTGGTGGTCAATTGCAGATTTGTTTCATATATAAAAAAACTTTTCCTCTCTCCGTCTTTTCTTTTAATAAAAGACTAGCTGCTACCTGCAAGGTTATTTTACATTACCTGTGCAGTCTGTAGTATGACAACATCATTCATACACTTGTACCCGGCTGCCATTTTGCCCCGAAGTCCTGCTGTGCCAAACTTCATGCGAGACAGCATCGTCTTGGCAAGCTCCTTCCATCGTTGCGCCGAAATGTGATCTAACACCTCTTGACGAGTTGTTGGATTCTAACAATGAACATTTATTATTATTATGGCATAATTTTAGGCAACTTAGATTTTTTTGTTATTGTCCTCTTAAGTAATTCAGGAATTTTATTGAGTACATTCCAAAAACCAAATCAAACATGTAAATCCGAGTTCCCCAACAAAATTCAGCATAGATAATAGCTCAGTGTTAAGCACATTTGAATTGAATTTCAAAATAATAATCATATTACTATTTTTATTGAGCAGATACGACTTTATGAAAAAAGAGTAAGTACCTTACTAAAAAAAAATAAAAAAAAAAATGACATGACTTTATAAAATTTCTAATTGAAGTTTATAATATATTACGTTTCCATACAAAAGTCAATTATTCCAATCACTACTCCAATTTCATCTCTAATATAAGTTTATTAAGAAAATAAAATTATAATTAACACTTGTGTCAAGATGATGCACAACAATATGGCAATTAAATTAACTTAGAGGGAATATTTAAATTCATCATTTATTCATCTAACACCATGGTAATCATAAAATAGACAGTAAGACAGTCTTGTAATTATATAATTAATTTTGTACTTCTTTAGATTCAGAATTTATAAATTATAAAAATAGGTAAAACTGATTCAGTTATATATAAAGGGCCAAAACACTTTAGTAAAACTGAAATTAGTAAGTCCTAGGTTACTATGCAGTTAATTCATTGTCTTAAAGGCAGAGTCGATTGAGCCCAATGAACCCTCTATGTATTCTATTGTTAAATTTAATATTGCCTCATAAAGTAAATAATAGAATGATGAGAAGGGTTCATTCAAGCGGCAAATCAAGGTCGCGAGTCTTGTGATAGTCTTGACTGAGGGCTCTAATTTTATTTATCTAAATAAATCCATTTACCTTGTCGAGTTTCAGCCAACTGGACACAGCAGCTTCTAACCTCGGGTCTCCGTTGTAGGCAGAAGACATTTCTTCACAGAAAATTTGAGTTAGATCACCTAACAATCAATAACGAATGCCGGAAAATTGTTGTCAAGGACAAGATAATTTAATATTGAAGAATTATATAAATTATATCACTACACTTTATTTTAAGAAGAACATGTCTTTTAGCGGAAACAGAGGTTTCTATCTGAATTATTTTTCTCGATAAATATAAATAATTGTCGATCTCGATCCAAACCAAACAAACCCACCCAATCAAATCAAATCATCAACTTTTCCTCCCGCCCGCCACGCCTAACCGCTATGGACAAAAATAATAATGCTACCACATCGTTACAATTTCGACTCTAATACAATCGGCTAACGTCCATATATGCCGCTGTGAGAAGATTCAAATTGTTGTGATCTCAAAATGTCAATGTCAAATTCAATTGACAGTATAAGTTTACGTTCCTTTCAACACAAAAATACACTGCTGACATTGCCAGTTGCAATACCGCACGGAAGCCACTAAAAAAGTTAAAGTTGAAGTTAAACACAAAAAGAAACTATCGATATAAAAACGTGTACCCACGTGTTCCTACCGATTGTCCTCTAATAATGTAAGATCCTATACTACACTACCACACAACCAGCTCAATAATAAATAAAACACAAAATGAGAGTGTAAAAATGCAGCTTCAGTATACGAATCTAACGACTTTTCGCGTAATATAATGTAAACCTGTATGCTCTTTTCTCTTCTACATCCGTGGAGCCTCTATAGCTATTTTGCGGAAAGCGATATTGTTATTACGAGACAAAAATAAATATTTTCTGCATTATGCCCCAAAAACATTACCTACATTCATCGTTGACTAGAAATCTCTTTCATGGCGAAGTTTACCTATAACAAACTCGAATTTAAGTACTTACTGTAATAAAATTATATCTGTAGTGTAGTATACTCTAAAAAAGATGGTGTACTGGCTACCCGGGATTACCTTACTCATATTAATGTAGTAGGTATTAAAATAGAACACCTTACATTCCAGGCACCAAAACAAATCCTTCACCTATATTGAACGCAATGCTGGGACATGCTGGGCCGCCTGGTTTATTAGGAAATGATTGAGCAATCAGAGTTCCAATCATATAATTGTAATTGCGAGCGGAACCGTCCACTCCAGCACGGAGGGGCTTCCTTCTTGACCACTCGTTGATGGACCTATTAACCTGCGTTCTCATCATAAACGCTAGTTCGTTTTGCTATTAGTAAAATGTCAGGAGAAGGAAATACAATGGAGAAAAAGGCATGCCTGCAGTGCAATTACTTCATAGAAAAGTAGCAAAAGTGGGAGCTTACCAAACGCTCCTTTTCTCTACTTTTTAAATTTCTGGTACCGATTGATATTTTTAAAATGTAATAGTTTTCAGTTGATAAAATAATTTTTCATAAGACCCTTTTCAGGGTTCCGTACCCAAAGAGTAAAACGGGACCCTATTACTAAGACTCCGCTGTCTGTCTTTCGCTGTCCGTCCGTCTGTCACCAGGCTGTATCTCATGAACCGTAATAGTTAGACAGTTGAAATTTTCACAGATAATATATTTTTGTTGCCATCATAATAACAAATAAATACTAAAAAACAAAATAAAATAAATATTTAAGGGGGCTCTCATACAACAAACGTGATTTTTTTACTCGTTTTTGCTCGATATTGATAACGGCGACAATTAGACGCTTGAAATATTCACAGAATAGTGAGTTATATTATTCACTTTAAAAATAAATAATTAAATTAATATTTAAGGGGGGCTCCCATACAATAGACATGATTTTTTTGCCGTTTTTATAGATAATGGTACGGTACTCTTCGTGCGCGAGTCCGACTCCCACTTGGCTGACTTGACTTATTATAATATAGATTAGTTAGTACCTATTAGAAAATTAGTACTCTCTATCAAGAGTACAATACTGCTGCAAAAAGATACGAGTACTGTTGCTTTTCATTGTTAAAGTTTCTTGTAGCTTTGTTTCCATCAGAATCCGATTTGTAAGTTATTAATTAACTTCATATATAAATTTATTTAAAATTAGCGCTACTTGCATTAGTAGCTTCCAGTAAGATCCTTACACTATAATATACTTACAAATTCCTAATCGTTGACCGCTTACACTACTCGATGTGCCTGCCGCCGCAGCCAGCTAGGGATAGAGTGGTGTAAAAAGATACAAGGAGTTAGGTGGAGATAGACAGATAGATAGATAAACTCTTTATTGTACACACCTTAAAAGTAATAACAAAGTACTTAAATAGACTAGTGCAACAACAGGCAGGGTTAGGTGCAGTTAGTGGTGGTAGTAGTGGTAGTAGGTGGAGTTAGGGTGGCCCCGATGTCCGTAGCTCCCTAACAGGCACTCGATAGATAGCCCTTTAGATAGGCCTTTCATTCAGATTCAGTAGTTTATGAAACAATAAAAATCACTGATTTCGTAAAATATGTCAGGTACCTAGGTAGGGTAAGGTTGCTCAAGTCGTACCCCGTAAGGAAATATTGCTGTAATATTTAATGCCATTCAAATAAAACAAAATATTTTGCATGAATAAAATCTTTATTTAGTTACCCTTTAATCAACATTCATAGAAATTTAAAAATCTCTTATAAACATAGGTATTTTAACGATTTTCGCAAATGTACCTTCGGTACGATTAAGGCACCTAGTCGCCTAATTCGTACTACCTATAGCCTAAGTCGTACTTAGAATACAAGGATACTTTAGTGAGGACATTATAAACGATATAGAAAAATACTTAGGAAATAACAAGATATCACATTAAAATAAACAAAAATTACTAACAATTCAGTCTGAATCTCTAAGATCAACTTAAAATGTCTTTCTTTGGTTAAGAGTCACAAAATCAGTCATAGTGACCTACAAACTAAACTAAACCTAAAAAACAAATTTATAATCTCTAACACAAGACTCTAAATTTACCAAATGCTGGGCCAATATCTCTTCTATATTTGATGGCATATAATTAGGTTTTCCAAACTTTGTTGTCATATTTTTCCCTTTATATATGTTTATATATGTTTTTCCCTTTGTTTCAATATAATACCTAAAATGTGTTTGCTCAAATGATGTATACATGCTTTGGAGTATAGTCTGGTTCTGATCGATTGTCACATGTTATCTTATATTATGTTAGGCTATATTCTGTTTTGTATACTTAAATAAATAAATAAATAAATAAATATTCAATTCTTTCAAATGTCTTCGTAATGTAGGCTTTGGTATATTATATCTTCTACAAGTGTTATTGAACCCTTTTTCACCATTCCGATGTTTCTCTAAAACTTCATTCATATATTCTTGCTTCCAACTTTTATACTTTCTCTTTTCCATATTTATTGCCTGGTAAAAAAAATAGTAAATTAAACACACAAATTTCTGAATACCAAAGTCGTACCGGTACGAGTAAAGAATTTCCCACAGGTACGACATAAGCAGCAGGATATTCTAAGTTTCAAAACGAAATTACTGTTATAACCAAAAAAAAAAAAAACTACTGTTTAAGAGGGCCTAAATGACTGCCAGATTATTATTAAAAATAGATGTGAACAAAAAGTTGAAATATACCTACATTCCTTTTATAAAAAAACTTATAAATGAACTAAAAATTTAATTGAGAACTGTTGAAAAAACTTACTCTGATTATTTTTGCCTCCGCAAGATGGCCGACCCTCCGATTGTTTTCACGTGCTCGCTCGACTATTTAGCTCAGATCAACGTCACTAGATGACACTATTTATAGGCAACAGCTGGGATATCAGGGTACGACTTAGGCGGTAGTACGACTTGAGCAACTTTACCCTACTTACCTACTAAAAATACGGTTCACTCGAAAAACCGATAGAATAGAAACGATTCTATTTTAATCTAATAGTAGATTGTTATACAAGGAGCTAAAAATACCCATTGTAACAAGGTAGATTTTTACTCTCGAGCATAAACGAGGGAGTAAATAGAAACCGAGTTACAATGGGTTTTTAGCGCCGTGTGTTACGCACTCTACTTTTCACTACGATTGGGAGAAAATAAAATAATCCAATACAATAATTCAAAGTTTATTTTATTAAAAATGAAATGCACAATTTGTACAATTTTGGATATTACAAATACAAATAATTTATTGGTAAATATATGCCATTTACAAGTCAGATTTTTATATTTAACGAGATGTTTGCAAAGAGAATGTAAATATATTCTAAAGCGATTATTCTACTTTTGAATAAAGACTGTTTCGTGTATGTAGGCTCTTTGGTAACGAATAAAAAAAATAAAAAATAAACTTTTTCCCCTAGAGCTTAATATGTTAGTTTTCCCCGCTTTAGTACGCTACAATGACGGAATTTTTGAGCAAGAGGAGTGAAAAATAAGTTAAGTAACCAATCCTAACCCACTGGTATGAAAATTATGCCTACCTAATGTAGTAGATAGACATAAAATCCATTTGGCTACAGAACAAGTGGCTAATAGCCTGCTGCCATTACGTTACTGATTTAGATTCTTCTTATCTGGCCGTAAATTGCTTCAGGCATCCGATTCACAATATACATTATATTGCACTATATGTTACAACATTGCTATAAAACCAAAGTTCAATAAAAACATTGGTAGATTTAATGCCATAGCGAATTAGGTTGTAGAACGTTGGTAAAACATTGGTTTATCTTAGGAAACTATTTTAAAGCAACATTTTAGATAATACACATAATAGGGCGAATTCTGTGATAATACATATTTAGTTACTTTATATCGTTTAAATCGGGTAGACAGAGCATCAAACTTTCAAAATCTACAAACAGTTTTGATTCCTAAAACTAAATAATACCATGCTCTACTAAAACCAGCCATATCTTTACCAGAAGCATTACAATTATATTTACATATCAGCAATAATTACGAGTTTTAGACTAGAAACAGTTTTTTTTTTTTCAACAAAATATGTCGCGGCGCGGCTAGTAGGTACACATAATCCCGCCCGCCCTACAGAGCGCACAAAACAAACCGTATATACGTAGGCGGCGGCGCCTGCCAGCATTCACGTTTGGGCGGGCGGCGATACAACCCCGATACTATCGGGAACTTGTATGTTAGTATTGTTCATCTTCGTTTGTTTGTTGTCGCAAGTTGTTAAGTGTTCCAGTGATGGGTGCTGAGGACCCGAACACGTTAGCTGCGGTGGAGTTTGAGGTTTACGGACAAGTTCAAGGTATTTTTGAAAGTACACAGCGATGCTTTTAATACAACAATATCATATTTTCTTGAAATATATAACACACAATGAAAAAAAAACACCACACCAGTTTAATCATAAATTCACAGCGATTACCCCTTCCCCGTCCATAGCCTAACTTTCACCTTTGTACTCCAAACTCCATATCTATTATTTGTTATTCCCATGCCAAATTTTTCCCATACTGGTAGAGCACCTACCAAAAAGAATAAAAATTTAAAATCGTTGCCAGATTTAAAGCTTAATACATAGGTATATGGACATAAATTATTGACTGTGTGAGCGAAGCAAAGACCTCTGTATCGTTTTTAACTTAATACTACGTCGGTTTTAAGTCGAAATATCCTACTATAAATCGCTGACCGTCGAATGCGGTTGAAATCATAGTTTTTATTTAAAAAAGTCCAAAAACCACGTTAGGTTTCATAGTAAGATCTACAACTCAACTGATAAAATATTATCAGTTATTTTGTTTTAAAAACTGAACCGCTAAACCGAATTTTGATATAATTTACATAGAAACTTTTTTATTTTATTCGGAAAACTTACAGTGATACATATCTAATTTTGCTAAACAATATTATTAAATAAGCACCATTTAGTAGTTTTCGCATATCGAATCTAGTTACATTTTGTACTTGTTTGCAAGTGGAGTTGGCCAGTTAGGGATACACATTAAACCAGTTTATTTATTCTAATTAAATTCGGTGTTGTGTTAAACAAGTCAATAGACAACAATCTGAAAGTACGTGAACAATCTGAATGTACGCACCTACCTACGTTAAAACAAAAAACTTACAAAATCGATTAATAAAATGTTTATTAATGACGGACAGGCCATTTATTCGACCAATTTTGATAATATTTGACAGAAAAGTTCCATATTAAATTCTAAATAAGAATTTAAATTATGAACAGTACACCTAACGAGTAGAAACTTTTTGCAACTAGAATTGTTACAATAGTTATTTGTGCAACAAGAGAGCAAAGTGGTTTTTTGCTGCGACTGCTGATTTTGAATCCTGAGTTGGCGAGGGATTCAAAGGCACGAGATGCAAAAAACTTTGCTCTCGTGTAACACACATAACTTTTCACTTCAGCAGCGAGAACACTTTAGGAGATAAAAATATTTTACGTAACATTATTGAAACTAGAAATAAATATTTACATGTTAAATATCAGTTTTATTTGCAGTAAATACTTTTTTTCGTCTAAATACAACAATAAGTTAAAAATGTAATAAATTACATTAAAAGACATAGGTATCTTTTTGCAAAATGTCTTTAGTTAGTACGAAATTCCGAACGTGTTTGTCTTTGAGGTTGAATTCAAAATCGGAACTTCGAAAGGGCTGGTCTTTGTCTCTCTCTCTTTCTAATGGCGGGAAAGAGATAGAGTGTGAATGTTTCGAATTGTATGATTAACCCAAGGCTGAATAAGATATTCGCGGCTCTCTGAAAAAAATAAATTAAAAAGTTACTTTGTCACACTCAGTGAGCAAAATCGCATTTTGCTCACTGATTTCAGGCAGCAAAACCTACATGTTTGAGCTACTGAAGTGAAAAAAGTTTTTATGCTCTCGCCTTACCTTAACTATAGTAATCCACCTAGCCGTTTGGAAGATACCAATCAATAAAGAAATTTACAAACATACAAACAAGATACGCGCGAAAAGCATAACCGTTCCTTGTCAGTCGGGTAAAAAGGTCCTATCGTACAAATCATAAACTGACGAACTATTTATTAGTCTGATGCAGTGCAGTAATTAGCGGGATGCATTTCATTGTTTCGTTTGATCCACCGTCAGCGTATAAATAGAAGAGCAACTAGGTCGAAGTCAATGAGCTATTTGGACTTGAAATCAGGCAAACGAACGGGAGTAATAGCAATGGATTTATGCGTTCGAGAAATTCTTTCTTTGTGAATTAACACACTTAAAATTACCAAGGAACTTAGCTTAGCATCAGACGAGTTGAAATAAATAAATGGAATTAAATAATTTTATTGTAAACGCAAAGTTGGTGTTTATTTTGAGTTATTTATTAATTTAAAGATAGTTCAAAAGTCCCACACTGGACCTGATGTTTAGGGTTCCTTACCCAAAGGGTAAAAACAGGACCCTATTACTGAGACTCCGCTGTCTGTCCGTCCATCCGTCCGTCCGTCCGTCCGTGTATTTCTGTTGCCACTATAACAACAAATACTAAAAAAACAGAATAAAATAAATATTTAAGGGGGCTCCCATACAACTAACGTGATTTTTTTGCTCGTTTTTGCTCGATGTTAATAATGGCAACAGGTAGACGCTTGAAATATTCACTGAATATTGAGTTATATTATTCACTTTAAAAATAAATAAATAAATTAAAATAAAATTAATATTTAACTGGGCTCCCATACAACAAACGTGTTTTTTGCCGTTTTTATAGATAATGGGAAGGAATGCCTCACATTTTAGTCAAAAGTGAAGCTCAACTTATTACTATGAATAGCACGGCATGACTCTTTTATTATTATTATTCAACCTTAAAGTCAACTTCAGGCTCAAATCTTGTCAATAATTGTCTAATTATTTGTAGATTGGAACAAATCCTGTTGTTAATTATTATGTGTAATTTTATTAAAACACTAAATATTCTACCAATTCCAAATCATTGGACAACTCATAACACAACTCCTAAGCTACCATTAATTTACATATCTTTAGCATATATGAAGAACGTTAATTTTACTATCTTCCTGCTCCTTATAGCTACCGTTTATAATTCCATTTATATAACCATTAATTATACCCATCAGAAATCAGCTGGCTTTATGAATCAAGCCATGTTAATAATAAAATTTGATAAATACAAATACCGTAAAATAATAAACATCTCTAACGATTACTCTTTGTTTAGCTTGTTGTATCGACGAAAATGTACATTGCCGACTATCCTACTTGCAAACAACTTAAATGATATTTATATAACCAAATATACTTACGTGTTAACTACCATAATCCGTGGATCAACCCTGGATATAACTGTATACGTACACTGTCTGTTGACACACTCCATAAACACAAGCATTCTAAATACACAATTAATAATGAGTTTAAACTGGGCACCTACATACTATCATTTAAAATTGCATATTGCACAAACAAAAGTTATTGCTCAAATCACTTTCACTGAAAACAATCACAAGTACCACATTTCTATACTACGTCATGGTACAGGTCATCAGGGTGCAAAAACCAGGTCCAGGCTGGAAGCAATGCATTCTTGGGGTTCCGAGAAATACAACAACACAACTTTCTTAATAAAAAACCCACAAATTAATTATATCTGTCCGGTCACGTCCAAACTGCAACTGTTACTAGGTGAACTAGCCGCTCGCTCGAGCCTTCCTTATCGCAAGATGAGCAGATATCTATACATAGCCTTAGAAAAAAATAAATGCACAATTGTAATTGACTTATGCTTCGAAATCTCTGTTCACATTTTATTAACGTGTACTTACTCAATACGTAACCCTTTGCTGACTTTTAATCAGAATCTAATTACTACACCAAATAAATATAAACTAGTTAATTGCATATTAATCACTCGCGGGTGTAACCTAGCACTATACCCGACAGCACAAAAAACACAGCAAAAATATGTATTCTCGATTTTTCTCATAATCGGTTACCAGTTACACATACTTTGTTGCTTGAAAACAATCTATAAACTTATATACATTAGCTATACCACACATTCTCAATCAGTACTAAAACTAAAACAACAAACAGTTTTCACAAATACTTACCTACCTAGCCACCTACCTAATTTTATGTTACAAATACCTCGACATAATAAAACTATATCTAGTAAAACACACCCTGTCCTGGAAACTGGAACGTACCTACAACTTACAACTACTTACCCGACTGCTCAAGAGAAAGCACCATACTTATATTCACGTATTAGTCACAAATATCTACTTGATATTAACTGCCTCGTACAACATACATACATAGCTGCTTACAATAATTATTTGCGCACCCTTTTTCACATAACATGTCTCTCACTAAAAACCACTCCCGAATGTACCACTAATGTAATTTACCTATATATTGTAAATCACATACTTAGTAAAATGCACCGAAATGAGCCTAATTACGAGTACCATAATAAAAACTTAAACATACTATATACACACACCCACGGACGCGAGTTTCTGCCTCATATCTACTCCATAATTAAGATCACTTATACTTATTACTATATAACAAATAATGATCAATAACTTAAATGTAATAGATGACATCGATAATACTGAAACTTCGCATAGTTTCCATACAATCTTGCCAGAAATATGTAAATCATATTTAGGGTTACAGCAAGACAATAGCAAGTTTTTAATAATTACACAAAATATCCGCAGTATACGAAGTACCAACTTCGACAATTTTACAGTATTTTTATCGCGTCTTAAATTTCTCCCACATATTATAATTTTCACTGAATGTTGGCTGGATTCGTCATTTACTGGTATACATTTAGATGGTTACTGTTGCACATACTCAAAACAAAACCTGAATCAAAATGACGGCGTTGTTGTTATGTCTCGAATTGGTCTCCCGGTAACTGTAACTGAGCCATTTCTCCGAGAAGCTACTGGTCTGCTGATCAAGATTGCAAACCAATACTCGATCTTGGCAGTCTACAGATCGCCCTCTTTCGATAGTATATCAAATTTCTTAACCTCGCTGGAAAAGATACTAGACGAAATGAATGGCCAGACATCTGTGATTATAGGAGACATTAACATAGATATAACGCCTGATTTATCAAATCCAGCAAAGGAGAGAAAAGCGGATAGCTACTTAGGTAGTTTGGCTTGTCAGGGCTATTTCCCAGCTCACCAAATCCCAACACGCGAATCTTCCTGTTTAGATCATGTGATAATGAAAAGTGCACATCAATCTACAGTAGTAGTATGTGCAAGCGGTGTGTCAGATCATGATGCGGTCCTAGTAGCCATCCCTGAAAATACACAGACCACTGTATCTTCCAGAGAAGTTATTAAGATAGATTATTCAAGTATCACTAACGAACTCAAAAACTTCGATTGGACTCCTTTTTACGCTCATACAAATCCCAACGACGCTGTTAGAGACTTCACAAAAATACTAAATGAAATTACAGAATCTTACAAAAGTGTTAAAACTATTAGAAACTCTAAATTTATTAGAAAGGACTGGATTACCCCTGGTTTAATTAAATGTATACGCAAAAGAGACAAACTACATCAAAAATCTAAAAAGATCCCAAATGATTTTCGATTAAATGAAAAGTACAAAAAATATAGGAACATCTGCAACAATATTTTACAAAATCTAAAAAACTAACATGATAGAAATAAAATAAAGTCTAACATAGGCAACAACAAAGAGCTCTGGAGATCCTTAAAAGATGTTTGTAATGTTCAATCTACACAAACAAAAAGTGATGCCTTGCTCGAGACAGCTTCTGTTCCAGCGGAGGCCCTAAACAAAACTAACCATTATTTTGCCTCCGTCGGTGAATCCTTGGCTACAGATATTCTTGACCGCATTAATGCTACTGAGTTAGAACTAGCCCAATCTGTTACTTCTAGTATATCTCCAACAAAATCACTCTTACTCTCACCCACAGATCCCGCACAAATTCAAAAAATAATAACCTCGCTCAAAACCCGATCAGCTCCCGGTGGAGATAACATATCAAATCAGCTCCTTAAATCAGCTAAGCATGTTTTAGCTGCTCCAATAGCGTTCATTTGCAACTTGAGTATTGGTACGGGTATCTTTCCCGATAATTTCAAGGAGGCAAACGTCTGCCCCATCTATAAGGCAGGTGACATAAGCCAACCTTCAAACTACCGCCCAATATCCCTTTTGACTTCTATTTCCAAGATTTTGGAGCGAGTAGTCAACAAAAGCCTCATGAGTTTCCTAGAAAAAGAAAACATTCTTTCACCCAATCAATTTGGATTCCGCTCTGGCAGGTCAACGGAGGACGCCGTTACATCTTTGGTAGATTTTGTTATTAATAAACTAGATACAGGACAGAGGTGCATCGGCGTCTTCCTTGACCTTGCCAAAGCGTTTGATACCGTTTCCAGGCGTATCTTGTTGAGGAAGTTGGAATGTCTTGGCGTACGTGGCTCTGCACTGGAATGGTTTCGCTCGTACCTATCAAACCGAAAACAAAGGGTAAAAGTCAACGGACTGTACAGTGACTTCGAAGAAATCTCTTTTGGCGTCCCACAGGGTAGCGTGCTTGGCCCCACCCTCTTTTTAGTCTACATAAATGACTTATGTCAATTAAGTGTCACACAGGCCAAAATATTCGCATTTGCTGATGACACTGCTATAGTCTTCCATGAGCGTAACTGGGATGCGGTGTCCAAAGTGACCAACAAAGGCCTACGTAATGTTGTCAATTGGCTGCAACAAAACTTACTGACACTCAACGCAACAAAAACTAAAATCCTGACGTTTCGTATATCCAGCAGATCGGCACCCACTCAACCACCATGCATAAAACTTCACTTATGTAACATTACTACTAATAGCGAGAGCACATGCCAATGTCCACTACTAGAACAAGTCGAAAACATCAAATACTTAGGCATTTATATTGATGAACAACTATCTTGGCTAAAACAATTAGATTCACTGAACAAACGTCTCAAAAAAATAGTGTATATATTTAAAAGATTAAGAAACATAGCCGATGCCAAAACCATAGAAATGGTATATACTGCCTTATGTGCCTCTGTACTAAATTACTGTATAATCTCCTGGGGCGCTTCTTATACTACTCACATAATAAAAGCGGAACGTGCGCAAAGGCTAATTCTCAAAGTTGCCTATAATAAACCCTTTCGTTATCCAACAGATGACCTCTATAAAGACACCAAACAGCTCCGGGTGCGACAGCTTTTTATACAGGCTTGTGCCTTGAGATTCCATCGTACAGCCCTTGAATCCTCCAACTACAAACGCTCAAATTTTCACCCTAGACGTGCATTCAGATGGGAACTTCCAAAAACAAAAACAAGGATAGGACAGAGATCTTACAACTATTTAGGAGTTATAATATATAAGCAGTTAGAAAAAAAACTGAATATTGTTAAAGATACAAGAAATAAATGCAGGGAAAAAATTAAAGAATACCTACTCACTTTAGGGTACAACGATACAGAAGAAATTGTCCGAGCAAAACAATAAGGTCAGATACACACACACACACGTACTCCTCACATACACACGCATACTCCCCCTCCCCCACACACAAACACACACATACACTAACACATACACACACATAATAATATATCCATAATATACCCATAATCATAACCTATCCCCCATACCCAATGTCGGTACGTCTGCATTCTCGAACGTAATAGAAGAGAACTAGCTCCCACAAACTCAGGGTATCCTACTGTGGGAGCTAGGGCCTCACAAAAGCCTCTATAATCTGTACCAAAATCCTAAAATAGCTCCTATACTATAGTTTTGTTAATCTTATTTTCTATGTATTACATTCATAACTTGCATGCTTTAAGTTACTATGTAAATATTATTTTTTAATGTAAAATTTGTTGGAAACAAATAAACAATTATTATTATTATTATTATTATTAATGGTACGCAACCCTTCGTGCGCGAGTCCGACTCGCACTTGGCCGTTTTTTTTTATTTTACTTGCTTAGATTAATTATTTAGTTAATAACCCTCCTTCTTACGTAGTTGGGTAAAAAATTACTTACGTATTTGGCATGTGTTCGAGTTGAGTGATATAACCAAGCTAATAAACAAGTTTAGACAACTAAAGAAGCGGCCAAGTGCGTGCCGTACCACGCGCAGGGTTCCGTAGTGCATCATAATTTATGTGGACTTAAAATATCTCTATGCTCGATATGCCGATTCCAAAAATGTTTTTTTGAAACTATAATAATCTACCCTCAGGTTGTAATTTCATAAAGTACTGCAAGCAGCTCGCTGAACAACTCGGCGTCTGCGGCTGGGTCAAGAACTCCAAGAAAGGCACCATCGTCGGCAAGCTCCAGGGGTACAAGCCGGAGCTTGACCGCATGTTAGTACTATTATACAATACTCCAGCTCACCTCCAAGCTTCATTGCAATTTTTAACTGACTTCCAAAAAGGAAGAGATTCTCAATTCGACTGTATGTTTTTTTGTATGTTTGTTCACCGATTACTCCGCTAACTGTAACTTAAGTTACAGTGTTTTGGGTTAACAGGGCCCATTGACTTTCTTGTGATCTGTTCTAACCTCCCGTAAAAAATAATTCTACTAACCTTTGTCTACACTGATATAATACTTTTAAAAACACTGTATTCGACAGAACATTACAGGTTTATTATTCCAAAACACGGCAACAAAACATACCGTGTATTGCTAAAACAAAACAATGCGCGCGAAAGTTATACCGTGTCAAAAAACCAACGTTTCAAGACACGCGCGCTGCGATCGACAAGCGATACCGCATAGGTTTGCCGGGAGCTCAAATAACAGTGGCTCGTTCGCGATCAGTGTGCGCGCGCGCGCGGGGCTACGCAACTTTGAAGTAAGAGCTAAATCACGCTGCACTTGCAACGGGACCGTGCTGTCATTCGTATAATTTAATTATTTTATAGAGTTTTTACGTTAAAAATGTGCGGATTTTGGTAACAAACTTTTGCTAAATTTGTCTATTTGCTAAACTTGCTAAATGACGTGAATCAATGTTTTGCCACAACAATGGCAACATTATTGTAGGAACACTAGTATGGGAAACCACTCTTTTGATTGTATTTTATTTACTATTAAACATATTAGAGTAAATACTAGATGGCTAAATAGATATCAAAAATTCCTTTAAATCAATATCAAACAATGTTCTTGAAAGTCATAAGAAAGAAAAATAATCAAATTAAACCCAAAAAACTTTAATCGGCTATTTTCTCAAAACACGTTTTTTCGACTTACAGTTCCTTTACACGGTAGTAATTGTGAATTGATATTGATGATTCTGTTTTGATTGGTAGGTAATGGTTCAAAGGTGGTCCCATATAAATTTTGTTAAAATCGGTTTAGTGCTTTGGTTTTTATAACAAAGTAACTGAGAAAATATGATTCAAGTAAACGAATTGCGTATTTTGAAGTCGGTTTTTAAACTATTTTTTTTATCAGCCCTGTTTGTACAAACTGTTCCACTGCTGGGAACGGGTCATCTTCTCATTGTGAGAGGGGTTAGGCCATAGTCTGCCACGCTGGCCAAGTGCGGGTTGGCAGACTTCACACATCTTCAAGATCATTGAGAACTTTCCTTCACCGTTTGAAGTTGGCGGCAATCAACAATACGCACTATAATTATTATTTTTAAACTATAATAATTATTTTAAATGATATACAGTAGATACTCGTACCTATGTAGCGTAAGGGAGAATCTTATTTATTACGAAATGAATCATTGGTCACTGTTGGTCACTCCTTCACAATATATACGTTAAAAAAACTGAGCGTTGCTTGAACAATTGAATACCGCCGTATGCGGTTGAAACTATAGTCGGAGTTTTCAATCAAAAAATAAACGTTATTAACCCGTTTTATCAAATAAAATTGAATAAGTATTTACGTCTTAGGACAACGAGTAAAATAAACGCAAGTAGCTATCTCTCTCGCACATCATACAATTTTAAGCATATTATAAATCACTAAGTTGGGATTTTAGAAAAGTGAGAGGCAGTAGACAGATTTATTTAATTAGATAGGAGAAATGTTTTAAAAAAGTTCTCTTTCTTCGATATCTTTTAAATTGCTCGGCCAATTCTCAGAGTTATATAATTACGAGTATGTTTTTTCACTACTTTGTCGCCAGTATAAAATATGTAGGAGTAAAACTTTTTTTTTCAATTATTTCTCTTATCTAAATAAACAATTATCTCTCACTTTTCTAATATCCCTCAGTGATTTTATGTGTATAAAAAGTTGTGATGCGTGAGAGAGATAGCTGCGCGCTTTGAGCCGAAGTGGACCCACTGTGATGTCTGAGAGGTACCAAGAATCCGAGCCGAATTACCCCGGGGGCTACCACAATCCTCATAACAATCTCAGTTCAATATTACTTTGTCCTTTGTCTTGCTCAATCAACTGTAGAAAGAGCAAGCCAAAAGTACTATTGAAATAAGACTGCTTGAACGCTTGTATTACGGCCCCTGTAATAAAATATTTAACAATACTTACTTATGGTAATGCATAGATTTATATCTGGGGCAATGTACGAATTATATTTAATTACTAACTTTGTATTCGAGCTATCTATATAGATTAGATATAATCTAACATTTAATACTATAACTCTTATCTCGGAGTCTGCTAATTATTCATGGATAAACATTATGAAATTTGATAAAGACGTAACGAGTAGGGCTGACGGCAAATAGAGTCGAAAATTTATTGAGTCGAGACGACGCACCGGCAAGCGCAGCGTAGAAAGACCAACCATGAGATGGACTGATGATGTCATACAAACAGCAGGCAGGCCGCTTCCAACCGGTATTTTTGGGAATTCGTGTAGGAGAGGCCTAGTAACTGAGATGGTGATAACAATGATGAATGATGGATACATCCATTCGGCTTAGTAGAGAGTATGTAACTTTTTTAAGGTTTCGTGCCTTAAAAGGAAAACACCGGACAAGAGCGAGTCATACTCGTCCACTACGGGTTCTTTTTTTAGGGTTCCGTACCTCAAAAGGAAAAAACGGAACCCTTATCGCACCCGGATCACTTTGTTGTCCGTCTGTCCATCCGGGTGTCAAGACCTGGATCTCAGAAACGCGTTAAAGTATCCAGTTGAAATTAAACCATATACGCAGATCCATAGTCTCTTGCTGCAGAAAGAAAAATCAAATTTCTCCGTTTTCGTAAAAAAAATACAGTCCATTATGTCATTAAAAAAAATCACATTTCGACACTCACAATAAGGGAATCAAAACCTATAGGGTACTTCCCGTTGACCTAGAACTATGAAATTTGGCAAGAAGCATTGTGTTAGAGTACACATAGGAATATGTGTACTCTAACACAATCCAAAAACTGGACATTTTTAATTTAATCACAAAAATGTGGGTCCTTATGCAAGGAAGGAGGGTCCAAATTTTAAATGGCTTTAACAGTATCATGTGAGTATTATATGAAAGAGCTTAATTAGCACAAGCTAAAACAGGTTTTTAAAAATTTTTGCGATGTATATTTTTCGATTTATGAAGGAAAATATATAAATTCCCCCTTTTATCTACTAGTTTGTACGGAACCCTCGGTGGGCGAGTCTGACTCGCTCTTGATCGTTTTTTTTTTAAATTAGATCTACGATTGACCACCAAATCACCTGATGCGACGGTGTCGCCGAGGATAGAGCTCCTCGATCTAGAAGATATCAAGCCTCGATTCCAAGATTGTATCTCTCACGCCCTACCTAGACCCGGCGCATCGCCCACACGAGCTGGAGTCCAGGCGGCGTCGAGGCACGGGCGCAAAAGCGGCGCGCCGCTTCTACGTTTCCTTCAGGTTCAAATGGCAGTGACGCGACGTGGAGTCGAGGCGCGGTCGCGGCGGCGCCTCGACTTACCAGTGAGCGACGCGCCCTACCCCTACAGTTATACATGTTATTATATTTGGTTGCAGGATAGAGTGGCTGAGTCACGTGGGCTCCCCGGGATGTAAGATCGAGAAGTGTGACCTCACCAACTGGGAGTACATGGTGAAGCGCGGCTACACAGACTTCACCATACGATTCTGATATGCTGACCTAGCGTTATTTGTAAAAAAAAAAAAAACTAAACCCGACTGCGTAAGGAGGGTTATGTTTTTAGAGTGTATGTATGTGGTGTGTATGTATGATTGTATGCATGTTTCTATATTATTATTTTATTAGTTTTATATACAAGATAAACGAACTTAAATAACATTAGCATAACAGTCCTCACTAGGATACCCCGTATCGAAGACCGCTTCAGTCCGCTTCCCACTAGACTGTAAAAATCGCGCTTCTGTTTCGGTTGGGTGTTTTGTTTTTCTTTTAAATATGTTGAAATCTCTATAATAAATGCCATAGTGTTTAGTCACGCAAATAAGAAACAGACTGCGTGATAAGAAAATAAACAAAAATCGCGCTTATATTTTGTTTTTCTTTTAAATATATATACTTGTATACTAAGTATGTATATGCATTTTATTTTATTTACCTTCTGCAAACGAGAATATTTATACCAATCTTTCTGAAAGCGCTTTCTCATAATGATCCTTTTTAACCCCCGACCCAAAAAGAGGGGTGTAAGTTTGAAGTGAGTACTTATTTGTGAGTCTGTGTGGCATTGTAGCTCTCAAACGGATGGACCGATTTTGATCTACTTTTTTCTTTGTTTGAAAGAAGATTTTATCGAGTGTTCTTAGCTATGTTTAATCAAAATCGGTTCAGCCGTTTTTTTTGTCGGGGGTTTTTATTAAACCTATAACTGTGTAGCTATCAGTGTTTCATCGTCGTCGTACTATAACTCATTGAATACCTAAACCTTCACATTTATTCACAGTTCACAGTTATAATTTAAAAATATTAAATTGATTTCAAAACAATCCATTTAACTGCCAAGGGAGAAATAACGTAACTACGTAACTTACGTAATATAAACTGGGCCGTCAACCTAAGTAGATCAACTACGTACACCAAATATTTTTTGTCAATTTTTCAATAAGACTTCTAATTTCCGTGTAATACGTGGACAAACATACATACACTTCTGAAATTTGGCACATGTGCTTAGAAGCCCAGACTAACATATGCGAAAATTGTTCGATTCCAATAATATTACCTATATACAATATCTTTAAAATCTCTTTTTTTGAAGCTGATTGGCAGCTGCCCCCCCTGCCCCCCTTGGCGACGCCCTTGAATGGGCCCTGTTAACCCAAAACACTGTAACTAAGTCATTGCCTATACACGGTAGTCCGATTTGTCAAATTCCATATTGTACAATGGTTCCATCATCCATCCACATACAAAAAGCCTGTATTTTTTAAATTATTTTATGTAAAGGGCCTCTCAGTGTTGGCTTCGTCTCCACTGATGCCCATCAAAAGGCTGGGCTGCGACTGCTTCTGTTATCAATAAAACGTCAGATGTGTTGCAATAACAATATAATTGTACGCCGTCAGTTGTATAGCTAAGTTACTTAAAGTACTATACCTAACTTACGACTACCTATTTACATTGTTACTTGGTGACTTTACGTTGATCTGTTTGACTTAGATTAACAATTTATATTGTATCACAAAACCGGTGCTTATAAATAATATAAAACAATTATAATATTGTAAAATGTCTTGACTAACATACACCGAATGTCTCTTATTTTTGAAATATAAAATATATATATTTTAAATGGTAAGATGAAATAATTGGGTTGTTTCAAATTGTTATACATTGTCAATTTAACTTTGCTGTTCAATATATTAATCTATTGTTGATAAGACAATTATATAAGGTGGCATTATGTAACAAAAATTATGTTGAAAACCACTCAAAGATGTGCGTAATAGTTTTTACCAAAATATTCCTAAGTATACATCCTGTTTTTGATGAGCTAAAGAGAAATCCTATTAGGAATTAAGTTAAATAATTAACAGTTATTTACTACAAACACCATACAAACACTAATTTTAACAAAAATGAAAAAAAAAAAGGGTTCAAAGGGTTGAAAAATCTGTCAGAAGATTACTTTTAATTAACTAGGCTGATTGATTAACGATTTTTTTTTTGTTTTACGCACATAGGTACATGTGTTTTTTATGTCTTTGAATTTACTACTTTGGAAAGTCGTTGCCCCAATGTTAGCTGTTTCTTTCAATGCCAATTGACACATGCCAACATGTACGGCAATCACCGAATAAATTTTTCTATTTTTCGCGTAAATATTAAATAAAAAAACTAAATAAAAGCTTGTAAAAAGCGATTTTTCGTAACCTTCAACGATCTTTTTCGTAATAAACAAATGATTTTACAAGAATTATTCTAAAAAAAACGCATAAATTTATGATCTTTTACAACGATTTCACAGATACTTTCTCACAAAAAACGTACACTAATCAGCTATCAAGCGTAACAAAATCGTAAGCTAGACTGCAAAAACCTTTTTTCTGCACGGGTATTTTGTTTTTCTTTTAAAATCGGTTAAGTATTTTGGTTTTTATAACAAAATAACTGAAAAAATATGTCACCTAGTCGGTTTTTATAGTTATTTTAACGATTACTTGTTTTTGTTTGAAAGTGGATTTCATCGAGGACGTTCTTAGTTATGTTTCATCAAAATCGTTTCAGCCGCTTTTTTTGTCGGTGGTTTTTGAGTTTTCGGAACTTATACTTTGCTATTATTATAAATAAACATATTTTTTCGTGATGGAGTTGAAACCCGCGTAGTGCGTAGCACTTTCGTAGAGGTGTAGCACATTCTACATTTTGTTAAGTAACCGGTTGGCAAATTCTGCATGGTAGTTTAGTTTCCGATTAGGGATCGTCCATTAATCACGTTAGGGGGAGAGGGGGGGGGGGGGGGGCTGGAAATATCATAAGTTGTTACAAAATCACGTCATTAATGGACGACTCCTTATAGTGATACAAAATCCTAGATATTGACAGTCCCAATCACATATAATATGGTATCATAGAAATTGGAAAATGCTTAGGGGTAGAAATATATAACCTCCTTTTGTATGGACAAATACATATTCAACTAACCTCGTAAGTTAAAAAGACATTTCACATTAAAAGAGACGTAAATAATTAACTAGGACTTCGTCGGGGCAATGTTATTTACAAAGTTATAGAAAATAAGCGTAATAGTATAAGCAATTTACAAAGATAGACGAAAATAAAAATAACAAAATAATATAGATAAAAAAATATGTAATGCACATGAATACTTAGTAGATACTGGTATTTAGAATTGTCTTTTAGATGGTATCACAGAAGTAAATAAAATAAATGATGTGTCACCACGATAGCTCACTTTGATGTCCAATTTACAGCCGCCTGATAAGGGCACCTATTTTTTTCGTATTTATTTTTGTTTGTGATATACCCCTGTTTGAGTGATTTTGATGGACATACGAGATATCATTAGGTTTAGGTACCTTTATCTCTTTATCTGTAACTGTTATGAAAATTCCTCGCTTGCATAAAAACAACAGCTTAAATAAAAACAGTTTTTAACCGACTTCCAAAAAGAAGGAGGTTATCAATTCGGTCTGTATGTTTTTTTGTATGTTTGTTAACCGATTACTAAGCCAATGGTGCATTCATTTTGATAATTATTTTTGTATTTGGTAGATACATCAGAGGTCGTCCCATATATTTTGTTATCAAAATCGATGCGGTACTTTAGTTTTTATAACAAAATAGCTGGTAAAATATCATCCAAGTGCCTGCAGAAAAGTGAACAGCAAGTCGCGTATGTATTGTTTTGCGTATTTTGAAGTCGGTTTTTTCAGATATTTTTTTAAACTATAATATACTATTTATTATAGGTTACATCAAAGTTCGTACTTTAATGTACGCGTACATCAATAACAGCTAACATTTTAGTTAAAATACGCGCAGTTGCATCTTTTGATTTAAAAATAATTTCACTCATACATAATATAACAAATACTGATATTTAAAATATTATAGACACGATAATTAATCTACAACTGCTTATACTAAATATATAAACGAATATTTAAGAAAAACATCGTACGCGATCTTTTGCCAGTAAATTCTGTGTTTTTCATAAAACAGAAAAAAAATGTTTTCCAGCCCTAAATATTATTCGATTTCGGTAATTCTTTATTTTTTATATGTATAGTTGGAGCCAATAGCTTGTACGGTTTTTTTGGTCAAAATATAAACTTTTAATTTTTATCCTTCTGATTTATTCGGAAATTTGAAAAAGTAAACTGTAGAGAGGCATAGACATTCATGATTTAAATCAGTCAAAAATGAATCACCGAAGTCAGTTGATGTTTAGAAGTAGAAAACAGTTTTCCCCTAGAGTATGGTAGATCGCGCAACAACACTCGCTTAATACATTTCTTTAAATATATACAAAACTTTTTCTTCTATGAAGAGGGGGAAGACACGGTTTCCAGAAGCAGAAGCACCAATAACGTGTTCTCTTCGATCAACTGCAAAGTGCAGAATTCACAAAAACCTACAAATACAAACTCCCAAACTCACGAGGCCAGTTCATTAAAAAGTTCCAGGGACATCGAACTTTCAGCGAACATCACATCCGTTTTTTGGAAAGTCTCACCTCTTCTCGAATAGACCATACACTTCCACTATACCTTCTCCTCTGGTATCTGTAAAGGTAGATTAGCCTCTTCTGTTTTTCTCGCGGCTGAAGTCGCAGCAGCGGCTAAAGCCTTTTTATGTCTTTTCTTGGTTCTCTCTTTGTGGAAGTATAGCCTGAGATAGTGGCAGGGGAAGACGACGCACTCCCCTGCGGGTTCTTCAGCGTCGATGTACACTCCTCGCACCAGCACCGAGTTGGAGCAGTTCAGGAGGATCAGCAGCGAGAAGCTGATCACGTGCGAACACCAGTTGCTTAGTTTAGGTGTTTCTGTAAACAAAAATATTAAATGTTGATAAATGTTTTGATATACTAATCGGAAATCTCGTCTGCGATTATATCTTAGATAATATCAGTAAATGTTTCTACAGACTAATCTGAAATCTCAGATCTGATTATCTATTAGATAAGATAATGATAGGAAACAGTTAAATGCAATGTGAAGTAGGTAGGGTTTATGTTGTCCAACAATATTATTGCCGACAAGGTTTTTACGTTAGCTTTAGCGCTTAAAAACGTTGCGAGCCGTAAATTTTCCCAAATATCTAGGGACCCATAATACTTATGTGTCCCTACCCTATGTATCCTATGTCCCTAGATAGCTCTTTGTAAGGCCTATCTTCTGATGCAAGTTGCAAAGCCCTTACAATAATAAACAAAAAGTTATTAAGTAGAGAGTGGTCGATTTACAACATTTACTACACGTCTTATTTCTAACTATTTAGCCTATGAACCTATCCTACCTCTAGGTGAGTAAAACGACCGTGCATAAAATATTATATCCCACCAAAAACATTTCACGTAAAATTGGTTGCTATGTCTCGCATTGTCATGCCACTTTTACTGACAAAAAGATATCAGAAGAGATCAGACTGAATCTGAAGAGCCAAGCCGCTAACTCTACAAAATCTAACGCTACAATACTTATCTATGTAAGCCTTCAATCTTGGTCAAAAAGCATGGCTTGGCCGTTTTCCGGCTGTCAGTTACATACATATTATATCGCATAACATGTCGTACATGGACTTAGAAGGAATAAATAGAAAGAGAAGTTAAAATCTCTGCTCTTGAATATTGTATAATTAGAATAGTAATGTAATAGTTCTATGAAACGACTAGAATTATTGATGACAATAACGGAATACGGAAACGGTTTCCGGCAGCCTAGTAGTTTCCGGCAGCCTAGTGGTGAGACCGTCTGACTTGCGATCCGCAGGTACTGGGTTCGAATCCCACGGCACGCACCTCTGTCTTTTCAAAGTTATGTGCGTATTATTGATTGCCGCCACTTCAAACGGTGAAGGAAAACATCGTGAAGAAACCTACATGTCTGAGGGTTCTCAATGATCTTGAAGATGTGTGAAGTCTGCCAACCCGCACTTGTTCAGCGTGGCAGACTATGGCCTAACCCTTCTCACAATGAAAAGATGGTCCGTTCCCAGCAGTGGGACAGTTTGTACAAACAGAGCTGATAAAAAAAAACCGGAATAACAATAGGCGTGGAGGGTGAAAAATACAAATATCTTAATTTTTCTGTTGTTTATGTACCAATTGTAGTTTGTATACCAAATTTCAGTTTTCTAGGACTTCAGGAAGTACCCTAGATTATTGATGACGAGAACGGGATAACCCCAAATAACCCAAAATTAGGATTGGAGGGTGAAAGTTACAAATGTCTTAATTTTTCTGTTGTTTGTGTGCAAATTGTAGCCTACATACCAAATTTCAGCTTTCTAAGACTTCAGCAAGTACTTTATCTTTTTGATGATCATCAGTTAATTTGTGCCAAATCGGCATATTTTAGGTATCAATAAAATCGAAAGTAAAAAGCATGAAACTTTTAACATTTTATTAGACCGTGGACCACACTTGATCCTGAAAATTTGAACCCTCTAGTGTTATCGAGGCTGAACCTATGAGGGTCTAAAAATCCGACGTATCTCTTCGAGAAAAGATAGTCCCGGCCGTACCCGCTGGCTCACATGGCGGGTGCACGGCCGTGTCCCCAGATTTCGGAACTTATAGATTACCTAAATCTAGATTTCATCTAAATATCCTAACATTATATTTACACGTGTCTATTTCTATCCCGCTCGCACCCGTGGTCGGAGTCGCTGGGAGCCGCCGTTCCATAGAGCGCCGTCCATATCTAATCGTCACCGACATATATCAAGAAAAAAGTGTCTTGAGTTCTGTGATAATTTCACAAAAAAATTTAATTTTTGTCCGTAAAATTTTTGGGCGTTGGATATTTTGTAGTCACTAATTTCAATATTAATATTTTTAACAAAAAATCTAGTCTACACTCTAAATACATATTCAAGTTGAGGCTTTAAACTCTATGACCATTAACATGGATTCTTCGTACGGAGCCGTACTTCCGAGCCCCTAAAAATAAATCAGTAGTGGCATACTCACCAGGGAAGAAGTAAACTTCGAGCAGTCCCCAGATCCCTCGCCACACGTTCACCGTGGCGAGGAAGGACAGCAGGTGGTAGACGTCGGCGAGCAGCAGGCGGGCCGCTCCGCGCAGGCGCGCTGCCGCCCAGCGCACCGGCGCCTGCAGGCCGAACGTGAGCACCACCAGCGCGTAGCCGGCGATCTGTCGCACAATACAAACTGCCCTTCAAATGTTTGTCCCATATATACTGGAGTGGGGGGAAACACTAACGGTGATTGGAAGCAATCGGCACCATGCCGAGCTGAAGCCGGCGTTAAACTTAGTTTAAGTAAATCATATATCAGGTATCTAATTATGCAAATATTATATAAGAAGTTTTTGCAACAATAAAACCTATTGTCTGTACTTTGAATATACATTTTTGGTTGATTGTTTCAAGGCTAGAGGGAATCGATCTTCTCGATCGACGAGCTCCTCTTTGGCCACACCGTCGCTTAACTCCAGGCGAGCTCCACACTAGCTAAGACTTGTCTTCCCAAGCATACTGAAAAATTCAATTCTCTTAACTGATTGTTACATAATATAACACTCCTTCTTACGCAGTCGGGTAAAAATTTAATTGCAATTTGGTATACCTACGTAATTAAGTAATTACGCATGTAACTTCAATGACTATGCAATAATATAGTATATATATTTTAGTGAGCCTGGTCTAAAAATATAGGCAAAGATTAGTAAGATATAGTAATTGATTCTATATCTTACTTATTAAAAGTTCGCCATGCGATGACAAGCTTCAGATGAAGTCATGAGGTAAACTTGAGGTAAACGAAAATTGGTCTCCGAAATAAGTGAGTGACCCTTCGAAATTGGACACAAAATTTTTGGTAAGTATTTACGCATTTAATATGATTACATTTCAAAGTTAATAAAAGTTTGTTTCTATAAATATGGTTAAATTTTATTTGCATTTATCATTAATGTACCTGCAAACTGTTCTCAGAACAGCAGAGATTAGCAAATATTGTTATTGTCTGAAATAAGATTGACATCATAGTTCACAGAACAAAAATAATAATAAAGTACGTAGTTACCTATATATGTACTTATGTAATGTTACAAAAAACATAATTAAAACAGCAAGTCTTAAAAAAATATAAAACCCACTCTCCACGGGTAAATACAATGTGTATTTGCCAACTTTAAAAAGTTAATTAAATTTAGATAGACGTACGTTACAAATGCGTACTTACTCTTGCATTTTCACAAGATCGACCTAATATATGTCTTACCTTTTCACAAAGTTTACTCAGCCACAATTGTCCCTTGTCAAAATAAACAAAACAACGCTTCCTCCTTCCTTCCAAGAAGTATTGGGAACGTTTATAATGACAAGGTATCAGTCGGCTGTGCGCGATAGGCGCCTAAACTAATCCTATCACAAACTCGCACTGATTCTTTATCAGTAACAACAGGCGTCGACACTAAACCGCGATTATTAAAGGCTTTATAGGCAGAGATTAGTGAACTTTATTATTAGTAAATAAACTAAAATAGACATTATTTGAACGAACAATGGAAAGCTCCATTCGCATCACGAAGAGATGAGATAAATACGAGTATAATAATATAAGTAAGTGATAAGTAGGAATAGACTTCTATAATTAAAACATTGCAACTGAGATACAATTGCATACTCTTTATGTTCATAGATTGTAGGTATTTGTATGTGACCGTACTAAATAAATAAATATTTGTGGACATTTCACACAACACCATCTAGGTAATACTAAGCAAAGCTTGTACTATGGAACTAGATGGCTGATAGAATACGTACATTTTTTTTTTGTAAATATATACATATGATACATAGAAACACCCAGACACAGAACAAACATCCATGCTCATCACACAAACGTTTGTTCTGGGTGGGGATTGAACCCACGACCTACAGCTTAGCAGGTAGACATACTACCAATTGAGCCACAAGGCCAGTCGAACTCAAATTCGATGTTAATTGCCTTTCTTGTCACGTCTAAGTGACATTTGATGATATTTTTAGGGTTCCGTACCTCAAAAGGAAAAAACGGAACCCTTATAGGATCACTTTGTTGTCCGTCTGTCCGTCTGTCCGGGTGTCAAGACCTTTATCTCGGGAACGCGTGAAGGTATCGAGTTGAAATTAAAACCATATACGCAGATCCATAGTATTTTGCAGAAATAAAAATAAAATTTCTCAGTTTTCGTAAAAAAATGTTACAGCCGAATATGTCGTAAAAATGCACATTTCGACACTCACAGAGGAATCAAAACCTATGGGGTACTTCCCGTTGACCTAGAACTCTGAAATTTGGCAAGAAGCATTGTGTTAGAGTACACATATAGGAAAAAATCCGAAAAGTGGTAATTTTTAATTTAATCACAAAAAAATAGTGTCGTTATGTAAGGAATGAGGGTCAATTTTAAAGTGCTTAACCGTATCATGTGGGGTATCATATGAAAGAGCTTAATTAGCATTAATTAAAACAGGTTTTTAAATACGGTGTATATTTTTCGGTATAAAAAGGAAAATAAAAAAAATATATGCTTTCCCCCTTTTATTTACTAGTTTGTACGGAACCCTCGGTGGGCGAGTCTGACTCGCACTTGTCCGGTTTTATTTATTTGATGAAATAGCAAACACAAAACTGAACGAATAAACTGACACACTTAGTCCCACACTACAAAACCACTATTTGCTGATGGAGCCTGGAGTCTGAAAGTATGAAAAGAACTCCAATGGTTAAACAGCTAGGAAGTCTCATCTAAGGTAGTGATCATCTAAGACTCAGCAAAAAGTCGCCACTCAGACTCACCACTCACAAATTTAAGACTCACCGAAAGTCAAAACTACAATACATTCACACAAAGAACTTGTGCAGCGAGGAATTTGAACATTCTACGCAATGAGCTTTTATCTATAGAGAAGTTATACTCATTGAATATGAAGAAAAAGCATGACAAATCTCAGTTCTCAGCACTTCCGAGGATAAGACCACATCCTTTAGTATCTTTGCCTTATCTTGGTGTTGCATTTTATAATGTAGGCGATCATATAGAAACATACATATAGGGGAGACCAGTATAAAATGATCCCTTGAGGTAAAATGATTCCCCTCAATTTTTCTGAAACTACCAACGGCATCTAGGAAACAAAACATGTATTACGTCCGTTAGAGGTGATGTTCATACAGGTAAGTAGTAATGGCGGAACGCACGCTGGCGCAGTGTCAATGTTATCGAAGAAAAATTTAATTTTGTTGTTTTTTTCTAAGGTAAGCGTATTTTGATACTTATTCTCATATTCCGTGTATCAGTGTTCTGCATCGAATGATTATAAAAAGAATAGCGTCTTTAACTACATGATTTCATATTGTTTTCGTTTTCATCGTTTATTGAGACGCCATGTTTTGTTTTAATTAAAAAAATTACCGTTTAGGGTAAAATGATTCCTATCGGCGTGTATAAAATGATCCCGGGATCATTATGCACACACTCTTATTGAGTGTGCAAAATTATATTGGTGATTATTTATTTTTTTGGTTTAAATCATCGAGAAGAAAAAAAAGCCACTAAGAAAATTAAACTAATCGAAGAGTAAACTAATTAAAACTGAAGAAAAGTACAAATAAAAAAAAAACAGGAAGATGAAACAAAAAAAAATAGAAAAGAGAAGAACTGTTGATTCCGAAGACGAAGTTGATTAAGACTCTAAGTGCATGTATTGTACGTCTAAATATTCAAATGATAAAGGGGGGGAAGGATGGATTCAATGTTCCATGTGTAAGAAATGAGGTCACGACCAGTGCGCTGGAGTTGATGAGGATGATACTGAACCTTTTATATTTGAAATGAAATGTAACTGTATAACTGTAAACTGTATGCTGTACTATGCTTTTATTTGATTTTTTTTGTGAATATTTATATAATAACGCAGATGTTTTTAATTTAAAAATGGGGATCATATTTCCCCATAGGGTGGGATCATATTAAAACACATATGTGGATAAAATGATCCTTTTGCATTGTTTTGCTAGAAAATTTACAAATATTTGAATAATAACTATACACAAAAGTACACGTAAACTAGTTTAAATAATTGTAGTAAAAAGACTATAGTTTCATTGTGCATTCACAGAATAAAAATATCTACATTAGTTTGCTGTTGTTTTTTGTTTTTGTTTTTTCCTTAGAGGGATCATTTTATACTGGTCTCCCCTACATACGAAAAATATAACCCTCCTTCTTACGCAGTCGGGTAAAAACAATTATTGTATAAGCAAGCCAGCTACTAAACACTGAAAGAATTTCGACAGCAAAATATATCTACTATCACTTGTTTAGGAACAATAAGCGATTGCAGGGGTCCCATATGATCTCATCATTGTTATTGTGTGGTGAATAAATCCAGAGTAAATATTGTATAATAGGTAATTGAACCGATGCGCCGGCGACGACAGATACAGCTTGTCAATATTGCTATCTGTTGAATGGAATCGTACGAATGTTTGTTGTTGTTCAATCAAGGGATATAGGATATCAAAACTGCGTTCACGAAATTGACTTACACCTTACTAGAATAACTCTACAAAATTCTCTACTAACTTATCTTATTAATTCTAATTAACCACACGCACACGCACGCACACGCACGCACGCACGCACGCACGCATACCTACATACAAATACATGAGATAAGCTGACTGCATGACCTCCACTGACAACGTCTCTAATATTATTTAATTCCTCTTTAACCCCCGACGCAAAAAGAGGGGTATTCTATGTTTGACATGTGTATTTGTATATTATCTGTTTATCGGTGTCTGTCTGTAGCATCGTAGCTCTCAAACGGATGGACCGATTTTGATCTAGTTTTTTAGGGTTCCGTACCTCAAAAGGAAAAAACGGAACCCTTGTAGTATCACTTTGTTGTCCGTCTGTCCGTCTGTCTGTCTGTCTGTCTGTCCGTCCGTCCGGGTGTCAAGACCTTTATCTCGGGAACGCGTGAAGGTATCGAGGTGAAATTAAGACCATATACGCAGATCCATAGTCTCTTGCTGCAGAAAGAAAAATAAAATTTCTCAGTGTTCGTAAAAAAAATTACAGCCGAATATGTCGTAAAAACGCACATTTCGACACTCACAAGGGAATCAAAACCTAAGGGGTACTTCCGGTTAACCTTGAACTATAAAATTTGGTAAGAAGCATTGTGTTAGAGTACACATATAGAAAAAAAAACGAAAACTGGACATTTTTAATTTAATCACAAAAAATGTGTCTTTATGCAAGGAATGAGGGTCTAAATTTTAAAGTTTTTTAACCGTATCGTGTCCCCACACGATACGGTTAAAGAACTTTAAAATTTATCATATGAAAGAGCTTCATTAGCATAAGCTAAAACAGGGTTTTAATTATTTTTTCGATTTCGATCGGTCTATGAAGGAAAAAAAATATATATGATCCCCCTTTATCTATTAGTTTGTACGGAACCCTCGGTGGACGAGTCTGACTCGCATTTGTCCGGTTTTTTTTGTTTCAAAGAGGACTTTATCGGGAGTATTCATAACTAATCGAATCCAACTCGGCTGGGCAGCGTTCCGGAACTCAAAAGCGTCTTCTCGTCCAATATACCTCAGTCCTCATACCTCAAGTCGAAAGTTTACGACGAGTGTGTGCTATCACTGGATGACATATGGCACTGAAATGTCGTCACTTAGTATGGCCTTTATAAAGAAGCTCAAAGTCACGCAACCTGCTATGGAGAGGGCTGTGCTCGGGGTCTCTCTGCGAGATCATATCAGAAACGAAGAGATCCGCAGATGTACGAAAGTCACCGACATAGCGCAGTGGATTAACAAGTTAAAGTGGCAATGGGCGGGGCACATAGCACGAAGAACTGAGCGCTGATGGGGCCGAAAAGTTCTCGAGCAGAGACCACGCAACAGTAAGCGCATCGTAGGAAGATCAGCCAAGAGATGGACAGATGACCTCATACAAGTATCGGGAAGACACTGGATGCAAGCCGCTTCCAATCGGTCTTTTTGAAAATCCATGGGGGAGGCTTATGTCCAGCAGTGGACTTCTTATGGCTGAAATGATGATGGTTCTTAGCTATGTCTCATCAAAATCGGTTTGGGCGTTTTCTTTCGGGGGGTTTTGAGTTTTGTAAACGTATACTTGCTACTTTTTATATTTGTAAAGTTGGTATTATATATCTCATATAATATTTATCATCTAATGAAACAGCTCTTGCATTACTTATACATATAATGTTAAATACCCTCTACTCTAGCTAGCTACTCTAATTCTTGCTGCACAAAGCAAATGGGGCATAATCCCATTGCCGAAATGTTTCGCTTATCCGATACTAACTGATAATGTTTTTGTAACTTTCGCATTAAATAAATATCTGGGGGCACGGCAGTGGCCCCGGCCAAGTCGAGCGGCAAGGCCACGCCGTACCATCCTTTTATCAAAGCCATTCAGGGCACTTTCTACCCCCCTGTAACTTTGTTGTGGATAAAGCTAGAAGTCTGAAACTTCAGTAACAAAGAGAATATATATAATAATATAATGATACTAAGTATATTTCCAAATTTCATTCAATTTGAACTTGTGGTGTAAGAATTATTGCAAGTCTAATTTCCTTGATTTTGTCACTGACACACTCACCTATACCATATCGATATTAGGCATCTTTATTTCTTTAATATTTAGAATGATTTGGCAATCGCACATGATTATAGAATCTACATATAACAAAATCTACTTAATATTATATGCATAAATTTAGCTCCCAAGTCCTATGTATAATTAGGACTATTTCAAACAACAGATCAATGCTTTTGTGATTGTGTTGTCGTGCGATGGCCAAGTCATTCTAATTGATTACAGAAATAGAGATGTCTAATATCGATATGATTACTACAAAAGTTATTAGTTAACTAATTAGGTCACAATTTCTTACAAAATAATTGATTAAATGCTCCCTTAAAGAGTACTAAATTAATTAACCGACTTGGTTTTACATAAGATCTCACAACTTTATGTGGTAGAAGAGCTGCGTTGCGAGACTTGGCTTTTTGTACATATTATGTTTTTGATGGGATTTTATTTTCTATAATAAAATATTTAATCAGCACAGTGACTACCTGTCCACCATTTGTAAATTTTTTTGACAGGTTAGACAGTAGTTAATGCTGTGATTAGATATATTCCGACAACTTTTGTGTGATTAAGTATTTAACGATTCTAAGTACCTACTTTGCAATCACTTTATAAACCGTGTAAGGTATTAAAAGCTTGTTCCGGAATAGATATGATAAAATCACTTAGTTTCACAATGTTTTGTTTCTAGGATAAGGTCGGACGTGGAGCAGCTCAAGGACTGATATTTTTCTCATCATTAATTTCAGTCATAACTGTGTTTTTTATTACCCAACTGCGTAAGAAGGACAATTATGTTTTTGAGTGTATGTATGTAAATAGTGGGTACATAGTATGTATGTTTCTTTTCTATATGAGCTCCTACAGCCAAAACGGCTTGACCGATTTAGGTGCGCGAGGTGTCGTGAGATTTATCTTTACTCCCTGAGTGTCATAGGCTATATTTTTTGTAATAATAGGATTCTCGCAAATATGGTTATAATCTCTCACAGCGATTTTACGCATACTTTCTCACAAAAAACATGCACTCAATAGCGAATCAAGTGTAATGAAATCGTGAGTTAGAAATCATTTTTCTATTTTGTTTTTCTTTTCGGGTATTTTGTTTTTCTTTTCGGGTACGCAGATGAAGCCGCAAGTTCCGTTCAGTTAGAGAACTAATGGATCATTTAAGGCGCACTCCTTATTTCGTTATTTTGTTCGAGAACAAGGGCTCATTACATTATTTTGTTAAATCGAAACGTTATTTTCTATTTTTTACCGCAATATTTCTTTATTCAAACAGACTATTCAATGTTTTCTATGGTTTTCGCGATTATTACTCATAGAAATTAAACAAATTTTGACGCGACCACGGACGCTGCAAAGTGTTCGAAACGATAGGCCATAAAATCATATAAAATACACGCGATAAATCCTAGAAATTTTACAAATTTTGACGCGACCACGGACTCTGCAAAGTGTTCGAAACGATAGGCCATAAAATCATATAAAATACACGCGATAAATCCTAGAAATTTTACAAATTTTGACGCGACCACGGACTCTGCAAAGTGTTCGAAACGATAGGCCATAAAATCATATAAAATACACGCGATAAATCCTAGAAATTTTACAAATTTTGACGCGACCACGGACGCTGCAAAGTGTTCGAAACGATAGGCCATAAAATCATATAAAATACACGCGATAAATCCTAGAAATTTTTCAAATTTTGACGCGACCACGGACGCTGCAAAGTGTTCGAAACGATAGGCCATAAAATCATATAAAATACACGCGATAAATCCTAGAAATTTTTCAAATTTTGACGCGACCACGGACGCTGCAAAGTGTTCGAAACGAACGCTGCAAAACGAAATACACGCGATAAATCCGTTAATTTGTTTCATCTTTCAATTCACCTGTTACGCGACGATGCTTACAAGTGTTCAGGTGAAGCGCGTGATTTTTCCGCAAAATACACGCGATAATCTTTCAATTCACCTGTCACGCGACGACGCTTACAAGTGTTCAGGTGAAGCGCGTGATTTTTCCGCAAAATACACGTAATAATCTTTCATTTCACCTGTCACGCGACGATGCTTACAAGTGTTCAGTTGAAGCGCGTGATTTTTCTGCAAACCGGTGATGAGTGCGCGCGCCATTGAGTCAGTGACCAGTTTAGTCGTAGTCGGGCGCGCAATTGGCGCATCCTCCCGCTGCCGTCTTGTCCCCCTACTGGCGCGCCCGTACTACAGCGCATACGGTGACCAGAGATTTCGGAAAATTTTAAAAATAATTAATTAATGAAAACAGCACTTTGATCATCTTTAAACGTTCATCGGTTCTGGGTAATCTGTTTTTAGGGTTCCGTACCCAAAGGGTAAAAACGGGACCCTATTACTAAGACTTCGCTGTCTGTCTGTCTGTCTGTCTGTCTGTCTGTCTATCTGTCTGTCTGTCTGTCTGTCTGTCTGTCTGTCTGTCTGTCTGTCTGTCTCCAGGCTGTATCTCATAAACCGTGATAGCTAGAAAGCTGAAATTTTCACAAATGATGTATTTCCGTTGCCGCTATAACAACAAATACTAAAAATTAAAAAAAAAAAAAATATTAAGGGGGGTCCCCATACAATAAACGTGTTTTTTTCGTATTTTTTTGCTCAATATTAAAAACGGTAACAGGTAGACGCTTCAAATTTTCACAGAATACTTACTTGTATATTACCTTTTAAAACAAATAATTAAATAACTATAAAGTAAATATTAAAGGGGGGCTCCCATACAACAAACGTAATTTTTAAGCAATTTTTACTCGATCTTAATTAACAGGTAGAAACTTGAATATTTGTAAGTAAATATTTAGAAATATATTAACTATAAAAATAAATACCTAATCGAATACATAAAAACTCACAAAATGAAAATAATCCGTGCATCTTAACGCGGTGCGAGCGCCGCGCCGCGGTGTGGTGGTGGCGCGAACGCGCGGGTAGCGGGGGAGGTAACATCACGGAGCGAGCCATAGCCGCGCGTATTCGCGCGAGCGTCGTCATGCTGCCCGGATGTGTATCGAAAACCTACCTATAAGTTTGCAATTTACTACTTGGAATTTCGTTGAATTCTCGTTATTTTATAAACAGAACTAAACTTTATAGTATTATAGATGATAGTACGGAACCCTTCGTGCGCGAGTCCGACTCGCACTTGGCCGATTATTTTTATTGTGTAGTATTTTCAAATAATTATAGTTTAAAAAACTGCGCAATTCGTTTACTTGGATGATATTTTATAAAATCTTTATATTGATATTTTACCACCTCAGAAGTATGACCTACCAAACAAAAAAAGAATCATTAAAAACAATTCATAATTGGCGGAGTAATCTCTGAACAAACATACAAAAAAATGCAGTTGAATTGAGAACCTCCTTCTATTTGGAAATCGGTAAAAAAAAGGAGATTATATAGGTATAAAAAATTAGAGACATCTGAAATATTTAGAAAAAAACGCATAGCTTCATTCCACAGTATTCCACGCTCTCACATATGAAATAAATACTTTGTGTTGTACATGTGCCTACATTCCTAGTGTGTCCGTAGAATACAAAAGCGATGGTCCACCTACATGCGACACACTATTCGATTTCACAGTGACGCCTCGAATTAGGTGACAAATCGCTACTGAGGTGGATGAACATGAAATCGACGGAGAAAGCCAGTTAAACATTGCTCGTGACCTTTCAAACGAACAAATTGAGCCCTTTTGGAGACTTTTGGAGATTCCTATACTCTGAAAGACACCTCTAGTCTGGGATGTGATGTCGGGAAGACGCTGGATGCAGGCCGCTTCCAACCGGTATTTTTTGAGATCCATGGGGGAGGCCTAAGTCCAGCAGTGGACTTCTTGTGGCTGAGATGATGATGAGATGTGATGTTGCTATTATTATTCTTACTACATGAAGCTGATTTTGCCCCATTGCCGAAATGTTTCATATACATATAACTGCCTCCTGAATATTTGGCAATAAAAACTTAACATATTTTTTACTGTTTTATGTAAATACAGTTTCCACCGTACCTATCTAATCTGTGAAATTCCTTAACTTGTCAGAGTTATTGACAATAAAGTATTAGAAGAAAATAGAACTTGTATATAAAGTCAAGGGCAGCGGGGATCGACGCATATATGGCTAATAATGCAAGAGGCCAATAGACGCATTTAGCCACATACATATGGTATCTTTTTCTTCTTTAACTTGCCAAGCGCGTATCTGGTCATTTGCGTATCTGGCTAAATGCGTGTATTTGCCTCTTGCGTTATTGGCCATATGCGTCTATCCCCTAAAATAATGCTGAATCTTTTATTTTCCTACTTCTAGTGTCTATTACAATACGGAAAAGTATTTGCTTGGTCTATATAAGTATAAAAAATGTACAGCTCATAAGATAATTATAGGTTAAAAAACTAAAAAAAAACGACTTTAAAATCAGCAAGTCGTATACTTGGATGATTTTTTTTTCAATTATTTTATTATAAAAATCAAAGTACTAAACAAAAAAAAAAGAATCATCAAAAAATTCATAATTAGCGGAGTAATCGCGCAACAAACATAAAAAAAATGTTACAGTCGAATTAAGAATCTCCCTATTTTTGGAAGTCGTTTAAAAATTGTCCGTTACCGGCATGCTTTAGCATTCCTCTACTTTGTTAGGGGCTTTATAGCCGATTTATAGTTCATCCCTTCAATTGTACGAGTTCAGCACAGAAGCACGACGGCTCACGCCGAGTCACTTGACATTGGCACAATTGGAGCACGTGGGAGGACGTCTACTCGTATGACGGACATAAATACATGCGTTACAAAACGTGAAATGCACCGTTTACTTCGTTTAGCAGTATCTGAAATGAGCTCGATTTAAGGGGCTATGCGAATAGTTTGCTTTAACGCTAGCGCATGCGCAGTAAGTACTTACTACATTTTGCAACGATATAAATAACGACAAGGATTCAAAAACAGACGGACTCAATGAAGTCTAAAGCGGCAATCTTTAAAAAAGAATATAATAAAAAATAAAAAATATTTATTGCAGGCAACAGACCCTTATCACATAAATTAACAAAAATACCACTATAGACCACTTACACGATTATTATTAAATAATTTCGATTTTCAAAATAATTTATAAAAGCTGCAAAATCCTAAACTTCTCAATCTAAATTAGGCCTTAGAATGATGAAATAGAGCTTAAATCAATTTTGTAATTGTTGGTATAATGAGCATCTGAGCAGCAGCACGGTCAACTCGGGACACTTTGATAGTAAATTTTGTTTTAGACTATGTGTCCTTGTGAAAATAACGTCATTGTCATTTTGTTGCGCATCTTCTAATGTCACGGGACAAATTATTGCTTAAATAGAGAAAGTGCTCTACGAAGGAATAAGAAAGATATGGTTTGTCTATAAAAAAATTGTGATGTTTCACATCCGCAAAGCGTCCCACGACAGTCTAATTTTTTTTTGAATACATATACATGAAGAATGGACTATTATTTGTATCAAAATAGGTTTTCTGTAACACTAACAAGATTTCTTATGTACGTAAGTATATTCAGTTAATGTATATTCAAAAAAGTGTAGTAATCTGTGAGCAGGATAGGGCAGCGAACTCAATTCGCATAGTCCCTTAAGAAGCCAATGGGATAATTCCAAGTTATTTCTGGAGCCGTGACGATGAGCCTGAGAAGGTGGTTTTCCTCGTTAAAAGTAGTCACTAGCGGAAGGCAGCCATTTTAAGAGCACATTTTATAAAGAGCCGGTCGAATGTGTGACACTTCCTTGAATTGCTCCTTTGAGCGAGGGAATTGAGTTTGTAATTTTCTCATTTAAATCCTGAGTATGAGTTCACTACACACTTCATTCTTGACTTGAGACGTACCTAATAGAAGAAGAAGAAAACAATATTATATAGGTAGCATGTAAATTGTAGATTTGTTTTGTGTTTGTTTCTTTTGACTTCAAGTATTGTACATATTCTTTCCCTTACGTAGCTGAAAATCAAAGACCTGGGAGCTTACTCTGATCTCTATAGCCGGTCAACTTTGGCTCGCGCTTGTTAAACGGTTTTATTTAGCTTGACCTGTTTATTTATTTGTTTGGGTCAAATTTAGTAATTGAAATTTTACCCCCTTGCAGTTGACGGATCGACCTGAAATTTGGTATACACCTTTAGTCCTGATGACAATATAATTTAGTATATTCTGTATTATTGTAAATCCAAGATGGCCGCCGCCACAAAATTGCGGATTTCATATTTTGAGACAACCCCCACAATAAGGGTAGGTATCAAATGAAAGGGCTTTTCTAGTAAAGTACAGTAAATACATTACCTACATCATTATCTTTCTTTTCAATAAAACCGTTTAACTTAAAAAGTTATTTTAAGTGCTTGTTTTTATCTTAATTTTCCTACAATTTTGACTTCCTTCAAAGCGCTCGTCTATCTCTCTCACGTATCATATTATTTTTTAATATATAAAATAATTGAGTGGAGGCATCATGAAAGCGCGAGACAGCTTTGTTTATGTGGATGGGAGAAATATAAAAAAACTTTTATTCTGATATCATTTTTATTGGCGACGGAGTTTTGAAAAAACATACTTTGGAACTTTTCAGCCAAGTTCAAAGATATCAAGGAAAATCTTTTTTTAAACATATCTCCTATAAAAATAATCTAAATAAACTCAGTATTTAAAAATGTTATGTTGTGTGAGAGAGATAGCTGCTCTAGCCAGCTGAGAGGTATCTTTCTTGAGGCACAAGTCGAAGTGAATCAGACTAATTCTGATTCACTTCGACTTGTGCCTCATTTTATTTTGTTGAGCATGGTTGGCACACTATCCATTACTAAATAAAATACAAGATGAATTATATGTATATATTTTTGAACAATTGTTTCAACTCTTGACTCACTGTTTAAATAGAAACACAATTCCCTATACTTTAAAAACTCAAAAACCCTCGATAAAAAAACGACTGAACCCATTTTAATGAAACATAGCTATAATAACTCTCGATAAAATTATCTTTCAAACAAAAAAAAAAAAATAGATCAAATTCGATCCAACCGATTGAGAGCTACGATGCCACAGACAGATACACAGATACACGCGTCAAAATTATAACTTTTTTCTTTTTGGGTCTGCGGTTAAACAAGATTAACGAATGCGAGCCAACAGCAAGCGGCAATAAGAGATTAGAATAAGCTTCCTGACCGCTTTAGGAGCCATGTTTGATTTTTACAAATTACAAGATGTACTTAAAATATTCTTGGGTTGTAGCGCCAGTGAGTCAACCATTAGTTATATATAATGTCCACAAATATTTATTTATTTAAGATAAAGAAATCGCACAAATCCCTCATTAATCCCACAAATTCCGTTTAATCCTACAAATCTTTAACAAATCCCTTAACTGATTTTTACAATATTTCCATGATATTTACTGCTTAAAATCATATCTAATCAAAAAAAATACATTTTGCAATCCTTTCGAAAGTCAATGCCAATGCCTGCAAATACCTAAGAAAGATGTCGTATCACTCAGTGGTACCAAGAATATAAGATAGCATGCTAGTGAATACGATTGCATAAGCCCCTTGCTCTACGAAAAACAAGATAAGTAAATAAAAAATAAATATATGTTTTACTTATGATGTATTAACAACATACTGTTAATCTTACTTACTTGAACTAGAACGTTTTTCAGGGAGAACTGAGAGGTTAATTTAGGATTTTAGGCCGAATGTCATAAAACAACCTAATGAATAAAAAACATGGACCAGCATATTTTTCATTAATACACGGATTCACATTGATAAATAAAATAAATAAATAGATATCTAAATATTCAGAAACATTAAATTGGCAGTGTTATTTTTAACCGACTTCAAAATAGGGAGGCTTTATTCTCGACTGTATGCTAAGATCAAGATTTTTCGCTAACTAAAATATATGTTACACATTTATTAAAATTATTTCGTGCGTCATTTACGCATTGCTTATTTTTGCGATAATTATTCTAAGCATCCTGTATGCAAGCATTTATTTGGCAAAATTCAAAAAAAACTGTAACTCGTTGCATTTCATGATAAAAGTGTAAAATTGCGATTCCTTCTATATATCCGTAGAAAAAATGTCCGTACTAGTCAGCGGCGCGTGCACATACTGCACATGTGAACGCGGCGAATGTGTAGTCGCGGCAGTTGATTGGTCTGTTTTACTCGTTTGATGTGCGCTGAAAAATCGATAGCGATGCGGATAACGCGCGAATGTTTGCTGAACCGGCGAACGAAGAACATTTTACCGTCCACACATCGCATGTTTGCCGAATGTGACGCACGTGAAGTGCCGCTCACCAGCACAGTAGATAGACGTGTGACTCACCAGCGATATCCAGCAGGAGTAGACCTGGTCGTCAGGGTAGAGGAAGATGTCGAGCAGTGCCCAGGAACCGCGCCATACGAACACCACGAGCGAGCCTACCACGCCCACGGAGAATATGCAGTCCAGGATGTACAGCGCCGTCTCTCGGCTGTTCTGTAACAAAACGCGATCAGTTACATCGCTGACAGAATGTGCAGTCATTGGTCATTTCACCTCGACATATAGACGCGATTTCGCGAAATATTAATGCTAAACCTCCACTATCTGTATAATATCTGTCACGGTACAATAATGTATTATGTACCGTGATAGATAGGAAGTCGATATTTTCACAAATAATGTGACATTATGGATTTATCAGATATCAGATAATACGGATTAATAAATATATAAAAATAATAATGAAAAATTTAGGGTATTCCCACAGAAAAAGAGCGTTTTTGATGATTTTGAGATAAGATAAAATAGATTTTGAGATGAGATAAATTTATTCGCAGAAAAAGAATGCTTACTGCAGAGAAGTTCTCGATTGCACTTTAAACAGTAAACGAAATAAATTATTTATCGATAAGCCCTAAATTAAGCACGAGGCTTGTGACTTGGGGCTTAGGTGACTGCACAAAACTAATGCAAATTCAATACATAAATAGTTTAAATTCAATTCAATTCGTTTAATTGAAATATGGGTACATAATGGGTTTAGTGGTAAGCAAGATGTTGGAAAATAGGATAAGAGGGGGGAGATAAGGTTGCATACAACTTTGTGCATTTTGGAGTAGCCATCGCGGAACTAAAGAATTGAATGCACTTAGGTTATGAAGTATCACTACACTTCACACACTTGAAGTAAAAGCGTAACACTATTTTCTTACTACACCGCCGTGTAAGTGCGTAACAGCTGTAGAAGCCACTCACGTACACTCATCTTAAATGCGAATGTGGAAAGATAAAGATCCAAACCTGGGCCTCAAGGATGCTAAGTGAACATCACTCGCTCTCCGCTCGCTGATTCGATTCAAAGAGAATTTTGACAAATTGCTAGTCTATTTGTATATTACTAGACTAGCAATTCGTCAAAATTGTCTTTGAATCGTATCAGCGAGCGGCGAACGAGTGAAGTTCACTTAGCAGCCTTGAGGCCCTGAGGCTGTACTACTAGCGTTCAAGCAGTCTTATATTACAACAGAAAAGAACGGGCTTCGCTTAGCTATCAACCACAGAACACTAAGAATATTAAGTTATCTTTGTTTTTTTATACAAGATAAATCTACGATTGACCACCAATCTATTCACTCTAGCCTTGAAAATTTCAAGATTGTAGGTCTCAGGAAACAGTGATGGCGACAAAGAATTCTATTCATGTGCAGTACGCAACAGGAATGTTGATCGATATCGCTGAGTACGGATTTTTGACATTTCAACGAGAAATAGGCGGTAATTCGCCGACTTTCTGCTAGTCCTGTAGTGAAATGGGAAGGGTGGAATTAGGTCGTGAAGCTCTTACGCACATTCCCCGAAATGAATCCTGTAGAGAATAGTCAGACATGCTACTTTACGGCGGTGTTCGAGACTAAGTAGCTTCTTGGCAGCCAGTTTATCGTCACCGATTAACCTCACAGCTCGCCGGTCCTCTGATTCAAAAACTTTGTCTTCATAGAAATTGGCCGCCGCCAGTTTGAATGTATGTGTGAGTACCGGGTACCGTGTACGCACGCACTTTCACGCACACATTACTTATAGTCTAGTAAAAATAAGATTTGAGACAACATAAAAGACAACTAAGTATATTGTTATATATATGAATATACTGGTGTTTTGTAATACATTTGACACAATTTCATAAATATATTATAAAAGCTAATTTTGTTACCTTTACACGCTCAAACGGCTGAACCGATCGTTATGAAAATTAGTAAAGAGATAGCTTTGGACTTGGAGACGGACATAAGCTACTTATCATCATCATAATCATCACCGTTTTTCATAACTACGCGAGTGATACCGCGGAACGCTGCTAGTCAATTAATCGGGGATTATTGTTGATCTATGATTTTTAGTAATTTTCCTATCATAATTACAAAGAATCCCCCCAGTTGCAAATATTGTGATCTGCTCCATACAAACGGATTTATTTTTACTAGACTATTAGCATAATCTGCGGTGGACCCAGGTGCGGGCCGTGCCGTGAGTCTGATTGCGCGCGTTTAAGTACCTACGCTGCACGCCCGCTCGAATTCGCCTGCTTTCACTAGCCACTTTATTTATTTAGCGCAGTTTATTATTAAAATTATTTATTATGACTTCGAATAGGGGCAAAAAATATTGCATTGTCTTCGGGTGCCTCAATAAGGACTCCTCGAACCCGGACTTATCATTCTTTACAATACCTACTGAACAAGAAAAGTAAGTACCAACCTAACCATTTTTGTAATTAAATTATGTGTGCCGATAGACTACCCCAGGTTTCTGAAGTGAACATAAATAAATAAAATAAATAAATAAATATTTGTGGACATTTTACACAACACCATCTAGCCCAAACTAAGCAAAGCTTGTACTATGGAACTAGATGGCTAATAGAATACATATATACTTTTTTTTTTGTAAATATATACATATGATTCATATAAACACCCAGACACAGAACAAACATCCATGCTCATCACACAAATGTTTGCCCTGGGTGGGGATTGAACCCACGACCTTTCAGTTCAGCAGGTAGACGTAAACACTCTACCAACTGAGCCACAAGGCCAGTCATACGACATTTGAGTCGAATACGTGGTTAAACTCTAATTAAGTACGACATTTCCCTACATATGTAATTTTTTCCGTATCTATTTTTTTTTAAACAAATGTCTTTTCTTTATAAAAGTTCTTTTATTTATAGCTCATTTACGAATTGGTAAAACATTTCATTATATTACGTAAATAAAAACCTAGTGCTGCCATAATAAGTAAATAATATTTAACTAAAAATAAAAGCGACAACCCTAGGCGTCAACGCAAGAGTAGGCTATTAACTCGCCGATCGGCCTTGGATGACCTACTGTTCTTAGTTTACTGTGTATCAACGAACGACACGTCGGAGAGGTAATTTTAATACTCTTTTTTGTACTAGGGTATCATAGTCAGGCATCGTCTTCAAAGTTCTCCAGAATTTCAAAACCGCATAGCCGCATAGTAGATAAAGAGCTGTAAAACTCTTTGAATTCATTGTGAAGCGGAATGGCTTACGAATACTAGATAACTACGAGTATAATCAGGGGCCGCTGAGCTCTTTCAGCCGACATAAAAATTGTTTTGCCACCATAACCCGACGAATACAAGTAAGTATTAATAAATATTTGGGGGCATTTCACACAACACCATCTAGCCCAAAAGTAGCAAAACTTGTACCTACTATGGAACTGAATGGCTGATAGATGTATTATATATTATATATACTTTTTATGTAAATATATACTTAAGATACATAGAAAACCCAGACACAGAACAAACATCCATGCTCATCACACAAATGCTTGCCCTGGGTGGGGATCGAACCCACGACCTACAGCTTAGCAGGTAGACATACTACCAACTGCGCCACAAGGCCATTTTGTATTGTATTACGGACTGGCACAATACAAAATATATTTGTTTTAGGAGAGGTTTATTGGCGCAGTTACGGAGATTTTTCATAACCTGCCCGTGACGTAACTCTTTCTGATTGGTGTTCGCTATCATGTGACTTAATGCCTATTTTTTAAGAATTTATTTTCTAAAAATATTAATCATCTTTAATTTTTATGAGAAATAGACTGTTTTTTTCTTATCTAAGTACGTCTTTTAATTTATAATTAGAAACTATACACCAAGCAATTTGTTATTAGTGGCAACAAGCCTATTTACCTAGTACCTGGATGACCGAGCTTTACTTGGTTCAATTGAGTTTCTTGGTATAACCTCAAACCAAACACTCATTAGCTTATTTATTTATTTATTTATTTATTTATTTACAACTACTTACTTATTTACTTAGTGTTGCTTACTTATTTACTTTTTTATTTACTTAGTGTTGCTTAACAACGCCATCTATTGTCAAATAGCTTTAGTGTTGCTGTGTCGGTAAAACAGTTTAGTTGTTGTTTAAGCTGATGGCCCCCAGTAATGCCAAAGCTTTAAAAAATCAAAATAGTATTACTAATCGCTAATCAGAAAGAGTAATATTTTTCAGTTTATGTTTTAATTTATCTTTGTACCGAAACATCGCCAATAGGATAAGAATATTTGCACAATGTCGTTTCCTTTAATAATGTAATTACTCTTCTTTTTTTTAAAGCTCGGTAATATATACCTAGATACGAATTAGATGCGTTGATAAAGGGCTCCCAAGAATAGTTTTTATCACAAAAGAAGGAACTTGAAAAACAAGGGGAAAAATCATCTGGACTCGAGCCGGGGTGTTCTAGTTTCGGGACCGCCCGATTTCCCACCTGAGCTATTATAACCTTGAAGATGGTGGCGAAATTTAACTTTGTATTCTAATGATGTTGTAACAGTTTTTTATCATAAACACTGATAAAGGACGTTTTATAAAAATGAAACATAGCAAGATTAATATATAGTCCCCTAATCTACCTTCAAACCAAATTTCATTAAAATCATTGGAGTCGTTTCCGAGATTCAGATTATTTATATGCAAGAATTGCTCGTTTAAAGATATTTGATTAGATTAGATAGATACAAACCAAATTTCATTAAAATCGTTGGAGCCGTTTCCGAGATTCAGATTATATATATATACAAGAATTTCTCGTTTAAAGGCATTAGATTAGATTAGATACAAACCAAATTTCATTTAAATCGTTGGAGCCGTTTCCGAGATTCAGATTATATATTTATAAGAATTGCTCGTTTAAAGGTATCAGATTAGATTAGATAGATACAAACCAAATTTTATTAAAATCGTTGGAGCCGTTTCCAAGACTCAGATTATATATATACAAGAATTTCTCGTTTAAAGGCATTAGATTAGATTAGATACAAACCAAATTTCATTAAAATCGTTGGAGCCGTTTCCGAGATTCAGATTATATATTTATAAGAATTGCTCGTTTAAAGGTATCAGATTAGATTAGATAGATACAAAACCAAATTTCATTAAAATCGTTGGAGCCGTTTCCGAGATTCAGATTATATATATACAAGAATTGCTGGTTTAAAGGTATTAGATTAGATATACATTTTTGGAATCTCCTTATAATTTCCTTCATTTTAATATCCTCCTTGATAGGTTTATTTAAAACAAAATTAACTACTAACTCACAGAATTCACCCTCTTACAGTAAGTCTTTGTTGCGGATTTTCGGCGTTAATTAGTTAGCTATTTAACGCCAAAAATCCGCCTTTTATGATTTTTTGAAACACCTGTTTAAGGACACTAAATTAATGTTTTATGTATCACGGGCGACATATGAAATCCCGAGCGAAGCGAAGGATTTAAGATTATAATCCGAAGTGTAACCAAGCTCACCCAAGACAATATTACATCTCTATCTCCGAGGAAAAAAATATTTTTATCTTTTTTAACCGACTTCGAAAAAGGAGGAGGTTATCAATTCGTACTGTATATTTTTTTATGTATGTACACGAATTACTCCGTCATTCGAGAAACAATTTTTGTGTTTCCTGAATTGGTGTATAGAGAAAGCTCCCAAGTTGGTCCCATAATTATTTTATAAACATCGCTTTATTTTTTTTTTTAATCAGCCCTGTTTGTACAAACTGTCCCACTGCTGGGAACCGGCCATCTTCTCATTGTGAGAAGGGTTAGGCCATAGTCTGCCACGCTGGCCAAGTGCGGGTTGGCAGACTTCACACATCTTCAAGATCATTGAAAACTCTCAGAAATGTAGGTTTCCTCACGATGTTTTCCTTCACCGCTTGAAGTTGGCGGCAATCAACAATACGCACATAACTTCGAAAAGACAGAGGTGCGTGCCGTGGGACTCGAACCCAGGACCTGCGGATCGCAAGTCAGACGGTCTCACCACTAGGCTGCCGGAAACTTTATTTCGCTTTATTAGTTTTTGAATAATCTCTAAAAATTAAAATATTTTCATTGTATTCCTGAGTAAGTGCGTCAGATTATTGATCGCAGAGTTCCACCTACATGTTTTTCTTTGCAAGAGTGTCAAATATTAAGGATTATCGTTTAAACATCTGCACATTTTCTAATGTCCGAAGACGAGCATTTGACATTCAGTGACAAATGTCATTCTTGAAAAAAAAAACAAGCGGGTGAATAGAGATCTTTTAAAAAGTTTACAATCGTGAGAGATTTATTGAGCTTAATAATAGATAAATTATTATTTTTTTACTTTACTTTTTAGACCTAGTGCGAGATAATAGGAAGAAATGGCTTTGAATCATTATTTTTTTACCGAAACGGAACACTTTGTTGTTACTTTTATTGTGTATTGAGACATATAATATTGTACCTACATTATACGATAATATTCTTGCAAAAAAATTGATTTTGATTTAATTTTACCGTGTGTGTAAGTATAAATACTTCTAAATGCCTCTTATACGGTAGACTATCTCGTCTGTCTCTAATATAATATCACTAATACCAACAAAATTGTATAAAAAAACTAACATCCAGTATCAAAGATCCAGATAAAGCAATTTTGCCAGTTGAAGCAGCGACCTTAGCTCGCATTGCTCTTTCAACTAATCAGAAATAAGACAACGAAATATAGAGCTCAGAACTAATAATAGCACAGGAGTGATAAGAGCGGCCACAAAATAGAAAGCAAATACTTATTATACAGAACAGAGGGAATAGATAAATGGGGTAAATCCTTTCAAGTGCGCTTACACATATCTTATGTCATGGACTTAAGAAACATGAATAATAACAGTCCTGGACAGTTATCAAAGGTCTTGGCGAAAATTTACTTTTCAGGGTTACGTATTAACACTTATAAATTTGCTAACTCCGTCTGTCTCTATGTCAGTCATTTTACTCAGAAACTACAGTAACAGTACCTAGATATGTATGTTCAATGAACCGCTAAAAAACGCTGTAGTAAAATTTTCAAAAGAGTGAAAATTAGAGGTGAAGTAGGTTGAAGTCGGTTGCTTCAGTTTTTTTAACTATAAATATTTACTTCAGTGCCTCAAGTCTAAAGTTTACAACCAGTGTGCTACCAGTGATGACATACGGCACTAAAATGTGATCACTTACTATGGGACTTACGAGTATAGGGAGAACTACTTATTACAGTTTTGATAATTATAATTAAAAAAACTGAAAAACCGACTTCAAAATATGCAATTCCTTTAGTTGGATGACATGTTTTTCAGTTATTTTAGAACCGATTTTGATAAAATATCATAGGACAACTTTTGTTTTGTTAGTGTTTTTACAAAATTGACCGCAATAATGGATCCGCAAACCAATATTTTTTTTCAGCTAGAAATATAATTAAAATTATAAAACCAATGAGAACTTTATATTAAAAATAAAACAATATAACCGACTGCAATAAATGCAGAGTTGCTTGTTATGATGTTGAATGTACGGTTTCACCAGTCGCTAGTTGCAGAGGCGATAATGTTATTCAAATGAGATTTCAAAGAATGGTATGAAAAATCGCAAATCAAATTTATTTTAGTTGGGAGTTCAGTTATATTCCAAATATTAATAATATTAATATTCCATAATTATAGTTCAAAAAACTGAAAAACCCGACTTCAAAATACGCAATTCGTTTACTCGGATTGCATTTTTCAGTTATTTTGTTATAAAAACCAAAGTACTTAATCAATTTTGATAAAATTTATATGGGCCCACATCTATCAATAAATATTTATATTGTTGTAACATTGTTACAAAATGTACTCAATATGTGAAATAAATAACTTTGATTTTGTTATGATATTTTCAATTGCGGTCAATTTCAAACAGTGAAAGAAACTTTCGTGGGAAAACCTGCATATCTGAAAGTGCAAGGCTTAACGTCTTTGAAAAATGTGTGAATTGTACCAACCCGCACTTGGCCAGCGTTATAAACCCAACCCTGCCCTTCTCACAATGAGAAGATGGCCCGTGCTACAATATGAGAGTTTACACAAGAGCCTGATTTTGACTATCCAAAGCTTAATGGTCAATGACATATGGTTGCGTACACATATTTATGAGTTACTCAAAATTTGCAGACCACTAAAATAACATCATAATAAAATAGTGGACAAGCTGCAAGCTTAGGTAAATACTTCGTAAACGAGATTCAAAACATCTGACTTCAAATTAAATCCAAAGATACTTACATCATTTACCCCCATTAGTATAAAGGGTGAGAATATACCTCGAAAGAATTTGAAATATATCGTGGGTACTCTAGTTTCATATAACAACATTTCATTTTATGATCCTATCTTATTCAGTAATTGAGGGTGTTCAAAACTATTGAATCTGAATATGTCTTTAGAGAATTTCATTACGTAGAGGCACATTTATATATGTGCACCAAGACTTGTATATTGGAAATGGAGTAGTTCCTCAGCGGTTCAAAGCCTTTCTCCGCGATTTCAAGGAGCTGGCCTGTCTCGGATAGATATTGATGGGAAGAAGAAATGATGAAAGATTATGACAAATGATAGACAACTTTTTAATAGTGAGACTACTTCCGGGTCTAGCTGTTGCTGCTAATTCATTAATTCATCAATTCTTTCCGGGTCTAGCTATTGCTGCTAATGCTTCAATCTCGTTATCATCATTATTATCTCAGCCACAAGAAGTCTACAGCTGAACATAGCCTCCCTTATCACACAAATAAAGTTTAGATCTTTCTCTATGACTAAACCCATAAAACATTCTGAACCCTAGAATGATGCTTTGAAGGCACTCTTGTATCAGAGTTTCCAAGGGAAGTAAACGGCAACTAACCGTCCTGAACATGGTGGGCACGTCGAAGTAGTCATGCGGTGAGTCAACTATAACGGCAAAGGGCGCAGCGCATATGTTCCGTTCGGCGCGCAGCGCCGCCAGGGAGAGCGTGGCCGCGGCCGTGGTGGAGAGCAGGGTCCGCGCGCTGTGTTCCGTGCACTCGTTCAGCAGGTTCCAGACCCCTCGCCACGCAGCCACACAAGCCACACCCGCCACCGCCGTGTATAGGCGGGACACTATGAAGTACCGGAAGCGGCCTCGGTCCGGGTGGAACGCGCGAGTCAGAACCGTTTGAAGCACGCACAGGAGGAAGCCGGTTATCAGGCCGAAGGCAGTGCAGGCGGCGGCGCTGCCCACGCTGTCCTCTGGGAAGACGTACAGGTCCATGAGCACCCAGGTGGATTCCCAGTAGGCGACCACAGCCGGCGCCACTACCACGGAAGCGAAGAGCGCGTCGGCCGTCTCGAGCAACACGGAGTAGGCTCGGGAGCCGCCCGCGAGCGTATCGGCCAGGCCGGCGGTGCTGCCGCGCATGGTGCCGGGAACTGAGTGCGGACCGACGCACGCCCGGCCCGCTGACGATCTCTAATTACATTATCTCGGTGACGTCGCCGCACCGCTCCCGCGCGCTACACGCACTCCTATCGCTGTTTACCTTAAGATTTGACGAGATTCCTTTTATTGCGCGGATTTAGATAGAACTCTCAGAAAGCTGAGGTTTTATTGTTACAGTACGTGTATGCGTATGAAATGTGTTGTTTTCGATGTGATACTTATGGCGAACCAGTGTTCTACAACGGTGTTCTACATGTGAATTTACATATAGCCTACGAGGTCTTTTCCACAAGAGTTTCCTAATAATAAACAAATACCCTACGAATACTATTCGTAGCAAATACCAAATGGGAAAGTAACTGATGGTAAGCCATAAACCGACAGTCCGAAATGTGTTTTCCCTTGTTTTTCTCATCATCCACATGGATTGGATGTTGACAATAGAGCGTAGGGCCACGTGGGGCCAGGGCTCCGTAATACGCGACCTTAGAACTAATCTGCGTAATGGTCAGCAAATCAGTAGCGAGGGACGATTACCTGCTTCCTTCCTAGTCTGACCGTCCACTGCCGCCGACGACGCACGGCTTTTACTACGTAGTATTGTTATAATGTTCTGTACCCGTAGGCTTTTGCGTTGTTTGATATAGTTCTTACTCGCAACTTTATATATACGTTTAGGATAATAACCCAATCAAAACCAATAACAATTAAGACAAACATTTATATGTAGTTTGACTTAAAAAACATGAAAATTTATTGAATCGGCTTACTTTGCAGAAAATCGTATTCAAAATTTTTTTTTGCTATAAGAGCTCGAAGAGTCAAAAAATTCTGAAAATGATTTGTGAAAAACTAAAACACCAAGTGTCCACACTTAAGAATACCGGCTTGAAGACTTCGAAGTAAACCAGAGTACCAGCTTAAAGACACAAAGTAAACAAGAATACCAGCTTGAACACAACAAAGTAAACAAGAGTACCAGCTTGAAAACAACGAAGGAAACAAGAGTACCAGTTTAAAGATACCGAAGTAAACAACAGTACCAGCTTGAAGATAACGAAGTAAACAAGAGTACCAGCTTAAAGACACCGAAGTAAACAAGAGTACCAACTTGAAGACAACGAAGTAAACAAGAGTACCAGCTTGAAGATAACAAAGTAAATAAGAGTACCAGCTTGAAGACACCAAAGTAAACGAAGGTACCAGCTTGAAGATAACAAAGTAAACAAGAGTACCAGCTTGAAGACACCAAAGTAAACAAGAGTACCAGCTTGAAGATAATGAAGTAATCAAGAATACCAGCTTAAAGACACCGAAGTAAACAAGAGTACCACCTTAAAGACACCGAAGTAAACAAGAGAACCAACTTGAAGACAACGAAGTAAACAAGAGTACCAGCTTGAAGATAACAAAGTAAACAAGAGTAGCAGCTTGAAGATAACAAATTAAACAAGAATATCAGTTGAAGACTTCGAAGCAGGCAAGCGTAGCGAAAAGAGACACACTAGATATAGTATAAGGTAGATTAAAATATTGAATAAAAATAACTGGATAAATCTGATAATCTATCAATTAGAGATTGCAACCGTTGGTTGGCGGGTTGATGTGTTAGCGATAAAACCGTTAAAGTATTTTATGAAAATTTGCTATAAAAGAATGGAAAAGGACAATGATTCAAGGTTCCGAATTAATATTTATTTCAAACTAGCAACAATAACAACAAAACAATAATCAGTTAAATCAACAATAATCAACAATAATCAGTCTCACTCAAAGTCTCAAAATCTCTGATTTAATACAGAATTTACTTGTGGACGGAATAGTAACATTAGTATTAGTAATTATTAATTTTTATAAGTTTAAGCAAGCAGGTCTTTCTCTTTACTCGTTATAGTGTCTATTTGAAACATAGTATTAGAATAAGAAACTAATAAAGCTTAAAACACTAAATTTGTTATAACAACTTAGATTAGATAGATAGATAAACTTTGGTAGCTTTGGTATTTGGTAATATTTGGTATAAACAAAACAAATTCTTATCGGCGCGTCAGAATGGCAGCTCGCAGCGGTTGTCATGCGAATTTTCTATGATTTCGCGCTCCCTCCCGCGCCGTGGTTTTCATACCTACCGGGCCCGGCCGAACCCGGTTTGCAATCTCTACTATCAATGCATATTTACAAATGTCATAATACTATAGTAAACGCGTACAGACTCTGGTCGAAAGCTTAAGATTATTTATAAACAAGTGTACTTAGTCTGGCCATAAATACTGTTACAGTTAAAAATAAGAAAGATATTACATTTGAATTTGGAATCTGTCATTTTTATACGATTGTTCATTGAGTTTTCTAATTTTGGCGCCAATACATTGTACAATATTTTGCGATATTAAAATGGAGGGGGGTGATAAAGAGAACCGAATCGCTGTGATTGCATTACACAAAGTTGGTATGGAGCCAAATGCAATTTTTAAAACTCTCCATACGCTTGGTATTAGTCAAATGTTTGTGTACCGGGCTATTAATAGGTACAATGAGACCTCCTCTGTTTGTGACAGAAAAAGATCTGGCCGTCCACGTAGTGTTCGTACGAAAAAGGTGGTCAAAGCAGTAAAGGAAAGAATTCGAAGAAATCCTGTCCGAAAGCAAAAGATTTTATCTCGGGAGATGAAGATAGCACCCAGAACCATGTCGCGTATTTTAAAAGATGACTTAGGACTTGCAGCCTATAAGAGACGCACTGGTCATTTTTTAACTGATAATTTAAAAAAGAATAGGGTGGTAAAATCGAAACAACTACTGAAGCGGTACGCAAAGGGAGGTCACAGAAAAATTTTGTTTACCGATGAGAAAATCTTTACAATTGAGCAACATTTTAACAAACAAAATGACCGTATTTATGCTCAAAGCTCTAAGGAAGCTTCCCAATTAGTCGACAGAGTGCAACGTGGGCATTATCCGACTTCAGTGATGGTTTGGTGGGGTGTTAGCTATGAAGGAGTGACTGAGCCATATTTTTGTGAAAAAGGTATCAAAACATCGGCACAAGTGTATCAAAATACCATTCTTGAGAAGGTAGTTAAGCCCTTAGTGATTTATGGTCAGTTTTAGAGAGTATGGCTTGCTCTAAACGCCATGATAATTTGGAGTCCCTAAAACAATCCATACGATTGGCAGTGAAGAATTTTCCCATGGAAAGAGTGCGTGCCTCTATTGATAACTGGCCTCAACGTTTAAAGGACTGTATTGCAGCCAATGGAGACCACTTCGAATAAGCTTTTATATTTTAAATTGTTTTATATTTATGTATTAAACTAACACACTGTAAAAGTAATAAATATTATTTGCAATAAAAAAATATTTTTTTTCTTCGTGACAATATTTATGGCAAGACTAGGTATATTTTATATAAAAATTATATCCCCTTCCCCCTGGACCTCCGTTGTGAGTAGACGCGCACAAAGATATTGTCTGTTTTATTCCATTTTAAAACTAAAATTAACGAAATAAAGTATTAAAATCAGTTGCAAATAATAGGAGTGCATGAAACAGTGAGAGGTGCTTCGAGTGACGTCGAACGGCTGTAAACCTGTTGCGCGGACGCCATCTTCCTGTAGAAAACCACCTGTTGAATCAACAGCGAATTGCAGCGTAGCAACACTCCACTCCCGCGCAGGTTCCGCCCCTACGTGTTCAACGAACGTGAGACACTACATTTCTTTGCGACAACCACCTGTTGATCTTACCAATCACACCACTGCATGCACGACAAATGTAAGAATCCATTTTTATTTAACAACTACCTGTTGACAGTGCGTTACGGCCAATCGAAGACTCCATTCACTACACATAAGGCGGCGCATAAACAAAGACCTTTCTGCGTTTATAAGCGCCTGTTACTTCAATAGTCATCACAACAATCTGGTTACTTTATATCTCTTACTGACGGCTTGAATACTCACACTCCTGACTTTTACACATATCTATTGAGGTATCTATTGAGCGCAACACATCTGTAGCTGCAAGCACGTCTCGACTATCTGTTGCGCGTGCGTACCGATTGTAGCCTGCTGCTCGCCTTGTACTTTATACAGCTGACTGTCGGGTATCGCTGAGCTATGTTACCCCGCTCGTTACTCACAGTGCGCACCCCGCCCCAATCGACGCCTGCGCCTAAATCACCGCTGTCGCATGCGAAGTCTGATTCTGATGTAAGTAGTGCGCCTACCACAACATTACTAGATGCGCCAACTATTTCTAAGGAGTACGCTTCGAGTGACCCAAACGTGAATACGCGAAGGCGTAAACGGGATGAGCTGAGTAAGGACGAAATTATAGATATGTTCAACGATCTTAAAAAAGAGCATGATGCAAAATTTTACGCACTCATGAAGGCGGTACAAAGTGGTATTATTACACATACCGAAGAAAATAAAAATATATTTTGCTCGATTGAGTTTCTTGGGCAGAAATACGACGAATTAATCATAAAAATACAAAATTTGGACCGAGATAAACTTGAAGATCGCAAATATATTAAGCAGCTGGAAACCAGGCTAGAGCTAGTTGATAAAACTTTATACAGCTCAAAGCTTAAGGTTCGAAATGTGCCCCAAAAAATGGAGAGACCAAGGAAGGCCTCCTTAATTTAGCAATTAACGTGGGCACCTCGTTAAATGTATCGGTTCAAGCGGCAGACGTCCGTGATGTTTATCGAATTAACCCAAAAAAGGAGGGTAACCAACCGATAGTTGCTGAGTTTTCAACAGTATTCCTCAGAGATAAAATTGTGGGAGCTGTCAAGGCCTACAATAAGAAGTACCCAACCACGAAATATAGTACTTCGAATCTAAAAATAAAAGGTCCTTCTTTGCCGATATTTGTGTCCGAGAGCCTCCCCATGCAGGCAAAAAAACTATTTTATAAAGCTAGAGAATTTGCTAAAACGAATAATATCAAGTTCTGCTGGGCATCCCGAGGAAAGATATACTTGAAGAGATCAGAAGGCTCGACACTCATTAGAATCAATAATTAAAACTATCTAGAAATTGCCCAATCAAAATGACTATGTATAACCTGTTTTTTATCTTATGCACAAATGATGGAACAGTTTTTATTTGTAATTTACTGTAACTCAACGTACTACCGTGTTCAACCTTTTAAAATATTCCACAATTATTTCTGGTTTGCACGTATATTGCCACAATCACTCACCAACCATAAACTGCTACTATCCTACGATGTACAACTTTATAATTCGATGCTATATAACTTACATGAGCAGCACGCCTGCACTACGTTTAGTAAACCTTCAAATACAAACAAAAATGTATGTCAATTAAATCAATTACACTGCATTTTAATCTTAATTAATCTTCAGGCAAAATATTGCATGTAAAGCATACGTTGTTATAACCTTTAATGTCCGTATGACCAATTATAATAAAATATCTCCAAAATCTACAAATAACCTAACCAACAACAAACCTACTTTTTTGCACTCGGTTACTTTGTTGTCTTGTAATGGATAATTCTTTTATTACAACAGAAATAGACATTTCAGATAGAGTTGTATGCCAATCGATTTCTTACTCTAACTGTTGTATAAAAACGTTAGACATAGATGTGTCAAAAATGAATGGCCTCTGTTTATTAACCATGAATATTAGAAGTATACACGCAAATTTTGACTTTTTTGTAGCCTATGCAGCAAGTTTAGATATCTCGGTAGATATATTTGTATTAACAGAGTGCTGGACTAGTGATCAGAGGCCTCCGCCCAACTTAGATAACTATAACACCTTTTGGACCAAGAACAATATTAACCAAAATGATGGTGTAGTTGCATAATATGTGAAACAAAATCTCGAAGTTTCTGTACAAGAACCACCAATGTCTCAAGGTAATTGTCTTGTAATCACAGTTTCTTCAGAGCTTTCTGTTGTTTGCACATACCGACCACCTTTTTTTAGCAACCCATTATTATATTTAAATTCGATTGATACCATTTTATCACGTATTTTTTCTAAGAACATTGTTTTCACGGGAGATATTAACATTGACACAATGCAAGATAACCAGACAAAAACGTCTGGAGAATATCTGAATAATATGTTAGCATCACATGGACTGAGACAAGGCATTACTCTTCCCACAAGGTTTCAAACATGCCTCGATCACATGATGGTGAAATGTCAAAATGAATGGCAAACTTTAGTTTTCGAGCAAAAAATTACTGATCATCATCCCGTTATGCTGTATGTTAACAATGCAAAAATTACTAAAACTTGTAGTGTATCTGGTAGGGAGGTACTTGATTACGACCGAGTAGAAGAAGAAATACGTGACGAGTCTTGGGAAGAACTCTATTCTATTAAAAGTAACGTAAATCTTGCTGCTGATATATTTACAAATAAAATTATCAAAAAAACATACACAACTTATGGTAAATTCTTGTAGAAACAAACCTTTGAAGCCCTGGATTACTAAAGGAATTATTAAAGCTATTAGAACAAGAGATAAATTGCATAAAAAAGCCAAAAAGGATCCAAATGATATCAAAAATATAGAGAAATACATAAAATATAGAAATACTTGTAATAGAATCATAAAAGAAATAAAAAAGAATATTACAAAGATAAATTAGCTAAAAATCAAGGAAATCTAAAAGAAACATGGAATATTGTTAAAGAAGTTTGTAACTTTGATATAAAAAAGACAGCGTCAAGTGAATTGTTGAGCATTACCGATAATCCCACAGAATCACTTAATAAGGTAAACGCATATTTTTCTTCGGTAGGTGATACGCTTGCTAATGCAACATTGCAAAAGTTAGGTTTAGCAGCAAAAGTAAAAAATGCAAACCAGCCAGTCAGATCAATGTCTCTTTTTCCTACAGATCCTTCTGAAATTAGATGTGTAATTATGGGTCTTAAGACGCAAAGTGCTCCTGGCTGGGACAAAATTACAACAAGTTTTATCAAAAGATTTGTACATTTTTTAGCAGAACCTATTTCATTCATTTGTAATATGAGTTTTGAATCAGGCAAGTTTCCGGTTGTATTTAAAAAAGCAGTTATATTTCCTATCTTTAAAGCAGGTGATAAAAGAAATCCCCATAATTATAGACCAATTTCGTTACTCTCTACTCTCTCTAAAATATTAGAAAAATTTGTAAAAAAAGGTTGACTAAATATCTTGAAAATCAAAATCTTTTGAGCAAGAATCAGTACGGGTTTCGAGAAAATCGGTCAACTGAAGATGCGGTGCTAACCTTAACAAATAAAATCACTACATACCTGGATAGTGGTAAGAAATGCATTGGTGTCTTTCTGGACCTGCAAAAAGCATTTGATACCGTTGCTATTCCCATATTGTTGATAAAGCTGGAAAACGCCGGTATCAGAGGCTTGGCGCTAGAATGGTTCACCGATTACCTTTCTGGAAGAACACAACGACTGCGGTTGGAAGGTTACGAGAGCGATAATGCAGCGTGGTCCTATGGAGTTCCTCAGGGAAGCACGCTTGGCCCACTACTATTTCTTGTATACATAAACGATCTATGTGAAGTCTCTGTATCTGGCTTAGACCTACTTATGTTCGCAGACGACACTGTTCTTTTAATCCACGAAAATAGTTGGTCTAAAGCGGCAAAACTAGCCGAAAACTGCCTAGCAACAGTGACAAAATGGTTGGAAAACAATTTGCTGTCGCTGAATGTTAGCAAAACGATGTATATGTGCTATAGCATTACTGAAGCAGGAGCCCCTAAATCTAAATTTGACATTAAAACTCATATCTATCCCTGTAACCAAAGTAACTGTATACAGCCTGATTGTGAGTGTTCTGAACTGTTAAGAGTACAATCTATAAAATACCTCGGGATTCACATAGACAGCCATCTAAACTGGGTTGTGTATATCAAAACCCTAGCATCTAGGATAAGGAAACTTATTTATATTTTTAAGGCACTGCGAACTTTGGCAGCTAAAACACATCTAATCACAGCAGAGCGTGCACAGCGTGCTGTACTCAAAGTGCTCATGTACTTGCCCTTCCGACACCCAACGACAAACGTCTATGAGAGAGCCAGTGTTCTAAGTGTCCGTAAATTATTTATATATGAATCTGTGCGGCGGTATCACAAAATTACTGTACCGAATTTAGCTGACACCGCAAAGAGAGTAGACCGTTGTCCTGTTCCTAAATCTCGGACGATTTTTAAAGAAAAAAGATATGAAGGCATTGTCCCGCGTTGGTACAATAAATTGAATAAGGAATACAATATATGAAAACTTAGAAACAATAATTTGAAAAAGGTTATACTGACTTGGCTAACAAATTTGACTATGATGGTACTGAAGATTTGTCAGACCCTCTGTATGTTACGTAGTAAATCTAGTGGCAACTCATAATTGTTTTAAAAATAAAAACATTAAATTAACCTAATTATTATTATTACTAGGATTATTTTTGCTACATCTTATTTTTAAGCTATTGCATAGCTTCTATCGCGGGCCTTGAGCGTGGAGACCGAATCTAGAAATTCCGTAACGAAAATAACCTAACGCAGTAACGCCGGTACAACCAATGCCATCTAGAGGCGATTTGCAGAACTAAAGAGGCAACCGTGATATTTCAAAAAGTCATTAAAAGTGCTATTCATCGATAGATGGCAAAACTAAAAACTAAAAAGTATCACCGCTGTGCCGGTCGGAGTGGAGGGTGTTAGGAATACTGCATAAATAAAATAAATAAATAATTATAATTACATAAGTTGATAAAAAATGCTATGCAATAGCTTTACCGCGGCAGTCTCCGAGTGCCACACGTCTTTATTTATATCTTATTTGATTTTATTTTTTCCTCCTTTTTTAGGGTTCCGTACCCAAAGGGTAAAAACGGGACCCTATTACTAAGACTTCGCTGTCTGTCTGTCTGTCTGTCTGTCTGTCTGTCTGTCTGTCTGTCTGTCTGTCTGTCTGTCTGTCTGTCTGTCTGTCTCCGGGCTGTATCTCATAAACCATGATAGCTAGAAAGCTGAAATTTTCACAAATGATGTATTTCCGTTGCCGCTATAACAACAAATACTAAAAATTAAAAAAAAAAAATATTAAGGGGGGTCCCCATACAATAAACGTGTTTTTTTCGTATTTTTTTGCTCAATATTAAAAACGGTAACAGGTAGACGCTTCAAATTTTCACAGAATACTTACTTGTATATTACCTTTCAAAATAAATAATTAAATAACTATAAAGTAAATATTAAAGGGGGGCTCCCATACAACAAACGTAATTTTTAAGCAATTTTTACTCGATCTTAATTAACAGGTAGAAACTTGAATATTTGTAAGTAAATATTTAGAAATATATTAACTATAAGAATAAATACCTAATCTAATACATAAAAACTCACAAAATGAAAATAATCCGTGCATCTAAACGCGGTGCGAGCGCCGCGCCGTGGTGTGGTGGTGGCGCGAACGCGCGGGGGAGGTAACATCACGGAGCGAGCCATAGCCGCGCGTATTCGCGCGAGCGTCGTCATGCTGCCCGGTTGTGTATCGAAAACCTACCTATAAGTTTGCAATTTACTACTTGGAATTTCGTTGATTTCTCGTTATTTTATAAACAGAACTAAACTTTGTAGTATTATAGATGATAGTACGGAACCCTTCGTGCGCGAGTCCGACTCGCACTTGGCCGATTATTTTTTATTTGTTATACAATATTCTTATGATGTGCTATACATAATGGCTGTAAGATCTACCGTACCTGTTGCATTATATATAAGAAAACTATAAGTCCCTATTTTTGGAAAGGCCATTGGTTTCGAAACACAGTTTATACTAGTTCGAAGCCAATGGGTTCACATTTAGCATGTATGTATTTGTTTTTTTGAATCAAATAAACATTTGTATTTGTATTTGTAAAAAAAACAACCAACTTCAACAAATTTATAGACAGTTCAAAAATTACACGCATCCGACGCTTTAAGCGTGCAACACGCTCCGTAGCCAGTCGAGAGATGTCGCACGTCTGTAAATATTCGATATTTTTTCACAAAAAAAAACATAGACGTGCGACATCTCTCGTCCAGGAGGAGGTTCTATACCTCCTCCTTTTTTAAATCGGGAAACAAAAAAAAGTACAACAACAACAAAAACAATAAAACAAAAAATCTCATCTCATCTCACCTGTGAGACCACGAATGCTTCCAAAGTGTTCGAAACGTCATAAAATTATGTAAAATATACCTACGCGATAAATCCGATAAAAATTTAACCGTTGTCAGTCAAAAAATGCCAAAATAACCGCATATTATCCATATAAGAACTGAGTTGTTATTTCTCCCTGTTCAGTTCATTGAATATGTGAAGCTGATATAGACTAACATAATAAGTGAAATTTGTGCAATTCTAACAATATTACAAACATACATATATCAAATTGATAATCCTCTTTTTATTGAGTCGATTATAAAGGTTTATAAATGGCACAGATAATATTCGGAGAGCCTAGGGCCACCATACGTTACTTATTTAGTGACGAACGAAATGTGTCTTACTCAGTCAGTAGTACTCGTATATACTCAATACCAGTACTAGTACTAGTATAAGTAACGTATGGTGGCCCTGGGCTCTCCGAATATTATCTGGTATACTGGTATAGACTATGAATATTTCTACTGGACTCGAATCTTGTACCGTGGGCCAATTTCGAGATATTAGCCACCAAAGTTGAAATAAATTGTAGCTCAACTTTACTTGGTAACGGCTGATTTTTATATATTTGGTATTTAGAAAACTATTTGTACAATATACCGAAACGGGATCGACGCAAATGGCCAAGAACGCAAAGGACCATTTGGCCTTTAGCTTACATAAAAAAATATTTACGCGAATGGCCACATCAGTGAGAGGCCAAAAACGCAAAAAACCATTTGGCCTTATGCTTATTTGAAAAATATTTACGTACAGCACACCGCTCACATGAGGGGTCGGCTCGACCGATTATTCCCGTTGTCCCCCAGTTCCGTGTCCCCCACTGGGGGACTACGGGAACAATGTAAAAAGTTGTGCTGATGAACCCCACTGGTGGGACAACGCCATAACTTTTTACATTGTTCCCATTGTCCACCACTGGCGCACAGTGAATCGGCAAAAATGACATGACCCAAAATATCTAGTCTGAAATCCAATTGTAAATCAAAGCCGAGCCTATGTCTTAAAGTTGCATAATTTTTTGACACTTGTCAAAGTGACAGCTGTCAAACTTGACAGGCTCATATCTCTGAAACTATTGATCCTACTAGTAGTTTTTTCACGAAAGTGATAGATCTCATCGAGATCTTAGTTTTGGATGACAGCTGTCACTTTGACAAGTGTCAAAAATTATGCAACTTTAAGACTTATGCGCGGCTTTGATTTAGAACTGAATTTCACACTAGACATTTTGGGTCTTGTCATTTTTGACCATTGGACCTTTCGGCTCACTAGACCTTAGTGACTCTGAAGGAAAACTTTTTGAAAATTTATTACTGTGTGCCAGTGGTGGACAACGGGAACAATGTAAAAAGTTGTGGCGTTGTCTCCCAGTGGGGGACATCAGCACAACTTACATTAACAACGCAATTTACGTTGTTCCCGTTGTCCCCTAATGGGGGACACGGAACTGGGGGACAATTTCATTTCATTTCATAGACTAATGGTTTCCTTACAGAAGTGAGTCTCATCGAGATCTTAATTTCGGATGGCAGCTGTCAAAATTGACAGGTTCGTATTATCTCAAAAACTACATCGACAGTTTGTGACTAGTGGTTTAGGAGTCCTTAATTTTGGAATGACATTTGTCTTGTGCTCTCAGCCTGTCAAGTTTGATAGCCGTATTTCAGTTTTGGTCAATTGCGTATTTCAGTTTATGGTCAATTGCGTACACAAGTTTTGGTCAATTGCATATCTGGCCATGTACGTATCTGGTCATTTGCGTATCTGGTTAAATGCGTCTATTGGCCTCTTGCGTTCTTGTTCTCCCCCCCCCCCCCCCCCCCGCGTCCCACATACCATCAGAAGGGTCGATCTTACGGCGGTCTAGCTATAAATAAGTAACTTTTGTCGGCCCTGGGCTCTTGGGCTATAAAGGTAATATAAACATTTTCAAATCCAAACTCAATTCTGCCTCTCTATTTTTATTCATAACGAAAAGGCTTAATAGATTGTTATGAAATTATGTAAGGAGATAACAGAGAACCCGTAAGCGAAGCAAGGTATCGTTATGATGATGTTCACCACCGTTTTTTAGGGTTCCGTACCCAAAGGGTAAAAACGGGACCCTATTACTAAGACTTCGCTGTCTGTCTGTCTGTCTGTCTGTCTGTCTGTCTGTCTGTCTGTCTGTCTGTCTGTCTGTCTGTCTGTCTGTCTGTCTGTCTCCGGGCTGTATCTCATAAACCATGATAGCTAGAAAGCTGAAATTTTCACAAATGATGTATTTCCGTTGCCGCTATAACAACAAATACTAAAAATTAAAAAAAAAAAAAATTAAGGGGGGTCCCCATACAATAAACGTGTTTTTTTCGTATTTTTTTGCTCAATATTAAAAACGGTAACAGGTAGACGCTTCAAATTTTCACAGAATACTTACTTGTATATTACCTTTCAAAATAAATAATTAAATAACTATAAAGTAAATATTAAAGGGGGGCTCCCATACAACAAACGTAATTTTTAAGCAATTTTTACTCGATCTTAATTAACAGGTAGAAACTTGAATATTTGTAAGTAAATATTTAGAAATATATTAACTATAAGAATAAATACCTAATCTAATACATAAAAACTCACAAAATGAAAATAATCCGTGCATCTAAACGCGGTGCGAGCGCCGCGCCGTGGTGTGGTGGTGGCGCGAACGCGCGGGGGAGGTAACATCACGGAGCGAGCCATAGCCGCGCGTATTCGCGCGAGCGTCGTCATGCTGCCCGGTTGAGTATCGAAAACCTACCTATAAGTTTGCAATTTACTACTTGGAATTTCGTTGATTTCTCGTTATTTTATAAACAGAACTAAACTTTGTAGTATTATAGATGATAGTACGGAACCCTTCGTGCGCGAGTCCGACTCGCACTTGGCCGATTATTTCATGACAACGAGAGTAAAACCGCTACGCATAGCTAGCTAAAAATATATTTATCGATGATTCTTGTGAATGACTTTATAAATAACAGTAAGGAGTTTCAAAATCATGATCATCTGATAAGAAACCGAATATCTGATGCTATCTACACGTGATATATCAACATATTTAATCGTAAGTAGAACAGATAGGACGCAAACCACGTAAATTGAGTTATCAATCAATCTTGTAAGACATGTGTTATTTTTTTAACGATTACGTGGCACAAAATAAATAATAATAAAATAGATATTGGTGGACATTTCACACAACACCACCTAGTCTAAAGGCCAAATGGTTTTTTGCGTTCTTGGCCATATGCGTCGATCCCGTCTAAACTAAGCAAAGCTTTTACTATGGGAACAAGATGGCTGATAGAATACTTATATGCTTTTTTGTTAATACATACTTATGATATATAGAAACACACAGACAGAACAAACATCTGTGCTAACGACACAAGTGTTTGTCACTAGTGGGGATCGAACCCACGACCTACTTAGCAGGCAGGTATAATATCAACTGAGCTGCGACCCCAGTCCCAAGTTTTATCTCAAGATTCTTAGATAATATTGAATCTAGTCAGCCTTGTGACTCCTTTGATTTGTCTGACTTGTTCAAAGTTTTTGACGGACATAGCGGCCATCAAAAAGGAGGAGGTTCTCAATTCGACTGTATCATCATCATCATCTCAGCCATAAGAAGTCCACTGTTGGACATAGGCCTCCCCCATGGATTTCCAAAAAGACCGATTGGAAGCGGCTTGCATCCAGCGTCTTCCCGCCACTTGTATGAGGTCGTCTGTCCATCTCGTGGCTGGTCTTCCTACGCTGCGCTTGCCGGTACGTGGTCTCCACTCGAGAACCTTTCGGCCCCATCGGCCATCAGTTCTACGTGCTATGTGCCCTGCCCACTGCCACTTCAACTTACTAATCCGCTGTGCTATATCGGTGACTTTTGTACGTCTACGTATCTCTTCATTTCTGATTCGATCTCGTAGAGAAACTCCGAGCATAGCCCTCTCCATAGCTCGTTGCGTGACCTTGAGCTTCCTTATAAGGCCCATAGTTAGGGACCACGTTTCAGTGCCGTATGTCATCACTGGTAACACACACTGGTTGTAAACTTTCGACTTGAGGGACTGGGGAATATTGGACGAGAAGACGCTTTTAAGTTTCCCGAACGCTGCCCAGCCGAGTTGGATACGACGATTGACCTCCCTCGTAAAGTTGGACCTGCCTAATCGGACCGTCTGTCCTAGGTAGACGTATTCGTCAACAACTTCAAGAGTGAAGTTCCCCACAGATATTGGGGTGGGCACTACATGGGCGTTCGACATAACCTTCGTTTTGTCCATGTTCATTCTGAGGCCCACCCGTTGGGAAACTCTATTGAGGTCTTCGAGCATCGTACTGAGCTCTTCCATCGACTTTGCAATGACTACTATATCGTCGGCAAACCGAAGGTCGACGAAACGACTGTATGGTTTTTTGGTATGTTTGTTGTTTTTTAGGGTTCCGTACCTCAATAGGAAAAAACGGAACCCTTATAGGATCACTTTGTTGTCCGTCTGTCCGGGTGTCAAGACCTTTATCTCGGGAACGCGTGAAGGTATCGAGTTGAAATTAAAACCATATACGCAGATCCATAGTATCTTGCTGCAGAAAGAAAAATAAAATTTCTCAGTTTTTGTAAATAAGTTACAGCCGAATATGTCGTAAAAACGCACATTTCGACACTCACAGAGGAATCAAAACCTATGGGGTACTTCCCGTTGACCTAGAACTCTGAAATTTGGCAAGAAGCATTTGTGTTAGACTACACATATAGGAAAAATCCGAAAATAGGATATTTTTAATTTAATCACAAAAAAATAGTGTCTCTATGCAAGGAATGGGGGCCCAAATTTTAAAGTGAATTAACCGTATCATGTGGGGTATCATATGAAAGAGCCTCATTAACATAAGCTAAAACAGGTTTTTAACACATTCTTCGCTCCCTGCAGACCCTTCACTTCAGCTGGGAACCAAAACTTTTTAGGCGAATTTTGATTAAGTACAGAGTGGCCGCGCAAAGCAACGTTTACTGCCTCAAACGCCGGCGGTTTACTGACTACTACAAAATAAACGGGACGCTTGCTCGGATCCGAGTGACAGGACCCGCCCCACTCGGATCCGAGTCGTGAGCAAGGAATGTGTCAAATATTTTTACGATGTATATTTTTCGGTTTATGAAGGAAAATATAAAAAAATATATGATTTCCCCATTTTATTTAGTTTGTACGGAACCCTTGGTGGGCGAGTCTGACTCGCACTTGTCCGGTTTTTTTTGTATGTACGCGATTACTTCTTCAATTATGAATTGTATTTTGACGATTCTTCTCTTGTTTGGTCTTGTTTGGTCTTAACTTCAGAAGTCTTCAACTTTTGTTTTTACAACAAAATAACTGGTAAAATATGTCATCCAAGTAAATGAATCGGATATATTGAAGTCGGGTTTTCAGTTTTTAACACGCTTTTATTAGCTCCATACGTATGTTAGTATGTAACGGAAACTTTGAACATGATTTACACCCACTTCAAATGGTCAGATTTCATTCAAACTTTGTAGACTTATCGAGTACCGATGACAATACAATAATTTGATAAGATTGAGCGTGGTTTTTTAGTATTTTTTTAACTATTATATTTTATTTAAACCATAATTGTTTTATAATCTTGGAGAGTAACACAAAAGTTTTACCATTATTCAATTCATGACATATTTTTAATAATCGTAATACGTAAAATCGTAAAATGGCTCATTTTATTTTTTGTCTCACTCTCTTAAACGAGATTACGTCCATAATATTCGCGATATATTACATTGCATGTTACACCTCAACGCACGCAGCTATCTCTCTCGCACACCACAACATTTTTAAACATAAAAAATGATTGAGTAGGGATATTAATAGTGTAGATAGAGTAGGGAGAGATAGCTGCGCGCTTTAAAGAAAAATAATTTCGGGATAATAGCTATAAAAATTGCACAATAAATTGAAAGTCATGACTTTCATCTATTATTAAAATTGTCACAATATTATGTTTTAATTGCAATTAAATTACTAATATTGTGAACATTTTCATTATACTCGTATTATCATTTTGTTATTAAAACATATGTATTTATTATTATGTGCAGGGGTTTGTTTATCATGTTACATGACAGATAATAAATAAAAATTAAGTAGGTAAGTACCCCTAATTATTTTGGCTCACTGAACCTTGAAATTATTTTTAGGGTTCCGTAGTAACTATGAGGGACCCTTATAATTTAGCCATGTACGTTTGTCTGTCTGTCCGTATGTCTCAGTGACTGTCAGCCCTACATAAACGAAAATGCTACGGCATTTTCGTTTATGTAGGGCGTTCGTACAACTTAAAAAATAAATAGGGGTGACACTTCATACATATCGAAGAGATGTAATTTTATTTTCATCTCCACCCCATCATGTGGGCTATCGTTGAATAGGTACTTTAAAATAAAACTAAGGTTTCGTATTTAATTTTTTTCTCAGATGCGATTTGTGTGAGATATAACCTGCCAAAATGTGAAAAACCTTATGTACCTAATGTTATTTTTAATAAGCAGAAAAGCATTGGTATTTTGTTTTCCTTTTAACATAGATATTTGTTATAGATAATGGTACGGAACCCTTCGTGCGCGAGTCTGACTCGCACTTGGCGGGTTTTATTTATTATGGTGTCAATAAAGTGCTTTTGTATTTGTATTGTAAAAAATTGTTCTCCCTCCCCTGCATTTCTAAGCTACTAGACCTAGAAATTCATGATTAACCATAATAGTAGACCATATAAATTCTTTCAATGAAAATTGATTTGAACATTTCCTCAACAGGCATTATGGAATGTATTATGTACTAACCCCATTTTAACTTTGTTTTGTTATGAATCCTTTTTTGCGTTCAAACATAAAGTTTGCTCGACTAAGGTAACCTCCAGGGTTACTCTCAGCAACCTGATTTATTTAATACAAGTAGAATTTTCGAATTGCATAATTCCCATTTTGTTACTCGATGAGGTGATTAATATTATTTTTTGGCACCCAAAAAATTAGGCCGATTCACGAAATCTCCAGGGTTAGGCGAGGCAACCCTGTTGATTTTGGCACTTCTCGATAGGCACTTTTGAATGTATGTTTATGTATCAATTTGTTACCCGATATGGTGATGAGCACCCCAAAAAATGGTCTCATTTTTGCTAACTGTACAATACCCTCTTCCATGCTGGACTGGGAGATAAAGAAAAACATAGAATGTGCTTCTCTTCTCGGGCATACTGTAAAAGTCAGTTAAGGGACTGGAGGGAAATTGGCATTTCTGTAGGCGATAGGTTGACCCCCTGTCACTCCAAACCAATATTACATCTTACCCTCGTATCCCTCTAACCAAGGTCAAATGTGGCGTTAAGCGCCCTCATGGTCTTTGGCACCGCAAGGCAAAACAGGCGTGATTGTATGTATGTATGTACAAACCCCTCCAGGTTTAGCCTAGGCGACCCTGTACATTTAGATATATCTTACTACTATATGATATGATAGATCACATATTGTTACCCGACGAGGTGGGTAAACATACGGCGCCCTCTTAGCCTATTTTAATTTTGCACGTTTTCTTCCGCATTATGATGCAGATCCATTATGTGATAGAAAAATACGATTAACCAAGATCATGACGCACATTTTCAACTAGATGCCGACTTTGATATTAACTTTACAATTTAATTGCAATAATTAAGATGGATTACCTTTAGATTGATCTGATATTGATATTAAACTAACGAATCCGATGACTAAAATTTTACACAGGAATTCGAATATTTCCGGTGAACTTTTTTGCACACGACCCTTACTTGTGCTTGCGCCGTGTTGTGCTTGAACACAATGCTACCGTCAGACACATATACTAACACAATGAGCGCTTGTGTCGTGTTGTGTTTGAACACAATGCTACCGTCAGACACATATACTAACACAATGAGCGCTTGTGTCGTGTTGTGCTTGAACACAGTGCTACCGTCAGACACATATACTAACACAATGAGCGCTTGAACACTCGTACACTACTATATGTTTATTATAATAAAACGAACTTAAAGTTTACGGCCAGTGTGTGTATGATTTGTGTGTGATAACATATAGCACTGAAACCTTGTGTGCTATATGTTATTGTGTGGTCCTTTACTATGGGCCTTATAAGGAAGCTCAAGGTTACGTAACGAGCTATGGAGAGGGTTATGCTCGGAGTCTCTCTAGGAGATCGAATCAGAAATGAAGAGATCTGTAGATGCATGAAAGTCACCGAGAGCGGATTAGAAAGTTGAAGTGGGCAGAGCACATAGCACGTAGAACTGATAGCCGATGAGGTCGAAAAGTTCTCGAGTGAAGGCCACGCAGCGTAGGAAGACCAGCCACGAGATGGACAGATGACCTCACACAAGTGGCGGGAAGACGCTGGATGCAAGCCACTTCCAATCGGTCTTTTTGGAAATCCATGGGGGAGGCCTATATCCAGCAGTGGACTTCTTATGGCTGAGATGATAATGATGATGACTTAGAAAACTGAAACAAACGTCTTCAAAATACGTAAATTCGTTTACTTGAATTACATATTTTTTACAGTTATTTTGTTTAATAACTAAAGTACTGAACCGATTTTGATAAAATGTATACGGGGCCACCTCAAAAGTATGACCTATCCTTTGATAAAGTATCAAAGGGATGTAGGTCAGTAGGAGTTTTTGGCGGGAACGTCTTCGAAACATGTTGTTGCTTTGTTTTATTTTCCTAAACTTGTGTTATTTTGAATATTAATGCGACAGAAATGGTGGTGTTTTATTCATTAGGTGTTCGATCAAGTGCGTGAGTGTGGGCAAGTGAAATAAAGCAGTGAAACGTGTGATTTTACGTTGTCGGCAAAACTCCATAGCCTAGCTTCTAGTAGCTTCTAGTAAAGTCGCCACCACTTTAATGAAGCAGGACTCGACTTATAAATTGACTGTATACGTGACTAGAACATTTACGACTTGTTTTATTCAAGAAACTTGGAAAAAAACCTAATACATGACACTGGCAAATGCTTTAATGCGGGTCCAATACAAAAAAGAAAAAGAAGTAGCGTCAGTCCGTGCTTAATGAGGTCGTTTGATGAGGCTAATTCGGCGGAGCAGCACAAGCGGCGTAAATATGTTAATCTCGGTAGAGGTTACATATTTGAGCCGTTTGGTGTCGAAACTTTGGGTCCGTGGGGACCGGGAGCTCATCTCATTTTCAAAAATTTTTCTGAGCGCCTGATCGATGCGACGCGTGACCAAAATGCTGGCGCGTATCTGGCCCAACGCATAAGCAATGCCATTCAACGTGGCAATGCGGTCAGCATGCTAGGTACGCTGCCAACTGGTAGTGGGTTTGAGCATTTGAATTATCTTTAGACCTTTATCGGTCTGGGGTGATCGATGTGCTTTTTGTGTAGTAGTTTAGATAGTTGAGTCTGTATATTGTTGTGTTGTAGTTAATAAAGGTGCTTGCCACAATTAAGAAATATATGAAAAAATTAATATTAATCAAATAATAAATTGGACAAATAACAAGTATCTATGTTAAAAGAAAAACAAAATACCCGACTTCAGAAAAGCAGTTTTTGCAGTCTAACTTATGATTTCGTTATGTTTGATACGCTGTTGAGTGTACGTTTTTTGTGAGAAAGTATGCGTAAAAATTATAAATTCTTTGGAATAATTGTAGTAAAATCACTTGTTTATTACGAAAAACTTCGTTGGAGGTACAAAAAAAAACGCAGTTGTTTTATTTTTGTGAGAGATGTATTATTATTATTATTAAAAATGATATAGCCTGTGGCACTCAAGAAGTGAAGACGAATCTATCGACACCTCACAAAATCAAAATCGGTGTAGCCGTTTAGGCTGTAGGCGATCCTATAGAAACATACATATATACGTACCCACATACTAACATAAATACATACACTCGAAAAACATAACCCTCCTTCTTACGCTGTTGAGTGTACGTTTTTGTGAGAAAGTTTGCGAAAAATCACATGTTTATTAAAAAAATCTTTTTTTTATTTTTGCGAGAGATAGGTATTATTATTCACATATTTTTTACAATATTTCTAAGTAAAAAAAAAATATAAAAACTTAAGCCGGCAGCGGGGCTGGGCCTAAGCTGCTGACGGTAGTACTATTATTTATTAATCAAAAATTATAGCATAAGACACTCAGGGAGTACAGACGAATCTAACGATATCTCGCACATCAAAATCGGTCAAGCCTGTTCCTGGTCAGCCTTTTGGCAATCATATATAAAAATACATACATACATACATACATATACTCGAAAAACATAATCCTTCTTACGCAGTCGGGTAAAAATAATCAAAATCAATTTATAATTGGCGGAATAATCGCATTACAAACATGCAGAAAAATACAGTCGAATTGAGAACCTCCTCCTTTTTGGAAGTCGGTTAAAAGTCACGCACGCGTCAAAGTCACGTCGTTTCGTGATAAAATTATAGACATCTAACAAAAGTACATCTTCATATCGATCAAGACATAATCTGTTGCAAACGAGTATAATCACACTATCACACTAATATTATGAAGGAACATTTTGTGATTGTATTTGTATGTTTGTTACATCTGGGCTAAGGCGATTTTGATGAAATTTGGTGTGGAGGTAGCTGTAACCCAGAATTAACGCATAGGCTACTTGTTATCCCGAATAAATGTAGTGTTCCAGTGGGATTCGCAAGATATTTTATTATTTGCTACTCTTCTAAATTCGAACGGGTAAACCGTTTTTGATGAAATTTGGAATGGAGGTAACTAACACCCTTAAATAACACATAAGCTACATTTTATCTCAGTCATCTCTAATGATCATGATCATCATCTCTATCATAATATTTCATCACCACCGGAAAGAAAGAGTAAATTCCTATGTTTAAGTCCTGCCTAACCGATTTGTATATCTCCGTCTCTGCCATTTACATAGAGAATGACAGAGACGGAGATATACAAATCGAATCGATTCCGAGAACGAATGGGTTCAGAATACGGGGGCTGTATATCTACACAGATAGTAAAGCTGAATAAAGTTCAATGTCTAATTTTTATCATGATAACATGAGAATTCAGTGCATGCATGTGTGACTTTAGGCAAAAAATATTATTTCACTCGTAGCGCTCGTGGCGTAGCTTTGTGACATTCTCTACGATTCCCCTATATATTTATTCTTTCCTTTCCTGTCCTTGAGAAAGAAACAACCTTACTATCAATCGTAGGGTTATTTTTCTACATCATAAATTATGCGCTAATAAAGATCTACAATTCATTTTAGTACAGTGTCCTAAATATTTATGTTACATTTATAACTGAGGAAATTGAGGATTTACCGGCCATTTGTACGCAGTAGTGGCTTGAAATTAAGAAACGAGTTTTAATGTTATAGAGTCATGTACTCACCGAATCTCCCGGCGGCGGACACTTGGCACTAACTGTCACTTCACTCGGAGTCCTGTGGTATAAATAAAAGAAATTGCTACCGCATCCAAAATTCACATACCTAACCTAATCTACTACATAATAAAACTAAACATAACGAGTACAATTTCACTTAAAAAGGAAACACAGATTATGTACGTCGAGCTGTTTGATTATTTTCACCCTGAAAGATAACTCACGCGCAATTCCCCCGATGAGTGTTATCAAAGGCAAAATAACTAGTATTTCACACAAGAACCGTGCCCCACCTGCAATGTTTACGTGAGTTTAGGTATGATTTTCACGTTCCTAATAAATATTGTCTCAATAATTTGTATATGACAATATATTAGGAGGTTTAACTATTAAAGTTAGGTGTAGTAAAACCGCTATCTCCAATTCGTAGATTTCAACAGAAACAAAAATGATTTCTGGTCCGGAAAAGATGTCCTCTTTCATCGTCGCTCAGGATAAGCAGTAAGTAAAAAAAACAAAAATAAATACTGCGTTTCACTCGATATTTGTAGCTTGGTGGAAAACAAAAATAACAATAAATAAATTTCCATTTCAGCGTCGTTCAGCAGTAAGAAAAATAAATCAACAAAAATACTGCGTTTCTCTCCATAATCGTGGTTGGTGGAAAATACAAAAATAATTAAAAATAAATTTTCCATTTTCACCATCGTTCAGCAGTACGAAAAAATAAATCAACAAAAATACTGCGTTTCTCTCCATAATCGTGGTTGGTGGAAAATACAAAAATAAATTTTCCATTTTCAGCATCGTTCAGCAGTACGAAAAAATAAATCAACAAAAATACTGCGTTTCTCTCCATAATCGTGGTTGGTGGAAAATACAAAAATAATTAAAAATAAATTTTCCATTTTCAGCATCGTTCAGCAGTACGAAAAAATAAATCAACAAAAATACTGCGTTTCTCTCCATAATCGTGGTTGGTGGAAAACAAAAAAAAATAGAAAATAAATTCCACTCCGTCTCAACCTTACTCCTTCCCAATTCGCGTTCTCGTAATTAAATAGGTAAGTAAGTTAAACCTCCAATAGACAATTTTTCGTTAGACCTACTTCGCCTTTGTATTCAGGAAATATAACTCACGTTCTGGTTAAGTAGTGTTTATAAATAGTGAGTGTAAATTCAAACAGCCTGAAGTCGAACTAGTGTTCCCCAATATATATTAATATACATAAAACCAAATTTAGTCTCCCTTTCACTGAACAATAAGGTACATAGAATTTAGGACGTAAGCACTAAGTATACTTAGCTTTAGAACCCTCCTGCAGCTTTTAAGCAATCACCCTTCACTATTGTAATGTCCACACACACAAACACACATCACTATGACTGCATATTGTTTATATATTTGTTTTCTTAAAATCTATGTAATAAACTGGCGTTGTACTCAGCGCACGCGTCGGTTAATTCTGTCAGGAAATGGTATGGGCAATGGGCGTTTTTCCCTCCCCGCAGCCAAGCTACCCCTCTCTGACCCTGTCCCATCCCATTGGTCATCTAACATTTATTCCTGCCCCTAATAGGAGTCTCCCGTGCTTTGCTGCACAAAAAAAAAACAATGCGATTTTAATAAATTATCCTCAAATTCGACAAGCGTCTCAATAACCATTCCTTTCGACATGTGTTTTAAATAAATCTGTCCCCATCTTGATTGCTATAAGCGTTAGGCAGTTTAACCTTTTTTTTTTTCTTATCACACGTGGGAACAGCTATTGGCCGTTACAGCTTGACTAGGTGTTCTTGAACGATCGCCAATGTCAAGCAACGGACGGACCGGTCAGTCTTCGCATGGGTGACCGTGAGTGGCATTTCTTTCTGAGCGCTACCGTGGGTCGGATGACACGTTAAATTGTAGGTCCCGGATGTTTGTCAATCGTCAAGCCAGGTCAAAGGCCTTTCGGCGGCTTAATAACTCTGACACTAGGGCTGGCCACTCAGACTATACGAAGTTACTTGTTTTACTAGTAATGATGATCATTCTCTGATGGTACGCAGTGCGTTGAACCGCTGTAGATATACTCTGATATTAACGTTGCTTTGTTGTTTATATGTATTATAAGTATGTATTTACAAAAAATCAGACCACCGACGAAGGTTCCGTACAAATTAGTAGATAAAAAATTATATATTTTTTTATATTTTCCTTCATAAGCCGAAAAATATACATCGTAAAAATATTAAAAACCCTGTTTTAGCTTGTGCTAATGAAGTTCTTTTATATCATACCCCACATGATACGATTAAAGCACTTTAAAATTTGAACCCTCCTTCCTTGCATAAAGACTCAATTTTTTGTGATTAAATTAAAAATGTACAGTTTTCAGATTTTTTCCTTTATATGTACTGTAAGACAATGCTTTTGCCAAATTTCACAGTTATAGGCGAACGGGAGTACCCTATAGGTTTTGATTCCCTTGCGAGTGTCGAAATATGCGTTTTTGCGACATATTCGGCTGTAACTTTTTTTATGAAAACTGAGAAGTTTGGTTTTTCTCTCTGCAACAAGAGACTATGGATATGCGTATATGGTTTTAATTTCAACTCGATACCTTCACGTGTTCCCGATATATAGGTCATGACAGACGGACGGACGGACAAACGGACAACAAAGTGATCCTCTATGGGTTCCATTTTTTCCTTTTGAGGTATGGAACCCTAAAAAAAGTATATATCTATTATATCAACCATCTAGTTCCCATAGTACAAGCTTTGCTTAGTTTGGGCTAGATGGTGTTGAGTGAAATGTCCACCAATATTTATTTATTTATATGCCGGAACGCGCGGTGCGCTGGGTTGCAAGCGCGAAAAGTTGCCACGCGCGCTAATGTTCTTATGCCAGTCTCCTTTAATTTATGTAAAATAGCGAGTAACACCGCTGGGTGCAGCTAGTATAATATAACTAATAGTCTATGAATTTAATGAAAAAAAGATAATGACCTTAACAATATACAAGTATTCCCATTGTAGGCTGTAGCCACATATTTTAGTGTTCGTGATAAGTAGATAATAGGTGCGTGATTATGTATAGAATGATAAGTATTTTTTAGGATACATTAACATAGATAATAAGAGTATGACTGATATAGATAGGAGGCCTCTAGCACGTAGTACGTATACTTATGCTTAGTTATTTGTTACAATAAATTAGACCGATACCATCATGTGTCTCATTATCATCAACCCTCCAGGCTCTGGCAAATTCCCATGTGCCCATTCTAGATCGACGAGCTCCATCCTCGACCACACCGTCGCTTAGCATCAGGCGAGTTGGTGGTCAATCGTAGGTCTAACATAAAAAATGCCGTACCTAGCGTCGATGGCATAATAATTATATTCTAAGTATGGTAAATTCTGATTTATAACACAATGAGATACTTTAAAAAAAAAATATTTCTAAAAACTCCTTTATTTCCACAAAATTAGATTATTAAAAGTCCAAAGACTAGTTTTTAAATATGTTTTCGGAATTTTGATAAAGTGTCTTGTGAAAAAAAAAACGTTTCGATTTCGGTGAAACGATTTTCATTATTTCACAATTCTGATTATATTAAGATAAGCCCATTACATTATAATTATTAAGTAATTATTTTTTTTTATCTTTTTAAGTACCTACCTTTCATTAGTTCGGTTAACCAGACTAATAACCGAACTACTGATATTAATCCCAGGAATAGCCAGTTTTTTTTTATCAGCCCTGTTTGTTCAAACTGTCCCACTACTGGGTGCGGGTCATCTTCTCATTGTGAGAAGGGTAAGGCCATCTACTACGCTGGCCAAGTGCGGGTTGGCAGATTAATGGCAGCCTGAAATGCTAGGCGTTTACATAATAAGTTCAAATAAGTAATTGTTACAGACCTACTTTCTTAATCCAAAGAAATGTTAACACTACTTACCATTCGTTTTTGTCACATGACACCACTGTCAACAAAGTCAACAAACGTTCACTTTCATTTTCAATTATTTTTATGGTATCAAAAAGGAGGTTTTATCTCGCACATTAATTTCCCTTATTTTTTATTTACATATGCTTGTCTCGCATTTGACAAGTTTTTAGTATTTGATACATTTACATCAAAGAAAACCCTACAATTTTGCCAATTTCTTGACTTGTATCTATTACCGTTCAAAAAAATACAGTTGTTTAAGTGTAGTACAGACAGACAGACACCGTAATAACTTCATCAATAGGCTCCCGAACGCTTAGACGGAAGCTAAAAAGTAGACTTACGCGTGTTTTAAAGCGCGTGGCGAAGATGTAAGTGGGCTCCTTGCCATCCGTGACGAGGAAGTAGGGAGAGGCCAGGATGTTGCGCGAGGAGCGGAGAGTCGCAGCAGATAGGTAGAAGAGCAGGGTGAGCGCGCCGATCACCACCGGCCTGAGGAATAACCAATAAATGGGTAACCTATAACCTACATATACCTGCAACCTGTAACATATAACATATAATAACCAATAAATGGATAACCTATCTATAATAAGAAATACATTCGTTATAAATAATAACCAATAAATGGATAACCTATCTATAGGTAATAAGAAATACATTCGTTTTAAATCTTCCTTATCCGAATCCGTTTCATAGAACTGCCTGATGTCAAGTAATACATCTGATATGTTATACTTGACAATAGTTTCTGATTCCATGAGTTTGTTAGCCATTTAGCCGTAAACTGTTCGAACAGTTATTGGGTTAGATTCGTTTGTTTTCTGTTTTATTACCTACATTCAGAAACATTCATATTTATAAAGGTTTAGTTATCAAATACATATATGTATATATCAATAATTGGTTTAATATATATTTGATAATTATTATTAAGTTAGGCTCATTAGGTTTCATTTTATTTTACACATAAACTTTCGTATTATATAGTTTCGGTTATCACACATGCACGTCATGATTGGGATTTTGATAGAAGTGTCTTTTGAAAAAAATTATTTCATATTCGGGTGAACGATATTCGGTATTTTACAATATGATTATAGATAGGTAACCGACATTGGTACTGCCAAATAAATTCTAACATGTTTGTTTTTTAGTGACAAAGGCGCGATAAATGTTTCTCTCGAGTCTGTAAAATGATTAGCCTAGTGGCGGCGCCTCTAAGGCCCGGTTTCCACCAAAGCGGAGACGGGAGGAGCTGTGCTGCAAAGCTGGCAGCTGGCTGGTTTGGTGGTTATTTCCACCAAAGAGGAGAGGAGATGTGTAGCGGAGAGGAGATGTAAGCTGTGTGTATCAGAGATGTGAGTTACGAGAGCAGTGACGCTTTCGGGTGTGCGAGGCGCGGGGAGAAGGCAGCGGGGAACGGGACGTGCAAGTGCGTGCGCTGCCCGGCCGCCCGACTACACACACACTTCTCCGCTCTGCCGCGCCTCTTGCTCGCTCGCGGCACACATTTCTATAGAAAAATTAGACATCTCCTCTCCTCTCCACTTGATCCATTTCCATCGAAGCTAAGAGGTGAGGAGATGTGGAAATAACTAAATCTGATTGGTTTATTAAAACACATCTCGTCTCGTCTTCTCTCGTCTCCGCTTTGGTGGAAACCGGGCCTAAGTGTCAAGCAGCACACGCTAGTCACATGATATGATATACCTGTGCGGATCTTGTGCGTCAGGTATGGCGTGTGCCACTGCGGCGTCGAAGATGCCCCAGCCGCCGCGCCAGTGCATGATGTTGGACAGGGTGAATATATACGTGTAGCATCGCGACAAGATGCGCTCGCGCAGCCAACGGGCAGGCGGCGCGCTCTGCCCGGGAGGGGTGGCTGCGCGGGACAGCAGGTGGGACCTAGGGACAACATACAATAGCATAATAATTATAGTTTAAAAAAAACTGAAAGACCGCCATTAAAACACGCAATTTGTTTACTTGGATAAATTTTTTCCAGTTATTTTGTTATAAAATCCAAAGTACTAAACCGTATTTGATAACATTTATATGAGACTACCTATGAAATATGACCTACCAAACGAAAAATATTCATCAAAATCAAATCACAACTGGCGGAGATAGCTGCAAGCTTTGAGATAATCCTTAACAATGTAAGACAGTGTGTGTGTGAAAAGTGCAAATAAGCCTTCTTTGAATTGTGATATTTTTAACAGTTTATTCAACTTTTGTGCCACTCTCTTATTTACAAAAGTAAGTAAGTAAGTTCGTATAGACTGAGTGGCCAGCCCTATTGTCAGAGTTATTAAGCCGCCGAAAGGCCTCGGACTTGGCTTGACGATTGCTGAACAACCGGGACCTACAATTTAACGTGTCATCCGACCCACGGTAGCGCTCAGAAAGAAATGCCACTCACGGTCACCCATCCGAAGACTGACCGGTCCGTCCGTTGCTTAACTTTGGTAATCGTTCGGGAACACCTAGTCAAGCTACGCCACGAGCGCTTCAATTCTTCTTATTTGCAGAAAAAGCAGGATAAAAACGAGCATGTGCCAACTTTGTATCACTAAGAGTTCACCCTTAGTTCACCGTAACCCTGGTGATTGTAGAAGGCTCCCACCTGAGCACCGCGAAACAGACGTGCAGTATGATGCCCAGGAGGTATATCTGCACGAAGGGGAACAGGTCTGGGTGGAGCTCCATCAACCCCCACGTGCCGCGCCATACGCTCACTACCTGTGGCGCCACCACCAGGGATGTGAACACTGCGTCCGCTGGAATCAAATAAAAAAGTAAAATAAATATTGGTGGACATTTCACACAACAAATCTAGCCCAAGCTAATACTACTAATAATAATAATAATGTACTATGGAACTAGATGGCTGATAGTATACATAATTGTATACTTTTTTTGTAAATATATAAATATGATACATAAAAACACTCAGACACAGAACAAACATCCATGCTCATCACACAAATGTTTGCCCTGGGTGGGGATCGAGCCCACGACCTACAGCTCGGCAAGCAGACATACTGCCAACTGAACCACAAGATCAGTCCATAGGGACCATAATTCTATGTACCATTCAAGATCAAAATATGCCGAGTAACAAGCTTATGGAGTCTAAAATACAGATATTAGATAATGTATATATTGCGACAAAAACTTTTAAATATTTACATGAAGTTATCATCATTATCATTATCATCTCAGCTACAAGAAGTCTATTGTTGGACATAGGCCTCCCCATGGATTTCCAGAAAGACCGGTTGGAAGCGGCCTGCATCCAGCGTTACATGAAGTAGTTTCCATTAAATTAAGTTTTTGCCAAGTTTCCGGCTGCCTAGTGGTGAGACCGTCTGACTTGCGATCCGCAGGTCCTGGGTTTGAATCCCACGGCACACACCTATGTCTTTTCGAAGTTATGTGCGTATTGTTGATTGCCGCCAACTTCAAACGGTGAAGGAAAACATCGTGAGGAAACCTACATGTCTGAGAGTTCTCAATGATTTTGAATATGGGTGAAGTCTGCCAACCCGCACTTGGCCAGCGTGGCAGACTATGGCCTAACCCTTCTCACAATGAGAAGATGGCCCGTTCCCAGCTGTGGGGCAGTTTGTACAAACAGGGCTAATAAAAAAAAAGTTTTTGCCACAGGCCGTCTCCAGCTCAACATGCGCCAGTCTTCCGTTGGATCCGGTAGGTACAGTGCGCATGCAAGCAATTCCAGTATACGCTGAGCTCTATCGTTGGTTGATGGTACATTATCACAACTTAGGGTTTAGTTCTTATTCATAAACGAGGTCAGCGTTTTGATCAAAGAAGCTACAAGAAGCTAAAAAACCTTCCTCATGAGTTTTTAAAAAGCATGATTTCTAGTATGAGGTCGTCTGTCCACCTTGTAGTTGGTCTTACAACGCTGCGCTTGCCGATAGATGATATCCACTCGAGAACTTTTCAGACCCATCGTCCATCAGTTCTACAAGCTATGTGCTCTACTCATTGCCACTTCAACTTGCTAATCCGCTGTGCTATATCGGTGGATTTCGTACGTCTATCGTTTGCGGATCTCTTAGGTCCTGATTCGATCTCGTAGAGACTCCGAGTACAGTCCTCTCCATAGCTCGACGCGTAACTGAGCTACCTTAAAATGCCTGTAGTGAGTTTTTTTTAATACATTATAGATCTACGATTGACCACCAACTCGCCTGATGTTAAGCGACGGTGTGGCCGAGGATGGAGCTCGTCGATCTAGAAGATATCTATTCACTCTAGCCTTGAAAATTCCAAGATTATAGGTCTCAGGAAACAGAGATGGCGGCAAAGAATTCCATTCTTATGCAGTACGCAACAGGAATGTGGATCGATATCTCTGAGTACGGATTTTGGCATTTCAACGAGAAATGGGTGGTAGTTAGTTTGGGCTAGATGGCGTTGTGTGAAATGTCCACGAATATTTAATTGTAGTCGTCTTGTAGTAGTAGTTGTCCTGTAGTGAAATGGGGAGGGTGGAATTAGGTCGTGAGTGACCAGGTTTCAGTGCCATATTATGACATCTCTAATAACGCACTCTGGTCGCACAAGCAACGTAATTTGTTAATACATTGGTGTTTCTAATTTTAGAGACAAAAGATACTCGATTAAAGCAGAAAATTAATGTAAATTAATCATTGTTCAAAGACTCTGACCTATGAGCAATGACCATGAAAAGATACTAGCAAACTATTTTATATTTTGCATGACATAAGTATACAGGCATAGTAATCAAGTTGTGTTTCGGGACTTTCAGAGTGTGGCTGACGTAGAAACCCGCTTTCCACAAAAATCTTACCCAGAATCGGACAGGTTTACAATATAGGAATACAGGTTTTTCAAGACTAAAAACCCTAACTTAATAATTTTGTTTTTGGAAGAAAAAAAAAGGTGTTTGATTTATGTCATTTGCCTAATAATAAGAATTATTATATTTATGGTTATTTGTTTCGTTGCTAAAAATAGCAACATTTAACTGGTGTACAATTTTATAACATTGCATGTTGTGTCATGATAGCTTGGCAAAAAATCTAAATATTTATGTTAAAAAGATATGTTTCTTGAAATTTATTTTTATTTTAGTTTTTACAAAAATAGTTTTACATGTAATATAAAAACAAATAATATTATTGTATAATAAAAAAAGTAAATAGTAAATCGCAATGTAATATTAAATTCAATTTCAGCTTTTATGATTTAAGTAAATGGAAGGAGATGAATTTGTGTCTTGCGTTTACGTTTGCGTTTTATTAGAAAATACAAATGTAACACTAAATAATCGGCCAAGTGCGAGTCGGACTCGCGCACGAAGGGTTCCGTACTAACATCTATAATACTATAAAGTTTAGTTCTGTTTATAAAATAACGAGAATTCAACGAAATTCCAAGTAGTAAATTGCAAACTTATAGGTAGGTTTTCGATACACATCCGGGCAGCATGACGACGCTCGCGCGAATACGCGCGGTTATGGCTCGCTCCGTGATGTTACCTCCCCCGCTACCCGCGCGTTCGCGCCACCACCACACCGCGGCGCGGCGCTCGCACCGCGTTTAGATGCACGGATTATTTTCATTTTGTGAGTTTTTATGTATTCGATTAGGTATTTATTTTTATAGTTAATATATTTCTAAATATTTACTTACAAATATTCAAGTTTCTACCTGTTAATTAAGATCGAGTAAAAATTGCTTAAAAATTACGTTTGTTGTATGGGAGCCCCCCTTTAATATTTACTTTATAGTTATTTAATTATTTGTTTTAAAAGTTAATATACAAGTAAGTATTCTGTGAAAATTTGAAGCGTCTACCTGTTACCGTTTTTAATATTGAGCAAAAAAATACGAAAAAAACACGTTTATTGTATGGGGACCCCCCTTAATATTAATTTTTTTTTAATTTTTAGTATTTGTTGTTATAGCAGCAACGGAAATACATCATTTGTGAAAATTTCAGCTTTCTAGCTATCACGGTTTATGAGATACAGCCTGGAGACAGACAGACAGACAGACAGACAGACAGACAGACAGACAGACAGACAGACAGACAGACAGACAGACAGACAGCGAAGTCTTAGTAATAGGGTCCCGTTTTTACCCTTTGGGTACGGAACCCTAAAAAGAGAGTAAAGATAGCTTGAAATACCTATACCATAGCTAACATAGTTGCAGGTACATTCTTCTTCTTGATCGTCATCTTCGAAGCAGTATTCAACAGCAGCCGACTTGTCTGTGATCACGGCTTGAGGTGCTGTCGGGAGCAGCGTCTCTGAGGAGTTTGGTGGCATCTGGGAATTAAATTTTATATCTTAACTCAGGCAATAAAACAGCTAATTTTTATTAGCTTTACAAGATATATTTTTCAAGTTTTACTTCGTCATTTTATTTAATTATTATTTTACTATTGACACGTAAAAGGATACACCATTAACAATTAAGACTTTCGATGTATTTTTTTTTTAATTTTTGCTAATTTTGTAGATGAAACTGGCGGTCTCAATATTTAACACTGCCAAATCGCTAATCGTGTGGTCCAATATAAAAAAAAAACCGGACAAGTGCGAGTCAGACTCGCCCACCGAGGGTTCCGTACAAACTAAATAAAAAGGGGAAATCATATTTTTTTTTATATTTTCCTTCATAAACCGAAAAATATACATCGTAAAAATATTTAACACATTCCTTGCTCACCACTCGTATCCGAGTGGAGCGGGGCTATAGTAGCGGCGCCTCTCACTCGGATCCGAGCAAGCGTCCCGTTCATTTTGTAGTAGTCAGTAAACCGGTCAGTAAGCCGGCGTTTGAGGCAGTCAACGTTTATTTGCGCGGCCACTCTGTACTTAATCAAAATTCACCTAAAAAGTTTTGGTTTCCAGCTGAAGTGAAGGGTCTGCAGGGAGCGAAGAATGTGTTAAAAACCTGTTTTAGCTTATGCTAATGAGGCTCTCTCATATGATACCCCACATAATACGGTTAATTCACTTTAAAATTTGGGCCCTCATTCCTTGCATAGAGACACTATTTTTTGTGATTAAATTAAAAATTACCAGTTTCCGGTTTTTTCCTATATGTGTACTCTAACACAATGCTTCTTGCCAAATTTCAGAGTTTTAGGTCAACGGGAAGTACCCCATAGGTTTTGATTCCTCTGTGAGTGTAGAAATGTGCGTTTTTTACGACATATTCGACTGTAACTTTTTTTTTACGAAAACTGAGAAATTTAATTTTTCTTTCTTCAGCAAGATACTATGGATCTGCGTATATGGTTTTAATTTCAATTCGATACCTTCACGTGTTCCCGAGATAAAGGTCTTGACACCCGGACGGACGGACAGACGGACAACAAAGTAGTCCTATAAGGGTTCCGTTTTTTACTATTGAAGTATGGAACCCTAAAAAGATGAAAAACCTCAATTAGGTAAGTAAGTACATGAGACTTTTATAAACTCGACAAATGGCAAATGCGGACAAATGATGCCAACATCAAACACAAAATAGATTACAGTTTAAAAAACTAAAAAACTCGCTACAAATTATTGTGGTCAAAGTTCATAACAAGACTTTTCTAACAAATCCAAACACAGCTATGATACGATGTTCCATCATGAAGCTCTAGTTCATATCTTCCGGCTCCATCATCAGATCAGTTCGACAGTACCATATTATTGTATTGTCATCAGAACTACATACAGCTGCCAATTTTCATGACGCTACGATCCTTGGAAGATGGTTAAATTAGTTACCTTAGATTTCATTACATATAGTTAGTTACATACAGGTCGATCTAACATATATAATAATATGTCGATGCTTTTACTTCTGTAGAAATAACTAGCACAAAACCCACAGGCGCTTAGAAAAGACATTGTAGGCGCAACATTTATTTTTATATCTTAATATTATTAGATTTCGATGATTATTTTTGATAAAGTCCACATATTATCTTAATAGTGCCGCAGTTTTTTTTATTTAATAATCGAAAATGTTCTAAAATAATTGAATAAACTATAATAGAAAATCTGTACTATAGAATATATTTTAACGTATCACCATTATTCGAGAAGAAGACATACATAATAGACCATTTTTAGGGTTCTATGATGAGCCTTATAAATTCGCCATGTCCGTCTGACTGTTTGCAAGCAGATGCGTTCCGTAAACCGCTACAAAATTCCTCTAGTAAAATAATCAAAAGTAATGAACAATAGGGAGTACTGTACATAATTATAACAAGTATCTATATTAAAAGAAAAACAAAATACCCGAGTGCAGAACGGCGGTTTTTGCAAGTATTAGACTGCGATTTCGTTACGCTTGATAAATGTTGTTAAGTGTACTGTTTATGTGAGAAAGTATGCGTAAAATAGCTGTAAAAGATTATAAATGCCCATTCTTTAGAATACATCTAGTAAAATTACTTGTTTATTACGAAAACGTACGTTGGAGTTTACTAATAAACGATTTTTCATATTTGCGAGAGATCTAATTATTATTATTATAAAAAAATATAGGCTCTGACACTCAGGAAGTGAAGATGAATCTAACGACACCTCGCACATCAAAATCGATCAAGCCGTTTTGGCTATAGGCGATCATATAGAAACATACATACATTTAAACAACATGCAAATCTATACATATACATACAAACATACATGCACTCGAAAAACATAACTCACCTTCTTAGGCAGTCGAGTAAAAACGGTTGATTTTTAGGGTTCCGTACCCAAGGGTAAAAACGGGACCCTATTACTAAGACTTCGCTGTCTGTCTGTCTGTCTGTCTGTCTGTCTGTCTGTCTGTCTGTCTCCAGGCTGTATCTCATAAACCGTGATAGCTAGAAAGCTGAAATTTTCACAAATGATGTATTTCCGTTGCCGCTATAACAACAGATACTAAAAATTAAAAAAAATTAAATATTAAGGGGGGTCCCCATACAATAAACGTGTTTTTTTTGTATTTTTTTGCTCAATATTAAAAACGGTAACAGGTAGACGCTTCAAATTTTCACAGAATATTTACTTGTATATTACCTTTCAAAATAAATAATTAAATAACAATAAAGTAAATATTAAAGGGGGGCTCCCATACAACAAACGTAATTTTTAAGCAATTTTTACTCGATCTCAATTAACAGGTAGAAACTTGAATATATAGATGATAGTACGGAACCCTTCGTGCGCGAGTCCGACTCGCACTTGGCCGCTTATTTTATTTTCAAACCCACCCCATCGTATCGTATCGTATGCACCTATAGGTCTCGTAATACTATTATTACACACGGACATACAGACAGGTAGACGGACATAGCGAATTTCAAATTCAAATTATTTATAGTGTCATAAATAATTTGAATTTGAAATGCTGATCTTATATGAATACATGCTTTTTTAGGGTTCCGTACCCAAAGGGTAAAAACGGGACCCTATTACTAAGACTTCGCTGTCTGTCTGTCTGTCTGTCTGTCTGTCTGTCTCCAGGCTGTATCTCATAAACCGTGATAGCTAGAAAGCTGAAATTTTCACAAATGGTGTATTTCCGTTGCCGCTATAACAACAAATACTAAACATTAAAAAAAAAAATATGTTAAGGGGGGTCCCCATACAATAAACGTGTTTTTTTCGTTTTTTTTTGCTCAATATTCAAAACGGTAACAGGTAGACGCTTCAAATTTTCACAGAATATTTACTTGTATATTACCTTTCAAAATAAATAATTAAATAACAATAAAGTAAATATTAAAGGGGGGCTCCCATACAACAAACGTAATTTTTAAGCAATTTTTACTCGATCTTAATTAACAGGTAGAAACTTAAATATTTGTAAGTAAATATTTAGAAATATATTAACTATAAAAATAAATACCTAATCTAATACATAAAAACTCACAAAATGAAAATAATCCGTGCATCTAAACGCGAGCGCCGCGCCGCGGTGCGGTGGTGGCGCGAGCGCTTAGCAACGGCCGCGCGGGTAGCGGGGTAACATGACGGAGCGAGCCATAACCGCGCGTATTCACGCGAGCGTCGTCATGCTGCCCGGATGTGTATCGAAAACCTACCTATAAGTTTGCAATTTACTACTTGGAATTTCGTTGATTTCTCGTTATTTTATAAACAGAACTAAACTTTGTAGTATTATAGATGATAGTACGGAACCCTTCGTGCGCGAGTCCGACTCGCACTAACCGATTATTAAGGAATACATTTGGCCCTATAAGGGCATGGCAGCACTTGTCTTGATTCGGAACGTTCTATTTTAATTTAAGGGTTTCTTACTAGGTAGTTACTACAGATCTCTAAAAATGTGTTAGAGTTTATTGTGATTCATTGATACATCAGGTGAGTTGGCTAGCATTGGTCAAACAAAATAAAGTATTTCCACTAGCACCGATGTTGTCCCTGGTCATCGCTGACGTCATTCGTCAAGGCCGTTAAGTCCAACATGTTATTGATTAGTTACTCACACACAAGCAATGACATTCCTATCATATAGACGACAAAATTCACAAACGTAGTGTCCTGGGTTGACCAATACTCATATATCAACAATGACGAACTTAAAGTTTCTTCTTCTTTTTTGTATTGGACCCGCATTAAAGCATTTGCCAGTGTCAAGTATTAGGATTTTTTCAAGTTTATTGAATAAAACAAACTGTAAATGTTCTAGTCACAATCTAAGTCACGTATACAGTCAATTTATAAGTCGAGTCCTGCTTCAGTAAAGTGGTGGCGACTTTACTAGAAGCTTCTATGGAGTTTTGCCGACAACGTAAAATCACACGTTTTACTGCTGCTTTATATCACTTGCCCACACTCACGCACTTTATCGAACACTTAAAGAATAAAACACCACCATTTTTATAGCATTAATGTTCAAAATAACACAAGTTTAGGAAAATAAAACAAAGCAACAACACGTTACTAAGACGTTCCCGCCAAAACTCCGAACTTAAAGTTGCTATGTATTCTTCTTCTTCTTTTTTGTATTGGACCCCGCGATTAGCGATTTGTCAGTGTCAAGTATTGACATATTTTCAAGTTTCTTGAATAATACTAGTCATATTATAATTACGTAACTAAAGTACTTACTACGTACTTCAACATAATAATATAATTAAAAATTATAATATATATATATTGTCGGCCTTGTGGCTCAGTTGGTAGTGTGTTTACGTCTACCTGCTGAACTGAAAGGTCGTGGGTTCGATCCCCACCCAGGGCAAACATTTGTGTGATGAGCATGGATGTTTGTTCTGTGTCTGGGTGTTTCTATGTATCATAAGTATATATTTACAAAAAAAAAAGTATATATGTATTCTATCAGCCATCTAGTTCCATAGTACAAGCTTTGCTTAGTTTGGGCTAGATGGTGTTGTGTGAAATGTGCACAAATATTTATATTTATTTATTTATTTGGCCTTGTGGCTCAGTTGGCAATGTGTCTACGTCTACCTGCTGAACTGAAAGGTCATGGGTTCGATCCACACCCAGGGCAAACATTTGTGTGATAAGCATGGATGTTTGTTCTGTGTTTGGGTGTTTCTATGTATCATATGACACGTAACTAGGTACCTATACTATAATTAGCTACTGTTGTTTTATGTATACCCATTTATTAGTTAAGTTTTGCTTTAACGCCACTATCTGTTACCATCTATCCTATCCGTGCAAGGTTGCCTGGAAGAGATCGCTCTAAGCGATAAGGCCGCCAATTAAAACACCTAGCTGTAATATTATTATAAATAAATATTTATTAATATTTATACTTTTAAACAGTCGTTGTTTTTTTTTTACACAACAATTTATTTATATTTTATATTCAAAAATAGACATGCGCTTCCCCGCCAAACCTCACCTGAGCTGAAAGTATCGACTTTTCGTATCAATCGAATTCGTCTCGGTCGAAAGCAGTAAGGACACAGTCGGATTAGTGCAAAGTAAGTTAGATTTAAATTCCTTGCCATAAAAATTTGTTAAATATTCGCAATAAATCCGTTAAAACTTGTTTAATATCAATCAGTTCTAGTATTTGTAGATTTATGAGCTACCAACCAACCGATGAGTTATATAGTTTTAATGAAATATATTCTGTGGAAATTTCAACTTCCAACCTAGTGACACCCTTAGGACGTCAAAGCTCAATACACAGAAAGTAAATAAATGCTTACCACTTTTAAAACTTTAAAATAAACTTTTCACGAACTTCACTGCCAAAATAAGTTCATCAAAAAAGTTATCTTGTTCACATAAAAAAACGTTTTCACTTATCCCCAAAGAGTTCTCCTGATCTTATCCCACACTATTATTATAGACAAACTCTGCTTCACCAAAAAGTTATTTCACTGTTCTCATTACCTCGTAGAAGGTTCTAATCTAAGCACCGTAGAGGTTTTATTTCGTAGAGCGCTTGTTTACAAGTGAAGGCCCGACAAAGCTCGTTTCGTCTACGCAGGTCGTATTGACCTGCCAGCGCGCTGATTCGACGACCACTGGGCCATGACACGAACAAATCGGTTTAAATATCCCTTATTATTGTAAACTGATTGCTTTTAGGGTAATTCATCACGCTTTTTTGTCAGATAGTGCTGTTGATTTAGTTTAATACCGGTGTGTAAACGAGCGCATTTTCTAATTCAAGAATATTTTGAACTTGAAATATTTAAAATCAAACTGACTAAAATGTTATAAATGTATGAAATGCTCTTTAATTACAAAGAAAACAATGAAATAATAAACTTAACAATAAACTCTTTTATTTCAATACTAGATTTTACATAGAACTTTGGCCGCATGGCATTGAAAAACAGTTAAACCTCAAACATCCATATTCGAGTCCGAAAAATTCCGTTTTTTAGGTATGAAATTCAGAATACCATATATACGTAATAAATAATTGTAATTACACATGTATTATTTTTGTTTTTAGGGTTCCGTACCCAAAGGGTAAAACGGGGCCCTATTCCTAAGACTCCGCTGTCTGCCTGTCTGTCCGTCCATCCGTCTTTCACCAGGCTGTATTATCTCATGAACCGTGATAGTTAGACAGTTGAGATTTTTACATATGATGTATTTTTGTTGCCGCTATAACAACAAATACTAAAAACAGAATAAAATAAATATTTAAGGGGGCTCCCATACAACAAACGTGTTTTTTTTTTGCTAGTTTTTGTTCGATATTGATAACGGCAATAGGTAGACGCTTAAAATATTCACAGAATATTGAGTTATATTATTCATTTTAAAAATAAATAATTAAATTAAAATAAAATGAATATTTAAGGGAGGTTCCCATACAACAAACGTGATTTTTTGGGCGTTTTTATAGATAATGGTACGGAACTCTTCGTGCGCGTGTCCGACTAGCACTTGACCGGTTTTATTTATTAACTTATTAACTTTGGCCTATTTAGTATTTGGTCAAAGAAATACATAACGAATATTAGAGGCTCTAATTAACTTTTACGATATCTGGATAAAATGAGAAAATCCAGGAAGCTTATTTTGATATATCTTAAACCTAACCTAATAGTTTTTCGAGCCAATGAAACTAGAGCTAACACACTGATGGAACCAGAAACTGGTGTCAAATAAAACATGAAATGGAATGGACAAAAATATTTTAGATTATAGATGGGTTATCATTGTCATAAAATAAACATTACATCGTCGCTTAACATCAGGCGAGTTGGTGGTCCATCATAGATCTATCTTGCGTAAAAATACATACAAAAGTATAAGCAATAATACTATGGCAAAAACAATATACTCATATTGTAATGCCATGAAAATGAAACGATTTTCTTACCTTATTCACATATATATGACTTTCAAAACTTCCATTTCTAATCTTAGCATCCTCAGGCTGTGTTCCCTTGCACGTCATTGTTTTCTCCTCTAGAAGTTTCTCTTGGGTTTGGTTATGTTTCTCCAGATCATGTTTCTCTCGTTCAGTTCTATCTGTCATGTCGCGGCTCTTCTCGCAGTCTGACGAAAAAAACTCACTCCTGAAACTTATAAAGGATAGATGCCGTACAAATGATGAGATGAGATCGAAGGCAAAAATAGCTGTGGAGTATCTAAAAACAGACTATCTCGGAAGATAATGATGGAAGCCTTACTTTGCATAGTAACTAGCAAATAACACTTATGTAAAAAGTACGGATGGCTTAGTTGAGACTTTGGAATAATCGTGTTGCGGCTTAATTTTATTTTCTAAAGTTTTAAATTTTGATGAGAAACTGGAAAAACAAAGCAGCGATATGAATTCTCCACAATCTGAATGTCCCTTCCCTTAATTTCTTTTCCCTTCCACTATCTTCCTTCCTTCACTGTAAAATTGTTGTTATTAATTATGCGTAATAATGTTAATTAATTAAGGGAAATCATGTAGTATAATCATATAATCATAATCATAATCATTATATATTTTCACGTTGTCAGCGGTTTCCGTAGAACTGGAACTTCCACTGAAGTCACCACTTTACTAAGGCTTTACTAGAATTTTACCTTTTATTACTCAAAACGCAAGCAAGATAATAATAACTTTGGGATTGTAGTGTCTGTATCTATATAACCCAGAGATATACCCAGATACTAAACGTTGTTGGGTCATGACACAAGCGGTGACTCGGTGAGGCGATGCGTGAGTCAGTTGTTGAGAGACAGTCGTACCGGACAGACGCCTACACGTAACGCTTGATGTGTGGTGAGACAACGCATAGTATCTATTTAAGTAGACACAAACACTACGGGGGTGTATATGCGTTTGTATGTATACTACTACTATGGAAGTCTATAATACATTGTTAATATTTTACGTAGCTCACTATTAAAAAGAAGTGATCTTACAATAGTTATTCTAAAAATAATAATTGTATAACGGCTTTTTACATACTTTCTCGCAAAAAACGTGCACTCACTATCACATCGAACGTAACAATTACACTACAAAAAACGCTCTTTTACTTTATTTTACGTTTGAGTGTATCGTACTGAGCCCGTTGACCTCAGCACGATACACTCAAGTTCAGTCGCACTTTGACCATTGCCGTGAATGTTCGTGAATATTCGCATCAACGATTATGTCACAAAGCAGATTTCAAATTCTTTGAATTACCTTCTTCTTCTTTTTTGTATTGGACCCGCATTAAAGCATTTGCCAGTGTCAAGTATTTAGATTTTTCAAATTTCTTGAATAAAACAAGTTGTAAATGTTCTAGTCACAATCTAAGTCAAGTATACAGTCAATTTATAAGTCGAGTCCTGATTCAGTAAAGTGGTGGCGACTTTACTAGAAGCTTCTATGGAGCTTTGCCGACAACGTAAAATCACACGTTTTACTGCTTTATTTCGCTTGCCCATACTCACGCACATTATCGAACACTTAATGAATAAAACACCACCATTTTTATCGCATTAATATTCAAAATAACACAAATTTAGGAAAATGAAACAGAGCAACAACGTTTCTATGACGTTGCTATGACGTTCCCGCCAAAACTCCAACTGAAATAATCTGACACTCATAAGTATAACCAACCACGATAATTTGATGATTGTATTGTCATGTCCAAGTTTTTAAGTTGTTATTAAGTTAAGCGCGATTCAAAAATTTCTTAATTTAGGGCGTCACAGTATCCCTGTTTGAAAACTGACATTGGGTAGAAAATGTATATTTCCTAGCAAATTCACAAAACATGCATGGCCAAAATTTTCTTCCACTTTTTTTTTTCAGTCGAAATGCAAAAATAATAATAATCAATCAAGGTTAAATTTAGGATGCCGAATAAAAAGTCCCGCGCCTTACTACATCACACGCTCGAATGATAATCGCGTTCTAAGCGCGTTCTATTATCTAAAGGCTTTTATAACTTTCTATGAAAGCATTAACATAAATGGACCATAAATATATATTATAATAGGTACTTTATATCTTAACTAATAATATTATAAAAGCGAAACTAACTGTCTCACTGTCTCTCTGTATGTTTGTCTGTTCACAGACAAATCACTAAAGCTATCGTTATGAAATTTGGTACAGACATAGATGTGAATTTGGAGATGGACATAGGCTATTTTTATACGTCATCATCAACACTGTTTATCATCACTAGGTACGCCGTTGAAACCGAGGGGCACAGCTAGTTTAGAATACATTACAATAATTTTATTATCTAATCGACAATAGTTGAAAAATAAGTAACACTAAAACCTTATTAGAGTTCTGTAGTGATACGAGGAAACCTTATAAATTCGATATATCTGTACTTATGTCAAAAAGATGTTTGGAACGTATTTGGAACGAGAATTGATTACTGAACATTCTGTATCAATATTGCTAGTGTTCAATCAGTCACCCTATATATAATATATTTAGATATTATATATATATATATATTATCACGTTGTAGTACAAAGGTACCTCTTTGAGGCACGTCAATAAAGATTTTATCAATCTATCTATCTCTTTGCAAAGTGGTAACAAATAATTCTTACCAGTGGTTTTATTTTTAGGGTTCCGTATCTCAATAGGAAAAAACGGAACCCTTATAGGATCACTTTGTTGTCCGTCTGTCCGGGTGTCAAGACCTTTATCTCGGGAACGCGTGAAGGTATCGAGTTGAAATCAAAACCATATACGTAAATTCATAGTATCTTGCTGCAGAAAGAAAATTAAAGTTTCCAAGTTTTCGTAAAAAAAAATTACAGCCGAATATGTTGTAAAAAACGCACATTTCGACACTGACAAGGGAATCAAAACCTATGGTGTACTTCCCGTTGACCTAGAACAATGAAATTTGTCAAGAAGCATTGTCTTAGAGAACACATATAGGAAAAACCTGAAAACTGGACATTTTTAATTTAATCACAAAAAAATAGTGTTTTTATGCAAGGAATGAAGGTCCAAATTTTAAAGTGAATTAACCGTATCATGTGGGGTATCATATGAAAGAACTTCAGTAGCATAAGCTAAAACAGGTTTTTAAATATTTTTACGATGTATATATTTCGGTTTATGAAGGAAAATATTAAAAAAATATGATTTCCCCTTTTATCTACTAGTTTGTACGGAACCCTCGGTGGGCGAGTCTGAGTCGCACTTGTCCGGTTTTTATTTTATACTAAATATATTATATCTAAATTTGACCACAAGCTCGCCTAAGTGATGGTGTGACCGTAGATGGAACACGTCGATCTAGAAGATATCTATTCACTCTAGACTTGAAAATTCTAATATTTTTATAACATTTTCTAAGGAACCTTACCATCTCGTCACGTTCTTAGCCTATTATTTATTGTTTACATTAGTCTAATTTAATACACGCACCAGAAATAAATATAAATGCACTTACTGAGAAAAATAATCTTCAGCATATGTGTCACTGGCTTTTATATGTAGTTATAAGCAAACGTGTGATAAATTTTGTTTATTAACACTTGTATTATCACTGATATCAACATTAACTGGGACTAGTTACAGAGCCTACTTTATAGAGCATTGTGGTTGTTTCCGTTGGTTTTCTCTTTAAATTTTCTTATCTAGTTTTGGTGGCAATGGCGTTCGTGTATTTTATTTATTTATTATGCAGATCCGTAGCAATTGATAATCCAAACATTTTTATGAAAATAAAATATTAAAATTAGATGAAAAATTACGAAGATACAGCGTACAATGTAACAATAGGCAAAAACGAAAAAAGAGACTGCTACCATGTGGTTTGTGACGTAGTCATCATTTTGCTCGCTTACACACGCATGCCTACTTACGTAGTGAGTGAGTGTGCTGTCATGTTCTGACATCACTAACTATTATAACCGCAAAACGGTCGCGTTTTAACCGAGGTAAAAAGAAAAATTCAATAACTCCGTTATTTTTTTAACGGATTACTGAAGGTAAGTGAGTGGGGTGGATTAGTGAAAGTAAATCAGTATTTCTGTCAGTTTTTTACCTTTTTATGATCAAACGGCTGAACCAATCGTAATGAAATTAAATAGAGAGGTATATATAGACAATGGCGTTGCTAAGGGGGGGGGGGGGGCAAGGGGCAGCTACCCCCCCCCTAGAGATTTTAAAAATGTAGCCAACTGTAAAGCAACCAAAGTCCTAAAGCCGTGCAATTTTAGCTGTAGGTACCTACAGTTCATATTTTTCTCATCCTGCATAATTAAGTTGCCCCCCCCTGGGCCAAGGGCTGGCGACGCCCTTGTATATAGAGGTATAGCTGAGATAATGGAGATAGACAGTCTGGCTGCGTCTAACGGATTCACTTGCTATCCTGTAAGAAATTTTCAATATAAAGTGAACGTGAAGTTAAAAAGTATATAATATGTATTGTATGTATTATTCCAGAGTGTAAGCTTCCATACCAAATTTCATAAAAATCGGTCCAGTCGTTCTTGAGTTATGAATGGTGCAACTAACCTGACGTTCTAATATGATTATATAATTATGTATTATATTTTAATTACAAACAATTGTATATTAAGGGGGCATTGTGCACATTATTATCAACAACTTTTACTATGGGACCAACCCTGAAATCGTGAAATATAAATCAGCTATTCGTTCTATACATTTGGTGGCAATAGACGAAACTTTTTGTATGGACCAGCTGATTTTCTCTTCGCAACTTCGGAGTTAGTCCCATAGTAAATAAATAAATAAAAATTAAATATTCAGTATTAAATATTCATTCATTAAAGTCCTACGAAAAATATTAGTCTCGAATTACTCATGATATCAACGCCACCGGCTACTTTTCAACCGACTTCAAAAGAGAAGGAGGTTATCAATTCGACTGTATTTTTTTAAATGTTTATTACCTCGTAACTTTCGACTGGGTGAACCGATTTTGATGATTATTTTTTTATTTGAAAGCTGGTGCTTCCTGTGTGGACCATTTCAATTTGGTCCAGTTCTGACAATGGCATCCATGAGAAGCCGGTTGCTTTAGTTTTTGACGTGACAACGTCTAATAAATCGATGAACGCCGGCTGCACGCACGAAAAGTATGACTCATTGTTCCGTTACATTACGCTCATTGTCCCGTTACATCATCATCATCATTTCATCAATGTTTTGTTATGACGTTGTCACGTTAAGCTATCGTCTGTAAACAGACTTTACAGACAACCAATATTTTTTTGAACTATAATTATATGTATATACGTTTTTCAACACATACCAACGTTGTCTGGTAGAGATCACGTGGTCTGGTGGATAAGACCGCCTTTTGTGGCATTTCTTACGTTTATTTTGTTATTACTTTATGTGGTGTTAATTCAATGTTACTGATTGATTGATTAAAAGATGTTGAAAATTATGAGTACAATGACCCCTTAAGTATTGTTAGTAATTAAAAAATAATGGTGTAGACAGATAGATTTATATAAAGAATTCCTCTTAATTTTCCTAAAGTGGCATGTTTACACACTATAAAATATTTTCTATGATATTAAACAAGTTTTACCAGTTATCTATATTTGCAAAACTCGTAAATTTGGAATATTTATTATTTCCTAGTTTATTACTTGTTCCGTCGTGATGTGTTTATTGGTACTTGTCAATAATGTTGATTAGTGATTTGACCGACTTCCAAAAAGGAAAACGTTCTCAATTCGACTGTTTTTTTTTTCTTTGTATGTTTGTAAGCCGGTTATTCCGGCAATTGTATAACAAAATAACTGGAAAATCCAAGTAAACGAATTGCGTATTTAAACGAAAGTCGTATTTGACCAAAAACAGTCTGAAACATTGATATAAAAACATCACATTGTGTTGAGGCTGTATTTGCTTACCTTTCACATAATCCGTCTTACTTATAATCGCATGTTAAAATCTTATTCACGGTAAGGACTTGTTACTCTCTGTCAGTTGGGAACTGTCGCGCGCGAAAACGGAACAAAACACTGATTAACTAAAATGCCCTTATTCAGCATTTATAAGTAAGACGGTAAGCACATTACGCGTTTTAGGGTTCCGTAGCTCAAAAAAAAACGGAACCCTTATAGGATAATTTTGTTGTCCGTCTGTCTGTCTGTCTGTCCGTCCGTCCGGGTGTCAAGCAAGACCTGTATCTCGGGAACGCGTGAAGGTATCGAGTTGAAATTAAAACTACGCAGATCCATAGTCTCTTGCTGCAGAAAGAAAAATCAAATTTCTCAGTTTTCTTAAAAAAAGTTACAGCCGAATATGTAATATGGAGAAGACTGAGTGAGTGACTGCAGTTGTATAAAAACCGGCATGTCAAGTTTTTGTTATCGATTGTGACGTTACACAAGCGATTTAGTGACGGAATGTTCCATCCGCACAAAATCGATTTAACTGAATGCAATAGTAACTAATTGACATAATATCGAATTGAAATTATTTATTACCTGAAATTGAATAACTCTATGATCGGATTCACGATTATACCATAGAGATAAATAACGAGAGCCGACACATAGCTACATTATTACGCTCAATTGTGGTTAAATAGCTACAATTCACTCAGTTGAACTTCGCTGTTGTGACTATGGTGTTGTTTATAATACTATAGATAAAATATAATACTATATTTTCATTGCGTGTTTTTATTAAACACACACCTTGGACGTTGTACCTACAACGAGCAATGTATCATGATTCGTACAATATACACACCTTTAGCAGTTTTCATAATAAAAGCACAACAAAAATAAAATGATTGATTTTAATACATTAAAGTGCTACATTGAACAATTAAATTACTTACAAATGAAAGGGTACATTTCATTGGTCTTGTCCACCTTTAACTGTACTGTTTTTGCAATTCAATATGGCATAATCAACTATTTTATTGATTTCACATATCGTGCGTTGCCAAGAAAGCTAAGCGCGGACTGGACGAGGACGACACGGCCGTCAACTACGAATATTAATCGCACTTTTGACAAGCTATATATATAAACATACTTTGTCTACTATGTCTGTCCTCACAAGGGAATCAAAACCTATGGGGTACTTACTTCCCCTTGACCCAGAACTATGAAATTTGGCAAGAATCATTGTATTAGAGAGTACAGTAGAGTACACATATAGGAAAAAATCCGAAAACTGGACGTTTTTAATTTAATCACAAAAAATAGTGTCTTTATGCAAGGAATGAGGGCCCAAATTTTAAAGTTCTTTAACCGTATCATGTGGGTATCATATGAAAGAGCTTCATTAGCATAAGCTAAAACAGGATTTAAAAATATTTTTACGATGTATATTTTTCAGTTTATAAAGAAAATATAAAAAAAAATATGATTTCCCTCTTTTATATAGTTTGTACGGAACCCTCGGTGGGCGAGTCTGACTCGCACTTGTCCGGTTTTATTTCATACTCAATCGGATGGACCGATTTTGATCTAGTTTTTTTGTTTGAAAGAGGATTTTATCGAGAGTGACCTTAGCTATGTATCATCAAAATCGAAAAAACGATAATTAAATTAAATTTATAATTGGCGAAATAATAGCTGAACATACACACAAAAAAACACAGTCAAATTGAGAACCTCCTCTTTTTTTCAAAGACGGTTAAAAATATAAAATGTCTCTCGTGCGACTAAATTAGAATCGGTACCTATTATATTATTATATCAGCCTGTATTGTTACATTGTTGCGCAAAGGCCTCCCTCCCCTCCTTCCAAAATTGTCTATAGGCTGATATTGAGCGCCAATCCTTGTTATAGGTATAAATAACACAACCATAAGTTTCACCATTTATATAATAGTAACATATCTAGCCACTAACTGGTTTAACAAACGAATAACGCGAACCGTAACATAGCTATACATATTTGTCTAACACACATCTTCATCTGCACTCCTATACACAATGGAATCGTGTTGAAAACTATCAGTCTTACTTATGAACGATGAATAAGCGCATTTTAGTTAAACAGTGTTTTGTTCCGTTTTCGCGCGTGACAGTTCCCGTCTGACAGAAAGTGACAAGTCCTTATTCAGTGAATAAGATTTTAACATGCGTTTATAAGTAAGACGGTATATCTTCAACCATGGGCGTACCTAGGCTGAGGGGTCTAAGGTGTTAATTTTTTGGTGCATTTTACCATATTGTTAAAGTGAAAACGAAATATGTGTAAAAGATTTTTGGCTATGTTTCTGATTCTTCGAAATAACAAACCGTACATTAAATTTAACTACTAGGTCATGGAGCTATTGACGCTCTTTAAAATCTACATGCAATGGGTCAACGATCTAACTTAAGTAATTATTTTACAATTTACTAGCCAATATATTTATTAAGATAAACAGATCGATATTAATACATTGATAGTTTGAAAATAAAATTGAACATCCAAACAATAAGTACAATGTGAAATAAAATATTATTCGTCACATAAATAGACCATGAATGTTTTACCTCATACCCGTAGGGTTCGTTTAGAGAGTGGGACGTTTCGCGGTCAAAACAAACGTACATAATAAGCTATTTTATAAGAGAATTCATGCATAGTCGTCTTCACGAGCGATTTGTTTGTTATCAGGCGGTGGTACTCGTAGCTGCGATTAACGCCACGGACAACGCTATGCCGCAATCGCCGCATGAGAGGAATTGCATTTATGTAAATGTAATTTGCCAAAACCGGTATAGTATTCCCTTATTGTTCTGTGGGTAGCCACAACCGTTATTCCATTATTCACACGACGCTCGTTACTTAATATACAATCTACGCGTTACATGTTTGTTTTGACGCCGAAAAACAACGTCGCAAGCACCATGCTGCTTCGTGAGCCATCTTTCGATAAATAATTGGCAAAAATGCGCAATACGCCGCATCGCGTGCCGCCCCGCGTATCCCTGGATGAGCCATTAGATTCTAATTACTAGTAGCAATGCTTACAGCGTACAAGCACAAAACAGAGATAGTACAGAAGGCAATCTACATACAAAGTGCGCTCGAGCAACGCACACATAGACACCGCTCACGGACGCGATATCTCGGATCGACTGGGACCAGTGTGAGCGCGAGTGCCATCCTCTAGCTTACTGTAAACAATTGAAATAAACAATTAAAATTGAAATATTTTAGTTATTGTTGGTTTATATTTCCGTTCTTACTATTTTTTTCTCAACAATATATCAAATAACTAGATACGAGTGCCACTACCACGATAGTTTTTCTGCATAAGCCAAAGTTGACAACCCTAGCGTGACCGCCGAGTTTAGGTATGAAAAGTGAAGTACACACCTACATGTAATTGACTTCTGTACAAAACAGAGATATCTGTTTTGTGGTACACGGTATACTGCAACGGGTTTGTTAATTTAAACTATTTTAGACCTTCATTGGTCTCCCCAGATTTCAATTACATTTTAATGTAATACTTTTGGTACTTATCTATAATTTGCATATTGTTCTGTTTCAGTAAACAGTAGTTTATTACTGTCTGTGCTAGAAAGAATATAGTGATAACTGCATGGAACAATAATCTACAAACAAAAGTAGTTAGTTTCCAAATAGACGAACCAAATAATAATATAATATATTTCAGCCATTTAAGGGAATCGTTGCCACATGATCTTTTGCCTGGAATTACGGGTTTCTCATACAACATAACAGGAGAAAACTTTTTCTTACCTTTAAATATAATCCGATTGCCATAATTTTTATATAGTTGGAACCATTAATGGCTACGACTATAATGTTTGCTATTATTTTTAAAACTTTTAATTTTTTAGCTTCGGAAATAGTACAATACTCTTTGCTTCGGAATCATAGCGAAATTTTAAAACAGCAAACGATAAAAACATAGAAATTTATGATCCAAATCATATAAAAAAGAAATCATCAAAATCGGTTAATGTTTAGAGGTAGAAAAGAGTTTCCTCCTGTTTCAGTGTATAAGAGATCGCGTAACAACACTTATCTTAATACCTTTTACAAATATAAGGAAAACATTCATGATTGTATCAGGAAGCTTAACGTAAAATAACTACAACGGTATAATTAGTTAGTAAAATTATTGTTACTACTAACGGCCTTACCGAAAAACGTTACTTAACTTTAAGCATTACTTAACATATTTTATTAACTTCTCGCTGACATATAATGACACTTGCGGAAAGAAGACAGATAATTTAAGATGATGGTTAAAGTTAAGTAACGTTTTTCGGTAAGGCCGTTATTCTCTATCACTGACAATTATTATCTCTATTTGTGATTAAGTATAAAACAATAAGCACTTAGGTATAATTTTGCGAAGAAATTTTTGCGGATTGAGTAAAAATTACTTACCATTAAATTTTAAGATACAAACGTGTAAAGATAGTAAAGTTAGTAGTTTATACAAATAGTAATACATAGTGATATCACATCAGTAAAATATGGTTAATATAGAGAAATTAAAGGCACAAGTTAAACGTTCTTAGAGATTTTGAAGAAATTTAAACGGATAAGTTAAACATTTATAAGATATTAGGTACCAATACCAATAAATATTTAATTCAATAATTTGCATTATTCCATTTACAGCAGAAAAAATATATGCAGCATTTTAAAAACATGAAATTTGTTGCGATAAAGGTAATTTTTTAATAATTAAAAATACTTTAATAGGTCATTGTACTTATCCTTATCAAAAAAATTAGGGACCAACCCTGAAATCGCGGAAAGAAAATAATCTCAGGTATTTTTTATTACTAAGAAATGTAACCTATGGTGAAGTAAAGGCGAATGTAACGAGACCTCGCATATCAAAATCAGTCAAGCCGTCTATGTAGGAGGTAATATAGAAACACACATACATACAATTCATATCCTCATGTAAACATACATATACATGAAAAACATAACCCGCTTTCTTTCTAGCGGCGTCGAAAACAATGGCGATCGATTTGATTTTCACAGCGAAAAATCATGGTCTTAGGATTTTCATATAAAAATGAACATTTAAATGAATTAAAGAGACATCTTGTTGTTGCTTTCTACGTAGGTAAATGTGTCAAATGTTTCATAAGTCTACTCATAATATGATAGCCGTGTTAGTTACAGTCATAAGAAAAGAGTCATTTCAGTTATGAATGAATAAATTGTAAATTCCACTCACATTATGCGTAGATTTTCTCCTGATTACTTAATTCATTCTCAATTTATATGTATTTACTGTTTTCATAAAACTATTTTATTATCTAACATCAATCTAAACCTTGAACCCGACAAAAATTCTGCGCGCCTATCACGGGACAAAAACAGCGAGTCATGCTAAATTATTCGCTAATCTTTTCACATAATACGGAATTCTCTAGAAGCAATAGAAAAAAATCTATTGTTGCGTTTGGAGTGGTTTTCTAAGTTATTCTTACAGTCTAATATAGTTTTTCTCTTATCTCACAAAGCATTTTTTTCATGTGGATGCATAAAAAACGGTTCACTTAAAAGTTGGTACATTTTCTTTGAGTGGTTTTTTAGTAGTGGTTGTATTTGTTTTTGAGTTTTGTTGTCTGCAGTTTACAAAAATGCAGCTAAAATGTTTTTGCCGTCATCAGTTCGACAATTTAATTAAGTTTGTTAATTTGTAATTGCGAGCAGTATTTTTACTTTAATGTTTGGATGCAGCATAGTGGTGAGTAAAATTGTGGGCAATAATAGGCAGGTTTGCGAGAAACTTTTATTTTGATAAATAAAATATTGTGAGAAACACGCGAGGCGTACGTCATATAGCGCGTCTGGCGTCGCATCGTCGTTAAACCAAAGATAAATAAAATAAATATAAATATTGGCGGATATTTTCACCCAGCACTATTTAGCCCAAAATAAAACTAATACCTTATGAACTAGATAGCTAATATAATTTTATATATTTTTTCTTTATACATACTTATAATACATAACAACTCCCAAACATAGAACAAACATCTATGTTCATCACACAAATATTTGTCCTCAGTGGGGATCATCCCACAATTTACAGCTTACAAGGCTGGCATACTACCAACTGAGCTTTAATACCAGTCCATATTTTCATAATTTTGTCTTTGTACTTGTAATACAGCGAACAGCGAAGTACCGCTCGTAAGTAAGCGGGTACCGCTCGAAAAAACGTGCAAGCCACCACGCGTCACGACGCTAAACGCACCACATGACGCGTTTCCGTGAACCGACAACATGTCCAACGCGCACCTCGACGCGCCGCGTGCCCCTGAACGAATCCTTAAGTAAATATGCATCATTATTAAATTATTTGCGATTCAATTTTTTTAAAATAATAAACCTCTAACCTCTTTTTAGTCGTATCTTATAAAATTAAGTTTTAAAAACAACAATTATATAGGCCACTAAGTACATAAGATTTTTACTAAGCGTGGTATTAGTATTGTAGATTACATGTCAACACCTTTATATATTTCAAAAATACCATTTTGATAGTTATATTTTATTCCTGACGAAAAACTTGTAACAGCCGATAAATCTAAGTTAAAATATAAGTATTAAACGATTGTGCGCCTAAATACCTACTAAGCTACTTCAACATCAGATACAACGATTATACCTACTTACATATATGTAGGTATCTAATAATTAAATGTATATATAGGTATACAGTACAAAGTCTTGTTATATAAATTATACAAATAACGATCTCTCTCTCTCTCTCTCTCTCTCTCTCTCTCTCTCTCTCTCTCTCTCTCTCTCTCTCTCTCTTTACTCATAAGAGATACATTGTCGCGTATATGTAAATACGTACAAAAGGAAATAAATGTTTCTACACCTAAAAATTAGCCAATTTCGATAAAAAAATTATATGAATGGCTATGGCTATGGTTTGCTATTTTTAAATTTTGTTATAACTCAGAGGTTAAAAATACCATAGAAGTTTTTCATTTGTGTTTCTAACCTTACAGGAATGATATTTAAAGTGATAGTTACATTCAAAATTCCGTACATAGATATATATAAATCTATCAAAGTATGTGCATGACCATCTCGTATTTAATATCTTTGACATACATTTTAACGTTCGATTAATGTCTTTGATGTCTCAAGTGAGTAGCTATATTTGTCAGTTAAGAAGTGAAATTGTGCCAAATTTTCTTTACCAGGGCCCTGATTCCGTATGACCATCTGACGCGTTACGTAAAAATAACGTATATGCGACGACAATGAAACTTAGACTTTAAGTTTAAATTTCCAAGTCTGATTTTTACTGTCAACACATCACGTTACGTTCTTAGAACGTAACGTGGTGTGTTGACGCAGCCGATGATCGGAATCACGGACCCTGTCTGTAGTGACGGGCAGATAGATGTAACAAGTCTTTTAAGGCTTTTAAAAAGTTTTCACTCGACTCATATTTTTATTAAGCTTATTATTTATATAATATTAATTTAAAAAAACATTGAAATCGAATAATATTTAGGGATTGAAAACATTTTTTCCTGTTGTATGAACAATACGTAATGTACGTAATTTGCGCTCAAAACGCTTCTCTTAAAAACCAATAAAAAAGAGCTCACTTAGATTAAAGTAATCTTATATTACTTTTTACAGATAGATTTTATTAGATTATGAAAAAGTTAAACAAATCACAGAGAAGCACTTAGTACTAATTTTTAAATACTTAGACTTTATACATTGCTAAATTCTCAGATAGTTTTTAAACTTTTAAATATTCTACTTGTAAACCGAGAGATATATTTGATATAGGTAGTTAAAAATTTAAAGTATATATTTCTTCAAATGTCTTGAACTGTATATTTGACCAATGACTCACCATTAAACAAAATACGACATCTCATTGGTCACCAGTCATTGTTGTTTAGACATGTTAAGGAAACATAAACTTTATAACATATTGTGTTAGCAGACTATATTTCATGCATGTCTATTTTAATGACAACAATATTTTAAAGGGATATTGTACTTTTTATTAAACGACTTTTGTTATGGGACCAAACCTGAAATTGCGAAAAAGTCAGCTGTTCTATACATTTTGACATATTTACTCGAACTAAGTTAGTATCAACTTGCGTATGTGTCACTATTAGTGCGCCATTGTAAGGGATGTCCGACGTGTGCAACCATAGAAAAAAGAAGGCAATTTTTCTATGTGTGCAACCCTATTATTCAATGTCACGGGTACGAATAAATTTACTACAGGCTATTGTTTACCGAGCACATTAGCGTCGTATGGCATTGTAGTCGGATCGTGGAAGCTTTGCAATTAACCAAAAAGTCGGTATCAATCATCATGGTATCAAGTCTTTCCAGAGACCAGTGTTACCTCAGTCCACCCTATCTCGACTGTATATCTTAGTCCTCCCTACCTCGCTGAGTACCTCAGTCATCCCTGACTCGACTGAGTACCTCAGTCCTCCCTGCTTCGACGGAGTACCTCAGTCATCCCTGCCTCGACTGAGTATCTCAGTCCTCCCTGCCTCGACTGTGTACCTCAGTCCTCCTTGCCCCTACTGAGGCTGAACCTCCGATGGAACTTGAACCCCTTTTTCTTCTCCGGCTTTTCTTCCAGCGGCTTGTCTAGGTTGTCAGCACTCTTCGCCACTTGCACGCTTTTCCGTCGGTTCTTCATTGATTTCACTAGTTTGTAGAACTTCCCTCGTTTCTTGATGGGGTCGTGGCATTCAGCTGTATCCTGGAATAGCAGAAAAGAAATTACTTAATTTTGCAAATAAAATGGTTGATGTTTTCTCTGTGCAGATAGTTTACACGGTTTCTAATAGATAATAAAGAATGCAACCTATGACGAGAAAGACCACATCGTAATTATTGGTTAAGAAAAATTAAAACGTCGGGGGATGTATGACAGTGTGGAACGTCGAAATTATTTTGTACTTACAGAAAATGCATACATCTTTCTCTTATATAACACTTTTTCTTCATTCTTTTATAGAACACTTTCTCTGTCTTAACAATTCTGCCTTCGTTGCTACGCCAACAGTTGGTCTAGACGTTCCATATCGAAATTATTATTTGATTATCATTTAACACCACTGACATTAAAATTGGTAGTAAAATATGATTAGCAAATCCAATTTTCTATCCCAGATTTTAAAGGTCATAGCCATAATAATTTCATGCCATTGATAAGTTATTACGGTTTGAAGACAAACGATACATCAATAAGGTGTGATTATATTGATATTCATAGAATGAATATTGAAGTAGCAAAGAAACACGAGAGATGGTGAAGATCGATGATTGGTCAACTATAAGTAGGCAGGCACATTTTAGAATGTAAATAAATCCTCAGTGAGTCCCTTTCAATATTTTTAGTAACTCCATACTTACAGGTCAACATTTATGAACTTAGTAATATAAACGTGATATTATATTCATCACACTACTATTACAAAGGCGAAAGTTTGTGAGTGGGTTTGTATGTTTGTTACTTCTTTATGCTCAAACGGCTGAACCGATTTTGATGAAATTTGATCTGGAGGTAGCTGAAACCCTGGATTAGCACGTAGGATATTTTTTATCCCGAAAAATAATATCTTCTCTGATATAATTTATGTAAAACAAGATATGTAAATTCAAGGTTTAGTGGTGCTATAGATGTTATTTAATGGTGTAAGTAGAAATGGACAGGCTGCCGTCTAGCTAGGCACTTAGCAAGTCACCCGACGCCAACAAAATCTTAACCGTAGCTAAGTGTTCTCTAGCCGTCGGCTGAAATTATAAACTAGTTTTAGCGATGAAAACACACAAACTATCTTCAGAATATTTTGTACTTCATATGAAGATCCAGCTGTACCCTGCGATTTCACTCGTTTAGTGATTAAAGACGCTGATAATGTTTCGTATCCATGGGCGTATTTAAGAAGGGGGGAGAAGGTATTTAGGGGTTCTGCCTTCTGCGTCTGATTTGAATCATCTGACTAAAATATCTACTTAGGTTTTTCTCCCCTTGGAACAGAACTTCTTAGCGACACTAAACGGCACGGTAAATATCCCGTTAATAATAATAGTGTTCTTAACGACACGTTTTTCACCTGACGGATCTAACGTATCGCAATTATAGTGAATCATAAATGATACTGACCAATGTGACCACGCACCAGCAAGCGTACCATCATAGCATAGGACGACCAACCACAATATGGACAGAGGATCTAATACAAGTGGCAGGAGGACGCTAGTTGTAGGCCGCGCAACAATTGGTCTTCAGGCAGAGACGATGATGATAAAGACTGTACCGACCTCCTCTACCTCGACACTGAATTCGGAGGAGAGGTCCCCGAGGTCTTCCACGCTGTTCGCCTCGGGCTCCCGACGAGGCACCTCCAGCCGCCGCGACACTTCCGCCTTGGGCTCCAGCGGCGGCGGCGGAGGCGCGTCCGGGTCCACGCACTGCGGACAAAAACCTGTTAGAGTCTGCTTACTTATAGTTACTAGTTTACGAAATGCTTTAATTCCCCTTTCATCGTACGGACTGCTAGATTCTGGAATACACTTCCTGAGTCTTTCCCGATATATATAATCTGGGTGTATTTAAATGGCGAGTGGATTGATTTCTTCTAGGTGAGCGCGCTTCATCGTAGATCGCAACGTCACTTAACTTCAGTAGAGTTGGCGGTTAAGCGCAAATCTATTACGACATAAAAAAGTTCTATCTTGGCAAAAATGAGGAACTTAAGTCTCGAAGTCTCTACTACTATGGTATTCTGTGGTCTCGACCGAACAAAATAATGAAATCAAGACAGCAGCGCCCTCAAGGCCACATTAGTTCTCTAGCTGAACAGACTCTAAGAGAAACGGTGTCGCACGATGTTTTGACAGCAAATTACACGTGAGAGAACTGTTTTCTACCTATAAATATTATTCGTTTTATATGGTTCGAACCATTAATGGCTGTGCCTCTCTGCTCAATTAAGGAATTCTCCTGGATATCATTGCCAAATTTGGTCATTATGCGAACAAAATTTTGTGAACTAAACCAATCAAGTTCTAATTTTTTCACTACTCCGTCACCAGTAGCACTAGCGTTGTTTGTCGCACTGGACACTATTTTGAGTTTTGCTTTTGTTATATTTTATGTCTATGTGCGCCAAATAAATGTTTCTTTCTTCTTCAGTATAAATGATATCTGAGTAATTTTTTATGTTTCTCCTATCTAAATAAGCAAATTCGTCCCTCACTTGTATAGTATCCCTACGCAATGATTTTATATGTTTAAAAAAATTGTGATGCGCGAGTGACATGGTTGCGCACTTTAACGGAATAAGACCACGAAACAAAGATAATTATAACAAAACTTAAAGTAAGTAATTACGAAGAGTTTTACCTTCAGTGAAATTGTAAAAGGCTGGATATAAACAAATACATACATTATTATATTTAATTAAAACGTAGGTACCTACATAAAACAATTTTAAACAACAAATATGTAAGTAGATTTTCACTGATTCGTTCATCAAACTTCCAACTCCATCGCCATCCGCAGTTATTGAACCATTTTTTTTATAAAATCACTTGGGCTTACAAAAATTTGATTATAAAAGTACCTCACGTACAATAAAATTTCAAACAAAACAAAACAACTCAAAACAAATCCGTCATTCCCAGATGAGCTCTTACTGTACAGTTAGAAACAATAAAATCAATACGCGCCTGGATCGGCGGGATTTGGGCACTCGTAGAGAACTTCCGCGGATTATGTGCCTAACTTGCCCTAACTTTGGGCATGTTTGTATAATGACTTACTGCCATTCGAGGAAGCGTGAATATTAAACTATATAAAGAGAGGTTACGTTAGAAGGTGTTGGATGACATTTGTCAATTTTTTTAGAATTTAGCTATTTAGGCGGGGAAAATAAGAAACTAGAATATATTTACACCTGAAGAGAATTAGCTGCGTGGTGACTTGATTGAAACTTTCAAAATTCTAAATGGTTTCAACAATCTGTCAGATGAGCCTATATACCATTAAAGATCTTGAGAGAACACAGACGTCACAAATCTGACTGTGGCGTAAACCATCACAGACCAGTACTGCACTCCACATCCTAAACAATAGCGTCGTTCACAATGGAATCGGTTAACTTATTACAGCAAAGTCAATTAACTCATTTAAAAATAAACTGGGCGGATGGATAAAGAGAGAAAAAAATAACCAACAATATAAAAAACATGCACTTCGGGCCTTACCGAAAAACGTTACTTAACTTTAACCAACGTCTTAAGTTATCTGTCTTCTTTCCGCAAGTGTTGTTGTTGACAATATGTGTTATGCATTGCTTATAGTTAAGTAACGTTTTTCGGTGAGGCATTAAATATTAACACTGCAGGGTATGGGCACATCAACTTTTGCTGCTCGTCTATCATCAGATAAATATAAATAATTTAACGAGTTTGAGCTATGTGTAGTGATGCTTACGATTGATGTTTTAAATTTCGCGATCAGTATTCATACAGAAAGTTTTGATTCTATATTCTTTGTCCCAGGCAGGTGGCAATAGTATACCAGCATTAAAGATCGGGTATTTCTTTTTTAGCTTCGAGTAACATGCTTGGCACATAGCGACTCTATTTGGCCACGATTCAAAAACTGCAAAGAGTTTGAAACATCAGGTTTTATAATAACTTAAAATATAAATGGTAAATCAGTAAATAATTGTCCAATTTCAATAATACATAGGTACAAATGTTAATAGCACATAAGTCGTTTGTTGTTAAATTGTGCACCTGCCGCTATCAGCCGCATATTATATCATACGGCACCTGAAGTGAAGCCATTATGTAAATTAAATTGCAAAGTTACTACCACGTATCTATTAAAATGTCTCTACATAGTAGTCACATTTATGTTAGCGGCACTCCCTCTACCTACCCCCATTCACTTTATACCTACATTATCTGTAAAGTATACTGAACCCTCACTCAATTGCATGGTCTTTTTCTTTACGCATCCACTTGTCACAAGTCGTCTTTTGGATCAAGAGAGTTGGTGGTCAACCGTAGATCTGTTCTATGTAAAAAAAAATGGTTGTCTGTAAAGTCGGTTTACGGACGATAGTTTAACGTGACAACGTCATAACAAACATTGATGAAATGATGATGATGATGATGTAACGGGACAATGAGTCCTACTTTTTCGTGCGTGCAGCCGGCGTTCATCGATCGAGACGTTGTCGCGTCAAAAAAATGTTCGAAACAACAGGACCTATAATCCTGTGGTTAGAGATTGGTACTGACATCTTCAAGTGAGATCCTGTAGGGCGGCACCTGGTCGGGATTGCGCCAGGGCTTGTGGTGGGGCAGGTCGGTGAGTGCCTTCCAGCCAGGGTAGCGGCGCGCCGCAGCGTGCAGCTGTTGCACCAGACGTGGTGCCAACTGCGCTGTCACTCTGCAACACATTGTGCATTTGTTCACGAGCTTAGAATGAGGTTCCACCAGTTTATATAATTCAAATATCAAGCGCTTGACAATCTGGCCTCATCATTCATTTTGGTAGACCGCGAAATAAGTCTTCTAACAGATGGAGTAACATGAAAAAACCTCTCATTTATCAGTATTTATAAAAAGTTCAGCAACTTTTTACAATTTACTGGTAACTGTGCTACTGTGTAGATCGCTAATGAATTTTCAGCATGAACAATTTGGACACGTTGGCAGTTAGATGCATTAAAGACAAAATCGAGAACATAGTAGGTATACCATTTTTTGCGTAAAAAAATCAGTATCGGTAATCGGAAAGAATCTAAGAGAAATCAAAAGTCTAAAATTTTTCCCTTCTCTGCTCCAACACACCTAATAAAATGGTGTGACGGTTAGTCTGCCCCCGCAATAATCTAGGTGAATCAGGTAGATCAGGTAGGTAGGTAGGTTATCTAGGGGGCAACATTTTTAAGACAAATCCGTAAAATGTAAGTTCGACATTATTTCGTGGAATTCATATTATATTACGATCAATTTTGTCGCGCAAATTATTTCAGTGTTTTTCGCCAATCTCTACCCGCTACCATGTTCCAGAAATCCTGCTTGCAATTACTTTAAGAGCATGTACCTCAATAGTCGCATGTATTCAGGAGGGGGGGGGGGGGGGGTATGGGAGGGTGGGGGTTGTTACAGTAGCAGTAGGTATACCTGTTGACGAGCCAGGCCGGCAGCGCGCCGCGCGGGTCGGAGCGCGACACGTACCCCAGCCAGCTGCCGGTCGTACCGCGACGCACCACGAACCCCGTTAGCAGTGACACCGCTCTGCGAACACACAGCTCCGAATAGACGCAACTCACGCAGCTATCTCTCTCGAGTATCACATTTTGACGTGACAACGTCTAATAAATCGATGAACGCCGGCTGCACGCACGAAAAAGTATGACTCATTGTCCCGTTACGCTCATTGTCTCGTTACATCATCATTATTTCATCAATATTTTGTTATGACGTTGTCACGTTAAACTATCGTCCGTAAACCGACTTTACAGACGACCAATTTTTTTAAACATATAAAATCAATAGTCAGGGATATTACAAAGTTGCATAAAATGCCAAGCAGATTATTCTACTCGAGAAAATGGGTGATCTAAAATGTAGCTCAATGGAACTAAACAATTTCCTCGCCAAAGAATTCGTGGCCCAATTTACAGCAAGTCTTTGTTCCTATGTTTCCTTTCCTTATGTTACGATGAAAAACGTTTTATTGCACTCGGCTGTAAAGTTATTTTATCTCGTGTCTTCTTAAATCTATCGTTATCCTCAGAATTCTACACTAGAACCAACCAAAATTCCTTCGCTTGCTCTGGATTCAACTGCCAGACACTCGACGGTAAAATACAACTTTCCAGCCTAGAATAATTAATAATTTATGTTTAAAAATGTATGAAAACCACATTTAGTTCCCATAGTAAGAAACTACTTGTCTATGCATTCAACACACAAAATCAATAAAATAAATTATTATAGTTGTAGTATTGAGCAGTAGTTCCGCGTATACGAGTATTATTATCAAAAATAGCTTATAGCAGTAATCGTGTTTTAATATAGTACGAGTACATGTAAACATACTCGTAATTTTTGTCGTTTTGAAACAAATAAAAGAAAAACAAAATCTCGACTGCAGAAAAGAGATTTTTGCGGATTTGTTACGCTTGGTACGTTGTTGAGTGTATGTTTTTTGTGAGAAAGGATGCGCAAATTCGCGGTAAAAGATTATAAATGCCCATTCTTTAGAATAATTCCTTTAACAATCACTTATTTGTTACGTATACTTTGTTGGAGGTTACGAAAAAGAGCATTTTTTATTTTGCTAAGTCGTATCTATTAAATAAAATAAAAATAAACGTTTTTTAATAAAAACTACGGCTCACTCACGTCTGTTTTGAGACGTAAATGAACCGTAGTTTTTATTTAAAAAAATGTGATAACCACGTTAGTTCCCATAGTGAAAATAAACAAATACAAATAATTTATTCATAACGCCCAAGTTACAAGTCAAGTTCATTTAAATCATGTCAAAGGGTGGTTGACAAAACTATTTTGATATTAATATTTTATTAAGTTCTTGCAACCAGATTCTCAGGTTGGTCTTGAAGCATGCTTTGGAAGGTGCGTCTCGAATAGAAAAAACGTAAACGTATCAACAAAAAAACCCCACACTCAGACTGTAAGAGGCAATATAAAAACGTATATACATACATACATACACACATACACTCGAAAAACATAACCCGACTGCGTAAGTCGGGTAAAAATTAAGTGCATAGTTTTAGTAACAAAGTAGTAAAAGCAACTGCGACATAAAGGCGCGTAGGAAAACCAACGAGACAAGACCCACCTTTACAATCACACTATTATAAAGGCGAAAGTTTGTGAGTGTGTTTTGTATGTTTGGTACTCCTTCACGCTCAAACGGTTTAACCGATTTTGATGAAATTTAGTATGGAAGTAGTTGACACCCTGGATTAACACATATGCTACTTTTTAACCCGAAAAATAATATGTCCTTTAATATAATTTATGTAAAGCAGCGAGTAACACTGCGGGGCGCAGCAAGTATTAGATATTTATAAAACGGTACTGGCAAAATATCACAAGAACGCTTCCGATTTTTTAGCTTTTCGAAATTTAAAACTTTATCAAAACTAACTATAAGCCAAGAACTGGACTAAGGCTGTTTATATGTTGGTCGATTTGCGGTTGACTCATCATAAACTGTAAGCACCGAGTGAAGGGCACCCTCACCTAATTAAAGATAAGGCCCACCAACTTGTCTAATTGCCTGTGACGTCACATGTTTGTTCTACCCACATGCGACCACGCGGGGCGTATAGAGGATAGGGAAGTGACGTCACTCACGTGACGTCATTCCTGATTGGCAGATGCCCCTGTTATATAATCGCTTTTACTTGCCTCGTAGATTGGCCTTGTAAGTTTAATAACGTAATTAAGCATAGTAAATTGGTTGATCTTCAGGATTAACTTCACAATTTTCTACTTTTTTTGGTATGCGGTATAGCTCCATCTTTATAAATCTAACTAAAATAATGTAACAATAAAAGATTTTAGGTTTAAATTATGATTTTATGAATTTTATTTATTTAAATGAAAACAATTAGTTTTATTTTGGAAACTTTTTTTTACGCAAGATAATTCTACGATTGACCACCAACTCGCCTGATGTTAAGCGACGGTGTGGCCGAGGATGGAGCTTTTCGATCTACAAGATACTTACATGGTACATTACCAACTAATAATGACACTTATGTTGCTTTGAAAAAGGCCACCGAATGCGGTTCTATAAACCATTGATAGTGAAAATAAACGAGATGATTTACATAAAAATAGAGTCATATTATTTAATACTTTTGACTTTCCTTAAGTAAATAAAAATAAATGCGTATAAACCAATGTAGTAGATAGGTTTTCCCCGGCTCTGTGTGGCAAGGCTCAAGTAAGGTAATCGGGCGACTCGTCTTCAGTCGCGACACGTCGTCGGGCAACGCTGCTAGACGTGTGTCGTGACTAGTGAACAATGCCATCCTGTGGGTTTAAAAAGTGCAACACCAAGATAAGATAATAATAAGGCCAAGATACTAAAAGGCCTTAGATGTGGTGTTATCGTGGAAAGTGCTGAGAACTGAAATTTGCCGCGCTTTTACTTCATATTCAATTAGTAGGTATAACCTCTCTGTAGATAAAATCTCATTGATATAAACAGTTTTTTATCCGTTCCTTATCCGTTATGCCTGAATTTATAAGAAAAACAGGATAAATTGGACATCAGTCGAATCTGGTGACAAAGCCCGGGATACCCTTTGACCCTTCCCTAAGCTTGTTTTATCCTTTGAAAGTAAATCAAAGACAGGCGGCCTATCTATTCTGTGCCAGTATCGGTTTGTAGCCTACTTCCTATTGTGGTATCTGGCTATCTGGTAAATAAATCCGGTAAAGTACGAGTTTCACTCGCTCACCGAGGCTTCCGTACTATTCAATGTTCATTCATGGCACATTAACATCAACACTGATACTAGAGATGTGCTAATATAATGTGCTTTATATCTAAAAATATTTGTAACACTACATAAGTATTTTGTACAGTAGGAATAGCCTGAAATGCTAGGCGTTCATGTACCAATTTCAAATAAGTAAGTACCTATTACATACTTATTTCTATATTATATCAAAAGAGATTTTAACCAGCCTGGCGCAACTCTATAGAAAATTATAAAATGTATGGAGTTTGATCAAAAATTTACATTTACACTGTTTGACACAGACTTCAACATTTTTCTTTGGTGGCTGCTGTCTCTACTAAAGTCTATTCTTCCAACAACAGACGGAAGGATCAAAGTGGCAAGACAGAATTGATGATTTGGGTTTAAATTATGATCAACTAGTAAAGATACCTGACTTGGTTACAATGACAAAAAAACTTGAAAATTGAATTTCCCTTCGCATACGTATCATATCACCTTAAAAAAATACGTAGGTAGTGGCTGCTTTTTTGCTTGATATTGGCATCATGCTTGCATATTTGCCACTCGTCGAGTTTACAAGTAGCCGCTTCAATACACACATAGACCGTCTTCTCTGTGACACTTTCATTGTTGTAGCATGCGAGACACAAGGCCGCCGTCACGCATTGACGCACCGGGTATCGAGTTATCTTATCGTCGTCGAGTGGCGGCCGGTGCAAATAATCGAATGACATCAAACCCCTCATCCGTGACCACTCGTTTTACTCAACATTCAATGGCTTTACATTCATTGATTGATTTTTTTGTAATATTATGACTGTGACTGGTCAATCCTGCGATTATGGAGACTGGCATCGTTTTTCTATTCGCCTGTTGTCGTATTTGTACCCAGTGGAATATTTTTCTGATTTAAGTAGGTACTTATGTGTGACTAAATTTTAAGCGACAAGATAGGCATATTTCTACAGCACCTGCAGTTAAATGACGGCGTAAATTAATGTACATTTAGGGAAATTCCATAATAGGTGAAAAAGGGCATAGAAGCTTTGTGGCTTTGTGGCCCGCCGTCGCTATTAACTTTTTTTTTACATTTGATAGATCTACGATTGACTATCATCTCGGCTGATGTTAAGCGACGGTGTGGCCGAGGATGGAGCTCATCGATCTAGAAGATATCTCTCTATCCTCTTCTCTATTTACTCTAGCCTTGAAAATTCCAGGATAATAAATAGTTCTCAGGAAACAGAGAGGCTGCAAAAAATTCCATTATTATGCAGTACGCATTCAAAAAGTTGTCCAAAATCGTTGAGTACGGAATTTTGACATTTCAAGGAGAATATAGGGTGGTACTGTGCCGTCTTTCTGCTAATCCTGTACTGGAATGAGGAGGGTGGATTCAGCGGTCGTTGAAGCTCTTCCGCACACTCGCTAAAATAAATCGTATAGAATATACTACTTTACGGCGGTACTCGAGACTGAGTAGCTTCTTAGCAACCAGTTCATCAACACCGATTGACCTCATATCTCGAAGGTAAACCGACTCTAAAGCTTCCACCTGAACTTGGGTCGAGAGGGTACAAAACCCTCGGAAACGAGGGGGAAAAACTAGTGAAACTTTTAGGTATTTGAAATCGAATGAAAAAAGTTCCATATGCAGCGCAACAGCTGGGTCCTACAGGTAGTTACGGGTACCATATTTATTAGTATACTTTTCACTACATCTACTAAATACTCGCGGCAGCAGTCACGTTTATCAAGTCATTTGTAAGCAATACGCATCGAGCCGAGTTTGCTAGTAAAGAAAATACATACTCTAAGCGATTGAAGAAAAATTCAACGTGAAGTGTAAACGCTTCCATATCAGAGAACTGTCGTAGCGTGGTCTCTCCCATACAAATATGAGAAAACTGTTAAAATCATAAATGCCTCTACGGTTTGCTTTTTTTCAAATCGTTGTAATTCCAATGTTAAAAATTTTGTGTAAATTTTGGAAAAGCATACCGTAGAAGATGATTCAAAAAAAACAAAATTGGATAATATTTAGGGTTAGAAAAAAATTAATTTCAAATTAAAAAAAAAATATTAATTAAATTTTCTCCTGTTGAATGAAAAACGCGTAATTTGATAGCAAAAGATCGCGCAACAACCGATTCTCTTCATTCTCTCAGTTCACACAACAACATTATGACGCCGAGTTTAATTTTCTTGTTTTTAGGCCGCCATACTAAATTACACTATTGCGGTATTTAATTAACCGATTTCCAAAAATAGGTTATCAATTTGGCTGCGATTTTTAAATGTTTGTGAGATCATAGCTCCGTTATTGATAAACCGATTTGAAAAAGTATTTTTTATTTGAAAGAATATTCATTCTCCCAGATTGGTACCATTAAAATTTCATCAAAACCGGCTTAGTTTGGTATTAAAATAAAACAACTGGAAACAACATGTGATCCAAGCAAATGTAAATTCGTACCTATTTTGGGGTCGGTTGTTAATTTTTTTTCAAACTATAAGGGAAATGTGTATTATGTTGGTCAAATCTAAATAAAAAAATCCAGACAAGTGCGAGTCAGACTCACCCACCGAGGGTTCCGTACAAACTAAATAAAAGGGGGAAATCATATATATTTTTTATATTTTCCTTCATAAACCGAAAAATATACATCGTAAAAATATTTAACACATTCCTTGCTCACCACTCGGATCCAAGTAGGGGCTATAGTAGCGGTGCCTCTCACTCGGATCCGAGCGAGCGAACGTTTGAGGCAGCCCTCATTCCTTGCATAGAGACACTATTTTTTTGTGATTAAATAAAAAATGTCCAGTTTTCGGATTTTTTCCTATATGTGTACTCTAACACAATGCTTCTTGCCAAATTTCAGAGTTCTAGGTCAACGGGAAGTACCCCATAGGTTTTGATTCCTCTGTGAGTGTCGAAATGTGCGTTTTTTACGACATATTCGGCTGTAACTTTTTTTTACCAAAACTGAGAAATTTTATTATTCTTTCTGCAGCAAGATACTATGGATCTGCGTATATGGTTTTAATTTCAACTCGATACCTTCACGCGTTCCTGAGATAAAGGTCTTGACATCCGGACAGACGGACAGACGGACAACAAAGTGATCCTATAAGGGTTCCGTTTTTTCCTATTGAGGTACGGAACCCTAAAAATAGCCTGTTAGTGATAAAAATCTACTTTTAAAACCAGAAGCTTCCAAGTAAAAACACCAAGCATCACCACTTTATGAGTTTAGAGGCGGGGTGCGGGAGAGATAGTTTAGAGTGCGGGGTGCGGGAGAGATAGTTTAGAGTGCGGGGTGCGGGAGAGATAGTTTAGAGTGCGGGGTGCGGGAGAGATAGATTGAGAGTGCGGGGTACGGGAGAGATAGTTTAGAGTGCGGGATGCGGGAGAGATAGTTTAGAGTGCGGGGTGCGGGGTGCGGGAGAGATAGTTTAGAGTGCAGGGTGCGGGAGAGATAGATTTTGACGAGTCAAATGCAAACGTTTTATGTCATTTTTCCACCGACAAATCTCGATCAAAATATCCACGATCTGGCCCCGTGACAGGCTTCGGATCATGATAGGAAAACCACATGTTTATCAAACCCCCTAGTTTAGGGGGCTTTGTAACAAATGATCCTAAGACAAAATGTAATTTTTTTTAATTGTGCCATTTTCGTTTACTTGAAATGATTCGGACTTATTTTCATAATACTTACCTATAAAAGCCTATAAAGGTAAAAGCAAAAGCGTCAATCGTACAAGTCTTGTAAACTCGACAGGGGAAAAATAAGAACCACTTGAAATCTCATCTTAAAATAGGTAAAAGTCTCAAAGGCATTTTAAAAAGAATTCTCAGATTTTTACCAAACCTGAAAGCCTGAAAACCTTGGATACCTACATTTTTCTTATTTGGTATTTTTCAGCCGCGACTGAAACGCAAAGAACTTTATGAATAAGTTAGCTCTTGGGACGCATGAGCTGGTTTAAAACGACTTTGACGACATGAAGGTTGCTCACCAGCTTTCACAAAACAGATATGTTGAAATATTCAAGCTCTATGCTTACAACACTGTGTTTTTTCTCGCTAGGCGCTAGGAGTTTTAGATAGATAGATAACTCTTTAGATAGATAGATAACTCTTTATTAAAAGACCACATTGTACAAACACATTAAAAAAGACAATACTACTATGGCTAATCTTTCAATAGGTGGCCTTATCGCTTAAAGCGATCTCTTCCAGGCAACCGTGTACGGAGTAGGATAGGTGGCACTAAAACATAAAAAAACAAACTTACGTATACAAAAGTGAAAATAGTATAGAAAAAACTTATACATATATATATATATATATATATCGATAGTATATTATATTACTACTTTTACTAAGTACATACAGATTATATTGGGTAACGCGATGTCTAAGCTGGCTAATACATGTAGTTTAGAATGGGAACTATCGATTATTTCGAAAAAAATCGTTGGAGTATTTTTTTACATTGTTAGGATGGAATTCTTTGCCGCCATCTCTGTTTCCTGAATCTTGGAAGTTTCAAGGCTAGAGTGTATAGATATCTTCTAGATCGACGAGCTCCATTCTCGGCCACGCCGTCGCTTAACATCAGGCGATTTGATGGACAATCGTAGATCTATCTAATGTAAAAAAAAACATCTACGGTTTTGTTCGTAATGGTACTGAAAGTCTTGGCTTTTAGCAGCGTTGGGATTGTATTCCATTTTCTCGTACGTAAGTCTATTGCAAAATCGCCTAATAAATATCATCGCTCGACACAGCACAGAAATACTAACCAAAATCTATTCACAAAAACCCTGAAAAATTAAATATCATTTAACATTTTTCAAGTCAAAGTTATTTTCATGACTCCGTTCGTAAAATGAATCTGAAAGCGAACAAAACATAAATCACAAAGCAAAGTTAAATTTCAAATTTCTGGTGACTTTGATAAAGTTAGAAGTGAAAAGTTGTCGGAGCTCATCCATCTCCAATTAAAACCTGACTATTGGTTTAATTTGTACTGAAAAGGTTTGAAAATACTTTAAAACAGATATATTTCATGTGTCTATTTTAGATATGTCTACAAGCGTTAGTTTTATACCTATATACTCAACTGGCAACAAATATCAATATTTAAAGAAAAACAAAATACCTGACTGCAGAAGTTTTTGCAGTCTACGATTTCGTGTGTAGGTTTTTTACGAGTGGCTCAGTTATGTGTAATGTGGCTCGGTTATGTCAAAATCACGATCCTAAAATGTATAAAAAAATAATAAATTTTTTAACCGACTTCCAAAAAGTTATTCTTTTTGTATTTGGTATATCATACTTCAGAGGTAGTCCCATATAAATTTTATCAAAATCGATGCAGTACTTTGATTTTTTTAACAAAATAACTGGTAAAATATCATCCAAGTGCCTGTAGAAAAGTGAACAGCAAGTCGCGTATGTAGATAGATAGATAGATAACACTTTATTCAAAACCACATAATAACAAAAAAATTAGACAGATAACAATAAATTTTAATACTTAAGGCTAAGGTTTTCAATTGGCGGCCTTATCGCTTAGAGCGATCTCTTCCAGGCAACCATGTATTGTATTGTATTGCGTATTTTGAAGTTGTTTTTTTTGTTCTTTTTCAGTTTTTTAAACTATAATTATTATTTTGCCCCCCCCCCCCCCCTAGAGATTTAAAAAATGTAGCCAACTGCAAAGCAACCAAAGTCCTATGGCCGTGCAATTGGCAATTGTACCTGTACCTACAGTTAATATTTTTCTCATCCTCCATAATATTAACTTGCCCCCCCCCCCCTTCTGGACCATGCGCTGGCGACGCCCTTGTAAGTCCATACATAACTTTAGATCAGTTTGACCGATTCGGCTGATATTTTTATTTTGTTAGAACATGGTTTGTATTAAAGAAAAAACGTCATCGCCATTTTTCATCACACCGTGGTGCATGCGGGTAGAAATGCAGGATACAGTTAGTGTACATAAAACTGCTTATTGGCTAATGCCTAAAATATAGATAATCTTCACTATAAACTCAATAGTATCAAGTTTAGTAAATCAGTACCTATAACAAATGTTATTCCATCTCCTGCCTCAAGAATCGCGAAATATTCAATTATAATACCAGAATTGGCCTCGGCCCTCCTCGAGAGGGCAGAGCGTCCGAAGGGACTTCCAAGTGCCCTTTCCATTGCCCGTGTTAGTTCTAATTAAAATTCGCTCTTCAAGTGTTTCAATTTAGGTAGCACAAATTCTCGGAACTAATTACTTTGTAGGATAGCTAGCATTTTAGTGGCGCTTTCACATTACGCGTTTATTCGCTCGACAGCAGCAGATGTCTTCATAATATATAACCAAGGGCGTCGCCAGCCGATTACAATTACAGCCGGCAAGTTACAAGTACAATTGCACGGCCTTAGGACTTTGGTTGCTTTGCAGTTGGCTACATTTTTGGCCCCCTTGCCTCCCCTTGACGACGCTCTTGCATATAGCCACGATGGCAACGTTACTGGGAGACTTTTTGCAGTGATTTAGTAGTAATACAATGACAAAAGACTACGACACAGACGAATAGCAATATGAATAATATCATGATGCAGTATACAGCTTCGATACAGTCATGGGCTGTAGTGACTACCTGTGAACGCTTGTTGACGCTATAGTTACGCCGCGCTTTTCTGTACTCTGTCGCAAAAAAGTCACATATTTTTTAGTAGCAATAGTGCTAATAAATAAAGTCGTGAGTTTGTATTCGGTTACAAATGCGACAAACGGCCAAAAACATCGATTAAAATTAAACAATTGTCAATGGATTTGTCGCGTAAAATTTGTATATTTTACACGATAAATCCGTTAAAAATTGTTTAATTCCAATTAGAGACAATCGCGAAAACCTTAAAAATCAAAAACATCGATGCAGAAGTGCGTTCACTACACGCGCTACTAATACTCTGTTAAATATCACACTGTGCTATCTTATTTACACTGCATTGTAGCACGGTCGCGTGGCAATAGACTTCTTGGTGTAAAATCGTGTTTTTAAATATAAAATCTGTAGTTGTACGAGTTTCAATGAAATTTACTATTGCACCTATTACTTCTACTTATTAATTGTCAGTCGTCGATTGGCTATACATCGGCACAGTACGAACATTCGTATTCACATAGTAGCGCGGCAGCCGCACTATTTAATGTAAAATCACCCTTATTCATTCCGTTGCTCAGTAGATTAATAGTCTTTCAACTTTACCTAAATAACGTAGGTTTGAACGCCTGAAACGGCCAGTCAAATGTTTGTTTCCATGATCCACAGAATTACCTAATGGAATAACGTTTATTTAATGTATACGATCGAAATAAATATAAAGAGCTTCAGTTTAACTAGTTTAATTTCAAGGTAAAAATAAAAATTTATAGTATAGTTTCAGACGATGTAAATACATTGAACACTTATTGAAAATTATTCGCGCTAGACATCAAAATGAGACCAAAAACCACTGGCGTTCGTGTACACTCAATAGTCCCCCACAGAACATGAGTCACCGCGCAATGTTGTTTTCAATTGCAATCTTAAAGAGAGATAAGTAAAGATGTCGCTGCTAACTGGTATTGCCTTTCTTGCTCGCAGCCTTAGAATATAGAAAAACTCGCAGCATAAGCGATCTGAGAGTTGTTCTGAGCATCGTCCTAAGGCTTACGGTGAAGCTGTGTTATGCAATGTGTCTTATACTGGACATACCAAAGTTGTACGCTTTACGTTTTTTTTTTTTACTCCACACATGCCACACACACCACACACTGGGCCACACGCTGGGTTGAGGTTGAGGGGGCTAATAAGTAAAACTGCCGGAAGGCTTGACAAGACTGCCGAAAGAAAGCAAGTAACGTTGAAAAAGCTTATGTTCTGCGTGAATCTCAGGTTGACTTTGTCCACTTAATTGGACCAAAACTGTAATCGCGAAAAAAAAACAAGCGATTCCATATCTTTTGTAGAAGGTCAATGAACTTAGTGTACAGACCTAAGGCTGCGGGAACCTATTCGTGAGGCTACGGTGTCTGTCTTTCTGTCTGTCCCACACTTAAATGGCTGCATCTTTTGAACGGTAATACAAATCTCATAATTGTCAAGGTCGTAAGGTTTACTTTGATGTAATGTGGTGATATGCAACCTATTTTGAAAACCATAGTTTGTCACATCGCTTATGCCACTCTGTGACTCTCTGTCATTACTTTATATTCCTAATATTGTACGCCGTATTTTTGTCGATTAAAGCCATAATTTATTAGAAATGGTTTAGAATTCTACAATTTAATCGACAAAAACTAAAAAATATGGAAAAATATCTAAGACCAGAAAGATTCGAAGCCGATCCCTCAGCTAGTTCGGACCAATCGAATCTATGGACTCATTGGAAGGCAACTTTTAATAATTTCATCCAAGCTATACAAAACAAGGAAAAAGTGAGTGATGACTGCAAATATCAATTATTAGTCAATTATTTATCTCCGATCATCTATTCGCACATCAAAGATTCAAAAGATTATGACGCAGCTATACATAAATTAGACGCGTTATTTTTGAAACCGGTAAACGAAATATACGCCCGTTACCGATTAGCCAAAAGACAACAAGCTGGAGAATCTATTGATCAATACATACAAACGTTAAAACTCTTATCGAAGGACTGCGACTTTAAATCAGTAAACGCCGAACAAAACGAAAGTGAGTACATTCGAGACGCCTTCATCTCAGGGCTATCGTCATCAGCAATACGTCAGCGACTATTAGAAAACAGTACTCTCACTCTTGATAAAGCTTATGAGCAAGCACGAGCTCTAGAAATGGCGCAAATTAATAATGAAACATATCGACGAGAACCAACTTCCATTATGAATTGTGCTACTAATGATAATAAAAAACAAGATACATGCTATTTCTGTGGAAATCGACGCCACCCTCGAAGCGAATGTCCTGCTTCCAATACTATATGTACGAAATGCGGAAAAAAGGGGCACTTCTCGAAAGTGTGTCTTAGTAGAAATCCTCAAGTAGCAGCAAGTGAGGCACCAGAAGAAAACGCTACTCATGCAATGTCCACCTCATCATATCTTTCTTGCATATTGTCGGCAACAGATCTTAACAAAGCGACGCTACCAGTTGTCATAAACGACAAAACTACAGCGAAGGCACTCATCGACACTGGCAGCACAGCAAGTTTTATCGATCGACGTCTTGTTAACTTATGCAATTTGAATGTCTATCCCTGCAAGCAAAGGATTACAATGGCCACAACAAATCTATGCACGCAAGTGATTGGATCATGTAAACTGAAACTAAACATACAAAATCAAAATATAGACGTAACTCTCATGATTATGGATGGACTTTGCTCAGATATCATACTTGGACATGATGTTTTGCAGAATCATAAGGCTTTAGAAATGAAATTCGGTGGTTCTAAACCAACACTCAAACTATGCGCTATATCCGAAGCAAACATCAAACCAGTCAGCTTGTTTACTAATTTACTACCATTTGAGAAGCCAATTGCTGTGAAGTCCCGGAGACACTCTGATTCAGATATTACATTTATCAAAGCTGAAATACAAAAACTTTTAGATGACAAGATAATTGAACCGAGTCTATCACCATGGAGAGCACAAGTTCTTGTGACGTCTAGCGAGCATCACAAGAAGAGGATGGTCATCGATTACTCTCAAACAATAAACAGATACACGGAACTCGATGCTTATCCGTTACCGTCAATAGATGGACTTATCGCGAAGGTAGCAAAACATAATTTTTTTAGCAAAATAGATTTACGCAGCGCTTACCATCAGATACCGATTTTGGAGCACGAAAAATCATATACAGCTTTTGAGGCTTGCGGAAATTTATACCAATTTCGACGTATACCGTTTGGTGTAACCAATGGTGTGGCTGCTTTTCAACGAGCTATCAATACTATCATAGAAAAAGAACATCTGCAAGGAGTATACGCTTACTTAGATGACATAACAATATGTGGTCAAAATCAAGCTGAACATGATGAGAGATTACATTCTTTTCAAGAGATTGCAACTCGCTACAATCTGACTTTGAACATCCAGAAAAGCGAATTTTCCAAAACGAATATAAACTTACTAGGCTACAACATATGCAATAACGTAATTAAACCGGATCCTGAACGCCTGCGTCCTCTACTGGACATGCCAGTACCAGATAATCTATCTTCACTCAGAAGGACTATGGGCGTTTTTGCACATTATTCAAAATGGATCCCAAAATTCTCAGACAAGATAAAATTTCTTGCAAAATCGGAGAAACTTCCCCTATCTTCTGAAGCAGAACAAGCGTTTCAATCTTTAAAAGTAGAAATAGCTAAATCAGCTATCAACGTTATTGATCCAAACATTCAACTAACTGTAGAAACCGATGCATCTGATCACGCTATTGCAGCAACTCTTACCCAAGAAGGCAGACCAGTAGCATTTTTTTCGAGAACTTTGTGCACTTCTGAACGTAATCATTCAGCAATAGAAAAAGAAGCTGCAGCTATCGTGGAAAGCATAAGGAAGTGGAGACAATTTCTTATGGGCAAGACATTCCGACTTATTACTGATCAGAAGTCAGTGGCGTTTATGTTTGATCAAAAACACAGTTCCAAAATCAAGAATGATAAAATTCAGCGATGGCGCTTGGAACTATCAAGTTATAATTTCGATATCATTTATCGTCCAGGCAAGGATAATATAGTAGCTGATGCCCTCTCTAGAGCGAATGTAGCAGCAACAACACAAACAAACAGCGACAAAATTTTTCAACTGCATAAGAATCTATGTCACCCCGGTATAACACGCATGGTTCACTGGGTTCGAGCGAAAAACTTGCCATATTCAGTCGAAGACGTCAGGCGGATCACAGGATCATGCAAGGTGTGTGCTGAATTAAAACCTAGATTCCTTAGAACGAAGGGTACTTTAATAAAGGCAACTGCTCCAATGGAAAGAATATCAATTGACTTCAAGGGTCCACTACCGTGTAATACTGGCAATCGCTACATACTCACTATAATAGACGAATACTCCAGATTTCCTTTCGCTTTTCCCTGCTCGGACCTAAGTTCAGAAACTGTTAAAAAGAAGTTAACAGAGTTATTTTCAGTATTTGGTATACCGAACTATGTACATTCGGATAGAGGAACTGCATTTGTATCGGCTGACCTCAAAGATTTCCTGCACGGAATGGGTGTAGCTACAAGTTATACCACACCGTATAATCCTCAAGGCAATGGCCAAACTGAGAGATATAACGGCATTATTTGGAAGACAGTGCAACTTTCGTTAAAAACATTAGATCTGCCCATCAGTCGCTGGGAAACTGTTCTCGCACAGTCACTGCATTCTATAAGATCGTTATTGTGCACTGCCACCGGTTGCACTCCTCGTGAGAGAATGTTTACTCATCCGCGCAGAACCGCGAATGGAGAGTCAATGCCAACGTGGCTCACGCAGGCGGAAAGGGCACTTTTGAAGAACAACTTAAAGAAAAGTAAATATGATCCAATAGTAGAGGAAGTCGAACTAGTCGAGACAAATCCCCTGCACTCGCATGTGAGATTACAAAACGGCCGAGAGCTTGTTGTCTCGAATAGGCATTTGGCACCCACTGGCAATGAGCACTCCGATACAGAGGATCCAGATATCGAAGATCTGGAAAACGATGAGCAATATGCTACCCCAGAACAATCTCCAGAGACATCTCGTCGATCATCAAGAGTACGGCACCCTCCTGCATATCTCCAGGACTATGATACATCTTAACTGGGGGAGAATGTGGTGATATGCAACCTATTTTGAAAACCATAGTTTGTCACATCGCTTATGCCACTCTGTGACTCTCTGTCATTACTTTATATTCCTAATATTGTACGCCGTATTTTTGTCGATTAAAGCCATAATTTATTAGAAATGGTTTAGAATTCTACATGTAAATTAACAAATACTGAAAACTTCGTCAAGTGCGAGACAAACTTGCGTTATTTACGCTTTTGATAAAACGTTAATTTCACAAAAAATACGAAAATGACAAGTGAACTTCCTTGACAGTTGGTGGCATGTGACATAAACTAAAAATAGATAATCGGTAGTGATAAAAAATCTCTTTGGATAAAGAAAATAGGTCTGTAACACTTGCTTATTTGAACTTAATAATGTATGTTTCTATTCCTTCAGGCTAGGCTGTAGCAAAATATCTGAAGTTACAAATATTCTTAGATTTAAAGCACGTCATTAGCCCTGGTATTAGTGTTCATGTTGATGAGTTATGCATAGAAGTACGGAATCCTCAGTGTGTGAGTGAAACTCGAACTTTGCCGGATTTATAATGACAATTTTAAGATTAGCCCTTTAGTAAAACTCGTTCATAATTATAACTACAAGAGATTCTTTAAAGTAGGTCCGTCATTCGCTCTCACAGCAACATAGGTACTCATTGTTGTGTTTTTTACAAAGAGTAGGAACTAGGATGTCAGTTCCTCATCATCTCAGCCATAAGAAGTCCACTGCTGGACATAGGCCTCCCCTATGGATTTCCAAAAAGACCGATTGGAAGCGGCTTGCATCCAGCGTCTTCCTGCCACTTGTATGAGGTCATCTGCCCATCTCGTGGCTGGTCTTCCTACGCTGCGCTTGCCGGTGCGTGGTCTCCACTCGAGAACCTTTCGGCCCCATCGGCCATCAGTTCTACGTGCTATGTGGCCTGCCCACTGCCACTTCAACTTGCTAATCCTCTGTGCTATATCGGTGACTTTCGTACGTCTACGTACGTATCTCTTTATTTCGTATTCGATCTCGTAGAGTGACTCCGAGCATAGCCCTCTCCATAGCTCGTTGCGTGACCTTGAGCTTCCTTATAAGGCCCATAGTTAGGGACCACGTCTCAGTGCCGTAAGTCATCACTGGTAACACACACTGGTCGTAAACTTTCGACTTGAGGGACTGGGGTATATTGGACGAGAAGACGCTTTTAAGTTTCCCGAACGCTGCCCAGCCGAGTTGGATACGACGATTGACCTCTCTCGCAAAGTTGGACCTGCCTAATCGGACCGTTTGTCCTAGGTAGACATATTCGTCAACAACTTCAAGAGTGGAGTTACCCACAGATATTGGGGTGGGCACTACATGGGCGTTCGACATAACCTTCGTTTTGTCCATGTTCATTTTGAGGCCCACCCGTTGGGAAACTCTATCGAGGTCTTCGAGCATCGTACTGAGGTCCTCCATCGACTCTGCCATGACTACTATATCGTCGGCAAACCGAAGGTGAGTGATGTACTCGCCGTTAATATTGATACCGAGCCCTTTCCATTCCAGAAGCTTATAGGCATCTTCCAAACCGGCGGTAAACAGTTTCGGAGAGACAACGTCTCCTTGCCTCACGCCTCTCTTTAATGGAATTGCCTCTGAATTCTGGTCTTGTACTCGGACCGACATGGTGGCGTTGTTGTACAAACACTTCAGCACTTCGACATACCGATAGTCAATACGGCATCGTTGGAGGGCCTCAAGCACCGCCCAGGTCTCGATCGAATCAAAGGCTTTCTCATAGTCCACAAACGCTAAGCAAAGGGGCAAGTTATACTCTTCGGTCTTCTGTATCACTTGCCGCAGCGTGTGGATGTGGTCTATGGTACTATAGCCTTTTCGGAAACCGGCTTGTTCGGGAGGCTGGAAGTCATCAAACCTGCGTTCAAGACGATTCGTAATGACCCTCGAAAACAGCTTATAAACATGGCTCAGAAGCGAGATGGGTCTGTAGTTCTTCAGCAAAGTGTTGTCCCCTTTTTTGAAGAACAGCGCCACCACGCTTCTGTTCCATGCTTCTGGCGTTGTACCTTCGAGCACGACGGAATTGAAGAGTCTCTGAAGGACTTTAAGTACCGGTTTTCCACCCGCTTTCAGTAGCTCTGATGTGATTCCATCGTCGCCCGGTGCCTTGTTGTTCTTGAGCTGTTTCAAGGCCATCCTAATCTCGTACAGGCTGATGTCCGGGATATCTTCGGTATAATGTCGATTCAGTTTGGCTCTTGGATCTTTACCCAAACTGCTAACAGGTTTTGCGACCGATGTGTATAACTGTCCATAGAACCTCTCGATCTCCCTCAAGACTTCTGCTTTGGTCGACGCTAGACTGCCATCTTCTGTCTTCAGCTTCGTCAACTGGCTCTGCCCAATAGACATGTCTTTTGCGAACACTTTGGAGCCTTTATTCCGCTCTATCGTCTCTTTAATACGATTAGTGTTAAAGGTACGGATGTCGTGTCGCATAGACTTTGATATGAGTCTATTGAGCCGCCTATATGACTCGACGTCACAGGATGACTGCAGTTGCAATGATCGTCGTTCAGCCATGAGGTCGAGGGTATGGCTCGAGAGCTTTTGCGGTCTATTTGTACGGTGGGGTTTATAAAACTTCGCGCCCACCGTACGGACAGTTTCCACAAACCTGTTATTGATCTCATCCACCGATGCGCAGCTCTCCAGGCACTCGAAGCGATTTGATAGTTCGAGCTGAAAGCTCACGGGGTCTTGGATATGGGCGCGAGTGGGTCGGAGTGTAGACTTCATCATACGGGACCTCTCAAGTTTAACATTAATATTTAACGTGCCTCGTACCATTCGGTGATCACTTCCGGTTTTAACCATGTTGATCACAGAGACATCATTGAATATTTGTTTCTTGGTGGTCAGGATGAAGTCTATCTCATTTCTCGTAGAACCGTCGGGGCTCAACCAGGTCCATTTCCTATGAGGTGGCTTCTGGAAGAAAGAGTTCATCATAAAGAGTCCCTCTTTCTCCAGAAAGTCGGCCAACCTCTGTCCCCTGGGGTTCCGTTGTTCATATCCAAACTGTCCCACTCTCAGCTCACCATCGCTTCTCTTGCCTAGCTTCGCATTAAAGTCCCCCATAACAACATTGAAATAGGTCTCAGAGGTGTGTATGGCCCTACTAATGTCCTCATACATCACCTCCACCTCATCATCAGAGTATGCCGAGGTCGGTGCGTATACCTGGATGACCTTCAACGAATATCTCTTCGATACTCTGAGTATCAGGTACGCAACCCTGCTCGACACACTGTCGATGGCAAGAATGTTGTTAGCAAGAGACTTGTGGACGAGAAACCCGACACCACCCTGGGACTGTTGGTCACCCTCCCGGTAGTAGAGTAGGTTACCAGATTTCAGGGTTATCGTGTCCTCACCCTCTCGTCGGACTTCTGATAACCCTAGGATATCCCAATTTAACCTACTCATTTCTTCTTCCAGCTCAGCTAGCTTCTCGTCTGTCCTCATCGTGCGAATGTTGTGCGTTACCAGGGCCAGTCGTCGTTTATGCAGGGGGTGGTAGCCGGATCTCTGCCGGAGATTCTTAGCACCCCTTGCTCCGCCGTAACCGGGGCCGCTACCATAGCCCGGAATAGCGGAGCTGCCGGGGACTGGGGGCCTGGTATTTTTGTTGCTCGTCATTTGGGGGTTTTTTGCCAATACTCGCCACGCTTGGCATGCGGGTTGGCGAGCGCAGTAGATGGCGTTTTACGCAGAATGTGCTGCTGCCCACTTCTGGTGATATTTCCCTTAGCCGGTTCTTACGGCACCCACGGGAAGAGAGAGGGAGGTACTATTCTAGGCCGGTACCACACGGCAACGGCACCCACGGGAAGAGAGAGGGAGGAATGTCAGTTCCTACTCTTTGTAAAATTAACATATCTTAGATATTTCCTCACCTTACAAAGCCCTTCCTGGGCGGATAGTCCTTGTGGTAGACGGAGTGGTTGAGGATCATCTTCTCATCGCCCGTGTCCAGCCACGACCGCTGCAACACGAAGTCACGGTTCTTGAGGGGCGCCGGGCATGACACTGCAACACAAAATACATTTACATACTTAACATTTTCTCAACACATACATATATGGTATTTTCAAGAAAAGCGTAGTAAATTAATAATAATAAATAAATAAATAAATATTTGTGGACATTTCACACAACACCATCTAGCCCAAACTAAGCAAAGCAGTTACTATGGAACTAGATGGCTGATAGAATACATATATACTTTTTTTTTGGAAAATATATACATATGATACATAGAAACACCCAGACATAGAACAAACATCCATGTTCATCACACAAATGTTGAAATGTTTGTCCTGGGTGGGGATCGAACCCACGACCTACGGCACAGCAGGCAGACCCAACTAGCCACAAGGCCAGTCTTGAGCGAAGTGAGATGTCAACCGGCATATGATGCGAGCGTTGCCCTTTAGAAAAACACCCACGGTATTTGAAACGACATATAAGTGGAGATGTAGCGCTCGTAGCGTAGCTTGAATAGGTGTTCTCGAACGATCACCAATGTTAAGCAACGGAGGGACCGGTCAGTTTTCGGATGGGTGACAGTGAGTGAAATTTCTTTCTGAGCGCTACCGTGGGTCGGATGACACGTTAAATTGTAGGTCCCGGTTGTTTGTTCTTAAAAACAGCAATCGTCAAGCCAGGTCAGAGGCCTTTCGGCGGCTTAATAACTCTGACACTAGGGCTGGCCACTCAGTCTATACGAACTTACTTTTTTTAGTGGAGATTTGGTCTAATAAATAGACGTGTATATAAATGTGTGAAAATATAGTCTATAATTCTGCAGGCAATACAGATTTTTTGGCCAGTGGACATGGATACGAATAACTTAAATAATAATAAAGCTCGAACCCAAAATCCAAAGCTTTTAACTTTGTCTGTTTCGCTCTTTCTACAGTTGATTGAGCAAGACATAAACCAAAGCGAGCCTTTCAATAGCAATCAGAGCTGGCAACCCTGTTATGTAGACACGTTCGAAAAATTAAATATCCAATTCCGATTCAAATCGAACCATCTCGAACAGATTGAAAATGACCGATCTCACACGTTCATTTAGCAGCCAATCAAGTCGTGAACTGGCACTCCACTGGCTGTGAACCATCCACGACTTATCAACGATTCCATTAGAGTGTATTCACTGTATATGTACATTAAGCGAAAACAAAATACCCGTCGTCAAAAAAGCAGTTTTTGCAGTCTAACTTACGATTTCGTGACGCTTGATACGCTGTTGAGTGTACGGTTTTTTTAAAAGTATGCGTAAATTCGCTGAAAAAGGTTACAAATGCGCATTCTTTAGAATAATTCTATTATCTCTATTACGAAACTGTTCGTTGGAGGTTACGAAAAAACGTATTTTTTTGTGAGTGAGAGATGTATTATTATTACAAAAAAATTTTGCTTATGACACTCAGGAAGTGAAGACGGAGCTAACGACACCTTGCTCATCAAAATCATATAGAAACATATCTGTCATATAGAAACATACATACATTCGAAAAACATAACCTTCCTCCTCTCTCAGCAAAGAGCGCAGACGGTAAAAAAGGTTTACTCTATCTATGTAATTAAACAATAAGCACAGCGGCGACGACGCCTATCCTACAGCGGTTCTCTTTGTGAACAGACTCTTCCGAAATATTTCACAGAAATAATCCACCAAAACTGCCTTCGTAAACGGTTATGTACGTTTTCAAAGAAAGCCGGTAGCTACGATGCTCTATTAAGAAAATTCTAGAACGTTAATGGAAAGAGGATAAGCTCGATTTTATCGTTAATGAAGATTATCATATTGGAGGCTTTTAAAATCTCCCTGTTGGAATTACTTGGAGGCTTACAAGTTAGCTTCATCTTTAAGGGGAGCTGGTATTAACGTGACATTTTCTATTAATGTTTTTGACTATTTTATTTCTTTTGACAAAATGAAAATAGCTAATTGTAATTTTCGTTTACGCTTTAACAACGTGTTTGAAAAAAAAACTCTTTCTCATGAGAAAGAGATATCTGCGCGCTTTGAGCAGATATTTAAAGATTTCTGCCCACGTTATTTATGCGTACTGTACAGAAATTCAGTTCTTTACCACCTTCTCTGTTTCCTGAGAACTAGAATCTTCGAATTTTCATGACTAGAGTATTATACTCCATCCTCGAGCACAGCGTTGTTTAACATCAAGGGAGTTGGTGGTCAAACGTAGATCTATTTCATCTAAATAAATGTATACATGTAGGTATGTCCAAAAGTTCTTCAAAATCGTTAGAGTTAGAATGGACCTTAATCTAGTAATTTCAAAATCACAACTTATACAAAAATCTAAATACAAAATGCTAGAAAACATATTTCACATTTGTATTATTTATTCCTTTTCTGGTCAAAAGTAGAAATATAATTGTATGTCATAAACATACTACTATATTTTTAGACTAGACTAATGACACTAAGATTAGACATAATACTAAGAGTGTTAGTTTCATTCCGTGCACAGCTGAAATTAAAAATCAATAAAAATGTGTGCATGACTAGGAAGGAATCACCAAATGTTTTCTGAAGGTTTCGCTGTTGTTGTTGTTGTCTAATAATAGGCGGTAGTAATTAATATTTACATAACAAAAAAAAGACAACTGTCATCTAGTCTCACCCGTGACCATGGATGCTGCAGTGTTCGATACGTCAGGTCATAAGATATGTAAAATTTATACGTGATAAATCCGTTAAAATTTGTTTTATTTCAATTACGTAATGACCTACTCTATTTGACATGCACATGAGCGTTTAAACGATGTTTCGAGTGGGTAGACTTTTTTTCAGAGAGAGGAAGGGAATCAGTGCCAAATAGGTACCTATCGCGTGTAGTGAACGAGCAGAATACTAATCCAGCTATAAAAGGCGTGCTCAAAGTTGCTTCACTGAGCTAGAGGCGACTCGCATTCTAAACCTACTATGATATAGTCTATATAACATAATATCCCCTGATACACCATGAATCTTGATTCAGAACATATAACAATAACATTCGTCACTTGAAACTAAATTTCCCATATGGTTCCAGAGGTTCCACCCCATACGTCCTCAAGTACGTGTTACCGATACAAATCATGTAGCTATTTATCTGGCACGTGTTCTCGCGCGAATATCGATTTTGCAAATTATAATCGTACGCCAACACGTTGCAGATTAGGCACATGTGTTCGGAACAAGCGATGTCCTCGTTCGCTCATTTACTAAATCGTGGGGCCTACTATTATTATTTAAACTTAGCACTTTTTTCTTTTAATTTTTCAAATTCAAATTCAAAATTGTTTATTGTCAGTTAGGTTAAAAATGGTCTTAAGATTAGCATATGAATAGATTTCAACAGCTGCGTCCGATTAAGACATACAATAATTGTTACATTTTAATTAATAATATTAAAATTATATTAGAATTAAAAAATGATCAGGAATTGTGAAATGATCATAACAATGTCCAAAGAGCTCTGAAGCATTATACCCTCTCTATTATTTTCGACGAAAATAAAAAAGTGGCATGGTGAAACGTGGTTCAAAATGTTAGCCGCTAAGTTTACCAAATATTTATATGAAAGACTACTTCCCTACTCGTAGTTATCGACACCCGCTGAGCTGTTCCATTTTCATAAATTTCGCTTATAAGGCTACATAGAGAAAAGGAGAGAGAAAAAATAATCCCCAATATAAGCACTTAAGAGGTTATGGTAGACCCCCACAGCGTTCCTTTAACACGGATTTAATGTGCGAATATTCGTAAGATTATGGAGAACACTTTCGTGGACTTCGAGATTAGGTAATCAACTTCAGTAAGTACCTACGAGTAGGAATACTTTCGACGGGAAATGAAAACTTTTAGGTCAGCTCAAGTATTTCTTTGGGTTATCAAAGTTTGATTGGGAATTTAGATGGGGTGGTAGTACGTTTAGAATAACTTTTTAACAAGTTGATGTATTTGTAGGCCGAATTATGAAGTCTGAAGTTCTCAAAGTCAGAACATTTAACCGACTTCCAAAGAGGAAGGAGGCTCTCAATTTGACTGTTTTTTTGACGTGACAACGTCTAATAAATCGATGAACGCCGGCTGCATGCACGAAAAAGAATGATTAATTGTCCCGTTACGTTACGCTCCTTGTCCCGTTACAACCGCATGCGGTGGCTGAGGAAGCGGGCGGGTGTGCGCCGCGCCCGACCGTCGCTTCATCTCACTCTAGCTCATTACGTCAACATTCCTCGTAGCTCGCGCGCGGACTATATGTCAACGACGATACAACGTCATGACATGACGTTGTCACGTTAAACTATCGTCCGTAAACCAACTTTACAGAAAACCAATTTTTTTTTGTAAGTTTAATATGCGATTACTCCGCCAATTGTGAATTGTTTTTGTTGATTATTATATTTTTGTTTGGTAGGTCATTCAGAGATGGTCCCATATATCAAAATCGGTTCAATATTTTGGTCTTTATAACAAAATAACTACAAAAAAGTGAATTGCGTATTTTGAAGTCGTTTTTTTTCGTTTTTTAAACTATAATTATATCTTGATTTGAGGTCAAAAGAATCTATATATTTTATTTGAATCTATTTGAAAATGTAATAAAGTAGTATATGTATGCGCATACGATAAGATCCTATTTCGAGCTTATGCGCTTACATACCATACCTAGTCTTGCCATAAATATTGTCACGAAGAAAAACATTTATTTTTTTATTGCAAATAATATTTATTACTTTTACAGTGTGTTAGTTTAATACATAAATATAAAACAATTTAAAATATAAAAGCTTATTCGAAGTGGTCTCCATTGGCTGCAATACAGTCCTTTAAACGTTGAGGCCAGTTATCAATAGAAGCACGCACTCTTTCCATGGGAAAATTCTTCACTGCCAATCGTATGGATTGTTTTAGGGACTCCAAATTATCATGGCGTATAGAGCAAGCCATACTCTCTAAAACTGACTATAAATCATAATCCAGCGGATTAAAATCAGGACTAGACGACGGCCAGTCTTCAGCTCTGATGAAGTCCGAAACGTTCACTTCCAACCAAGACTGCGTGGACCGAGCTTTATGACCTGACGCCGAGTCTTGTTGGAAGGACCATACTTGGTTATTGAACATGGTGTTGTTAAGGGGCTTAACTACCTTCTCAAGAATGGTATTTTGATACACTTATGCCGATGTCTTGATACCTTTTTCACAAAAATATGGCTCAGTCACTCCTTCATAGCTAACACCCCACAAAACCATCACTGAAGTCGGATAATGCCCACGTTGCACTCTGTCGACTAATTGGGAAGCTTCCTTAAAGCTTTGAGCATAAACACGGTCATTTTGTTTGTTAAAATGTTGCTCAATTGTAAAGATTTTCTCATCCGTAAACAAAATTTTTCTGTGACCTCCCTTTGCGTACCGCTTCAGTAGTTGTTTCGATTTTACCACCCTATTCTTTTTTAAATTATCAGTTAAAAAATGACCACTGCGTTTCTTATAGGCTGCAAGTCCTAAGTTATCTTTTAAAATACGCGACATGGTTCTGGGTACTATCTTCATCTCCCGAGATAAAATCTTTTGCTTTCGGACAGGATTTCTTCGAATTCTTTCCCTTACTGCTTTGACCACTTTTTTCGTACGAACACTACGTGGACGGCCAGATCTTTTTCTGTCACAAACAGAGGAGGTCTCATTGTACCTATTAATAGCCCGGTACACAAACATTTGACTAATACCAAGCGTATGGAGAGTTTTAAAAATTGCATTTGGCTCCATACCAACTTTGTGTAATGCAATCACAGCGATTCGGTTCTCTTTATCACCCCACTCCATTTTAATATCGCAAAATATTGTACAATGTATTGGCGCCAAAATTAGAAAACTCAATGAACAATCGTATAAAAATGACAGATTCCAAATTCAAATGTAACATCTTTCTTATTTTTAACTGTAACAGTATTTATGGCCAGACTAAGTATATACCTAAGCTGACATATATTTATGCTTCAGTGAAAGAACACGAATAATAACAAATATCATTACCTCTACAATAAAGTATAGTTTTTGCGGATTGTTCTTTCTCCTTTGAAAAAAACCGCCGAATGCGGTTTAAACTATAGTCGGATTTTTCGACTCAAAACAGATGAGAGTGACCAGTAATTTTTTATTTAAAAACCTACCCCGCCTTTTTTATTTAAAAACCTACCCCGCCGTTAACAATATCGCGCTTGATATCGTAATTAATGGCAAGTTAAAACCAACAGTATCCCTCCTAATCGGTTTGCGGTTACAAGTGTTACAAGGATCCCTAATGGAACCGACCGAAATAATACAGCCTTCGGTTCCGCTTACTGCTTATAACGAATGCTTAGACCGTTCTTTATACAGAACAGTACACCATGTACATGCTGTGGAAAGCGAAATACGGCTGACGTAATAAATGTATATTCATTATTATCTTTATTTGCGTATATGGGTAGAATAAATAGAATTTATATCATTCGTCACAATATTCGTTGCAAGTGTTGGTCACAATAAAAAAACTTAAAATGAGCCAATAATAACAATAACATAATACATTAATTATTATCACCAAAATGGGTACGTCAAAAATAACATACAAATTAATAATCCCCCCGCGCGAATCCCTTGATTACACACTAATAGCATACGAAATCAATGGAAGTTATTTTAAAAATGTAAATTCATAACCAATTCTTTCTATGATATCGCAGCAGGTGTAAAAAGTAGAGTATGCACCTCGGGGATAAAGGTGTTTTTGTCTTGGGCGAGCTTGAATCCCTCGTTACACTTCGTATTCTTGTAAAAATCCCGAGCGAAGCGAGGGGATTTCCCTCTTAGCACCGTCTCGCTCAGGAGTTAATCTTAGAATCTTACATTACATTCGAGATTCTAGTCGCTTATCATATAAAACACTACTTTATCCCCTTGCATAATCTACTATTAAAATTGCCAGTTTAAATTATATAGACGGTACGATTATTACTAGTGTAGGATTATATATAATACTATAGTAGAAAAATATTCATGAGAAATGTAAATACTATGAATAAATAAAGGATACGTTCCTACAAGCCAGGATATGAGTTTCCGAGTTTCCAACGTTCGAGATTCAAATGCAAAAATCCATTCTTAGAAAACGCCGTCTTGAGGAAGTCATCATTTATTCATGAAAACTCAAACCGTCGATAAATAAATTCGCTCTCAGAATATAATATCATCTCACCGCGAATTGTGTTAAGAAAATCCTCGACCTCTCAAAGAAAATTTAAAGATATGACCTTGGCGCGGCCGCTCGAGTAAATCCAATGATCAATTTGCATCCAAAAAAAGGTCTTTAATGTTAGAAGCTTTGCTTAATGAATCTTTATTCTGGTAGAATAATCATAGCTGTCGTGGAGCTTCATAATTCAAGGTAAAGATGACGAGAATGTACTGTGATTGCCGTAGACTAGAGGCCAGAAGGGCCCAGGCGGGAATCCGATTTGACTCAGAAATCAGCGTTAATTTTTGTATGATCTTTGTTGGACAATAATTTGAGTATCAACAAGTTCACAGTCCAGCATCAAGACGTGTCCCTATATATCTCCGTGACATTTCAAAGCATAAGCAATTCGAGACGCGTCCCTATCTATCTCTGTGACATTTCAAAGCATCAGCAATTCGAGACGTTTCCCTACCTATCTCCGTGACATTTCAAAGCATCAGCAATTCGAGACGTTTCCCTACCTATCTCCGTGACATATCAAAGCATCAGCAATTCGAGACGTTTCCCTACCTATCTCCGTGACATTTCAAAGCATCAGCAATTCGAGACGTTTCCCTATCTATCTCCGTGACATTTCAAAGCATCAGCAATTCGAGACGTTTCCCTATCTACCTCCGTGATATTTCAAAGCATCAGCAATTCGAGACGTTTCCCTATCTATCTCCGTGATATTTCAAAGCATCAGCAATTCGAGACGTTTCCCTACCTATCTCCGTGACATTTCAAAGCATCAGCAATTCGAGACGTTTCCCTATCTATCTCCGTGACATTTCAAAGCATCAGCAATTCGAGACTTATCCCTATCTATCTCCGTGATATTTCAAAGCATCAGAAATTCGAGACGTGTCCTTAATTCCCTATCTATCTCCGTGACATTTCAATGCTTTAGCAATTCGAGACGTGTCCCTATCTATCTCCGTGACATTTCAAAGCATCGGCAATTCGAGACGTGTCCATATCTATCTCCGTGATATTTCAAAGCATCGGCAATTCGAGACGTGTCCCTACCTATCTCCGTGACATTTCAAAGCATCAGCAAGTGAGACGTGTCCCTATCTATCTCCGTGACATTTCAAAGCATCAGCAATTCGAGACGTGTCTCGAATTGCTGATGCTTATGACGAGATATTTGCGACATCTTCAGCAATTTGTAAGAGTCTCACGTCTTGAAGAATAGTAGAAAAGTGTCATTTGGTAACATAACAACAAACCTGTAGTTTGTTCTCAAAGGCAAGTGTAAACAGTTACTGTAAAAAACATGAAAAAATCGATATCTTAAGACATCTTTTGGAGCACGTAGGATGTATCAACTTACGGCGAATTGGACCTCTGTTTCACTCATTAATGTTTTTGAAAACATAAAATCCCAGAATATACTTTGAATATGTCGTAAGACAAAATCTTGACAATATTACAAATCACATTATAAAGTTGTTTCATTTTAATCGCTTTTAAAAAAGGAGGAAGTTCTGGCGTGGTGTTTAATATCAAGCGAACGACTTGTACGTTTCGTCAATTGCACAAAAAATGAATTGTACACCAAACAATTTTTCTCTGTAGGAGTACCACTAGGCTCGGCTTTATTTTAAATGTTTCAGCCAAATCTCTGTGTTAAAATTAGTTTGTTTCGCAACGAAATAATTCGGAAATATATTAATGTATTCACAGACGTAGCTCTGTGCAAATAATTAAATTTCAGAACATATACGTTTATTTAAATTCGATTTACTCTGTTCCCCGAGAATATCAAATAAAATATCCGAGGCCAATGGTAAAATGAAAAATGTTAAAAATCATATTCTCATCCTACATGTCGTAGACGTCCTTGTGCCTAATATTATCAGAATATTCGTCCTCAATAATTTAGTTAGGACGCAGTACACCAACTGCGTCTGTCAAATAATTCCTTCTGTTGTTTGCTTATTTATTTCAGCGTGTCTTCGATAACGGGAAATTAACAAATCAAAGTACTTTCCAAAATTTTGATCAAAATTCAAATTTACGATTTCATAGAAGTAGTTTTTTGTGATTTTCATAATATTTATAAGCCCGTCCAGTTTGTCATGAAGTTGAGTTTCTATAGTTTTAAAAGCCATTGTACCCTTTTTATATTTATGTTGACAGAGGGAAAATCTTCGAAATTTGCCCAACTCTTAAATACGGGACATAACAACTCCATATTCAGTTGGTAGCCTCCGAATCTTTATGGAAAGCACCGTACGGTACTCCATAAAGCCACACTGGAGCTTTTAACTCTCTTTTTTTTTCAGCCCTGTTTGTACAAACTGTCCCGCTGCTGGGAACGGGCCATCTTCTCATTGTGAGAAGGGTTAGGCCATAGTCTGCCACGCTGGCCAAGTGCGGGTTGGCAGACTTCACACATCTTCAAGATCATTGAGAAATCTCAGACATGTAGGTTTCCTAACGATGTTTTCCTTCACCGTTTGAAGTTGGCGGCAATCAACAATACACACATAGCTTCGAAAAGACAGAGGTGCGTGCCGCGGGATTCGAACCCAGGACCTGCGGATCGCAAGTCAGACGGTCTCCCGACTACGCTGCCGGAGACTTCCAACTTTAACTTTTAACTCTTGGTGTGAGGCAACACTCCTGAAACACGACGCTTTTCTCATCTCCAAGAATACAGGTCACGCTGCGTAGTTTATTTAGTTACAAAGCTTTGCTCTGACTGGTTGCATTCCTGATCTTGACATATTTTGAACTAACAAAATGCGTTTCTATATCCCAGTTATCTTAAATACTCTCTACCTACATCATAGAATTGAAAGGGCATGATACGAAAACCTACAATCATCACACATATAATATAGTTATGCATGCCTTCGTAACTCAACAAGCATGTCCTAGCCGGTATTTATTTATTCCTAGGCATTCCATATCAAGTCCGTGGTCGTCTTCTCTCGTCCTAAATGGAATAAAGCAAATATTCACGCATTCTGTAGGCAGCTCCTGTGTTGGGAATACTCGTCACGTCTCTCCTCGAGACGTGGGGATTGTTTTCGACTGAACATTGTTTTGTTTTACGCAGTCGATTGAAGTGGAAAAGCCGGGCTTAAAGCTTTATACAGTTGATAGAATAGAAACAAATCAAACCTATTCAGCTTTGTTTATGTCCGAATAGGAACAAGCGATGTTTATTTATTTATTTATTGCATTGAAGGGTTCCGTGCCATTATCTATAAAAACAGCAAAAAATCACGTTAATTGTATGGGAGCCCCCTTACATATTTATTTTAATTTAATTATTTATTTATAAAGTAAATAATATAACTCAATATTCTGTGAATATTTCAAGCGTCTACTTGTTGCCGTTATCAATATCGAGCAAAAACGAGCAAAAAATCACGTTTGTTGTATGGGAGCCCCCCTTAAATATTTATTTTATTCTGTTTTTTAGTATTTGTTGTTGTTGTTGCGGCAACAGAAATACACCATCTGTGAAAATGTCAACTATCTAACTATCATGGTTCATGAGATACAGCCTGGTGACAGACGGACGGACGGACGGACGGTCGGACGGACGGACGGACGGAGGGACGGACGGACGGACGGACAGACAGCGGAGTCTTAGTAATAGGGTCCCGTTTTTACCCTTTGGGTACGGAACCCTAAAATTCATGCTAGTAGGATATAATATGATGAAATTAAAAGGATAACTATCACGTCTAAGTAGACTTTACAAGTTAACAAATAATATTGTTAACTTTAGGTACTGTAAAGACGAAATGAAAATGTTGTGCAAATTTCATTTAAACTGACATAGGACCCTATTTTAGGTTCACATAAATCATAATGTTCAACTATGGAACCCCACTTTGCTCATCGCACTACAAGTACTTGGCCAATTATTTTTTCATGAAAATCGTATCACGAAGAAGACAGAATGCCTTTAATTTCAAATATTTTAAATCTGAAAATAATCGTGAACACACTCATATTTGCCGTAATTTGCCCAACAACACATATTAACCAGTAATAATATCATCTAAATCCATGGGGGAGGCCTATGTCCAGCAGTGGACTTCTTATGGCTGAGATGGTGATGATGAATATCATCTAATATGCTCATAATATATTCATCATGGGTATGAGTACGAGTGATACTCCGGGTCGTGCGACACGTCGTACTGCGGCCGAAAGTTACTCACTGGCGTAGTATCCGACGTCGTTGTTGACGTTGAGGTGGCCCGCGTCCTCCGCGCATAGCATGTGAGTGTCCCACACGGACCGATACTCCGGGTCGTGCAACACGTCGTACAGCGCGTCCGGTTCAACATCTTCAAACTCTGACACCACCTGGAGACAAACATTATATTCTTTATGCAAATACAATCTAGGACATTACTTGTACCTAGCTAACAAATAATTAAGTAATAAGCTAATAATAATAAATCTGGCAATGTACGAGTTTCACTCGCCCACCGATGCTTCCGTACTCCCATGCAACATATGACCATAGAAACAGGACTAATTAGCAAAATGTGCTATAAATCTATGAAAATTTGTAATTTTACATATTTTCTATACAGTAGAAATATTCTGAAATGATAGGCATAATATATCTAAAGAAAAACGAGTGAACGAGTGACGCCATCTAGCGTCACGACAACATAAGTTAATTTGTTTCATTTTTATATTGTCAAAAAACTGATAATATCTAGTGTTTGTTATTTAATTATTATTTGTTGATTTACATCAAAGTGAACCCTATAATCTTGCAAATTTTGAGACTTGTATCTATTACCGTTCGAAAGATACAGCCGTTTAACTAAAAAAACAGACAGACAGACACGATAGTCTCCTCACGAATAGATTCCCGTACCCTTAGTACGGAAGCCTGAAAACAAATATTTTAGTCATTACCATTACAAATAGAGCACAACACAAATTTTGTTTTTGAGTTATTATTATTTTAGACTATACTTATTACATACATCCATCCACATCTATATCTAAGCCTTCTAGATTGTCAGAGTCCAATCAGAGATGATTACTTCTACCGTACCGGCCCATTACAAAAAGAATTCACTTGAAAATCGAACTGGCAACCGAGAATTGAACTTAAAAAAAAAACATGCACGAATACTGCAACCAAAGAGTATGAAATATGCTACAACTGAAACATTTCTGTTGATTTTTTGTTAATGTACTACGGTCGTTTTTTATATTTTTATTGTGGGAAACTTTAGCTTGACCATCGATCCCGCTAGTTTTGAACGACGTGTACGGTCTACGATGAAGCGCGCTTGTCTAGAAAAACGTTACACTCGGGATTCAATATGTCGCCCGTTACATAAAACACTACTTTATCCCTTAATATGCATAATCTACTATTAAAGTACGCAGATTTTGACCCGTTACAGTCTTATTATATGCATAGATAATCGTATCTTGCATTTATGTTTAAGTACTTAGCCATAAGCAAAAACAGAAACTATAAGCAAAAGCTAGATTAAAACTGCACAGCAACTTTGTATGCTACGGCTAAAGTAGACCTACACACGCCAGACTAAAAAGCCTGTAAACGTTACGAAAGCTTTTAGATTATAAGTGCTGAATTCGCAAACTACGTAAAGTACGTCGTCTGCGAGATAACCAGGCCGTTAGCGGCATCGCGCCACATAGACAAAACTTATAACAAGAGGAGAAAACAGACTCACTGAGAACTAACAATCTGTAGCGGTACTCAGAACTCATTCGGATATGGAATCTTTTCGGAATCTATATATCCGACTCTGTCACATTCTCTATGAAAACGACAGAGAGGGAGATGTAGATTCCGAATCCGCATCCGAATTAATAATTACCCATTATGTAACACACGATCGTCGATGAAGATGGTCATTGCCCAGGTAACTCAAATTGACATTGAAAATAATTATAGTTTAGTGTTGGCCAGCGTGGTAGACTATGGCCTTACCCTTCTCACAATGAGAAGATTGTACTTTCAGTATGTCTAAGCTTACTATGTAGACATTTTTGCAGCGGCTAGCCATTTAGTGCCAGACCTAGCGATCACTACCTATTACCTATTACCTATTTACCTAGCGCTATTTGACTGGCCTTGTGGCTCAGTTGGTAGTGTGTTTGCGTCTACCTGCTGAACTGAAAGGTCGTGGGTTCGATCCCCACCCAGGGCAAACATTTGTGTGATGAGCATGGATGTTTGTTCTGTGTCTGGGTGTTTCTATGTATATATTTACAAATAAAAAAAAAGTATATATGTATTCTATCAGCCATGTAGTTCCATAGTACAAGCTTTGCTTAGTTTGGGCTAGATGGCGTTGTGTGAAATGTCCACAAATATTTATTTATTTATTTATTTACTACTAGTTGTGTGAAAGTGTCGAGTTGTGTGTAACACACACACAACTCGACACTTTCTAACTTTTAACATTTCGAAGCCACGAACACGTCATGACGTAGCGACGCTACGAGTGATGCTACGATAGCGCTGCCGTAGCATGGTTTTCGTATCTACTACGAAGTTAAAACTCGTAGCTAAAACTTTTTTATTTTATTTGTATTGGTTTGATTTGTTTGATTACGATAGGTGTAACTTAGTTGTTTATCAGAAACCTGAAATTACGAAAAAAAATACCTGTTACAAACTTAAAGTCAATAAATTAATATATACTTTAACTGTTTATGCGATAATTTATTTTGGTTAATATTATTAATAATGTACTAGTTTATATATTTTTGTATAGTTTTGTGTGTTAGCCCGGACTTATTTGTGTTAAAAAAGCAATTATTCCCTCGGTTCAAATAAATACTTTATAGGTACTGGAAACCAATTAGTGTTTTCATCAAGAGATTTTATTTGCCAATACATGTTTTTTCTTCAAATCAGACCCAAAGTACAAAAACAATAATAAGATGTCAAATGAGAGAAAGAGCGTGTTTAGGCGTGTTGCTAGGCACGTAATTGGATAAGTACAGTGAAGTGTGTGTTTTCTCTTCAGGAAAATTATATTTTCTGCGAAATACCGATATTTTGTGTTGCTATCGTTATTTCTAAGCAAAAAAGCGTATTTTCTTAAGATTTGTTTCGTAGCGTTGAACGCGCTACTATTAATACAAGCGAACAACTTTTTATCGCGAAAATTATTTATTATCTATTTATTTTATTTTATTTTTTCGAATAAACACACCTATCAAACACAAAATGATATAAAAAAATTCATTTTTAATTAAAGCTAATAAAATAAAAATGTATAAAAAATAATCATCAGCCCATTTTGGCCCACTGCTGGACATAGGCCTCTCCTATTGAACGACATTCAGCCCGATCCTCAGCTTTCCACTTCCAGCCACTGCCAACTGCTCTCAGCGTATCGTTACTCCATCGTATCTCAGGGCGTCCTACTCATAGACTATAGATACCCCAAATGTATGTACCTAGCGTGTCAACTATTTAATTAAATAATATTTTTGACTTTTCGCGGGTTGAACCTGGACTAGATTGGCACAGGACCGAGGAAGATGGCAAGGTCAGAGAGAGGCCTATACCCAGCAGTGAGATCATGATAAAACAACTATATTTAGTAATTTTTATAAGCATTTTTTTATACTCATCCTTATTTTTTGGCATTATCACACCCATCAGCAATAAAATTGTAAAAAAAATGGTTATCAGAAACAAAACATAATTTTTGTCAAACACACGTTTGATCGTTCACCATCACCTTTTTCGCCTATAAATATACTTACTACATAACTCACCAAACACTGCCGCATAATGGCGCTCGAATACAAATAATTACTTTTCGCGAAATATTTCACATTCTGGCTATTTATGACTATGAGTATACTTTCACCGCGAGTTTTAACTGTTAGCAACAAATAGACAAACAAAAAATCATGAAATACAACTTTCGAACTTGAAAAACTCGAACGTAACGCTTAACTTTTATGTGAGTACCGCCAAAATATTTAAAACGATTCCTGATTGGGTCTTTCCAAATACACTAAATCGGGGTGTCTTTGCAAAAGCAAATGAATAGATTTCTTCAAAAGCGCGCTTCAAAATTCGGTTAGCGTCGCTACGAGATGGTAACGAATTTCTACACACGTGACGTAGTTGCTACGGACTTCATGTAGAAGTTTTTTTTTACTTCACAAGAAGGAGGATACGTTTTTATAAATATGTATATGTAGATAGATAGATAACAATATTAAAAGACCACAATACAGAAACACAAATACAGAGAGTACATAAGTACATGCAAATGTATCTATAATTCGAAATACATTTGGTTGAATCTTACCTGCCCAAATCCGGTTCATAGAAATGCCTGATTCCAGATGTGTGTTAGCCATAAGTTTCATTTGCCCGAACAATTATTAGCTTAGGTTCGCTATATTCGTTGTTTTATTATATCCAGAAATCGTCTTATTTAGAAAGGTTTGGTTATCAAATATATCTATTATTTAGTTAGGTTCGTTAGATTTCTATTTGTTCTTTTTTGTATTAGACCCCGCGATTAGCGATTTGCCAGTGTCAAGTATTAAAATATTTTCAAATTTCTTGAATAAAACAAGCTGTAAATGTTCTAGTCACAATCCAAGTCACTTATACAGTCAATTTATAAGTTGAGTCCTGCTTCAGTAAAGTGGTGGCGACTTTACTAGAAGATTTTATGGAGCTTTGCCGACAACGTAAAATCACACGTTTTACTGCTTTATTTCACTTGCCCACACTCACGCACATTATCGAACACTTAATGAATAAAACACCACCATTTTTATAGCATTAATGTTCAAAATAACAAAGTTTAGAACAAGTTTAGAAAAATAAAACAAAGCAACAACACGTTACTAAGAAAAACCAGATTTCTATTTATCGTACACATAAACATGCATAAAATAATCGATTTTGACATTCGAAGAGTCGGAAAGTAAAAACGACTTTACTTTTTGTGGATACAGCGGTAGTTTATGCTGGTTTAAATAATAGTAAGTATATTTTTTTCAAATAGGTCTAATTTTTTAAATGTAAACGGTTTGCTAGTAAGTTGTTCATCGTAAAATTTGTCCATACGCTTAATATTTGTTATTCTTGCTTGTGTTTAAACTTGTGTTTATTAGATCTTATTGTTACTGTTGTATCTGTTGTGCCAAAGCAAATGTTTATTGAAAGAAGTGAAAAATACGTAACGTAACGTGAAATAATGAATATCTTCAACTCCAGAGGTGAACAACATAAACAGATTTGCATACGTTGAAATGACTGTAAACTAGCGCTGTATAATTAAAACGTAATTAATTCATTCCTGCTTATTCAGCCTGATAAATATTCAGCGGAACTGGTTCATTGTTTATTTTTGTGATTCACGGAGAAATAAACGTGTTGTTGAGCATATTACTTTTGTGTCAGGTGAAAATACGTATAATGGATGAACGTAAAGAACCCGCTACTCAACTAGAAACTTATTAGGTAGCCCATTTATTAAATTCAAATTCAAATAATTTTATTGCGAATATGGGCGTACAGAGTTGGAAAAAAATTACGAACAAGAACGCCATATTCTGCATAACGGCATTAGCAATGTAACTTTGCGTCCGCCAAAATTAATTTACATAATTTTAACGGATTTACCGCGTATATTTTACATAATTTTATGACCTGATGTTTCGAACACTTTGCAGCGTACATGGTCACAGGTGAAACTGGATAACAGTTGACTATTTTGCTATGAAAATATTAATGACTACCGCCTACTATTTTTATATGCATACAGGTAGCTCACGGTGTCAACAGGTATCGCAGATCTGTGCTGAGGCTGAGATTTTATTAGTTTGATGACCGGATCCCATGCAGGAGGTACTTGCCAACCATCTTCTCGATTGAGTTGGGGTATTTCTTAATTTCAATAGCCTCGCGTAACATTTTTGGTACAGCGTCTCTCTAGCCAAGATTTAAGGATTATCAAAACGCATGTAGTGGTTAGGCTTGTCTAGTGCATGCTCACACATTGTAATCAGTGTGTGTTTCATTTCAATGAGTAAAAATCGCGAAACCCTTGGTAAATTATACATTATATATTGTGTGTTTTCTGAATTCTGATGCCAATTTTTTATACTTGATAGAATTTGCGATTGACCGCCAATTTAAAAAAAAAATATGTTAGATACTCGCCTAATGTTAAGCGACGGTATGGCCGAGGATGGAGCTCGTCGATCTATAAGATATCTATTCACTCTAGCCTTGAAAATTCCATGGGTGGGCTCTCGGGAAATAAAAATGGCGGGAAAAATAATAATCCTGTGCAGTTCAAGAACGCATCAAGAACCTGGATCTATATTGCTGGATATGAATTAGATGCCAATTCACCTGATGTGATGTAATGGTCTACGATGTTCTGTTTATAGATAAATTTAAACAAAATAACATTTCAGAGGTTTTTTGTTACATGATAAAATAAAGATATTTACCGGAAACAGTTTTTTTTAATACAGCACTTTGTAAAATATATAGAAAAGTTCAAGCGCCAGTCCTGACCGGCTCACTCTGGCCCAGTTCGGAACTTAGTTTACGGGGACCGCATACATTCCGTGACAGCTATGTGACCTCCATACAAAGCTGTCCTCGTGAATAATCACCAACAATATTCACAAGGGGCGACGAAATAAATTCCAATATTATTATGTTCAACTTAACATTCGGGTAGGTTTTCCCACCTATAAAATTTGCAATTATGACACTATCTTACCACCACATACATAGTCTCCTCTAACCACGGACGCTGCAGTGTTCGTAACTTCAAGTCATAAAATTAAGTGAAATATAGGCACCAGGTGAGTTGACGGTCAAGCGCAAGCCTGTTGTCGAATAAAAAAAACTTACGCGATAAATCTATTATTTCTTTTTTTATTTCAATCAGTAAAAATCGTGAAAACCTTTGAAATCACCATGTAACAAGTAACTATAGTAAATTTTAAAACCCCCGACATAAAAAAACTACTGAATCAATTATGATGAAACATGGCTGGGACACTCTCGAACAAAACAAAAAAAAAACTAAACCAAAATCAGTTTATCCAGAGGTTTCTAGAGCCAAGTTCGATGACAAATGCAAAAGTAACATTTGACATTTCTGACAGGCCTCATGGCTCAGTGGTAGTACGACAGCCTCCTGGGCTGTAGGTCGTGGGTTCGATCCCCACCCAGGGCAAACATTTGTGTGATGAGCATGGATGTTTATTCTGTGTCTGGGTGTTTCTATGTATCATAAGTATTTATTTACAAAAAAAAAAGTATATATGTATTCTATTGTCCATCTAGTTTCCATAGCTTTTCTAAGTTTGGGCTAGATGTTGTTGTGTTGTGTGAAAGAAGGTTGTGTGTAGAAGGTGTTGTGTGAAATCCACCTTTTTTTTTTAAGACGTACTTAAAACCAGATCCTACCTAATCCTAATCCTAGGCTCCTAAATTAGTGTAGGCCAGTATAATTAAATTTGGATTCGTATTAAAATTCTATTATTATTCGAATTAGAAGCAGGCTTCTTAGACACGAATTCAAATAAGCTTGTAATTCTGTCTTCAGCTGTAAGACACGGTCCAGACCGGACTCCCCCATTTCTACATTTCTACTTTCCTAAGCTGAGTAAAAGTGGAATCAACGTGAATTAATTTAGAAAGTCCTTGAAACAACTTTAATTGGGTAGTCTGTAGATGCTCTACGCCTGGCTTCACAAATAAACTTAACAAAAACTTCGTTAAAAGATTTTTTCTTTTCCTTACCCTCACAAGATTTTATACATACTTTCTCACAAAAAAAAATATACTCAAAAGCGTATCAAGCGTAATGATATCGTAAGTTAGATAACCTCTTTTCTGCAGTCGGATATTTTGTTTTTCTTTTTTATATAGATATTTGTTTGGAATGAATGAAATATAACAATATGTTATGATTAGCTACTGTTAGCCATCTATGTTTGTAAAATCTGTCCAGCCGTGACGTAGTGTGAAGGAGGAACAAACACACAAACTTTCGCATTTTTAACATTAGTGAGATAATGTGACAATACTAAGGTAGTTCTTCTATAGTTGTTTCAAAATTAATAATAATAGTGCTTTAATGAATGACCGTGATAGTTTAAAAAAAGTATTTTATTTTCTACCTACTTGTGTTTGCATGCCGAAAAGTCGTGAATGGCGTTCTATTGTATTAATTGTCCAACTGCGTTAGGTTATCCATATTGCGCAAATAAAATAATTTGAATTTGAAATATTTGTTCTAGACAGTATCATTATTTCCAAATTAATTCCCATTTGTCATATAATACACAAATAATTCATTCAATACATACCTCAGGGTAAAACAAATAACGACTTTTAGCCGTAAACCAAATTGGATTTGTCAAAGGAATATTTATTCTTCAAAGTTTCGGAATCTTTACAGGGAAAGGGAAAATGCGAAAGAAAAATACTACAAGGAGTTCGCCAGAGGGCGCTACACACATAACATCGTTTCCGTACAAAAAAATAAATTAAAATTATATTAATGTAGTAATAGTGAAAAAAAGTTTCAAATTATAGTTAACTAGTGACACTTAACAAGTGATAGATCTGACAAAACCAAAAAATCTGTGTAAACCACAATAAAAAACATTTTAGTGTACAAACTAACTAAGTGCTAAATAACCGGATAAACGAACATTTTCGTTTTAAACTGTGATTAGAATAACTATTTTGTTACACCAGTGTTAAAATAACTCAATAAAAATAACTGTAATCAGTGTTCTTTAAAATATTACAAAACAGTGTCGTTAATTTGAAATTGCGCTTCACGTAAACATAAGTGACCTTTGGACTCTTGACTTGCGCAGTTGAAACAGTAAAATTTTTTTTGAGAGAAAGGGAACGTAAACAAAACCAGGGGCCCAATTCAGTTATTCAAGACCGCTCCATAGCCGAACCATATGTGGAGCGTTTCCCGTCGGCCGCCATAGTTTTTTTGATTCAGTCACTTTTATGTCATACAATTGACACATTTGATGAAACGTAACACGTCCTTCGCTCGTTACTAAATCAAAAAATGATAGCAGCCGACAGGAAATGCTTCGCAAAAGGTTCAGCTACGGATCGGTTTTGAATAACTGAATTGCCCCCCTGTTCTTGTCTGACGTGTATTGGATGTATCAACGAGTCTTTGCTTTTAGTAAAGGCTTATTTTGTCACCTTACTACGAGTACAATTAGCCGAGTGATAAGGCATTTTTTTTTTTTTTTTTTTTTTTTTTTTTTTGAATGTGATAATTCAATACGCAGCGTTTATTTGACGAAAGAAATCGAAATATGGAAAAATAAATTATTTAATGCTAATTGAGGAGTAGTATATAAAATAAAAATAAAAAAGAAATATGAATTTTATAACATTTCGGCGGCGTAACCGTTCTAAATCTGAAAATAAGAATGAAACAAATGAAAGCATAATATTATCGGACACGCTAGATGGCACCACAAGTAGCTTACCTGAGATTTCTGACGATGAAACTGAACAGGTGAAGCAATTTCAAGAAAAAATAAACACTTTAGAACTACAATTAAAAAGTGCACACAACGAAATAGAATCCCTCTGTTTAGAAAACAACGAATTAAAGCGCACCAATGCAGAATTATTGAAGAAAAATAAGCTGTTTAAGGTTATCACACAGAGCCCCATTAAATCTAAATTACAAAGCCCTATAAAATCAAAGAGACAACTATCTGCAACTAACAGCACAGATTCACAGACTAAGCTTAGTGACATACAAACAAATTCGAAAGAACTCGTACCACATTCAACCACCTCTAAGGTGCTCAAAAATAATCCTCCTGAATTAAAAAATAATCTCGTAAATCTCAAATCTCGTGATGATAAAATAGTTACGACACACAGTCCAAGTACATGCAAATACCCATCTACCTTAGAGTGTCCACAAGTACAAAACACAGTAGAACTTAGTACAAGCAGCATCAAATCACAACCTAAACCACAACGAATACTTAATAAAATTTGTGTACTCAGCACTATAGGGCAAAATAAAATTATACCAGCTGTAACGAAAATAGACGAACTAGCAAATGAATATGAAGTAGTACATTATCTCACAACCAATGTGGGTGTCAAACAAATGCTCGAAGGGATAGACGCTAAACTATCAAAATATACAAAAGATGATTTTTGTATCATATTAATTGGCGAAGAGGATTTTAGGAAGACACACGACTATAATAATTTAGTTTTCTTCATAAGGGAAATAATTCAAAATATAAAGAACACCAACATCATTATATGTCTCCCAACTTATAAATTGACAAACTCCACAAACTTGCACAACTATAGAGTAGACCAATTCAATAAAAAGATATACTTTGACAATGTTAAACATGAATACGCATATATATATGATTCTAACAAGAAATTGAAATATGACAACACCATGTTTAAAACAATAACTGGAAAAGTTAACAGTAATGGTCTGCGAACAATTTTCCAAGGCGTATTTAACCTTACGAAGAATATCAGTCGACATGAAAAGTATTTACAACAGATAAAAGACGATGAAACAACGCAGCTTTTTCGTGGATAAGCATTTAAATATAATGCATCAAAATATAGCTGGGCTTTTAGGAAAAACAGACCCGCTAAGCGTTTGTCTTAATGAACTTTCAGAGAGAAATAAAACCATAGATGTGTTGTGCATTACGGAGCACAACATGAAAGAAGGATATGAAATACATCTGAACATTCCTAATTTTGACTTGGCGGCATGTTTCAGCAGAAGCCACATCAGTAGGGGCGGCGCATGTATTCTCGTCCGAAAAGGAATACTACATAAAGAACTGTACCATATAAAACAACTTAGCATAACTAACCAATTTGAATGCTGTGCCATAGAATTGATCAGTTATAAAATAGTAATTGTGTGTATTTATAGAGTTCCCAAGTACAATAACTTAAATATCTTCATGAATAAACTAGAAAAAATTCTGCAACACTTATCTAAAAAGAGATATAACAATATTGTAATAACGGGAGATTTTAATATTAATATCCTAAAAGACAATCCTTTGACCAGAGATTTTGAATGTCTATTGTTAAATTTTGACTTAAAATTAGCTTTATGGGAACCCACAAGATTAAGCTCTCAGACTTGTATCGAAAATTTTGCTCATAATTTTAAAAAATGTTGCAGAACGGAAGTGATAGAATTTTCATTGTCTGACCATACAGCTCAAATACTGAAATGTCCTACCAAAAGACTTTGGGTTATTGATACATGGCGTAAAAAACGAAGGGACTATAGCAATGACAACATGATCAAATTTAAATCATGCATTAGTAAATTATCATTTCATGAAATATATGGCACCGTAGATCCTAATCAAGCTTACGAAATCTTTAAGGCAAATTTCAAGTTGTTCTATGACTTGTGCTTTCCTTTTAAAACCACTATTGTAAGAATATCTAAAAAACCCAAATGGATATCTCGAGGTATAAAACAATGTAGCAAAAAGAAAAGATTGCTTCTAAATACGTATAGAGCCGACCGCACAGCCAAAAATAAATCTGCTTATTTGTCGTACACAAAATTATATAAAAAGATTATTAAACTCACACAACGAGCACAAAATACCTATAAAATAAAAACTTCACAAAATAAAAATAAAGCAACATGGCAAATTATAAATAGCTCTAAAATTAATATACCCAGACATCCCATAGACAAAATCATAGTAGCTAATAAAATTATTACAAATCCAAGAGAGATAGCCAATGAATTTAACAATTACTTTATTGACAAAATTGATCCGATTATCGATTCACGAAAAAATTTAACTTCATTAATAGACAGTAACGCCAATTCAATATTTATGAGCCCAACCATACCAGATGATATTTTGAAAATTATTAATGGACTAAAAAATACTAACAGTGTGGGACATGACGGTTTCCACACAAAAGTAATTAAATTTGTCGGTGAAAATATTTCAATACACCTTAGTCATATAGTCAACATGTGCATTAGTAATGGCATATTTCCAGATGACTTAAAAATATCTGTAGTCAAACCATTATTTAAAAAAGAAAACAGAGAGCTAATGAACTACTACAGACCAATCGCATTACTATCAGTATTCGCAAAAATTTTCGAAAAGGTAATTTATAAACAATTGTATTCGTATTTTGAAAAATATGATATTTTATGTAAAGAACAAAAAGGTTTTAGACATAAAAAAAGTATTAATTTGGCTATTTGTGAATTTTTAAGTAACGTGATTTTAAATATTGATAAAAAAAACCCTGTTTGTGCAATATTTTGCGACATGACGCAAGCTTTTGACTATGTAGATCACAACACACTACTTAGCAAACTTCATAAATACGGAGTAAGAGGGAACAGTAACGATTTACTAAAATCATATTTGAGTAATAGAAAGCAGGTAACGGAGATCTCGAAGATTAATCCCAAAACAAAGAGAGAAGAAATCTTCACTTCCTTAGTACGTACCCCAAAATACGGGGTACCTCAGGGAAGTGTGATTGGGCCACTAGCATTTATTTCATATATTAATGACCTACCGCGAGCAACAAATAATCCAGTTACACTTTTCGCTGACGACAGTACTATAACAATTGCTTGTGATAAAAAAGCATCATATAAAAATGACATTGTTAATACTCTTGACTCAATAATTAAATGGCTTGACAACAATAATCTAAAAATAAATTTAAGTAAGACTAATATAATGCACTTTACGCAACGACCGCACACGACAACTAATTTTGACATAACGTACCGTAACAATACTATAAATAATGTAGAGACAACAAAATTCTTGGGACTAACTATAGATCAAAGGTTGAACTGGAAAGCGCATGTCCATGATTTAAATAAAAAACTCAATAGTTCTTCATTTGCACTTTTCAAACTAGCATCAACCCTTAACTCAGACGCTCTTGTAACCGCATACTATGGTCTTGTGGATTCATTATTGAGGTATGGAGTGATTTTCTGGGGTAACTCAACTGATTCAAAACATGCTTTCATATCCCAGAAAAAATGTATAAGAGCTATGTTTGGACTCAAATCAACTGACAGCTGCAAGCCTTACTTTAAACAGCATGGAATTCTAACGCTTCCGTCTCTGTATATACTTGAACTTGCGCTATTTGTACGGGCTAATTGTGAGGTGTTTCCAAAACTGTCCACAAAATCAACGCATAATAGACGCGACAATAAAATATTAACACATAGAGCAAAAACACAATTGTTTAGAAAAAGCATATTTGGAATGGGTCCAATTATATACAATAAAATACCTTTAAGTCTAAGAAATCTTACAACTACCTTATTTAAAAAGAAATTTAAAGCTATGCTGGTAGATAAATGCTACTATGATATTACTGAATATAAAAACGACTGTTCCATATGAAAAAATATTTTAATGTAGGTAGTAATTTTATTATGACATAAAATGTTATGGTCAAAAATATATATTTAGTAAATAATTGTATGACATATAAATTAAATAATAATATTGTATTAATAATATAAAATTGTAATAGCGCGCCTCTGATTTGTACGCCTCATCAGGCATAACATGAAGGTCTATAAAACAAATAACATCAAGTGCATGCTACTCATGTTTTATGCAAATAAATTTACTTTGACTTTGACTTTGACTTTGACTACAAAGACAAAAAGAAAAGTCATACAATAACATATACAGTACTTGTTAATGTCTGATTTGCAAAGAATTAGTTATTTGCGGCCATTTTTAAACTATCCAACCAGGAAAACGTAGTCGTATAATTATTGAGACAACGTTTTTGTCACAACTTAAGGTTATACATTTCGGTTATATACAATCATGTTAACGTTTATACGAAAATAATAGGCGCATATTATACAACTTGCAGTCATTTAAAGGTCGTGTTGAAGTCGTATAAATTGACTAGGAAAGTAAGAGTCATATAAAAATGTCCTGTACCTAATGCTTACAGCTGCGACTATTATAGGATAATCATATAAACGTTTTGTCGACTAAATTAAATAACTAAAGTAACTATTATAATAATTTCATTGGCAACTGAAATTTCTAGAAATTATGTAATAGTTTTTTATTACATAATTTCTAGAAATTTGAGATGCCACTACACAATCTTTATATAACCATAAGTAATTAAATTTTTTATTATGCGATAATTTCGCTAGTTGGGTAAGTATTAGTTTTACAAACATTAGAACTCGTGAGCACAAACTTTTTGAAGTAAAAATTGTGCCTTTATTAGTATTACCTACTTACTATTACTACTAACAACAAAAGAATATACAAACTACACATACTTAACTAATTGAACTACTACACAAAAAGCAAATCGATTACCACAGACCGATAACGATCTAAAGACAATCTAAATGCTTAAACCAACTACCAGTTGGTAGCATACCCAGCATGCTGGCCACCAGTTATTTTGCTATAAAAACTAAAATACTGCATCGATTTTGATAAAATTTATATGGGACCACCTCTGAAGCATGATCTACCAAATACAAATCATAAAAATCAATGCACAATTGGCTGAGTAATCGGTGAACAAACGTACAAAAAAAACATGTAAACCGAATTGATAACCTCCTTCTTTTTGGAAGTCGGTAAAAATTTGATGCAGACCTTAGTTTGCTTTGCTTATTTCAAGCATTTGGGGCTGTAGAAACTGATATAAAGACAAATATACATGACACATACACACTAGAAACATTGCGCTCCTTCCCAGTGAGGTAAATGTACACATTACATATTATATAAGAATTATGTAAGTTGCAAAATGAGTTTATCATTTTCGCTTACCAGAAATATACTCAGTATTAATACAGTAAGCTCGGAATCCGACGACTTTCGTTGGAGAAAAATGCGAGAAAATGACAAGAAAATCCAAAGAAAACCACTCTGAAGCGTTCGCAAAATGTCATGACCGCGTATTACAGACACATTCCCCTCCGGCGTCTTATTTAGGGTGAGAATATCTACACAAAACCACAAAACAATACCTAGTCTTGCCATAAATATTGTCACGAAGAAAAAAAATATTTTTTTATTGCAAATAATATTTATTACTTTTACAGTGTGTTAGTTTAATACATAAATATAAAACAATTTAAAATATAAAAGCTTATTCGAAGTGGTCTCCATTGGCTGCAATACAGTCCTTTAAACGTTGAGGCCAGTTATCAATAGAAGCACGCACTCTTTCCATGGGAAAATTCTTCACTGCCAATCGTATGGATTGTTTTAGGGACTCCAAATTATCATGGCGTTTAGAGCAAGCCATACTCTCTAAAACTGACTATAAATCATAATCCAGCGGATTAAGATCAGGACTAGACGACGGCCAGTCTTCAGCTCTGATGAAGTCCGAAACGTTCACTTCCAACCAAGACTGCGTGGACCGAGCTTTATGACCTGGCGTCGAGTCTTGTTGGAAGGACCATACTTGGTTATTGAACATGGTGTTGTTAAGGGGCTTAACTACCTTCTCAAGAATGGTATTTTAATACACTTGTGCCGATGTTTTGATACCTTTTTCACAAAAATATGGCTCAGTCACTCCTTCATAGCTAACACCCCACTAAACCATCACTGAAGTCGGATAATGCCCACGTTGCACTCTGTCGACTAATTGGGAAGCTTCCTTAGAGCTTTGAGCATAAATACGGTCATCTTGTTTGCTAAAATGTTGCTCAATTGTAAAGATTTTCTCATCCGTAAACAAAATTTTTTTGTGACCTCCCTTTGCGTACCGCTTCAGTAGTTGTTTCGATTTTACCACCCTATTCTTTTTTAAATTATCAGTAAAAAAATGACCAGTGTTTCTCTTATAGGCTGCAAGTCCTAAGTCATCTTTTAAAATACGCGACATGGTTCTGGGTGCTATCTTCATCTCCCGAGATAAAATCTTTTGCTTTCGGACAGGATTTCTTCGAATTCTTTCCCTTACTGCTTTGACCACCTTTTTCGTACGAACACTACGTGGACGGCCAGATCTTTTTCTGTCACAAACAGAGGAGGTCTCATTGTACCTATTAATAGCCCGGTACACAAACATTTGACTAATACCAAGCGTATGGAGAGTTTTAAAAATTGCATTTGGCTCCATACCAACTTTGTGTAATGCAATCACAGCGATTCGGTTCTCTTTATCACCCCACTCCATTTTAATATCGCAAAATATTGTACAATGTATTGGCGCCAAAATTAGAAAACTCAATGAACAATCGTATAAAAATTACAGATTCCAAATTCAAATGTAATATCTTTCTTATTTTTAACTGTAACAGTATTTATGGCCAGACTAAGTATAAAAAAACATGATTTTTACCATCGAAGTACAGGGAGGATATAAATAAAATAATTATAAGTATTTAGTGTTTCTTTAAGCTAAGCAACCTCCTTGAATCGAACTATTTTTCTTCATTTTGTGAAGGTATTATACAAAGAGGTTGGATATATTTTGTATTGAAAATGTAGAGCTCCATCGTGTTCGAAATTCGAAATTACTTTCCACCCTAGGGAGCAAAATGAACTTTTCCACGCCAATATTAGCCTTGGAAACCTAACTTTACGAGCTAGTAAGATGAAAAATAATTTTACAGTTCAGTGGCTTACTACATAGGCTAACTTCAATAATTAAGGTTGCATGTCTCGTACTCATGTAGCCTATATAAATTTTCGGGTTTACGCAAGGTGAACGTATGCTACTATCCTCCTATGTCAGTCACATAAAATTCGGTCAAGTCGTACAGACTGCAAGAGGAAATATAGTAGCAACTATATCTAAAAACATACATCCGAAAAACATTACCCTACTAGGGCAGTCGGTTAAGATACAAGAAATATAGCCGTTTATCCTGTTAAAAATACTGAACGCAAAATGATAAATCAACGCTTGTTTCAAGCCCCTCCCCGTATCAGTCATGACACGCTCCCCAGCCGCGGCGTATAACCTTATTTATTATGGTAAACGATCAATTCCCGCCATTTATGAGTAGAGATGTACGCTCAATTATCGATATACGGATATATATCGATATAATTTCAACTATATCGAAAAGGCATTTAAAAATGGTTAAATAAAATTCACTCTTACTAGTGCAAACATTGCTATAATTTACGTTAAGGTACAGCTGTGGGGTCACGCTGTCTCATGAATATGTATTATCTTATTTTAGTAATTAATTACACTTAATTTTAAAAATCGAAAACAATTCCATCTGAAAATATTTTCTTTATTAGTTAGACCACCTGAGCACAGCATTATATTTAGATACATTTATATTTAGATTTGGGTCTTTCCGACTGGATATAATCTAGGTGTCTTCAAATCGCGAGTGAATAGGTTTCTTCTAGGCAAGCGCGCCCCATCGTGGACCGTAACTGTCGCTTAACACCAGGTGAGTTGACGATCAAGCGCAAGCCTATTTTCGAATAAAAAAATATATATATATATATATATATATATAAACTACTCTTCTCAATCTTAGAATTTTCAAGGCTACAGTACATTTTTAGATATTATGCTAGATATCTTCTAGATCGACGAGCTTCATCTTTAGCCACATCGGCGAGTTGGTGGTCAGTCGTAGATCTATCTAACAGAAAAGATGGCACCGATAACCCTAATACGTAGTCAGATTCACAAAACGTCCGTTTCCCAAATACAGCACACATTAAAATTGTTCAATATATGCCCACTATATACTTTGCGTACGAGGCTATGAACTGGTACATCTATATATAAATAATTAATTCAATCACTTTTCGTCACCATTTGCCGTCACCGTATTATACAGCCTACAAATCTTTCATCAAATAAAATTCCAAATCCAAATAATTTTAGCCAGCAAAATACGTAAGTACTCATAATACCGAAAAGTATCAAAGAAACATCCCCCTCTCTGACTTCAATACCCTCGTGTGAAGTCCAATTACCCGGAAGATGAGACGTGTGACGAGAGATGGGGCGCAGTCTGTGGCGCTGATTGCTCGGACGCTGGAAACGTCTGGGAAATGTCAGCGGTAGATTGTTGGACTCGCCTGAATGAACTTCTTATAGTTCAAGGTTATTGAAACCTTGCTGTTTATCTGCCAATATCGAATTCACGAGAACATGTAGTTAGTTATTACTAGTTTTTCTAAAATGTTGTACCAACTTTGACCTTTATACTTATGTACATATACTCCTATCCCTATTTATGTTGTAAATATCAACATTAAGGGTAGCAAAATGTAATTCCTAATATAAACAAATGCCTACTAAAGTATTTTTCAATGTCAAGTTCATTTTTTTTTTTTGTAGATTCCTTTTGAACGTAAAGATGCCACAAAAAGCCAAATATTTCTATTCTCAAGGCTCCACTAATTATAGTTGATTTTTAAAATAACACATTCAACAAAAAAGTTCTTAGATATAAAGCACATTTTGTTGAATAATTGAGGGGTCAGGTGTTCATGTATTGCGTCATGCGCGGATTTATTGAATCTAATTATTTTAATTTTTTAAGTTTCCGGCAGCCTAGTCGGGAGACCGTCTGACTTGCGATCCGCAGGTCCTGGGTTCGAATCCCGCGACACGCACCTCTGTCTTTTCGGAGTTATGTGCATATTGTTGATTGCCGTCAACTTCAAAACGGTGAATGAAAACATCGTGAGGATACATACATATCTGAGAGTTCTCAATGATCTTGAAGATGTATGAAGTCTGCCAACCAGCACTTGGCCAGCGGGCAGCCTATGGCCTTACCCTTCTCATAATGAGAAGATGGGCCGCACCCAGCAGTGGGACAGTTTGTACAAACAGGGCTGATAAAAAAATAATTAAACAATTTAATAGCATAATGGTGCTTTCTGAGTTGCCGCCAATGGGCCTTTATAATTTACATATTATCTGAACTAATTTACACATATAATAGTGTTCCATTTGTTTTTGAAAAATATTTCAGTTTAATTTAAACAAGAGGATAAAAATATTTATTTGCATTCATAGTGGCCGGGTTAAGTGTTTTATCGATAGTGTCCCATCACTACGGTGCGCTATCGGAGCGTTGCGAAGGTTTTATCTTATCATGTCGCGTTTTACGGCGGACGTAACAAATACTATTAAATAAACCACTTCTAGTATCGAGAATCCAGCGGGCGACGACGGTTAACTTTATTGCACGCTGTAATATCGAACATCCTAGGTTTTATACTTCCATTATACGGAGATGAATCAATAGAATTGAATTGATTGTACATACATAAACTTACTTTCTTTATTATTAAGCACATTTATAAAAAATTATAAAGAGTGAGCAATAAAATATATTCTGATTCTGGTTCTGATTCGAGGATTCTTTCGTCGCTTCTCGATAATCGACTTTAAATAGTCATTACTGATACTCTTAATAGCTACCATGATTCTATAAAATACAGTGCTCACATAGAAACATACATATGTCACACATGATATACATGATGTGTTCATTCACTTCTAGTTTCTGCGTAATACGTGGACAAACATACAAACGTACAGACATACAAACATACATACACCTATGAAATTTGGCACACATGTTTAGAAGCTGGTATAGACTAACATATACAAAAACTGTGCAGTTCTGACAATATTACAAACATACAGGTCGAATTGATAACCTCCTTTTTTTAAGTCGGTTAAAAAGCAATTCATTATTGGCGGAGTAATCACTAACAAAATATTTAAAAAAACTTACAGTCGAATTGAGGACCATCTTTTTGGAACTCTGTTAAAAAGTGTAAAGAAAGCGTTTCGTTCGGCTTCAATTTTCTGTAGAGACACTAGAAAACTCCTGAAGCAAGTATCCGCGTACGCGACGCGCCACTTAAAAGGCGAAAAAAGGGGATTCTCAAAACGAAATTCTTCAATTTCCGCGTTGTCAATTCATTGGCTTCCTTTACACGTTTTTAAGGAGCTCCATCCAGTCGGAATGCCTCTCGAGTCGCAATTTGCCGACCTCCGTAAAATGCGAATGAGGCACCGGCCTAAGTAAAATACAACCCAGTAAAACGCGGAATGACGCACCATGCGCACGTAATGCAGGGTAATGTACCTGCTTTGCGTCATCTTGGGATGGAACCGAACTTGTCTATGTTTATCTTTTCAACAAACTTCAAAAAACTTTCAAATAAATTAAATTAATACAATTATACAGTCGTGTTATATTTTTCTATAGTTTATATTACTCTTTTTAAGTAGTTACATTTGGCTTGGATAACTAAAATAGCTTAAACCTTGTCGCATGCAGCAACTTTACATCGTTATAGTTTCAAAACGGTCATGCAAAATTAAATAAAAATAAGAGTAACCTAATAATGATTTTAAAATCTCTATTCAATGACACCTCACTCGATACTTTTTTTTTTTTTTTCTTTTCCACAATATGGTGTCTCTTTGTCACCATATTGACTTTTAATAACTTTTATGTCTTGAGTGACATTCTTTAGGAACTGTCTTTAGGAACACACATACATAGACTAACAAACACATTACCCTCCTTTGCGACGCGCTGTCGGGTAAGTGTGCGACGTAAGCGTTTGTAGAAATAAAAACGTTTGCCAGTTATCTAAGCTTGCTAGTTCAATTTTTGCCTTTATCGCTTTCAATTTTCCGTATATACATATACCTACCTTTAGAGTCCATCCCGCACAGTGCGGGTTAAGGTTCAACACATTACGGGTTAACGTCTCTCGCACTCACTCATTAAACCTCTAATGTTATTTCACTCATAAATATCAAAGGGGGCGTTCTCGGGGCTAAATATATTCCGCAGGATTTATGGTACGAAAATAATCTCCGAAAATTAAAACTCGGATTTTTATAACTGTGCAAGAAGAGTTACGTTTTCAGGGTGTATGTAGGTTTTTTATGTAATACAAATCTATGATACAGTAATACAGTTTTTAACTAGTTCTGGTGCCAGATAGCAATTTTTTTTTTTTTAATAATCTCTAGAAATTTTAATATTTTGATTGGGTTCCCGGTATTTTGATATTGTCATAAAAACATTTTCAGATCAATTTACGAAGTTTCATACTTTGGTCAACAGTTAATAAGTTAGTATGTACTCTGAATTAAATCATTTAAAAAAACCGGATAAGTGCGAGTCAGACTCGCCCACCGAGGGTTCCGTACAAACTAAATAAAAGGGGGAAATCATATATTTTTGTTATATTAAACGGTTTTATTTAGCTTGACCTGTTTATTTGTTTGTTTGGGTCAAATTTAGTAATTGAAATTGTACCCCCTTGCAGTTGACGAATCGATCTGAAATTTGGTATACACCTTTAGTCCTGATGACAACACAATTTAGTATATTCTGTATTATTGTAAATCCAAGATGGCCGCCGCCACAAAATGGCGGATTTCATATTTTAACACAACCCCCACAATATGGGTATCAAATGAAAGGGCTTTTTTTAGTAAAATACAGTAAATACATTACCTACATCATTATCTTTTCAATAAAACCGTTTAACTTAAAAAGTTTTTTAAGTAAGTACTTGTTTTCCTTCATAAACCGAAAAATATACATCGTAATTTTTTTTTTTAACCTGTTTTAGCTTATGCTAATGAAGCTCTTTCATATGATACCGGACATGATACGGTTAATTCACTTTAAGATTAGGGCCCTCATTCCTTGCATAAAGACACTGTTTTTTAGTGATAAAATTAAAAATAACCAAATAAAAAGTTATCTGATTTTTTCCTCACAACACACGTACACAACACGCGTACTCTAACACAATGCTTCTTGCCAAATTTCATAGTTCTAGGTCAACGGGAAGTACCCCATAGGTTTTGATTCCCTTGTGAGTTTTTGGTTCAGTTTTTCTGTTCAGTTTTCATAAAAAAAAGTTACAGCCGAATAAGTCGAATAAAACGCACATTTCGACACTCGAAAAACTTTTGATTGAAGGGAATCAAAACTAGTTTTGATTCCCTTCGACGAAGGGAATCAAAACCTATGGGGTACTTCCCGTTGACCTAGAACTTTGAAATTTGGCAAGAAGCATTGTGATAGAGTACACATATAGGAAAAAATCCGAAAACTGGTAATTTTTAATTTAATCACAAAATAGAGGGTCTTTAAGCAAGGAAGGAGGGTCCAAATTTTAAAGTACTTTAACCGTATCATGTGGTGTATCATATAAAAGAGCTTAATTAGCACAAGCTAAAACAGGTTTTTAAATATTTTTATGATCTATATTTTTCGATGTATGAAGGAAAATATAAAAAAATATAATTTCCCCCTTTTATCTACTAGTTTGTACGGAACCCTCGGTGGGCAAGTCTGACTCGCCTTGGTTTTATTTATTTGAAAGGATATACTTTCAGATTGATCCCATAGTAATTTCATCAGAATCGGTGTAGTAGTTTCGTTTTTAAAATAAAATAACTGAAAACATATAATACGTAAATATAACTTGAACATAGGCGTTTAGGCAATAGAAATAAAAATAGATTTAGTTTCAAAAAGTAGGCCTATTATCTAGTCGCATCAATCTTTTCGGCGCCATAGAGTATACAATATTCCATCAAAGCCATCAAGTCTCGTGAAATGTACAAACACAAAACATACCCTTACAGATAAAACCACTTTATTCTCATAACTTAAATGCATTATATTTGTTAGAAGGCTGTCAAAATACATTTTTGACTGCAAAATTAGTAACTGCTACAAAAATATCTGTGCCCGCGAGGTCTACTGCTCATATTTAAAATTAGAATTATGCTTATGTATCGAATGTTTTTGACAAATATTATCAAAATCCGCTGACAAATGACCTCGTAGCAAACTTCTCCTCTTTTCAACCGAGATTCCATACACTTTTATCTCGATAACCTCTTGACCGTTACTTGTATTATTATTTAATTTAGAATTAAGTACTAAACATTTTTATCAAATATTAATAAAATCAGTCATGGTAAATGATGCCGCTTTTTTCATGGTGGTGGTAAACTTTCCCCGCTTTTGGGAGAAATAGCCCACTTATTCAAAATTCCCGACGACAATAAATCTATAAAAATGAGGAACCAAGTTTCATCAAAATTGATAGAAAAATATGACCTGTACCAAGTACCAACAAATATCCAGGCAAAAGAACGAAAATTTTGCAACAGCTATGCAAAGATCTTCTTTCTCTTCGCTCAATCAGTCAAAAAGAGGAGGTTCTCAATTCGATTGATTTTTTATACATTTTCATACATACTTCTTTACATACATACTGTATTTTTGTTTAATTTTCATAAACATTAAAATAATATTTAGTATTTGCTCAAAAGCCTATATCGCTCATGTCACGTTATTAAGGGGCTATACGAATAAAGTATGCTGTCCCACTGCGGACTTCCACATTGTTTTATATTTTAAAACGTTTAACAAGTCTCTCTTTAGTTTGTTAATGTTTAACAAGTCTCAAGTAACTCTTTAACAATTTGGAAATATTTGAGCGAATCAGCGCACTCCATCCGTATATAAATATACCCTTTTAAATAAAACCTTCGTCGACACTTAAAATAATGAACAAATATCTCAGCATTATTGGAAAATGTAAGACAGCTCGTCGCCGGAAGCGCTGTCAGCAATGTCTCGCGCGCGGTCCATATTCAGCATTTAAGAGTAGTGTTGTCCCGCGAGCTCCCATACAAATAGGACAAAACTGTTTCCTATCACTAAACATTAACCGATTTCGATGATTCTCTTTTATCTATTTGGAATCATAAATTATATGTTTCAACGGTTTGCTTTTTTTTCAAATTTCGTTATAGTTCCGAAATTCAAAAACTAAAAGTGTAAATTTTGAAAAAAACCGGCCAAGTGCGATTCAGACTCGCGCACGAAGGGTTCCGTACCATTATCTATAAAAACGACATAAAAATCACGTTTATTGTATGGGAGCCCCCCTTAAATATTCATTATATTTTAATTTATTTAATGGGCTAGTATTTTTATTTTACAGAAAATAAAATTGACAAAAACAAAGAGTTACAGAGTCAAAAACACACACACACACACGCAAAATTTGCCTAACATATTAAAGCCACTACCCCCCGCCATCGCCCTCCCCTCGTCTGAACGTGCCCATAAGGCTAGAAGCATTTCCCCGTTGAATAGCAAGAGAAATATTCTGGGCGAGGTAATAACCTGCCCGGGGATCACGACCTCTCTCCTTTAAGCGCTGTCCTAGATCAGCAACAAACTTCTTGGACTCGGAGCCCCACAGACCCGCTGTCTCCACGGCAATCGGAATAAACTCATACGCTGATTCCAAGGCAGCGTATTTGAGATGCTTGCCTTTCGCTGCGGATTCCGCTCTCGCGCCTGCAGCTCGTTGTGTGCCGGGGAGGTGGCAGGATGCAAACGTGTTGACACACGTAGCATCCCATATGAGGCAACGACCTCTACGCCACGGAATCAACGTGAGTCCGTCCGGCCGTTTCCCATCTGATCGCGACAGCCCGGGAGGCTCCAGTGCACAAGGGATTTCCGCCGAAATTAATGCCCTTCTAAGCAGCTCATTGATAGCGTGGTGACGAGGCCTGCGCCCAGCGCATCGAGTGCAGCTGAGGCTATGATAGCCATTTGCCTCAACTGTCGCACCACAGATGCAAAAATGAGGCTCACAAACTGCGCAACCCAATCGAAGTCCTGTAGCTACCCTAAGGGAGTCTTTGTCCAGCAGCGTGCCCGAATTAGGTGATGGTAGGGCATGCAGCCAGGCACCTGACTCCGGCTTAAAAACCGCGTTAAGACGTGCCAGTTCGACAACTGAGGCTTCGTTACGCAGTTCGTTTAGACAATGTGATCCCAGCATTTCGTCCCAGGACCTTTGCAGTGCGGCCTTCGCCGGAAATTTTAATTTAAATATTTATTTTTAAAGTTAATAATCATCATCATCATCATCTCAGCCATAAGAAGTCCACTGCTGGACATAGGCCTCCTCCATGGATTTCCAAAAAGACCGATTGGAAGCGGCTTGCATCCAGCGTCTTCCCGCCACTTGTATGAGATCAAAGTTAATAATATAACTCAATAATCTGTTAATATTTCAAGCGTCTACCTTTTGCCGTTATCAATATCGAGCAAACACGAGCAAAAAAATCACGTTTGTTGTATGGGAGCCCCCTAAATATTTATTTTATTCTGTTTTTTAGTATTTGTTGTTATAGCGGCAACATAAATACATCATTTGTCAAAATTTCAACTGTCTAACTTCATCACGGTTCATGAGATACAGCCTGGTGACAGACGGACGGACGGACGGACGGTCGGACGGACAGACAGACAGCGAAGGCTTAGTAATAGGGTACCGTTTTTACCCTCTGGGTACGGAACCCTTAAAAGCAAACCGTAGAGGCATACCTATTAATGGTTCCGACCATATAAAAAAAATCGAAACCGGATAAAATTTAAGTCGGAAACAGTTTTCTCTGGTTGTATAAAAGACGTGTAATTTGCTGGCAATAGAACGCGCAACAAGGACTCTCTTAAGCAAAAAATATGCCTATAACTTACCTCGGTATCTTTATTACGTACTTACCTACAGGTTCCGATTTAAAAACATGCCTATAACGTACCTCGGTATCTTTATTACGTACTTACCTACATGTTCCGATTTAAAAACATGCCTATAACGTACCTCGGTACCTTTATTACGTACTTACCTACATGTTCCGATTTAAAAACATGCCTATAACGTACCTCGGTATCTTTATTACATACTTACCTACATGTTCCGATTTAAAAACATGCCTATAACGTACCTCGGTATCTTTATTACGTACTTACCTACATGTTCCGATTTAAAAATATGCCTATAACGTGCCTCGGTATCTTTATTACGTACTTACCTACATGTTCCGATTTTTATCGCTGACATTCTTTACCCGACCTTTCTTTGACATCGGTTTCATTAAATTGACCAAGGGATTATGTATTGGTGGGTGTACAAAGGTGGGTGAGGTGTATGAAGGTACCTGAGGGTCTCGATCTACAAAATCTTATTTAGGGTTGTGATATGATATTATTATGCTAATATTATTTGTTGCTATTTCTTTTATTTTTAAGGGTCTATATGAATAAAGTTAACTATCCCGCTAACGCACAGTTTTAAAAGAATTCAAAAAAGGAGATTATCAATTCGATTGTATTTTTTTATGAAGAGTAAATTTTTTGCTCAATATAGATCTACGATTGACCACCAACTCACCTGATGTTGAGCGACGGTGTGGCTGAGGATAGAGCTCGACGATCTATGAGATATCTATTCTCTCTAGCCTTTAAAAATTCCAAAATTGTAGTTCTCAGGAAACAGAGATGGCGGCAAATAAACATTTAAGAAAGCATGTTTGTTGTTCTCCATTATTTATAAGCCGATCCGGAATTATTTATTGGAATGGATATACTTTCAGATTGGTCTCATAGATTTCATTAAAAATGGTTCAGTAGTTTGGTTCTTAAAACAAAATTTGTGTATTTTAATTAGGTTGTTCCAGTTTTTTTTTTAAATAATGTTTTAACAAATTCGAAACTCGTATCGCTTTCCGCCACAGCATACTACAGTACAGGCTTGGCTAATCCAATAAGTATGAGTTAAAAACGTATCATGAGTCCATTATGGAGGAATACGTTCGAGCTTCCCCAGAGAACTGTGGCCAGTTGTAATTCAACCACATATTAAATAACAGTTAGGGTGCGTTCCCACTACAGGTGTGCGAGGTAGCTCAGCGAAAGCGAACAAGCAACCAATAGATTTATTTGTTTCATAACCTCGCTCTGTGCAACTCTGGTGGGAAAGCCATGCGGAGCTGGATTTATGACGTCATTGCACATGTTTAATCATAACCAGGCCAGATGCACTCAATAGTTTGTGTATAATATTATATAGTAGTTCTACTAAAGAAGGTCTCGCAAACACAAACATTTTAGCAACAATATCTGTTGCAAAAAAATATGTGTTCGAAAAATCGCGAAGTCATACTCATATTCAATCGAAATCGGCAAATGGTCCGTAGTAAACTTCTCTATTTAACAGAGATTTCAGGACCTTCTGTACCGCTACCGACAATCTCTTGACCGAGTTTGCTCAAAGTTAACGTTTTTGCTTAGAATTAAATATCAAGCGTATCTAGCAAATATTATCAAAATCGATCTGTAAATAGCGTCTTAGAAAACTTCCCCCAATAAAATTCTATAACCTGTGTAGTGAACTAAGTTCTGTTTAAAAAATCAAAACAACCTACTTCAAAGTACGCTATATCGTTTACTTGTAATATTAGTAAGGATTAGGATACATAAAATTCATATTAAGCGTTGAAGTAACGCTTTTTTCTCCTTATACACATTGGATGAGGAGTAAGAAGGTTTTACTTTTCAAGCTTACTAAATCCGTCACGATTGTGTTCACGATTTTTTAAAGAGACCTCTCTTCAACCGCTCGTTTTTTTCAGGAATGAGATTTGTCATTGAACGTCAAATGCTTCGTCTTCGAAGATTAGAAAATATTCAGATGTTTATACGATAATCATCAACATTTGACACTTTTGCAAAGAAAAACGTGTCAGTGGAATTCTGCTATTTTATAATTTGACGCACTTAACTCAGGAATTTGGATTCCTGAGTTAAGTGCGTCAGATTAGCAATGTTTCTAAAATAATTATGGGATCAACTTGAGAGCTTTATCTATACGCCACACAAAATCAAAACAAACAAATTCACGAAACACAAAAAATGGTTCTCGAAGACGGAGAAATCCGTGTACATACATTTTTTTTTTTTTTTTTAAATAAAATAAATAAATATTTGTGGACATTTCACACAACACCATCTAGCCCAAACTAAGCAAAGCTTGTACTATGGAACTAGATGGCTGATAGAATACATATATACTTTTTTTTTGTAAATATATACATATTGTTTTATCAATATTCAAACTGGGCTGTTTTATCAGCCCAGTTTGTACAAACTGTCCCAATGCTGGGAACGGGCCATCTTCTCATTGTGAAAGGGTTAGGCCATAGTCATAGAGAAATGAGTGCACTTCGCTCACTCGGACAATTACAAACAAACGTTACAAGTCAGTCTCCACTCCCGCATCCCGCACCGCTCAGCTTCCCGCACTCCATTGTAAACGCACCCTTACCACGGCTGGTGCCCTGCAACCCAGTCGTAATAGTTGAACCACGACGTCAGGGGATTTGACGTCGGTTTTCAATTACACTGCCAATGGCAATTTTATTCGTACCAGGATAACGGGGTCTTTCGTACGAGGATTAGTGGGTAGCGCGGCGGGATTAACTGGTAACACCGGTAAGACACTCGCCCGCGAATGGAACGTCTTACTTAATGCCGAAGTTTAAGTACACGATTGATAGGGTATTAAATGTAACTTTAAAAGATAAACCCAAGAGATTCGTTAACCATCGTTTTCCCTACAAAAGTTGAAGACTATTTTCTACCCCTAAAAATTAACCTATTTCGATAATTCTTTTTCCCGACTGCGCAAGAAGGAGAGTTATGTTTTACAAATTAATGTTATCTAGTCTCACCTGTGAACACGGACACTTTGTGCCACGGACGCTGCAGTGCTTGAAAAAAATATGTAAAATATGTAAATAGAGTGCAAATCCGACCGGATTGCCGGTCAGAACCGTACCGGACTGGATTGCAATCCCTAGTCATGGCGTTCCCAACAACAAAGTCTGATATTATTTTTTTACATAGAGAAGTACAATAATCTCAAAAAATTTTGATTACAAGAATAAATTAAAAACATAAAAAATACTTTCCATTACTATTACTTTTACTTACAAAATATGTTATAATACTATTGATAGTAAACAAACTTAACTCTTAAGTATACAATAACGTAGATAACAATGTTACAATTAAAAATAACTGTATTGCAATATTAACTAGGTCAAGTACCTATAAGTTCAGATACGTTTAAAACAATGTGGATAACAGTAAGGAAAAAGCAAAACAAAGATATTTACGAGAAACATTTACTTTGTGCGGTGATTTCGATGTTTTTTTTATATCTAGAAATTGGATAATATTTAACATCGAATATTTTTGAAGTGTTATTAAGGATTTACAAATATATAGACAGTAAAAAAAACTTTTATCATCTGACGGGACTTGAACCCGCAACATCCAATCAGTCTGTACCTTTATCTGGGAGCCTATATCAAACATTTCAATCTGGGAGCCTGTGCCAAAACATTCGGTTAATTCATTTTATTTAAGTCTTCTTTATGGAAAAAGGTATAATTTACGAGAAAAATGGGGGTCTCAACGATTATCTTAAGTGTAGGACAGGTAACAAAAAAAATGCTATAAAACGTACGTAGGCACTAAAGTGGATTTTGTAACATCCGACCGACCTTTTTACCCCTCCTAACGTAGGCATTTAGGCAGCCTAACGGACTACCTACATTCGCAAAGCAACAGACGGTCAAGTAATTTGCTGCCGACCTAAACAAACTGTTGAACCGAGGGCGACACATTCAAGCGGAAACCGTTTGTTCATGTTATTATGAGTAGTTAACACAACTTAATCGATACTTTTGTCATTCATAACATCTACTTTACACCTTAGTTAAAATATTTTTAAAAGCTCTCTTTAATTATGGCGTTATTACAAGCGCTATCAACATCCTTACTAAATAAAAATAAGCAAATAAAAAAAAAATAAGAAAACAAAGGAACCAACCAACAAAACAAAAGGTTATAAAACAAAAACAGACCTTGACCGTCCGCAGTGCACCGTGCGCTGCGTCCTCGGCCCACACTCTGACGCCGTCTTTCTCGTATTCCAGAGTCCAGCCTTCCTCCGAGGCTAGCAGGTCCTTGAGGGTCTGGAAGTCGGAGTCGTCAGCGACGCGCGCCTCGCCGCGCGTCCAGCCCGCACCGCCCATCCGAGAGCGCGCATCACCACGATGCGACGCGAACTGACTCCACCAGCACCGAGCTACACCACCGATATACCTTCGACGGTGCAGGGCGCATGCGCGGAGACACCAGCCATTTCTCTACCGGATGGCGCTCATGCCAGATTGGAGGATTTCCCACAATTTTGGGCAGATTCAAAATTGAAAAATCATGCAGGAATATTTGGATATTTAGGAAAAGATACTTGGAGAGATTTTTAGAATGTTGAGGTTTGATTTGACAAGCCTCATGGCTCTGTCTCCATCTGAGCTGTAGGTCGTGGGATCGATTCCAACCCAGGGCAAACATTTCTGCTGAGCATGGGTGTTTGTTCTGTGTTTGGATGTTTATATGTATCATATAATTATATTTACAAAAAAAAGTATCTGTGTATTCTATCAGCAAGCTGGTTCCCATAGATGGTGTTGTGTGAAGATGTCCTCCAATATATTTTTACTAAAGTGTAATTTGAGAAGTTTATTCTTTAATAACGTACATACTTAGATATTGAGGAAACCAAACGAAAACGGAATTTTGTGACAACTAGCCCTGATGGATAAGAACTTTTTTTTTTACCTGCATTTTGGAGGGACTCTGGGTAACATTTGGAGGGAACGTGAGTCGGACAGCTGGCAACACTGCCGGATGGTGGGCCTCGGGTGGCTATTAATCATAAGGGTGGTCTGTGGGCACCTCGCTCAACGGACTACAAGCTATTCTGCTGTCTCCAGACGGCAGTTTAGCATTTTTTTAAAGAATGGGATCTTCTTGACGCCATGTTGTGACGTAACAGCATTCAAATTGATTGCAAATTTTATTGAATTATAAAGGTGATAAAAAAATCTAGTATGGAGAGAATCCGGTCACTTGAGTCGTTAAAAACTAGTTCTACGGACAGTAGAACTCGCGGGCACAAACAATTAAATATACATATTTTGACAAAGAGAATATAAACTGTACTTGACAACATTTTGACCGATTTTGACTTCAACGCAAACTCTAGGGATATCGCGCAAAAATAGGGATATCTTACTGAGGTGTCACGACCTTTTGTCCCAACCATCTCTGGGCCGATTTTAGTCCTATCTGAAATTCTTGCTCGGGATTGAGTGCCAATTATATATTTCTACCAAATATGTATTATCAAAATCATTCACAGGAAGCTGCAAGAAACTTGCCTAAATCAGAATCGCCGATGGAAAAAAAAACACTATGAAATTATAGAAACTATAATACAAAGTTTTGTTAAGATTAGCTTAAATGTAGGACCAGTTCGCAAATACCTACCAAACATACATCGAGCTCCATCTTCGGCTACACCGTCGCTTAACTTCAGGCGAGTTGGTTATACGTAGATCTAACTTGCGTAATAAAAAAATAAAAAAAACAGTAACATACAAACTAACATCTAGTCAGATTAGACAGATGTAAGCAAATTTTACACTAGTTGATGTACCTACTGGACTTGGACTTTACACTAGTTGATGTACCTACTGGACTTGGACTTTTCCAAATATTTACAAGTATAAGTTTAGAAAACTCAAAAACCTTCGACAAAAAAACGGCTGAACCGATTGGTAACCCTATCGGCTTTCCCGAAAAACGTTACTTAACTTTAACCATCGTCTTAAATTCTCTGTCTTGTTTCCGCAAGTGCCATTACGTGACAGCGACAAAATATGTTAAGCAATGCTTAAGTTAAGTAACGTTGTTCGGTAAGGCTGTATGTGTTTAAATAGCGAACAGGCACGAAAAAAAGATTCTCCATATCTTTTTTTTTTATATTTTTAAATCCAACATCTTAGAGCATTCTAATTCTGCGAATTCGTGACCAATTTATTTGAGTAATATGAGCGGAACGGTACTCAAACAAATTATAAAACGTGTTGGAACGTCTACGGTATTTTTTTAAAAGCATGATATTATATACATAGGTATAGCCTTGTGCGGTACTCGCACAGTCTCTTGGGGCTGGTTATAGTTTTAATTTAGTGGACTGTAGAGGTTTCCAAGACAGATCCTTGCAAGACAATAGCAAATGAAAACACTCCACCAACCTTACAATTCACAACCGTCGCACGACTTCAGTATCAGGTGCGATACGCAGAGCACGGCAAAACTTCTGGAATTGTGGTCCTTGGTGTTGTTCCTTGTGGAAATGCTATTCCTATTCTATGCTGCTCATCTTGCAAGGATCGAACAAGCCTGATAGGCCTTTTTTAATAAAAGAATATATTTGTAACCTTTACAAGCCTACAAATGTATTTGATAAGAAAAATCTTGAAGTAATCATGTTATTGCGTAGAAAAAAAGCGGCCAAGTGCGAGTCGGACTCGCGCACGAAGTATTCCGTAACATTATCTAAAATAAAAATCAGCCAAATCCGAGTCGGACTCACGCACGAAGGGTTCCGTACCATTATCTATAAAAATGGCAAAAAACACGTTTGTTGTATGGGCACGCTTAAATATTTATTTTATTCTGTATTTTAGTATTTTTGTTGTTATAGCGGCTATAAAAATACATCATCTGTGAAAATTTCAACTATTTAACTATCAAGGTTCATGAGATACAGCCTGTAGTCTAGTAAAAATAAATCCGTTTGTATGGAGCACATCACAGTATTTACAACTGGAGGGATTCTTTGAAATTATGATAGAAAAATAACTAAAAATCATAGATCAACAATAATCCCCGATTTATAGACTAGCTGCGATCCGCGGATTCACTCGCGTAGTTATGAAAAACGGTGATGATTATGATGATGAGCAGCTGTAGCTTATGTCCGTTTCCAGGTCCAAAGCTATCTCTATACTAATTTTCATAACGATCGGTTCAGCCGTTTGAGCGTGTAAAGGTAACAAAATTATCTTTTATAATATCATTATGAAATTGTGTCAAATGTATTTCAAAACACCAGTACATTCATTTAAATAACAATATACTTAGTTGTCTTTTATGTTGTCACAAATCTTATTTTTACTAGACTACTGGTAAGGTACGGATAGACAAACAGCGGAGTCTTAGTAATAGGGTCCTGTTTTACCCTTTGGGTACGGAACCCTAAAAAACATAAAATATCATGTATGGGTAAACTTTGTAAATCAGCACAGCTATTCAACACAAACCTTTCAAGGCTTTATATCAAGTAGGTAATCAAAAACCCTGTATGTATAAACATAAGATAGAGACTGTATAATATATTCATTATATTATATTTTATAGCATAGTTTGTATACAATTACAATTGTAGTCAATTGTAGTCAATTTCATGTAGATTCATGATTACGCATGAAAAACAAGCTTTTGTAACATAAAAGTCGGGTTATTTTGTGCAGCCGGTTTCAGACAAGTTAAAGCGCTATCCACACATATTATCAGGGATACCTGCCGAGCTCCGGTCGTCCGGGCGTCCCGTCCAGAAATGAAAATAACTAAATACTTATCTATATTTAAAAATAAGGCCCGACTCTATAAGAGCGCTTATTGTAGAGTAACTGTTAAATTTGATAAGATGTTGAAGGTACGTTTTCGTGAAAAATTACTCGTACGTATATTCAAAAGCGTTGTACAATTTATTTAAATAAGCTTTTCACATATTTTTAAATAAAAACTACGGTTCACTCACGTCTGTTTTGAGTCGAAACATCGGATATTTATTTGTATGATATTTCTACTCAAAACAGACATGAATAACCTGGTGTTTTTATTTAAAAATACGTACATACTCTTGAAAAACATTGACTTCCTTCAAAGTCTGGTAAATATGTGTAAATGTTTTTTTCTCGTCCGGAACAGAATCTGATATGTGTGGATTGCGCCAAAAGGAAACCTGTCAGCCATGGTATGTTTAGCAGTCACTGATGTCAGGCAGGAGGTATCTGATGAAGTTGCAGTGGCTCCTCCAGCCGTACCACGCCCGGAACTTGTGACGCCTGTATATCTTCAGGGCACACTGCGCCGCCTTGCTGATGTCGTCCGTCAGGAGCTCTGCGCAAAAGTTATGGCTATCTTTATAATCAGCGATAAGGCCGCCAATTAAAACACCTAGCTGGAATATTCCAGCTAGGTGTAGGAAGATTATCTCTGTATTTAATGTTTCTGTATTGTAGTCTTTTAATAAAGTGTTATTTATATATCTATCTATAATTATGTACTTAATTATATCTATTTTTTACATATAAAACATGTGTAACGGTTCAAAATTTGTGTACATTAAATTATTTTATAAGGAGCGAGTGCCTTTATTAACTACAACAATACAATAAACAAACTACACATAAGGCGGTAGTAGATCGACTTTCTATTTGTCCTGGACCGGGGAATATGGATAATATTTGGAATGTAAGTACAGTAGGATAGAGAAGAAAACATAATATTTGTCTATATTCACTACAAAAAATATTTTAAAAGACAAGTTGGGTTCCCCAACTGGGAACCATAAAATTGATGGAATAATTATATACTTTTTTGTAAATATGTATACTTATTATATACATATATATTATATGTGTATAACTATATATAAATAATCAGACACAAAAAAAAAACATGCATACAACATATCGATGAGATTTTGTCTACAGAGAGGTTATACAATTGAATATGAAGTAAAAACGTGGCAAATCTCAGTTCTCAGCACATATTTTTTTTACGCAAAATACATCTACGATTAACCATCAAATCGCCTGATATTAAGCGACGTCGACGGTGTGGCCGAGAATGGAGCTCGTCGATCTAGAAGACGACGATAAGACCACATCTTAAAGGCCTTTTAGTATCTTGGCCTTATATTATCTCGGTGTTGCACTTTCTAAACCCACAGGATGGCTTTGTCACTATTCCCAAGTCACGACAATTAGCGTCTAACAGCAGCGTTGCCCGACGTGTCGCGAATAAAGTCGAGTCAGGCGATTATCTTACTTGAGGCTTGCTACGTAGAGCCGGGGAAACCCTATCTACGTATAATACATCATTGGCGTAAGTAGGTAGAGTAGCTTACCAGCGCAAGTGACATTACAATCCTTCCCAGGCGCGGTAGTGTTGCTGCACCAGTACTGGTCGTTGATCTGGAAGAGGCCGTAGTCGCGGGAGCCGTTCCCGTTCGTGTTTATCTTGTCCGTATATCGGCTACTCTCGTTCTCCACCAGGCACACCCCTGAGGAACATACGCTCAGGAAATTAGAATTAAAACGTAAAGAAATTGAATCGAATTTGAAATAAATTTAAAAATGAGGTGTCAGAGAGATAAACCAACAAAAGGCCAGACGTACTTCAGTTGGGTACTTCGGCGTTTCGCACCGCAAGTGGTTCGAACCGCGGTGCGAATCACCCAAGAGCTCTTTTTGAATAGGTCATTTCGCACCGCGGTGCGAATCGAACAAGTTTGAGTACAAAGGTACGTGTACGGGGGGTTAGACAAGTGGCATTCTAATTTCGTGAACACATATAAAACATATACTTATCTTAAGACACTCAGGGACTGAAGACATACTCGTAATTCTTGTATACTGTAGCGTTTCTTTTTTGTTTTTGTTGCTTAATATTTACTTGATGTTACGAGTATGTATTTTCCATAAATAAATATGTATATGTATATCTAAGAAGAATCTAACGACACCTCGCACATCAAAATCGGTCAAGCCGTTTAAGCTGTAGGAAGTAATATAGAAACATACATACATACATACACTCGAAAAACATAACTCTCCTTCTTACGCAGTTGGGTAAAAACTAAAAAATTTCACCTATTAAAAAATAGTAATTATTTTAAAAACTTACAGTCTCTCATTTGATCTTCAGGAAAGCCTTGTACCCTCAGTTCACGAACCAAGCCGCACCTATCGAAGCGCTTCCCTTCACTCTGTACACATAACACCATTACGACAATCACAGCCAGCTTCAGCATCTTGTAGGTAGGTACGTACTTTCTCTTCTTTGTTGAAAAAAGCGTTGACTCTCACACTGGAAGACTTCTCGGGAACGAATGATACGATAAACCGGGAACATCGTTTATATATAAGTAGGTATATTATATATATCTACCTATACTTGCATGTAGAGCAAGACACAAAGGCTTAGGGAATCCTCAGTATCTCCCGCGTAAAGTTATTCCCCAATTTATCAGGCAGGTCGGGTCAGCTTGGGCAATTTTAAGAGAGACGTTTACAAACATCCGAATGTTCCAAATGTTCCAAACATCCAAATTTAATTCCTATATATATATATATATAGCATAAATAAGGCTTCTGTCTTATTTATGTATAGTCTTTTCCAAATTTCATTGTAATAGTTATATTATAGTTAAATATAATAATTATTAGTTAAAAAGTTTAAGGCTCAAAATAAAAAAATATATAAAAAATTAAAAGCCTTAGCTACCAATGGTCCCAATCGACCGCTACAAAAAAACCGGCTCTAGTGCCTATCGGGCCTCGCGTAGTGTAGGGTTCCGTGCTTACAAACCACAATATGTGTAAGGATTTAAAACCGGCTCTGGTGCCTATCGGCCCTCGCGTAGTGTCGGGTTCCGTGCTTACAAACCACAATATGTGTAAGAATTTAAAACCGGCTCTGGTGCCTATCGGGCCTCGCGTAGTGTTGGGTTCCGTGCTTACAAACCACAATATGTGTAAGGATTTAAAACCGGCTCTGGTGCCTATCGGGCCTCGCGTAGTGTCGGGTTCCGTGCTTACAAACCACAATATGTGTAAGGATTTAAAACCGGCTCTGGTGCCTATCGGGCCTCGCGTAGTGTCGGGTTCCGTGCTTACAAACCACAATAACCACGATCAAACAGTCAGACGGATGGATGGACACACATACCGAAACTAAGTTCCTTGTTGATTACGGAACCCCTAGATTAGTCATATAATAATTTATTTGTAGATATCGTTTTTTTTTATTTAGTTAATTTATAAGTATAGGTGGAAAACAGTTTCCTGTTTACTTTAGAAAAGACGCATGTTTCGAACAAAATTGTGATCTCAACGATCCTCTTAACTTTAACATAACGAACCTATATACTTTGGAACCCGAATGAAATAAATGATTATTCACTTGGATTAGGCTAGCAATCATCGAATGATACCCGAGGAATGTCAGACGATATCCCAAAGCACGTTGGATGGCAGTGGATGAAATTCGCACTGGACCGGAAAAGATGGCGTGAACGAGAGGAGGGCAATACCCAGCTGTGGGTGGTGGGTAGGTATTCAGTGAGTTAACTACAAAGAAAGAGAAACGAAACTTACGAATTTGTTTTGTACCGAGGCTTCCGACACGTCAGAATCAGAAAGCACTAAAAGAAAATTACGTCATTTATGATTCGTCGATAACTTATTCGAAAAATTATTAAAAACTGATTTAGTAAAATTCTATCGCAAAAAGTACTTAGTCATAGATAGATTATTATTGGATACACGCGAATGTACCTACCTAATTGTTGTTCTACTGCTTTATGAATGTGTCTATACCACTTAATTTTTTTTTTTTTTAAATAAGAACGTGATTTGGTTTTCATAATAATTAGGTACATAAAACTGTCTTCATTTTGCAGGTAAAATACATCCTCTCATATTTGTCCAAAATATTCAAATAACTCTGACGTAATGATAACCAATCACAGCCCGTAAATTCTAAAATATGTGCTCTCATTGGCTACTCGCTACTTAGCATTTTCGTTTACCTACGTAAGGAAAATACAACTTTAGGTACTTAAATTAATTATTATTATGTATTATATTAACGCTATAACCTTGTTATTTTCTTAACCTATTTAGTCTATAATTTTTCAAATTGTATAATATATTAACACAGGCCAAGCACAAAAATACCGTATCTAAATGTAAATATAAAATCAATATATTATCCTCTATAAGTAATAATTTTAAATTTGGCTCATACATTAAATGGGCAATTTGCTAAATAAAGGTAAACATATTAAAACACTGCAACTAAGTACTTAAATATTTTATTTATTTAAAATACTTGGGGTATAATAATTAAATTATCAATAAAAAGATAATATTCCTATCGAAGACATAAGTAGGTATCTACCTAAGATGCGCACTGCAACAAATCTCTACCTACTCTTTTTGTCGGGTGAAAAAGAGACTGACATAGATTTCCGTTAATTATGTCAAGTTTTCGCCAAAAAAGAGTCGAACAAATGTTGTCGCGGCGCGCATATTAGGCCTGCAAGTCATAGAATCAAGTTATAAACGCTGAAATTCTTTGGATATCTTATCGTAGATGTAGAGTTAGAACGCTACAAGAGAGTATAACAATATTTGTTGGTGCAACCGGTGTGTAAATATAGTCTTATTTTTTTATGCAATTGTATAGAAGCCCATTGCTTGATTGATGTTAGCTTCACGTTTGGCCATAGCTGTCCAATGCTATCCAGAACACGATACTTTAACAGGTGAAAACCATTTAAGACAATGCAGTGCGCTCCTTAATGAGACTACTAAATCTCGTTATGCTCGGAAATTTCCCCACATTACAGAACAAAGTAATGTTTACATACTACTGCTTGGCGGTTGAATAGTACTGTAATGTGGAAAAATTGTATACATACAATCTTGCACGGAAGGTGTGTAAATCCTTTTATGAATGTTGGTTCCGTATACTTTAATAGCCTTAAGTATCCAGTCTATACTCTTTTTTTAGCAAGTGACATAAAGCAGTCTGAGTGGTGAAGCCGCTTGGATGTCTCCGGTGTAGCCTAGTCGTGGTGTTCAGCAAGAGCTGATGTCAGGCAGAGAGCCAGGAGTCTGGCAGTGGTTCTTCCATCCGTACCAAGCCTGGAACTTGTGACGTTTGTAAATCTTCTGGGCGCATTTGGACGCCTTGGTGATATCATCTGTTAGAAGGTCTGGAATAAAATGGGAAAAGTTTAAGTAATTGTCTCTTGTCACTTGCCATCTGGCGTTCTGGTAGTCAAACGTAGATCTGCGAACAGTAGACCATGCGAGTGCAAACTTTCTTATGACAATTTCTTATATCTTGACAACCTCGATCCAAATTAATATAGAGAGATCGATTTTTCTCATATTGAAACTTTTGTTTACACCTTTTTTTATTCGAAAATAGGCTTGCGCTTGACCACTTCAAGTTAAGAAATTGTTGCGGTCTACAGTGGAACGCGTTTGCCTAGGAGAAAAAAATAGAACTTAAATAAAGAACTACTGCAAATGTCCCCCTTTCGTGAGGGATATAACCTCGGCCCTTTCCTCCCTTCAATCGAAAATCACCGATGACTAAAAAATTCTATATACAAGTTTCAACATCCAAAGCTATAGCTATAGTTGTTCAGCAATCGTCAAGCCAAGTCAGAGGCCTTTCGGCGGCTTAATAACTCTGACAATAGGGCTGGCCACTCAGTCTATACGAACTTACTTACTTAACATCCAAACAAACAATGAAAAATCTAGACACTCGAAAGCTTTTGTTAGGAGCTTCGCTCTGTCAATAAATAGCTAAGATGAGAAGCGACTAATTTGAGAGGTGTGAAGCGAGTGAGTACTGACCAGAGCACTTGACATTGCAGTCCTTCCCAGGCGAGCCAGTGTTGCTGCACCAGTACCGGTCGTTGATCTGAAAGAGGCCGTAGTCGCGGGAGCCGTTCCTGTTGGTGTTCGTCTTGTCGGTGTATCTACTGCTCTCGTGCTCCACCAGGCACACCCCTGGAGGGGCAAACATTATGAGCAAAACAAAAACTATTTGATCAAGTCCAACCGAGGACGCACCAAACACTCCTCGGTTTAAAGAGGTCCTCGGTCGTGCCTTGTGTATTCATGTACGCATGTGCTCGGTTGGTACACATACACACTTCTTGATCGATAAACTATTTTGTATTTGTATTGAAACATCAAAAATTGTCGGCCTTACCGAAAAACGTTACTTAACTTTGATCAACGTCTCAAATTCTCTGTCTTCTTTTTGCAAGTACTTGTCAGCGAGAAGTTAATAAAATATGTTTCATTGCTCAAATTTGAGTAACGGTTATCGGTAAGACCCTTTATCTGAAGGTACTATTACTTAGTTCATCATCGTCATTTTAGCCCCAAGAAGCTTTGGTAATTTTATAGCATTAAGCTGTTTCTAGTCTTCTCCGTCAAACAAAAAAAAATATAAGTTATGTAGTTATCATCATCATCTCAGCCATAAGAAGGCCACTGCTGGACATAGGCCTCCCCCATGGATTTCCAAAAAGACCGATTGGAAGCGGCCTGCATCCAGCGTCTTCCCGCCACTTGTATGAGGTCATTTATGTAGTATTAGTAGTTAATAAATCCAGCAAAGTACGAGTTTCACTCACACATGCGATATAAATCTATGAATATAATTTGTACATATTTTATTATTAACAAAAAGTTATATTAATAATTATAATTTAAAAAAACTGAAAAATACGAAATCATCAAAGTACGCAATTCGTTTACTTGGATGATTTTTTTCAGTTAATTTGTTATAAAAACCAAAGTACTCGACCGATTTTGATAAAATTTAGATGTGATCGCTTCTGAAGTATTACCTAACAAACAAAATAAGAGTTATCAAAAACAATTCATAATTGGCGGAGTAATCGCTGAACAAACATAGTCGAATTGAGTACCTCCTTCTTTTTGGAAGTCGGTTAAAACCCCCTATTTTTAAATCGATAAAAATAGTATAAAACAACTTACAGTCCCTCATCTTATCTTCAGGGAAGCCTTGCCTTCTCAGCTCTCGCACCAAGCCGCACCTGTCAAAATGTTTCGCCTCACACAGGCAGAGCACCGCCGCAGCGACCAGTACAAGCTTCAGCATTTTGGAATGAAGTCTTCACTGCTCACAGTTGAATGTCTCAGGAACGTATGAAGTACAACGTCGGGAATACACTATATATACGATTTTCGTACGTGCATTGTAGGTGTGGTTTGACTGTTAACACATTGTTTACAGTGTGAAACGTACTAGGGGAATCCTCGGTATCGCTGCTCTTGTTGTTCTATGCTATCTTTGTTGCGGGTTGGGTCAGAGAAGTCAACCGATTAAAGAAATTACACTTGGCAAAAAGCAAAGCAAGTTGTTAAGCAAAATTACCTAAGTCTAAGACAATTTTCGCAATGTTTAGATGGTTAGTTACCGGTGATGCAGGTACACAGTTCATTGGTTTCGGTTAAAATTATTTTGAACACTGTGATTACAACTTTTCGAAATATGGTGATAAATATGTAAGACGCTTAAGTCGTTATGGTACAGAGGTCATTGATCTTTTTACAAAGTAGACTTTACAAACATTAGGTACCTACTAACTCTATATTTTACATTCTACTAATGCCGCCATTAATTATGTATCCGTGAAGAATGTGTATTATCTTCGAGGTACATGTCCGTATAAGCGGTATGACAACAATGTCAAGAAGTTTATTGATGTCTGCTAAACACATCTAGCGATAAAGAATGGAGTGTTTACATCATTCGACATTCGCAACAGATAATGTTATCTAAATTACACAATTTTTATGTGGTACACGGAAGACGCTGTCCTGAACAGAACTGAACAACTGGCCACAAGAAATACATTTACCGCGTAGGTACATTTATTTTAAACCCCTGGTGCATATACATTAATGAGAATTTAATCTAAAATTTAAAAACTATCTGTTTCGTTGATTCTTATTTTTTATTTGTTTGAAATCATAAAGGACTAGGCTTGTAAATTACTGACTTTTTCAAATTATGTTAGCTCTGGGCATAGAAAAAATAGTGAAATTGACTGGTATCTCTAATTCCCAGTGGTGCACCAAGAGGATCCATACAAAAGGGTAATATGATTTCTGTCCCTAAACATTTAGCCTTTAGTTGACACACAGGAGGAATAAAACGGAATCTAACGACACCTCGCACATCAAAATCGGTCAAGCTGTTTAGGCTATAGGAGGTAATAGTATAAAAATATAAAATTACATGCGTACCCACATACATACATACTTACATTTATATATACAAACATATAAATGTAAGTATGTATATATTATATTATAAGTAGTATATATTTTTAAGTGTTTTTCCACACTCATCATCAGTTTCATACCGAATTTTTATCGCTGTACAATACTTCTAGTCAATCTGTGCTTCAAGCGTATGTTACAGGTGGCGCCACCAACGTTGATTCCTTTAAGCAAACAGACTGTACAGAAATTTCCCACATTGGGATGTTGGAGGTTCAAGTCCCGTCAGATGCTAATTTTTGATGTTTACCTTACTTCTTGCACAATCGGTCAAATTCAAATTCTATTTATTTTGATAAGTCATAAAACATCACAATAGGTTTCTTATAGGCAAGCGCGCTCCATCGTAGACCGTAACTGACGCTTAACACCAGGTGAGTTGACGGTCAAGCGCAAGCCTATTGTCGAATAAAAAAATTAAATAATAATATAAAATATTAAATAAATATAGTAAGTATAAAGAAAACATAATAATAATGGCAATAAAGAACATATTTCTACGGACTGTTAGGCTGCCTGTCCATTGACGCGGAGCGAGGCAGTGGAGCGGAGCGAGCGAGTATTGCGGAGCGGAGTTGCGGACTGTGCGGAGCTAGGCCGAGTTCACACGACGAGTCATTAAGCGGAAGGCAGCGGGCGATCAGTTCAGTTATACCGCCGCCTCGCTCCGCGGCCTCGCTCCTCTGCCCCGCACCGCTACCACACACCGCTTCCAAAAATGTATGATTTTTTTAACTAGCTCGCAAATCCAGTCCACTGGAGCTGAGTGGAGATTTTATGCAATCCTATTGGTTAATATTTCTCCGTTTCGCCGCTCCGCAGCCTCGCTCCGCTTCAGTCGACAGGCAGCCTTAGAGCTGATTACTTCAATAACTGGGACAAAGACCTACGCATATTTGACCAACTAAAAACTAAGAAAAAAATCCCCGTAATACATGAATGCACGTACTACACGAATTTAAACAACACGATGCGTCACCATCATACTAAAATAAGCCCTGAATCAACCTATTTTGGACCATATCTCCATAGCCATAAAGTCTGTGAAATCTCGAATACCAAGGGGAAGTCCTGGTCCTGAATTAGCCTCTATTAATTCATCAACTCAATTTTCCTTATAACAGAGTTGGTTGTTATTGAAACACTGTCATTGTTTTTCAACACTTTTATTCCTTATAAACCATAGAACAGTAATATTTTGTGTTATATAACGTACTTATACCGATTACTCTTGATCCTTTGACTCAAACCCGACGCGTTTTTTAGGGTTCCGTACCCAAAGGGTTAAAACGGGACCCTATTACTAAGACTTCGCTGTCTGTCTGTCTGTCTGTCTCCAGGCTGTATCTCATAAACCGTGATAGCTAGAAAGCTGAAATTTTCACAAATGATCTATTTCCATTGCCGCTATAACAACAAATACTAAAAATTAAAAAAAAAAAAATATTAAGGGGGGTCCCCATACAATAAACGTGTTTTTTTCGGATTTTTTTGCTCAATATTAAAAACGGTAACAGGTAGACTCTTCAAATTTTCACAGAATATTTACTTGTATATTACCTTTCAAAATAAATAATTAAATAACAATAAAGTAAATATTAAAGGGGGGCTCCCATACAACAAACGTAATTTTTAAGCAATTTTTACTCGATCTTAATTAACAGGTAGAAACTTGAATATTTGTAAGTAAGTAAATATTTAGAAATATATTGACTATAAAAATAAATACCTAATCTAATACATAAAAACTAACAAAATGAAAATAATCCGTGCATCTAAACGCGGTGCGAGCGCCGCGCCGCGGTGTGGTGGTGGCGAGAGCGCGAGGCGGTTGCTAAGCAACGGCCGCGCGGGTAGCGGCGAGCGTCGTCATGCTGCCCGGATGTGTATCGAAAACCTACCTATAAGTTAGCAATTTACTACTTGGAATTTCGTTGATTTCTCGTTATTTTATAAACAGAACTAAACTTTGTAGTATTATAGATGATAGTACGGAACCCTTCGTGCGCGAGTCCGACTCGCACTTGGCCGATTATTTTTATTAATAATCATTTATTCGTATTTAGATCTAAACAAATCACCCATCCGCGTATTAACGAGAGAGAAAAAGAGAAAAGACATTGCGATCTTTTTCTCTCTCCTATATTAGATGGTAGTTTGGCCGCACCATACCCAATAGATCAAGGTTTCTCAAAGTGGGGTACGCGAACCCCTAGGGGTTCGCCATTCAACGGTAGGGGTTCGCGACAAGATTTATGTAATGGTGGCTTGATGACTGGCTGGCACGTGCGGCACACACGGTGCGCACGCGCGACTGAATTCGTCGCTCTCGCACGCCGAAACAAGAAAGGGGTCGCTGTCATCTGGAAACTTTAACAGGGGTTCGTGGAGCCAAAAGTTTGAGAAACACCTTGAATAAGAATAAGAAAGGCGATGTTACATTAAAAATATCTAAAATCTAATATCTATTCACTGTAGCCTATTCTGTTTCCGCGGAAATTATATTTTAAATAATTGTATAATATATATATAATTCGGATTATAAATAGATAACCCTCTAAAGTCTTAGTTACTTTAATTAAAACGACAAATAAAATTTTATCAGTTTTTAAATTTCTTATTTTTATCAATAAAATACTTATGAATTACAACATAACAGTAAATTTACTCGAGATTGAGGGTCTATATTTTCTTCTGCTTCTCTTCGACCCTCTTAGCTAGATCAATCATTCGGTTCATCAGCATCTCTTCAGTAGACTGCAACTGCAACAATATATACAGCTATAACAACTAAGGCGTATTACACTACCCGATTCCTTGGATCCCCAAAATTGAAAAATAGTTTTCGATGGGGAAAATAGTTCCCCATGTTTTTTGATTACTTATTTAATGATAACTCACACGATGAAATAGATTAGAAAAAAAAACATCCCCACTTTACATGTACATGTAAATAGTGTACATAGTGTACATAGTGTGTACATAGGGTATTCTACATTTTTTTTTATCAAGATATTATTCTAAGACTTTTTCGGCAAAGCTAATAAGTATATCCATGCCAAATTATAAAATTTCTAGTATAAATATTCTTTGAGCGAAGCCACGGACAGACAGATGGATATAACGAAACTATAAGGGGCCCTTGTTCACTACAGAACCCTAAAACGACCGGTAAAAGGTATTTAGGATCCTCAAAGGGTCATTGACACTTTAGTAATGGATCTATTTTTTAATGGACACAATGTATGCATTATATACGAATTGGCATTGAAAAGTGGTCACTCACTATGGAGTTTAAAAAACTGAAGCAACCGACTTCTCATGGATACCATTGTCAGAACTGGACCAAATTGAAATAAGACCACACGGGAAGCACCAGCTTTCAAATAAAAAAGAATCATCAAAATCGGTTCACCCAATCGAAAGTTCTGAGATACAAATATTAAAAAAAATACAGTCGAATTGAGAACCACCTCCTTTTTTGAAGTCGGTTGAAAAGGAAGCTCAAAGTCACATAACAAACTATGGAAAGGGCTTTGCTTGACCAGAAACCGGCCTTAGAAGTACAAATTTGCAAGTTGTGTCAGTGACTGATGGTTGACTGGGGACCGATGGGGCCGAAAAGTTCTCGAGTGGAGACCACGAACCGGCAAGCGCAGCATAGGAAGACCAGCCACGAAATGGACAGAAGATATCGTACAAGTGGCGGCAAGACGCTAGATGCAAGCCGCATCAGGATCAAGTATTTTTGGGAATCCATGAAATCCATCTATATCCATCAATGGACTACTTGTGGCTGAGAATATAATGAATTATAATAGCATTTTTTTTATTTTCCGCCAGTTAACCTGTCGAGTATTGAACATGATTTTCCCCGATATGTGTAGTATACCTCATACAAGTAGTGGGAAGACTGGATGCAGGCCACTTCCAACCGGTCTATTTGGAAATCCATGGGGGAAGCCTATGTCCAGCAGTGGACTTCTTGTAGTTGAGAAGATGGTGATGATGATGAGTGTAGTATAGTTACCCTCTCCCGCAGCCCGGTGTTTATGTCGGTGATCTCCTGCATCCCGCGCGCCTTCTGCTCCTCGTACTGTCTCGTGAGCTGTTTGATCTCGTCCGTCCGGCGAGAGTCGAGCTCGCAGCGCTCGCGACACTTCCTGTCCCGCTCGGTGGCTTCACGGAGGGCGCTACAACAACAATTATAATCAATGTGCGGGGGAAGTAAAATTATTTTCAAGTTCTAAAAGCCGAAATAGGAAGAGGAAGGAAGATAGATAACACTTTGCGAGTTCTAAAGAGCGAAAGAGTGAGAGAGATCGAAAGCAGGAAGAGGGAGGGAAAGAAATAACGCTCTCAAAGTTCTAGAGGCCGAAAGAGGGAGAAGGAGGTAGAGAGATACCACTGCAAGTTCTAAATACCGAAAGAGGAAGACGGAGAGAGATAGAGAGAATAACGCTTTCAACTTCTAAAGGCCGAAAGAGGTAGAGGGAGAGAGAGAGAGTATATATATATATATATATAATGATTTTAAAGTTCTAAAGACCGAATGAGGAAGGGAGAGAGAAATAATTCTTTCCAAGTTCTTAAGGAAGAAGGATGGTAAGAGAGAGTTAAGAGGGTAGACCACCGACAAGACTTTTGAAAAATAGGTATTTCGCGAATCTATCGCTGTCTCGAAAGAGCCGAATGAAGATGATTTCTATGTGTGCGTAAACGGATTTTTTGTATGCACACAAACAAACATGCGGTGGCGGCGCGCGGCTCGCGGCAGCGGCGAGTCTTCGCAATCTTTGCACTCGCCCGCGCGTTATTATATTTTGTAGAGTCCGAAAGGTTTCTCCTACGAAAAAACAAAAGAAATGATGAAGTTTAGGAAAGATTGAGCCAAAATTTGAATTTTATTACAAGTACCAAAATTCGACACCGACATCCGAATCACTAACTACTGGGACCTTTGCTGACGATACCGCCATACTAGCTGCACATAGTGACCCAAAAATTGCCTCACAAATACTCCAAGAAGGACTAAATGACATATCAGACTGGCTTAAAAAGTGGCGGATAAAAGCCAACGAAACCAAATCAGTCAATGTTACGTTTACTTTAAGAAGAGGATCCTGTCCTCCAGTCACACTAAACAACATTGAAGTCCCACAAGCAGATCATGTGAGATATCTTGGATTGCATTTAGACAAAAGACTTACCTGGCAAAAACATATTTTCACTAAGAGGAAGCAACTTGGTATCCAAACACGAAAACTTTACTGGCTCATAGGGCGAAAGTCCCAGCTATCTCTTGAAAACAAAATACTCTTGTACAAGGCAATACTGTACAAGAGGAATGAGGGCCCAAATTTTAAAGTGAATTAACCGTTTCATGTGTGATATCATATGAAAGAGCCTCATTAGCATAAGCTAAAACAAGTTTTTAACACATTCTTCGCCCCCTGCAGACCCTTCACTTCAGCTGGGAACCAAAACTTTTTAGGCGAATTTTGATTAAGTACAGAGTAGCCGCGCAAAGCAACGTTGACTGCCTCAAACGCCGGCGGTTTACTGACTACTACAAAATGAACGGGAAGCTCGCTCGGATCCGAGTGGGTGGCACCGCTACTATAAGGCAAGGTGAGCAAGGTAAATATTTTTACGATATTTTTAGGTTTATGAAGGAAAATATAAAAAAAATATATGATTTCTTTTTATTTAGTTTGTACGGAACCCTCGGTGGGCGAGTCTGACTCGCACTTGTCCGGTTTTTTTATTTTGATGTACCCAGTGTCACTCTCACGACTAATACGAATCTATTGACACCACTCACATAAAAATACGACAAGCCGTTTAGGCTCTAGGGCGTGTCAAAGAAATATTCATACATACATTCAAATCGGTTAATAAATGACCGAGTAATAAAAGTACAATAATCGGCCAAGTGCGAGTCGGACTCGCGCACGAAGGGTTCCGTACTATCATCTATAATACTACAAAGTTTAGTTCTGTTTTTAAAATAACGAGAAATCAACGAAATTCCAAGTAGTAAATTGCAAATTTATATAGTGTATGTAGGTAGGTTTTCGATACACATCCGGGCAGCATGACGACGCTCGCGCGAATACGCGCGGCTATGGCTCGCTCCGTGATGTTACCTCCCCCGCTACCCACGCGGCCGTTGCTTAGCAACCGCTTCGCGCTCGCGCCACCACCACACCTCGGCGCGGCGCTCGCACCGAGTTTAGATGCACGGATTATTTTCATTTTGTGAGTTTTTATGTATTAGATTAGGTATTTATTTTTATAGTTAATATATTTCTAAATATTTACTTACAAATATTCAAGTTTCTACCTGTTAATTAAGATCGAGTAAAAATTGCTTAAAAATTACGTTTGTTGTATGGGAGCCCCCCTTTAATATTTACTTTATTGTTATTTAATTATTTATTTTGAAAGGTAATATACAAGTAAATATTCTGTGAAAATTTGAAGCGTCTACCTGTTACCGTTTTTAATATTGACCAAAAAAATACGAAAAAATCACGTTTATTGTATGTTATAATTTTTTTTTTTTTTTTTAATTTTTTGTATTTGTTGTTATAGCGGCAACGGAAATACATCATTTGTGAAAATTTCAGCTTTCTAGCTATCACGGTTTATGAGATACAGCCTGGAGACAGACAGACAGACAGACAGACAGACAGACAGACAGACAGACAGACAGCGAAGTCTTAGTAATAGGGTCCCGTTTTTACCCTTTGGGTACGGAACCCTAAAAAACAGCTGAATTGTTAAACTCCTTCCTTTTAAAGTTGGTAGAAACTGCACTTATTTGTTAAATCCAACGAGCTTTATCGTAACTAAGAAGTCATTTTACAAGTATTATTTTAAATAATGCTCATTTCAACACAGATTATAGCATTTTTGTTCACGAATTTCTCGCAAAAACTTACCCTCGACGTCATATCTAGTAACACTTACAGTACGAAAGTTATTAAGTCATCACTAGAAAGATAAGCCGAAAGAAATAGTTGAGATACTTCTGTACGTAAGAGGAAAAAAATTGCGTTGCTTTTCAAACACAACTTACATAATGATATAATAGTTTTGGTTAATAATATAAAACAATAATTATCGATATAAGTACAACACTAGAACTTTGGTAATTATCGACTCTAGCACATCACTATTCTGACTGTATACGTATTTGTCTGACCTGCCCCTTTCCGAAGCCATCCGAACAGTCCCGGACGCAGTGTGAGAGTGACAACTGCAGCCCGGAGTGATTTTAGGTACGAAAAATCGGCAAAATTGAGGTTTGGTATTCCTGAATTTCCTCCTACAAAAATTAACGGATCCTCTTAATTTTTTCAAGGTTATAACAAGAAATAGTTTTTCTATGTCTGTCCCATTTTAATTTATCTAGATTCTCGTTAAATTGGTGCTAAGAGGCCCTGAAGATGGTGGAACAAAAATTGACAATTTTTGCGATTTTCAGAGGCTCCTAGTTCTGATTATAATAACATATTCAGCAAAATAAAATGGGAGTGACATAGTTGAAGCATAAATAAATTTTATAACACAAAAAGCTATCATCTAGAGTCATTTTCCAGGGAGAAAACTTAGGAATTCGTTTGTATGGGAAAAACGCTACTGGTCTACCCTCTTAATGCTTTCCCAGTTCTAACGATAGAAAGTGAAAGAGGGAGGGAGAAAGAGACGCTACATTCCAAATTCTAAAATCAGAAAAAGGAAGACGGAGGCAGATGAGGGTTGATGCTTTCCAACTTTTAAAAGCAAAAAGAGGAAGAGAGAGGGAAAGAAAAATAATTTAATGCTTTTAAAGTTATAAAATACAGAAAAAATAACGCTTTAGAAACTAGGAGTTCTTAGAAATAGAGTAACGATTCTGTAGTTCTGAAACGTAGCGAGAAAGATAACGTTTCGTAGTTCTAGTCATGTTCTAGTAAGAGGGACATGTAGAACATTCTTAGAAAGTAGGAGTTTCACAGTTGTATGATACCTGTGCTTGTTGTCGTCGTGGTGGTCGGCGGTGCGTCCCGCCCCCCGCAGTTTGGCGAACGCGGCGCGCAGGTCGTCGTGCTGCGCGCGCAGCTCCGCCAGCTCCGTGTGCAGCACGTCCAGCTCGCCCTCCTGGCTGTCAGACTCCAGGTCGCCGCACTCCATGTCCCTGGAGCCAGTGTTCTCATCATCATCATCAACCACTATCAACCCCCTGCCCAGTATAGCGATGCAAAGTTGGCTCGTGCCCGTTTTTACCTTGATTTTTCTCCGATGGAAGGGGCGACACTAAAGTTCAAATGAGTCTTCTTTGAATTGTGATATTTTGAGTCGTTAAATTTATTGTGTCATACAAATTTAGTAACAGAATAAATACGATGAAGATTTTCACTTGCACACCGAAACTTCCGTACTTCTAATACATAGGTCACACTAAAAGTTTCCGGCACTGGCCACTTACTTATACAATATTTAAAAAGTAATTACAACATTTGAAAATGGAACTCTTTGGCTGTAGAATGCAGTTTGTTTCATCTGCCTGTCAATTGTTTTTTACATTGTGGCGCCATTTTAAAATTGGCGTGTCTATATTAACATGGATTTAACTCGGGAAAATTTTCGTAGTATGATTTTCTACGATTTTAAGTGTAATTTGACAACTCAACAGAGCATCTCTCGGCTTCAATCTGCTTTTGGCGACGAAGCACCATGTCTATTTATAGCTATTTATAGGTTTGCAGAATTCAAGCGCGGTCGTGTCAATCTCAGTGACGAATCTCGCGATGGTCGCCCGTCCGCCGCTGTGAAAAACAAAAACATCGATGCTGTGCGCCGTATGATTGAAACAGACAGGCATGTGACCTACCATGAGATTAGCGCATCCTTAGACATAGGTATGAGTCAAATACAATCAATCCTACACAAACATTTGGGTGTGAGAAAGCTGTGCTCGCGGTGGATCCCACACAATTTGACCGAGGCTCAAGAAACGGACCACGTCACTTGGTGCAGTGCCATGCTTACCAGATTCAACGAAGGTGCGTCAAATTTGGTGTGGAACATAGTAACAGGTAACGAAACATGGATTTATTGGTACGATCCCAAAACAAAGCAGCAATCCAGCGTATGGGTCTTTCAAGATGAGCCGAAACCAACCAAAGCAGCGCGCATGAAAAGTGCATCTAAGCGGATCCCACACGGCCAGACAGACAAACGAATTTTTGAAGGTGTAAAACGTAGAACATATGAGCCATTCTGCATCCAGTCCCGACCTGGCACCTTGTGACTTTTTTCTGTTCCCAAAAATTAAGAACCAATTACGCAGTCAACGATTTTCATCACCAGAAGAGGCTGTCGAAGAGTATGAAAAACACGTTTCTGAAGTCACTACGGAGGCACAAAAATTTTAAAATCGGTTTAATCGAAAAAAGGGAGAATATTTTGAGAAACAATAAATTCATTTTTTGACCTTTAATAGTATTTTTTTTATTCATTCCGGAAACTTTTAGTGCGCCCCACGTACTCCTATGCAAAAAAAAACACAGACATCAGGAGTAATTACTCGTAAAACGTAAAACGTGCTTTTTATCTACGAATATGTGTAGCTTGACATATGCATACATATTTCTATGCAGTAAGCAGTATGTCACCAGTGATGACATATGGCAGTGAAAATTGATAATCTACTTTTTTTAAGTCGGTTAAAAATGTATAAGTATACTGACAGCAAGGTGTCCACCTGCTTCATGATGTCGAGCAGCAGGGAGTTAGCGGCGTCGAGGCTCGGCTTCAGGGTCTGCAGGTTGGCGAGGCTCTCCTGCTTCTGCACCAGCATCGCCTGCAGCGCCGCGCCCAGCTCTTCCAGCTCCTGCACGGCGCGGGTCGCTTGTTCCACCTGCCGGTACACAACATACCAATAACAAGGATTGTATAATGGTGACTTCTTACGGCGCGCGTTCGACCCGCCCCGACCGCGCTGTTTTTTACAACTCACTGTAAAAGAAATGAAACAAATTTTAACGGATTTCTCGCGTATATTTCACATAATTTTATATTATTTATTTATATATTTTAGTCTTACCTGTGACCACGGATGCTGCAAAGTGTTCCAAATGTCAGCTCATAAAGTTATCTATAGTATACGCGATAAATCCTTTAACATTTGTTTCAATTCATTTCAATGAGTAAGAATCGCGAAAAACTGTAAACTCTGCGATTCTATAATCTGAATCACTTCACTCAGGCACCAATGAAAATATTCAGTTTTTTTTTTATAGAAGATTGACCACCAACTCGCCTGACCATACAGTCGAACATAGAACCTCCTCCTTTTTTTGAAGTCGGTTAAAAAAGCAAAATAAAAACGAGCGCTGAGCGAACTTTGCATCGCTATAAGAGTTGTGAGTACGGCTAGTGTAAACATCTCCATACCTGTGTGTTGACATCGTCCGCATCATACACCCGGAGTGCCTTCTTCTTGCCCACGTCTGCGAGCACAGCGTCCCGGAGCGACCTCTTCTGGTCGAGGAGCACCTCTGTCTGCTTGTGCTCCTTGAGAGCTTCGTCCAGCACTTGTTGCTCTGCGTTGCACGTTGCCGTCTCCTCTTTCAGCTCCTCTTCTACCACTTTGGTGCTCTGCTCTAACTGTCATAAGGTATATAGATGTTCCATTTGAAACGATTATCGTCTTACTTATAAACGGTGAATAAGCGCATTTTAGTTAAACAGTGTTTTGTTCCATTTTCGCACGTGTCAGGTTCCGGTCTGATAGAAAGTGACAAGTCCTTATTCAGTAAATAAGATTTTAACATGCGTTATAAGTAAGGCTGTGGCCCCATGTCTACCGGCACGGCTCCGGCTCGGAAATAAAAGCCGACGTTTTCGCCTACTAAAAAACCGCATACCCACATTTTTTTTAATATAAAATGATTTTTAAGACAATCCTATCTGCCTACAGAGTGAAAACTGTGATAATTCAAATTAACATGAACATAATTTGATAGCCATTAGTCCATTACAGTATAGGTCAATGGTTATAGGTATTGATGAATAGGCGAGCCTGGCGACAGACGCGGATTCATTCCCATATTCAAACTTTTTTGTTTTGATGTTTGCCATTTCACTCTTACCAGTGCCAATTCTGTCTCCAGCCCATCTCGCTTACCTTCTCAAATCTCTCGGATCTCAAAGCTTTCTCCTGTGCTTGTTCATTGAGCAATCCCTGCAGTTTGTGTTTCTTCTCTGCTTGCTTGGTCACCTGAATGCAACAACATTTATTTAAAAAATCGCTATAAAAGATTATAAAAGGTTCGTTGGAATTTACGAAACAACGCATTTTTTTTGTCAGAGATGTATTATTATTATTACAAAATAAATGGCCAAGTTTGTGTCGTGTCACGCGCAATGTAGGGCTCCTTAGTTACATATCATAATATATGTGAACTTAAAACAGAGTATCTTGTTTGATACTATGAAGTATGAATATATGAGTTAACTAATTTTAATTTAAATGAAATACTCATATTTGATGTGTGTGTACCTCATCGCACTGTGCAAACAGCTCGTCCTCATAGGGAGCGATGCTCTGGAGCTTGCCCTCATTGAATACCATCAGGTTGAACAACAGCAGCAGGATGGAGTGAGACGTTGTCAGCGTCGGGAGCAGGAAGTGAGTCATGTTAATTGTTGGCATCTGAAATAATACCACTATTTTATTAACTTTGGTCATGATATACTGTTGTATACGGTTGTCATAAAGCTTGACAAGTTTTGGCTGGCAGTCACGACGGGACGAAAGGATGGATAATAAATTAAATCATTGAATTTTAAAATTATGGACGGTTATTCGCCATGGTGGCAGAGCTATAATTTACCTAACATACATATATTAAAAATTAACATTACATAATATTACAATTACACAATATTACAAACTGTAACAAAAAGGGCGGCTGGGGGGTCCCGCGCCAGGGCGTCGGGAATCTATTATCAAGTGTCAGAACTTCTACTTATTCTGTGGTCAAGTTTAGCATAATACAATTAGAAAAGTGAAATAACCATATAGAAGGGATTGGTGTACATAACTAGCTCATCAACATATTATTTTGTATCTAACTAGTGTATAATTTCAAACTTTTTGTATTTTGATTTTTTGTCATTAATCACATTGATAATGAGTAAATGCCTAGTGTGCGTAAGAATTGAACTATAGGAACATCTGCTCTGAGCTCCTACGATAACTGCTTAGCAGAGTTTGGGGCCCACTGAGAATGCATTGTACAAGTAATTCTACTTAGAAAATAAATATTTACTTTACATTTACATTAACCTACTTAGTCAGGAGCGCCAACTAAAGTACGTCTGTCTATAGACAGACATACTTTAGTTGGTCCCATAATATATTATGGGATTAATTTCAGTGAGTTTGGCCTTGGCCATACCGTCACTTACTATTTGGCGAGTTGCTGGTTAAATATAGATCTACTAGAATATTTTATAGAATAGAATTTATTGAATATTTAATTATTTTATTTAGATTTTTTTTTTTCTCGCAAAGCAACATTGTACTAAATTTGTACGGCGAGCACGAACCATGACGTCATAATTCGCTATTGTGTGCTCTCTGTCTAACATTTAATTAAAATTCTTATAACTTTCTTATGTTTGAAGGTACCTATTTTGTTTTTGTGGAATTGACCTATTTGTGGTTAACTTTTTTATGACCAAATAAATCATACATATTCCCTATGCTCAAAGGTCACATGGAGAATACAGAGAAGTTGTATTATAATGACTCAGTTGAATCTGTTGACTTCCTCACGCCATTGTCGCCTATCACACTATTTTCACTTTTAATTACATCCCTTCTTTTGTCTTCGCTGTAGTTTGGTTAATATATACCTGAGGCATCACAGACACAACATGGTTCACTGCTCGAGTCATGTTGATCACAGGGAGAAGATCACGGTAGTATGCCACAGATTCATTCATTTTGTCTTCAGGTGTCTCCTGAAACATAGAGGTGTCCATTAACCATGTGGTGTTTTTAGCAACTTTTTAAACCTTCCCCCTGGTGATATGTGGTGAGGTAATAAAGAGGAAATATTTGTATGTTTACAATGAATAAACTCAAAAACTACTGGACCGATTTCAAAAATTCTTTCACTATTAGAATTCTATATTATCTCATAGTGGCTATAAAAAAGGGTGAATTAAAGAGTCAAAATGGGGGGTAAATATTGAAAGTTAAATGGTTCTGATGTCAGGCGCATCAAATTTAGTATTTGGGTTTGGTATAGATATAAACATATACTTTTACTACAGTTTTGCGACAGGTATGAATTAAGGGGTTGGAATGGGGGTATAAAGTTCCAAGGTTATAATGTTTTATGTATAAAGTTTTATTTTATTTAGATTAACTCACAGATATGGATGAAAACTTCTACTATAGTTTTGAATAAAGGGGGTGTTACAAGGGGGAGAGGAAAAAAAGTTATGAAAGTTCTGTGGTTTTAATATATGGGGCACGAAATTTAGTATTTACATTAGGTATCAAATATAAACGAATATTTTTATTATTGTTTTGTGATAGGGATGAATTAATTAAGGGGTTTAATTCATTGTGTAAAATTTCAAGGTTTTAGTGTTGAGATATGAATTCCAGTATTTATATTAACTAATAATGGATATAGGTACAACCTTTGCTTAGTTTGGACTAGATGGTGTTATGTGAAATGTCCACAAATACATATTTACTTATTTATTATTTAAACAAATACAGTTATTATAGTTTTGTGATGACAGGGATGAATCGAATCATGGAGTTGAAACAGGGGGAGTAAAATATATTCAAGGGTTTTAATGTTAGGGACATTAGATGCGGTACTGGAGCATTAGCTTGGCCAGGGTGCAGACTGCAGTGAGTGCAGTTGAAGCAAAATAGGAACAGTTTTCTTACGCGTACGAAGTCGCGGTTAACAGCTAGTGTATTTATAACACGTATGTTTGTCCTGGGTAGAGATCAAACCCACAACCTTCAGATTAGCAGGCAGACATACCTACTGCCTACTGAGCTACGATGCCAGTCAGCCATGCAGTTAGATACGCTTAAGAATTAAAATATAATTACTGTAAAGTTGTGATGATACTTACGGTGAGTATGGCGCAGTCTATACCTAGACGTTCGAAGACTTGGACTAGCGCTCCTATCAGCACCTGGGGCTCCTTCAAATCTGCCGCTTTCAGCTCATAGTCCGGAAAGTCGGCCTTCCAGTTATTAATGAAGTTATCTAGTTTATCTGAAATCCAGCAGTGGAATTTGTTATTAGTATAGAAGTAGACCTCGATGGTTAATGGCATATCAATGAATAACTCCAGTATGTTTATTAAATGTCTCCTCTTACCTTTCTCCATTTTTTACGATGTCAATAAGCTATTTTAATGATTAAATTAGTCACATAAATACACAAAATAACGTTTCTGTACCATGTATTTTTGTATTAACGGCCAAAAGAAAACAAGTGTTTTTTTTTTTTTTTTCTTCAAAGCCATAGATACCATGACCATTGGCGGAAAATCAAGAGCCAGTTGCCAGGTCTATTTTAGACTTTACAGTTTACCTTGTGTTCGGTTCAACTTTTATCCTTGATTTGTGATGTTATTGAAAAATTACCCAAAAAGATTAATTTTGCATAATGACAAAAAACGTTCACATTCCATTTAAGTAATTTCACCATAGAAAAAAACTTAAAGTAAAAAAAAAATATTGTCTGTAAAGTCGGTTTACGGACGATAGTTTAACGTGACAACTTCATAACAAAACATTGATGAAATGATCATGATGATGATGTAACATTAGACGTTGTCACCATCGGCGGATCCAGCTTTTGTCGCCAGGGGGGGTCACCAAGGCCGTAGCCAGGAATTCATTTGGGGGGGGGGAGGGGTCAGCAATGGACCACAGGTATATGAGTTTTTTCATAGCGGGGTAGAGGGGGGGGGGAGTGTTTGGCCCAAGTAAATAAACATAGGTAATTATATGCGCGAGAAAAGCGAGCGCGAAAATTTAAATAGGCTTTCCGTTTAGGTTTGCCTCCTTATGCACTCGGGTAAAAATAATAGGAAATAATTCAGCGATTTTTTTTTTTAACTTTTCTTCAATTTTTAGTAGTGTTTTTATAGTAATATACTTTATTTCTCGTATTAGTGAGACTACAGTATTTCTATGTAAAATATTTAGTAAAAATGCGCGAGCGAAGCTAGCGCGAAAATTTAGAAGGTTTTTAAAATTAAATCTTGAAAGTGATTTGATTCATTGATCTTGTTAGCGTGTCCTAGGGTTTTGTGGCCCAGAAGAGCCAAACAATTATCTGTGTTAAGAGAAAAATGAAATATCAGACAGGATAAGAACAACTTTTACGTTATCAAAAGTTATAAATACAACTATTTGAATGCATTGATTGCAAATTTATTATTCATAATTAAATTTAAACATATGACTTTATAGGAAATTTCAAACATACATTTTTATGAGAAAGTATGCGCAAAACCGCTGTAAAATACTATAGATGCGCATCATTTAGAATAATTCTAGTGAAATCACTTATTTATTACGAAAAAGCTCATTGGAGTTCTAACAAATCTAAAGACACCTCGCACATCAAAATCTGTCAAGCCGTTTAGGCTTGTAGGCATGTAGTGTATAGAAACATACATACATATACATGTACTCGAAAAACATAACCATCCTTCTTACGGCGTCGGGTAAAAATAATAGGAAATAATAGATAGATAGATAAACTAATTATTGTAGGTACACACCTTAGAAACTTACAATCAAGATAAGATATTTAAAATCTAGTGTAACAACTGGCGGCCTTATCGCTAATAGCGATCTCTTCCAGGCAACCTTAGGATGGAGAGGAGTGAAACGAAAGTAATATGACGAGGCGTGCAGTGATAGAGAGGGGAGAAAATTATCTAAATATGTTAATCTGAATAATATGTATACATATTAAATATAATTAATTCCCTATATATACATATGGAGTATACACACATTCTATTATAATGAGGTGCGAGCGAAGCGAACGCGAATTTTTTTGAATTTTTTTAGCAAATTTTAGGTATTCATATGCTAATTTGCTGTTAATGTTGTCACAGTACTGACAAGAAAACAAAACAGAATTTTCAAATTCAAATTCAAATTCAAAAATATTTATTGCATAAACTGGTAGGTACATTTTGGTGTTATAGAGTACATACTTAGCATCTCAGTCTACCCATTTCGGGCGTACAATATTTTTTAGATATAATGAAGTGAATAAAGAAATAATTATTGCACAACTTTACTTACTTACTATTTTTAATTTAAATATACCTATATACATAGCTTTTTCTTATTAACATATAAAATTGTGAATTACGAAACTAAAATATACTATTTACATAGAAATATCGAAAAATAAATAAATATAAAAGCAATAATTTACTTATTTCTTTTGTAATGAGCATATATTTTACTTTTATTTTAATTAAATATTTATATCGATATTTACATAAGTGTTAGTCATTAAAATACTCTTTTAAATTATAAAATACCTTAAATATTAGCCATTGTTTAACTTGACATGCAAAACAGAATTTTAAAGTATCTCAGTATCTCACTTATCAGAGTAATAAAACCTTATTCCTAACATTTATTGATGTTCGATCAAGTGTGTGAGTGTGAAATGAAGCAGTAAAACGTGTCATTTTACGTTGTCGACAAAAGTCCGCTTCTAGTAATGTCACCACCACTTTACTGAAGCAGGACTTAACTTTGAAAATGACTGTATACGTGACTTAGATTGTGACTAGAACATTTAAAACTTATTTTATTCAAGAAATTTGAAGAAATTTTAATACTTGACATTGGCAAATGCTTTAAGCGGGTCCAAATATAATTAAAATATTTTTTTTAATATCACAACTCAATAAATATCAATGTCATGTAATTTCAAAGTATTTTTTGTTTGCGTTCTGTCGCTCGCTTGATGCAACGTCGACGATTTTTTTAGAAATTGATTCAGTGAAAGTAAACTATTATTTGTTATTTATGAAATAAGTTTATAAACATGAGAATCACTAACGTAAGGCGCGGTAGGATTATCCGCATGTCTGCTGCTTGCGGTATTCTAATATTATTGTTGTTCGCTCTCCACAAATGGTCCAGCGATAATGTTGCTGTAAATTCGAAAACTGCAGTCCTTTCTGAATCGCAGGTCGGCTATTACAAGTTCCACAATGACGTATACCCTGTGATAAAGAAAGGTAAGTCGTTTATAGCTTCTATATTTTAGAAATACACAGCGTTTGCTAGATTTACTGTTAAGTGGCCTACACTGCCGGCGTGTCTCTATTTACGTTACGTCAATGCACGGTTCGTGCACTTGCCGCATTTACTACACAATAGCATTCGCAAAATAACTGTAACATTCCTCTTTATTACAATTTCTTTCAATTATACCGAAGAACCTGAGTTCCTACTTAGAAATATTCTAAAAGATAATAATTTAAGTGATCTAGAATTGCTTTACCAGACTATACTATTTCTGTTATGGTTCCTAAATGATAAAATTTAAATTTAACTTAAAAATAACTATGTTTATTTATATCCAGGCTGGATTGTGAAGTGTGTAAGAAGACTAAGAAGATACTGAAACTTAAAAAAATATGTATTTCCATAAACTTATTATGCCTTCATATTTATCATAATTAGTCCAATTCTGCCTAGCTGCTTCATTCAGCACAAGAAAATTTCTACGAAAATAATTTAATATCTAAAAAAAAAAAACTGATACTTCGTTGATTATTTTTTTTGTTTTAGTTATTATTCTATATTCTAGCAAGAATATTACTATTGTTTTGGTTTGCAAATAGAGGCTATTACCATTTGGCTATTTATTTATCTATTTTATTTGATAATATATCCTGCAGTGCCTAAATTTAGTGATTGTATTGTAAGAGCATTTTTCCCTCCTTATCCATTTGTCTAGCTTATGTAAGATTTGTAAGTCAAAGTTGTGGTACAAATATGTATATCATAAAAAGAATGATGTTATCATATAAATTTGATTTTATTGGATAGATATTGCACAAAATCCATTCATGGTTTAACATAAATGAATTTCCAGTGACAGGGATCTTAAGTGTGAAGGACCCCCATGATTACATGGAAAGCTTACATGGTAAATATAATATTTTAATTAAAATTTGGGGTCTTGAACTCAACATTAACAAATAAATAACAAATGTTTTTTGTGAGCAATGTTGTGTAGCAAATAATAAGACACTCTTTATGGTGTTTCTACTGATAATTTTACCTAGGGATTATTAGATTGTACCTGAGCTGGAAGCACATAGGTTTGTGCTTAGAATCTACAGTTATTTAGCTCTACATCATTCTATGAAATCTTAAATAAAAACCGAATAGTGACCTCTCTATTCTCTTAATATTCTGAGAAACCCAGATTTAACCAATCTTTTCACTATTACCTGAAACAAACATAGCACTTCATGCAAACAAATTATAGTGAAATGATCAGTTTAATTCAGCAGAATATTAACAGCCTCAGTGACTTGTGGACTTTCCTTAGAATTAGGGTTGCTAACCACATAAACGGGTTGGCACTGTCAGTTTGGCAGTATTTGTTGATCAACAAAGCCGAGTCAAAGCAATTACTGCATTTATTTGTCTTCGATTGAGTAGTTCATTCGGGTTGACACATCATTTAATTCGGCAGTATTTGTGGATTGACAAAGCCGACCTGCAGCAACTACTTTACATTATGTTCCGTTTCTTTCGGCATATTCAATTTTAACGTCTTTCTTTACCGATTAATGCTATCTTGCTGTTACCCGGCATAGTGTATGTTTGCGGCAAAGCCGAGCAGACATTTTTTCCTGACAACCATTCTCTATTATGGAGAAATACATTCAAATTGAGATGTCAGAAAATTATATTTTATCAGTATTACTGTTTATATTACTTACTAGTTTGCAAAAGGCTCTATATAAAATCTTTGAAAATTTCCAAAACTTATAAAATCACCGTTGTAAACAGCCCCTTGCTTTTGTTATTGTTAATGGCCTAAACCATGTCACATTACTCTTGTCTCGTCGTTATGAATGGTGACCCCAACTAGACATATTTCAATAGGAAGAAGGAAAAGGCACATATTGAAACAATGAAATAAAATATACTTGTAGGTATATGGTTGTTATGATTTCTTCAATCCACTTAACAAAAACTCTTTATAATGTACAAAACCCTTGAGTTTTGTTATAAAGAGTTTACACTGTATAGTGTATATCTATTACTACTAATTTAGCGGGTTCTGTGTTTATAATAATAATATAATGTAATGTTTATAATATTAATATATGTTTTTTGTGATAGAAATTGATATTATGTTGTTGATGTGGAATTCTTTTGAAGAATGATTCACAAAAAAAAAACTTTTCTATGGAAATAATGTACTAACTTTTTAATGGTATTTGTCACATTTAATTTCGTATTAATTACCAACATATTCTTACATTGAATTTAGCTGACCATAATAAACTTCATTGCGATTTTAAAATGAGAGATCATTTTGGAAACAATAACAATCCACAATGAAAGTAATTGCCAGAGACAGCCAATAATGCATCTGTTCAGATGAAATTAACATTTCTAATTCATCTTCAAATGTTGCTCTCCAGCGTCAAGTATTTAGAATCTAATTTTGATTACAAGGATATTGAAAAAACAAATTAAAAGGATCAAGATTATCTTATGTGCTGTAGTTGCTAGTCAAAGAAAAAAATAATTAAGAACAACATCTCTTTCATATCCCACATTAGTTTTTTAGCTGAACAGATTATTCTGTGTTTTTTTTTACTTCTAACGCATCAAGCTACATATGGATGTTTTAATGTAATATTTTTAAAATGCAATGTACTTTTTTATGTTTTATGAAATTTTGAAAGAATCATTTCTTTTGAAATCATTCCATTTATTTTAACCACTATAACAATAATTCCTTACTTCTGTCCCAGGTACATGTAAATTTTCTATTGAAGATCCCAAATACTGCAATTTTCCCTTCACCCAAACAGGCTAGTTACTAAATTTGATACTGCAAAAATCTTATTTACTATTAGAGATTTATTTATTTATTTTAGAAACACCAACAGTATACATATTACATTGACTTAGTAGGTAATCTCTAATATAGGTTCTGATATGCATACCTTTAACAGGCGTCTACATCATTCTTTAACTAAAACTATATTAATTTAAAACTAAAACCTATAAGATAATATAACAGTGATATTATAATCTATTGCGTTCGGTAAAAAAAAAGTAATAACTTAAACTTGAATGCGTTAAATTTGTCGTGAAATATATATTTGCTCATATTAAAGTACTATCATGTTAGTTTCATCATCTGAGTCATGTCTCAGTCAGGTATAGGCCTCCCCCATGGATTTCCAAAAAGACGTGATTGAAGTGGCTTGTTCCAGCGGTTTCTTGTCACTTGTTTGAGGTCGTCTGTCCACCATGTGGCCGGTCTTCATGTGCGTATATAATCAAGGCCCACTCCAGAAAGGCCTGAGCCCCACCCCACCCCAGGATTTTGGGTTACCCATCTAAGTACATAGAGATCTTAGATCTAGAAAATATTTCTACATACGCCAATGCTGGTCTTCCTATGCTATGCTTGCGGGTGCGTGTTCTCCACTCGAGATTTTTTTTTCACTCCCGCGCGTCATCTATTTTTCGTGATATATGCCTTGTTCACTGCTCCCGTTTCATGTATATTATTTTCTATAAGACCTTGTTCATGTTATGGATCCGGTTTGACCATGTGACCCTGGACGATTCTGGAGATACGACACGACGAGTTACCCTTATAAAATTGACGACACACCATTTTTCGTGTGCAAAATAGAGTGAACAGTCAGAAATATAATTATTACAATTACAATTTACAATATTTCGCGCTCGCATCGGTCGCGCATTCTCCATTCTTCCTTTGGTATTGTTGATGAATACTTTGATTTATGTTTGCTGAGATAATATTGTTTGACAACATTTTAGTACTGTTCGCCATTTTCACAGATTTTTGGACGAGTGTTGGTCTTTCATAAAGAATATTTATGTTTAAAATACGAGATAAATTAGTTCAGTGGTTGTTAAGTTGTATAATTAAAGATATCTAAAAAGATCCATATTTTAAGTCGCATCTCTCCGATATTAGGCCTTATTTTGTCTCAAAATGTCTAATTCTCAGCAAATATTAATTATTTCATTTTTGTAATAGGTCCTATCCACGTATATATTATATTAGATGGTATGCAATAATAATATTGTTAGAGGTATTTGACTAATGTAGTCAAATATTAATATTGACTATTGTAGTCCTTAAAAGTAGACCTACCTACTACCACTAGTATAGTTCCCGGAACTATACTCGCCTACTATAATAGGGATATTGACTGATATTTCATTTGTTGTATTCAACAATCCGACCATCGTCTGTCTCGCTCGCGAATACTAACATTTTAAAAGATATAAAATGATTGAATGTACTTATAAAAAACCGGCCAAGTGTGAGTTGGACTCGCGCACGAAGGGTTCCGTACCATTATCTATAAAAACGGCAAAAAAAATACGTTTGTTGTATGGGAGCCCCCTTAAATATTTATTTTATTAAATTTTTAGTATTTGTTGTTATAGAGGCAACAGAAATACATAATCTGTGAAAATTTCAACTGTCTAACTATCACGGTTCATGAGATACAGCCTGGTGACAGATGGACAGACAGCGGAGTCTTAGTAATAGGGTCCCGTTTTACCCTTTGAGTACGGAACCTTAAAAAATCATCGTTTTGTACACTAGAATGCAACATCACCAACAAAAAATTCATTTTGATCCTAGTTCATTTTCATGGATAAAATACATTTTTACGTTATTGATATTTACACGATTTTTGATATTAAAAAATAAATCAGTCCATAACCCTATGTGCATAAGTTATCGTAATATTTCTTGTAGCATGTTATGTAACCTAGTGTAGGTGTACTCGGTAGTGTGTTAAAGTAATAATAGTATTTGTTTTCGCTTTTTATTACAATTTTCACTATGAAACTGTAACTGTGTGTTAAATTTAGTAAAATACTGACCCTTACCCATTTTTATCCGGCTGCGCAAGAAGAAGGTTATGTTTTTCGAGTGTATGTATGTGGGGGTATATATGTATGTATGTTTCTATATTATCTCCTACAGCCTAAACGGATTGACCGATTTTGACGTGCGTGGTGTCGCTAGATTCGTCTCCATTTCCTAAGTGTAGCCTAGGCTATATTTTTTGTAATATATGTAATAAAACTATCGTAAAAAAAATAACAGCCGCTTTTTCGTAACCTCCAATCAAAGACTTACAAGACTCCTAATGCGATACAAAATATTGTTCCAAAAACTTAACACCAAAATCAGGTGTTTGCTAATGACAGGTCACAAACGTCATTTAATCATAAACGTCATCTCATCGCAATCACTTCTCAATTCTTACGGTGCCAAGATGGTGAACTGTGTTAAACAATCTTGTAAAAATTACAAACTTCTTTAAAAAACTATGGAAACATTATCACCTTCCATCTCTAAGTAGCAAAAATATATTTCTAACAGTATAAAAAGCGAAATGAAACAAATTTTTACTTTTTTTTACAAATTTTTATTTAAACAAAGTCTCACCTATGACCACGGATGCTCCAGTGTTTAAAAAATCGGGTCTTAAATTATGTGAAATATACACGATGAAATTGTTGAAATTTATTTCATTTTAATAAATAACATTCGCGAATATTAGTATAAAAAGCATATATGCAATTTCATTTCATAAATTGATTTTATTATTTATACAAATGACTGCAAAGAATTAGAGATGGGTCGATGTAATATAAGTTATCGATAACAATTATTCCCATGGATTTCTATAAAAGCCGATTGGAAGCGGCTTGCATCCAGCATCTTCCTGCCACTTGTATAAGTTCATTTGTCCATTTCGTGGCTGGTCTTCCTACGCTACGCTTGCCGGGGCGTGGTGTCCACTCGAGAACTTTTCAGCCCCATTGGCCATCAGTTCTACGTTCACTGCCACTTCAACTTGCTAATCAGCTGAGCTATGTCGGTGACCTTTGTACGTGAAACATGGTATTTGATTTTACGATAAATGTTTTTTTTTTATTCTGAAACTAACACAGCACCATGCTAACTATTCTGTTTAGATTTTCTAGTTGATGCTGTACAAGCAGAACATTGGGCAGATATAAGGCGAAGTCAAAATGATCCTTGGTGGAAACCGAATTCTCGCTTAACAATTTGTTCAGTGAATTTCCACAATAAATGTAAATACATAACAAAAACAGGGCGCCAGCGTTTACAATATTGAGCAATACCTTCAAAGGTTACTTTGAATTATAAAATCATGACATTAATAACATTTATTCAAATTGAAATTTATAGTCCCATAGAGTAGTTGGAATCACAGAATGTTCAAAATAATTTTCATTGAAAGTATTTAATATGGTCTACTATTTAGGTCTTAGTTGAGAAATGTAGGAGGGGGACACAACTTTTTAACTTTAGCGAGCTATATCTCGCACATATCACATCTGAGACACGATAGGGTGGGGGTTAAAAAAATGATCCAGTCTTTATTGTATATTTGAAAAACCCAATCTCTATTATTATTTTTTTTGAAAATTTTACTACGGCATTTTGTAGCGGCTCACAAAACACAATTATGTATAAAAATTTGTTTTTATAGGGTTAATAGTCTCCGAGTAAAATGACTGTGACATACGGACAGACAGACAGACGGACATGACGGAATTATAACGGTTCCCCGTAGTTACTACGGAACCCTAATAAAACGATGTTTCTTGAAACATTACAAAAAAAAAAACAAAAAAAAATGGTACCTATAATTACTTATCGATACCGATACTTTAATACCTCTTGGTCTATCTCTGGCTTAATGTCATTAGTTTTTTATTTATTTATTTCAGTATTGCCAGTATATGTTTTCTCAATGTCCCTGTATCATTTGTATTTACTTATACTATATTGTTTATGAATAGTTGTGAAAATTTATTTCTTCAGTAGAATTTAATCAAATTAATTTGGTCTATTACTGGTGCTACGAATTAACCATTGACATACTTATCTAAGTATTGTGATAAATCCATTAGATTTCGAGAGGCAGTAATGTGTAAGTGAATACGGAGGACAAAAAATAGTGCTACGTTAACCACAATGTAGGAACTCTGCTATAGTAAAATAAACATTTGCTGTTTTATCCTATTTTCAAAAATGAAGTTCCAAATGAAATAGCTGGGCGTGGACCGTTGCACTCCAAGAAAAAAAAAACGTAATATATGTTTACCTGACTGTCAACTGATGCGAAAGCAAAAAGAACCTTCGTGATCTTAACCTACATTATGTACACATTTATCACGCACACACACACACACAAATACACGTATGCCTGTTTCGCTCGCACGCGGCACCCATAGATATAAAATTGTTTAAATTACTGATTTCAGATTTTCTTTCAGAGTCATAAGAACACTATTACAATGTATTCACAGTAGCTGTTATTTTATATGTGATATTTTGACCGTGATAAACGTGTAACCGACAAAATTTTCACGTTTATACCTAAATTTCGATCAAAATAACAAATATAATAATTTTATAGTTTAAAAAACTGAAACAACAGACTTCAAAGTTACTATTATTTCAGTTATATGATTGTATGAATCTCCCATGGACCATTCTGACTTTAATCAAGATTACCCGATCAAATCGGGAGATATCCTTTTCAAAGGCAACTTTGTAGATAAATTTGGCAAATGGACGTGTATCTACGGTTAAAAATAAATTTATAAAAAAATGAAGTGTCAAATTGAAAAAATAAAATTGGCCCGAATTTAAAAGGCGGTTTGCATGGAGATTATCCTTCTGGGTCCTATGTAATAGGGCGAATTCTGTGCCTCCAATGAACAATTAATTGATTTAACAAAAACTGTTCTGAATAATGTTCATTTAAATAAATTATAATAGTAGATTTGTCCATACTTTCTCACAAAAAAACGCACACTCGACAGAACATCAAGCGTACGTTACAGTACGGAAATCGCTCTTATGCAGTCGGCTATTTTGTTTTTCTTTTAATATTATGTGTATATACTTCTTACATTATTTTACTAAATTTGTGTTTTTGATTGTGTTACGTACCTACTGTGAATGAAGTGTGTTAACCGCTTACACAATACTTTGGAGTTCGACCCTAGTAGTGTCGAACCTTGGAGCGATTCCTGACTAACCTGGGTCTTTAAATAGCGAGTTATAAATAAAAAGGTTTCTTCTAGGCCAGCACGCTCCATCGTAGACCTTATGTTGAGTTGGTAGTCATCCTGGATGTCTTAAAAGCCTATTACACCACACGATTTAACGTGTCCTGTCGATAGTAGCGTCCCGATCACCATAGTTCCCAGACAGGGAACCGATAGACAGGACCCGAAAAATCGGGTAGTGTAATACGCATTTTACTTGAAGCGACGAATGATTAAGTTCGAACATACTCCAGTTTGAAACTTATCTATACTCGTGAAACAAAGTCCAAAATGCTAGTTAATTCTACATTAAAAAAAGCAGGTTGTTAAAATAAATGTTATTCCAGAGTTGGGCAACTTCGAGCCGAAGCAACACAATGTGGTACACGGTCCGGGCGAGGAGGGCAAGGCGTATCACATGTCACAGGACCGAGCCAACGATATCGCCGAGTCGGAGAGCGAGTACGGCATGAACATTGTCGCCTCGGACGACATCGCTATGAACAGGTGTGATTCTATCGTCTCACGATAACCACTCGCCAGTTCTGTAATGCTCACATCCCTCAAGCACCACAATGTGGTACACGGTCCGGGCGAGGAGGGCAAGGCGTACCACATGTCACAGGACCGAGCCAACGACATCGCCGAGTCGGAGAGCGAGTACGGCATGAACATTGTCGCCTCGGACTACATCGCTATGAACAGGTGTGATTCTGTCGTCTCACGATAACCACTCGCCAGTTCTGTAATGCCCACATCCCTCAAGCACCACAATGTGCTCCTCGGTCCGGCCGAGGAGGGCAAGTCGTACTACATGGCACTGAACAGCCCAAATTCATGGTACTAAGTAATTTAATGAGGTTAATCGGTAACGATAAACTAGCTGCCAAGAAGCTACTTAGTCTCGAGCACCGCCGTAAAGTAGCATGTCTTACTATGGAAATTAACGTGGTTTTCACACATTTTTAAATAAAAACTACGGGTCACTCACGTCTGTTTTGAGCCGAAATATCCGACTATAGTTTCAACCGCATTCGGCGGTCTTTTTCAAAGGAGCAGCACACACGTCACTCTCAGTGCTAGGCGCGTCACCGACCGAGAGTGACGTGTGTGCTGCTCCTTTGAAAAAGACCGCCGAATGCGGTTGAAACTATAGTCGGATATTTCGGCTCAAAACATACGTGAGTGACCCGTAGTTTTTATTTTATAAGTAGCATGTCTGTCTATTTTCTACAGGATTCATTTCGGGGAATGTGCGCAAGAGCTTCACGACCTATTTCCATCCTCCCATTTCACTACAGGACTAGCAGAAAGTCGGCGTATTACCACCCATTTCTCGTTGAAATGCCAAATATCCGTACTCAGAGATATCGATCCACATTCCTGTTGCGTACTGCACAAGAATAAATAAATAAATATTTGTGGACATTTCACACAACACCATCTAGTCCAAACTAAGCAAAGCTTGTACAATGGAACTAGCTTGTAGATTGGAATTCTTTGCCGCCATCTCTGTTTCCTGAGACCTACAATCTTGGAATTTTCAAGGCTAGAGTGAATAGATATCTTTTAGATCGACGAGCTCCATCCTCGGCCACACCGTCGCTTAACATCAGGCGAGTTGGTGGTCAATCGTAGATCTATAATGGATAACAAAAAATGTAAAGATTTTATAAAATTCTCATTATCGTTTTCGACACGAAAATTCAATAGTATACTCGTAGAGTATTAGCTTTGCCTCGCGGATTCAATTCCATGCATATTTCATTCAATAGTATCAAACAAAAAGCCCTGTTCCTAAACCAGCCTGTCCTGCGGGCTGCGCGTGACCCTACACTTGCCGGTTTTATTAGTGATAATAATACAATCTTGGCAAAAAGAAATGTACTTCTATCGTAGCTTTCTGTGACACAAGTAAATAATTTAGAACACTATTACTATATTTGAATAGATACTCGTATTATACAGCGGCTTTACATATTTTTTCATGACAACGTACACTCAAGTTTTTCTTTTTACTATATCACTATTTAAATACAGGTTGTGTCACGGACTAGCGAATTTCGTAATAAACACTAATTTGAAATGCAAATCATTTTGCGACGCCGTAATTCGTCCCGCTGATAATGTCGTATCACACATTAATGATTAGGAAAGTTAACATTCCTGACTGATATTGTAAATTCGTTGATAACTGACCTTTTGTCTGTTCGTTTGTTATCTATAATAATCGATCATTGATGTTACCTTCATCCTCATCTTCAAGCTAAAATAAACTTTATATTAACTTGCCTTATCAGTACGAGCCAAATCTTGCAATTGAATTTTAAACCAATTATCCCCAACCCAATAAACTGGACTTTTGCATATGCGTTTGATTTGATTTTTAACTCCCGACGCAAAAAGAGGGGTGTTGTAAGTTTGACCTGTGTATCTGTGTGTATGTATGTGACATCGTAGCTCTCAAACGGATAGACCGATTTTGATCTAGTTTTTTTTTATTTTTTTATTTGAAAGATAATTTAATCGAAAGTGTTCTTAACTATGTTTCATCAAAATCGGTTCAACCGTTTTTTTAATTCGAGGGTTTTGAATTTTCTAAACTTATACTTGTAAGAACATCATTCTAAATCCCATATGGCGACGCTTAACGATGACGATGACGACCCTTTGGAACACATGGTCCACTTTTCCAAAATTCCCATTTTGCCACAATGACCACTTTCCCATTATAACCTCATTCATGTAAAGAAAGTGAAAAGATTTGCTGAAAATAATACGAAAAGTTTTTTTACTTGGCGGGAGCAATTTTTTGAAACTTTGACTTGACTAGTCAAAGCTCCAAAAAAAATCGTGAAAAACACGTTTTAAAAAAGTTTCGTATAAAAAACAGCTTTTTTATTTTAAATTTCAGAGTTGCTCCCAAATGGCAAAAACTATTCGTAATTCATTTAATTATTACACTCAATGTAAAAAGTTTGAATACACGCACTATTTACTTTCTACTAACAAATAATATGTTTAATGCTCTTTGTTTCTCTAGAATCTTATTATAACAATATTTTTGTGTTGATGATACAAAGTATTGTTGTATCTAGCATTGTTTTGCTGATACTTCTTTAGCTAAACAATCTATACATGTGTATATATGCATATAGCAAAACTGTAAAGGGTCAAAATCTGTTTTTTTTTTTTAAATGTTGATCAAAGGACGTATTATCATCGATACAAAAGCCAAACTGTTACAGCTGTGAAAAAATCAAACTTCTTTATCGTAAATAAGTTTTTTTTTTATTCGAAAATAGGCTTGCGGTTGACTGTCAACTCACCTGGTCTTACAAAATATTACCTGTTACAGAGGAAACAAACCTATAGGGTACTTTCCGTTGACTTAGAACCAGTGCCGTAAATAGCCTTTTCTGCGCCCTGTGCGAGCTTCTATAACTGCGCCCTTGTTTTTTTAGATATTATAGGTACCCTAGCTAGAGCAATACCTACTATGTACATACTTTATTTAATTCAGGGTGATAAAATAAAGCACAAGGACGATTTTGATGATACTGGCCTGTAGGTACGTATGTGTTGGAATCGAGCATTAGGGGCACAGCGGGAACTTATCAGGAGTAAACCGAAAAAATAATGTTCTTGCCGGGTCTGGCCATTCTTGCGCCCCCCAGAGTCTACGCCCTGTGCCTGGGCACCGGTGGCACCGCCCTATTTACGGCACTGCTTAGAACTATGAAATTAGGCAAGAAGCGTTGTCTTAAAGTACACATAAAGGAAGAAATCCGAAAACTGTACAATAGTCTCTCTCTCTTCCTAGCTATTCATCCCATATGGTAGTGGGATCAGCTTTCCTGCTTTTGTTTCACCAATTCGCTCGATCTTCGACGTCGTCGTACACGTAGGTCAACTCGCATTCTCTCATGTCCTTTAACACTACAGCTTCCCAAGTAGTTTTGGGCCTGCCTCTAGATCTTTGACCGGGGTTGGAAAGTTGTAGTGCCAAATTTCCTACGTATTCGGGTGGTCTTCTCTTTACGTGGCCATACCATCGCAGCCTACTCTCCTGCATCTTATCGGCGATGTCGCGTACACCCAGGCTACCTAGCACGTGAAAACTGTACAATAGTAACAAGTAAAATAAATCATGCATATTCCGTCGTCATCGCTACAAATAATATACAACTTATTTGTGGTAATCCCCAGGTCGATCCCGGACACGCGTCTCGAGGAGTGCAAGTACTGGCACTACCCGGTGGAGCTGCCGAAGACGTCAGTCATCATCGTGTTCCACAACGAGGGGTTCTCTGTTCTGATGCGCACCGTGCACACAGTGATCGACAGGTCGCCGGCAGACGCGCTGCATGAGGTCGTCTTGGTAAGGACACTCACAACACAGGTCACCGGCAGACGCGCTGCATGAGGTCGTCTTGGTAAGGACACTCACAACACAGGTCACCGGCAGACGCGCTGCATGAGGTCGTCTTGGTAAGGACACTCACAACACAGGTCACCGGCAGACGCGCTGCATGAGGTCGTCTTGGTAAGGACACTCACAACACAGGTCACCGGCAGACGCGCTGCATGAGGTCGTCTTGGTAAGGACACTCACAACACAGGTCACCGGCAGACGCGCTGCATGAGGTCGTCTTGGTAAGGGCACTCACAACACAGGTCACCGGCAGACGCGCTGCATGAGGTCGTCTTGGTAAGGACACTCACAACACAGGTCACCGGCAGACGCGCTGCATGAGGTCGTCTTGGTAAGGACACTCACAACACAGGTCACCGGCAGACGCGCTGCATGAGGTCGTCTTGGTAAGGACACTCACAACACAGGTCACCGGCAGACGCGCTGCATGAGGTCGTCTTGGTAAGGACACTCACAACACAGGTCACCGGCAGACGCGCTGCATGAGGTCGTCTTGGTAAGGGCACTCACAACACAGGTCACCGGCAGACGCGCTGCATGAGGTCGTCTTGGTAAGGACACTCACAACACAGGTCACCGGCAGACGCGCTGCATGAGGTCGTCTTGGTAAGGACACTCACAACACAGGTCACCGGCAGACGCACTGCATGAGGTCGTCTTGGTAAGGACACTCACAACACAGGTCACCGGCAGACGCGCTGCATGAGGTCGTCTTGGTAAGGGCACTCACAACACAGGTCACCGGCAGACGCGCTGCATGAGGTCGTCTTGGTAAGGACACTCACAACACAGGTCACCGGCAGACGCGCTGCATGAGGTCGTCTTGGTAAGGACACTCACAACACAGGTCACCGGCAGACGCGCTGCATGAGGTCGTCTTGGTAAGGGCACTCACAACACAGGTCACCGGCAGACGCGCTGCATGAGGTCGTCTTGGTAAGGACGCTCACAACACAGGTCACCGGCAGACGCGCTGCATGAGGTCGTCTTGGTAAAGACGCTCACAACACAGGTTTTGACTGGCCTTATAGCTCAGTTGGCAGTATATCTGCTTGCCAAGCTGTAGGTCGTGGGTTCGATCCCCACCCAGGGCAAACATTTGTGTGATGAGCATGGATGTTTGTTCTGTGTCTGGGTGTTTCTATGTATCATATGTATATATTTACAAAAAAAAAGTATATACCTAGTCTTGCCATAAATATTGCACCAAGAAAAAAAATATTTTTTTATTGCAAATAATATTTATTACTTTTACAGTGTGTTAGTTTAATACATAAATATAAAACAATTTAAAATATAAAAGCTTATTCGGAGTGGTCTCCATTGGCTGCAATACAGTCCTTTAAACGTTGAGGCCAGTTATCAATAGAAGCACGCACTCTTTCCATGGGAAAATTCTTCACTGCCAATCGTATGGATTGTTTTAGGGACTCCAAATTATCATGGCGTTTAGAGCAAGCCATACTCTCTAAAACTGACCATAAATCATAATCCAGCGGATTAAGATCAGGACTAGACGACGGCCAGTCTTCAGCTCTGATGAAGTCCGAAACGTTCACTTCCAACCAAGACTGCGTGGACCGAGCTTTATGACCTGGCGCCGAGTCTTGTTGGAAGGACCATACTTGGTTATTGAACATGGTGTTGTTAAGGGGCTTAACTACCTTCTCAAGAATGGTATTTTGATACACTTGTGCCGATGTTTTGATACCTTTTTCACAAAAATATGGCTCAGTCACTCCTTCATAGCTAACACCCCACCAAACCATCACTGAAGTCGGATAATGCCCACGTTGCACTCTGTCGACTAATTGGGAAGCTTCCTTAGAGCTTTGAGCATAAATACGGTCATTTTGTTTGTTAAAATGTTGCTCAATTGTAAAGATTTTCTCATCCGTAAACAAAATTTTTCTGTGACCTCCCTTTGCGTACCGCTTCAGTAGTTGTTTCGATTTTACCACCCTATTATTTTTTAAATTATCAGTTAAAAAATGACCAGTGCGTCTCTTATAGGCTGCAAGTCCTAAGTCATCTTTTAAAATACGCGACATGGTTCTGGGTGCTATCTTCATCTCCCGAGATAAAATCTTTTGCTTTCGGACAGGATTTCTTCGAATTCTTTCCCTTACAGCTTTGACCACCTTTTTCGTACGAACACTACGTGGACGGCCAGATCTTTTTCTGTCACAAACAGAGGAAGTCTCATTGTACCTATTAATAGCCCGGTACACAAACATTTGACTAATACCAAGCGTATGGAGAGTTTTAAAAATTGCATTTGGCTCCATACCAACTTTGTGTAATGCAATCACAGCGATTCGGTTCTCTTTATCACCCCACTCCATTTTAATATCGCAAAATATTGTACAATGTATTGGCGCCAAAATTAGAAAACTCAATGAACAATCGTATAAAAATGACAGATTCCAAATTCAAATGTAATATCTTTCTTATTTTTAACTGTAACAGTATTTATGGCCAGACTAAGTATGTATTCTAATATCAGCCATCTAGTTCCATAGTACAAGCTTTGCTTAGTTTGGGCTAGATGGTGTTGTGTAAAATGTCCACTAATATTTATTTATTTTATTTAGGCCTCGTCGTGTTCTCGGCGTATTTCTCATTTGCATGTAAAATCACAATATGCGTTTGTGCCGGAATTTATTGTAATTTGTATAACTACCTCGATAAGCATAAAATGAAGTGGGTTGCCTTTCATAAATTCGTCTTAAATGTCTATGTAAGTAACTAGCTATACTCCACGGTTTACCCGTCATGGAAGACGATGGTAACGGTGAACGGTAATGATAATAAAATGTAGCTTATGTCCGTGCTCAGCTTATCAGTCAGCTCTGTACCAAATTTCATTACCGGTTAAGCCGTGATAAGGTAACAAACAGAGACAGAGTGAGAGTTACCTTCGCTTATTGGAGTGTTTTTTTTTCGCTTATTAGAGAGCTACCTATGCTTATTGGAGTGTTTCTTCGCTTAATTGAGAGTTACCTTCGCTTATTAGAGAGTTACCTTCGCTTATTGGAGTGTTTTCTTTGCTTATTAGAGAGTTACCCTTCACTAACTAGACAATAGACAATATATTTTACTGTAACAACAATCTAATATATAATTTAACTAAGTTTTAAACTAAGTTTTAGCCAAAAACCGACTCTAGCCCAACATGGTACCGGTCCAACCGGCGCTGGGCCCTTATTCGCTATGACCACTGTAATTACAACCACGAGACGTACGAACGCGTGGAATCCAAAAACTTCGGACGGTGTGGCTGATGTTATAGTTATGTTGTTTTCCCGATGTTTTCCTAAAAGAGTATTCAGTATGCCACACGGTAGGTTGTCTATGGCGCGTTTTCTGATTACACTACGTACGTTCAAAAATAATCGGATATTTTTTACATCGTATAAATATAAGCATATCTTTGTTTAATTCGAATTCTTCTGCATTTAAACACTGTTATATCTTATTAAATGCCATTTTTGTCTAGTTTTGAGATTAAAAAACCCAAGTTATTAAAATATAGAGGACGACGAGTCTATTTTTAGAACGAAAATGTATTTATTTTCAACTGATTCTGATTGTCATTATTGTCAATCACTGTCATTGCCTCGTGTAATCCTAGATTGCCTTCGCGAAACTTTGTCCAAATACATATTAAATCCCGTATTGTTCTGTGACTTTGTATTCATTTTGTGATAACATGGATGTTATACTACGAAGGCGCCATGTGAGGAGGTGGCGCCAACGAAACTCAGCTATACACCAAAGGTTGCCGAGAGATGCAGCGGATCCCCTAGCCTTAGATCCTAAACTATTTGTGAGGAGCTACCGGGTGTGAGGAGCTATCTCAATACACGAATATGAATATGAATTCATCTTGAATACCACATTATTATTTGTGATATACTTATTTTAGTTTTAAAATTAATGATCAAAATCTGTAAATTAAAAAATATAAATGATACAAATTTCATAAAACATGTTTTATTCCTATTATTTTATTTTAATAAATTATTTTAATTGCAATATTATTACAATTAAAATAATTTATTATTGCTTCAATACTAAGTGCTTAAAAACTGACAAACTGTTGCTCTGAGTTAAAAAAATAAATAATCGCAAGAGGTTTATGGACTCATATTATTTAATAATATCAAGCTTGGAGGGACATGTGATAGAATATTTGCTGGAAGGCCGTACATAACAAAAATTAATTAAAGGGTATTTTGTAATTTGGGTGCACAACTCTGTTGCTCAGGATATGGAGAGCAGTATTCATATTCATTCTCGGTAGAGTATATTTTTTTCTATGGCAGTATTGGTCTGTGACAGTTCACAACCGTTTAATAGGTCCTCCCATAGAGTTCAACTTGTTGGCAAGCTTCTGCAAATTAAATGCTAAAAAGCTAAGAATTTATAAATACTTTTAATACTTTTGAAAATTTTATGTAAACAAATGTCACGTCTTCATGTGCGATGCCAAAGAATAAAAGGAAAAAAAAAACACTTCGAAAACGACTTAACGCGCAAACCGAATGCAAGGAATTTTTGACAGTTCAAAACACTGCCATTACGTACCACCCCATTGTTAAGGATCGGACAAGTGTCTTAAAGAATACCGAGTTAGGCAAAATTCCGTGACGCAAGTACGGTTTCACGTCAAATGGTCATAGCGAATAAGGGCCCTGGTCTTATTATAGAGTTACATTTGCTTATTAGAGAAGAGAATTACCATCGTTTTATAGTTAGGATTATTAAATAACCGATGGCAAAAATAGTCGATAAATGTGATTACTACGAAACTAGATACGATCTGTATTCGGTAAGCTATCGATAATGTTAAGTGAACTCCTAATTAATTGAGTGCCTTATCAGTTTGTATCGTGGTAGTGGTTTGCTGTGAATCTATTTTGAACACTCACTCCGCTGCGAAACTCACATGTTCATAATTTTACAATAATTTAGAGAATGAAATCTATACTTATCGAGACGTAGGGTACGAACTTAAGAATAGTACCTCCCCTTCTCTCTCCGTGGATGCCATTAAACCTGCTAAGGGAAACATTAGTACAAGAGGTAGGCAGCAGCCCAAATACGGAAAACCCGGCCTACTGCTCTCGCCAACCCGCTTGCGTGGTGAGAATTGGCTAAACATCCACTCCCCCCTCCCCTTTCCCAGGCCTTTTTAACCGACTTCCTTAAAAAATAAGGTGGTTCTTAATTCGACTTTTTTATGTTTTTTAAGCGATTAATTCCGCCAATTATGCATTGGTTTTGATGTTTTTTTTGGTTAGTAGATAACACTTTAGGGGTGTTCCCATATAAATTTAATCAAAATCAATTCTGTACTATATTTTTTTAAACAAATTAACTGGAACAATATGTCGTCCAAGTAATAGTTATTTGTTATGCAAGGCTGCAAAGTTGGTTTTTGGTGCGAGTACTTGTGTTGAAACCTGAGCAAGCGAAGGATTCTAGGTTCAAATATAGAATCCTGAGCGTAGCGTGTACGTTACATTCAATAGCAAACTGCTTTTTATATATATTATATTTAGGTTTTTCTTTTTATTAAATTTCGCTTTTAAAATAGATACTTATTTAAACTATAATTATTGGCTGATCCATACTGTTTTCTGTTATAGTTTCATTTGTTTTAATATCTATCTTTATATTAATGGTCTTTACTTATATTTATTGAATGGACACATTTGCTATATGTGTATAATATGGACATAGAGGTATTTTATTATTGTTTATAAATTGTGTTCAGTCTGCAAGCAGATGTGCAAATGTTTTGCAATGCTAAGTTATTTACTTACTTTATCAATAGAGGTGATATATTATGAATTGTAGAAACTTACATACTCACATGAACTGGAAAAACATTATTCTCCTTTTTACGCTGTCGGGTAAAAAATATAGCTTATTATTAATTAATTCTTTAACGCTGTGAATTAAAAAGTAACTCTGTTTTTTATATGATAAAGATTTTTTTAAATTCATCAAGTCGTTTGACGTGTTTATCTGTTACATCGTAGCTCTCAAACGGATGGACCGATTTTGATCTAGTTTTTTTTTTTTTTTAAAGAGGATTTCATCGAGGGTGTTCTTTGCTATGTTTCATCGAAATATCTTCAGCCATCTCTTTATTTTTGTCGATATTTTTTTTTAAAGTTTTACTCGTTAGATTAAAAACAATGTATTGTGTCAGGTGGACGATTTCTCTGACAAGGACAACTTGAAGGGCAACCTGGACAACTACATAAAGAGATGGCGCGGCAAGGTGCGACTGATACGCAACACGCAGCGCGAGGGGCTCATCCGCACGCGGTCCCGCGGCGCGCAGGAGGCCACCGGAGAGGTGAGTGATCCATCTGCACTCCTGCACTCCTCGCCTCCTGGCCTCTGGCTGCTCAACCTGGCTTAAGAATAGGCTCAACGCGCTCAGCTAAAATCATTGGTTAGGGATATAGGGAAGTGAGAAATGAATTTATTTTGATAGAAATATTAAAAAGTTTTTCTTTGATATCCTTTAAATTGGCTGAGGAGTTAGAAAATATATGTTTTATCATTACTCCGTCGCCAGTATAATGATACGGACGACGACGGTCGAACTATATATATATATATATATACGACGACGACGACGGACGACCATCGTCGACCGTCTCGCTCGCACATACCGACTAGAGATTGCAAACCGGGCCCGGCCAGGCCGGGCCCGGTTTGCTACTTTTTATCCTGCAAAGTAATATTTCTTTTGATATAATCTATGTAAAACGTCGAGTAACACCGCGGGGCGCAGCTAGTAAGGAATACATTTTTAAATAAAAACTACGGGTCTCTCACGTCTGTTTTGAGCCGAAATATCCGAGATATCCGAGTTTTTTATTTAAAAATGTGTGAAAACCACGTTAATTTCCATAGTAAGGAATAACTTTAAATGCATACGTCCCGCAGGTGATCGTATTCCTTGACGCGCACTGCGAGGTGAACGTGAACTGGCTGCCCCCCCTCCTCGCCCCCATCTACCGCGACTACCGCATCATGACGGTGCCCGTCATCGACGGCATCGACCACCGCACCTTCGAGTACCGGCCGGTCTACCAGCACGGGACCAACTACCGCGGCATCTTCGAGTGGGGCATGCTCTACAAAGAAAACGAAGTTCCGGACAGAGAAGCGAACCTGCACAAGCACAAGTCGGAACCATACAAGAGCCCCACGCACGCAGGAGGACTGTTCGCTATCAATAGAAGATACTTCCTGGAGATCGGCGCGTACGATCCGGGTCTACTGGTGTGGGGAGGGGAAAACTTCGAGCTTAGCTTCAAAATCTGGCAGTGCGGCGGCAGCATCGAATGGGTCCCGTGCTCTAGGGTGGGACACGTATACAGAGCCTTCATGCCGTACAACTTCGGCAATTTGGCGAAAAACCGTAAAGGATCCCTGATTACGATCAATTATAAGCGTGTGATAGAGACGTGGTTCGATGAGGAGCATAAAGAGTACTTCTACACCCGGGAGCCGATGGCCAGGTTCCTGGATATGGGTGACATCAGCGAGCAGATCGCTCTCAAGGAGAGGTTGCAGTGCAAAGACTTCAGTTGGTTCATGCAGAACGTCGCGTACGACGTGTACGACAAGTTCCCGAAGCTGCCGAAGAATGTCCAGTGGGGGATGGTGAAGAATAAAGCTTCCGGCACGTGTTTGGACACTTTGGGGAAAGCGGCACCTGCTTATATTGGTGAGTTTTTTTTTTACTTTAATTTTAAATTTGCTTCTGACTGTCTATTCAGCCTGTATCTACCCACTGCTGAGTATAGGTCTCCTTTCGTTCACGCTATCCTTTCCGCTCCTGTACGAGTCTCATCCACTGACATCCAACATGCTTTGCGATATCACCTGAGTTCACCATCGATGGTCTGCTCCGATGTCGTCATTCGTTCCTCGAGTACCATTCAGTGACTGCTTTGGTCCACCTAGCTTTGGCTTCCATAGGGGGGTAAATCAAAAATTCACATAATTTATAATGAAATTGCATTTCATTATAATTTTTTAAGTCATGAAGAAATTATATCATTTCATAATAAAACACATTCGAGGGATACAGTTTGCAGTGAAGCAGTTACATATCTGTCTTCTACGTCCAAAATTTAATTACACAACTCAATAGATACAAGATCAGAATTAGCTAGGTTGAGTGAGGAGTATGACGCATTGCACGCGGCAGAGGGGAAACCCGTCAGTTTTTCCCTTTTTTATGCAAGATAGATCTACGACTGAACACCAACTCGCCTGATGTTAAGCGACGGTGTGGCCGAAGATAGAGCTCGTCGATCTATGTATGTCTTCATGTTAAACTTGCAGCCGTGTCCACGACATAGCTACACCCTGATTTTTTATCTATTGTAAGGCATGTGTGCGTCTATTGATGTGCTCGATGTTCAATGACGTCATAGTCGACAATGGACAAGTCTTATCCAGAAGATTTCGATGGACGGATTTCATTCAGCTGATTATGTGTTTCAACATTAGTTGCCTTTTATCACAGCGTGATTAAAATCTCGTTGATAACTTTTCAATTAGTTTGTTGTACAACAGTATCTCAACGACTGACTATCATATCTGAATTAAAACGGAACCGTTCCTATCCGAACTCTTTGAACAATCGAAGAGGTTTATATTATCAATAATTGATTAAAATATATATGTATATATTGGGGACTAAACCAAAAGTACAAAACCATAACTAACTAGAATAATTTGACTACAATTTCGAGGGTTAGCATTAGCTTTTCCTGTTGATATTGGTTGAAGTCATAATTTATCCATACCTTTACAATAAGAGGTACATATTAGATATTTCCCAGTTAGTCGTCGAGTTCTGTCAGTGTTGCCAACACTATGGTAATTATCGGTCGAGATACTTCAAATGTTTCGACTTTATCAGTTGTCTAAAGTCTTCCAGCTTTTATCTTCCGTGTATGATTATACTAGCTGCGCCCCGCGGTGTCGCCCGTATAGTGATGAAAAACGGTGATAATGATGATGATAAAATATAGCCTATGTCCGTCTCCAGGTCCTAAAGAATTTCTGTGCCACATTGCGTAACAATTGGTTAGGCCGTTTAGCCGTGACAAAGTATACTTAACATTGAAAAATGCACAAATCCTTCGCAGAGCAAGAATATAGAAAAGAAACTCCGTCCAAGTTCCTGCTTTTGTTCACTGTGTGAAACAAGGAACGAGAATTGTGAGTTAGACCCGGCGTACATCAAAGCACTATTATTATCAACGGGATATTTAGCGTGGTTCGCGTTAATTTTGAACTCCTGCGTACATCTTTATTCATGTGTCGTTTATTTATATTTAACTATTTGCACGCTGTAGTTTTTGCAACACCTGTCTCTGTTGTCTCAATCGCTACTTAACCTGCAGCTGACGTGTGCCGTGGTTGGTTCCAGGCACGTCGTCGTGCCACGGGTCGGGCAACAGCCAGCTGTTCCGCCTGAACGCGGCCGGTCAGCTCGGCGTCGGCGAGCGCTGCGTCGAGGCCGACACGGAGACCGTGAAGCAGGCCATCTGCCGGCTCGGCACTGTCGACGGACCCTGGATGTAAGTACTTACCGGCGTCGACTGACCGCCACTCGGCCCGCCCGACTGAACGCGGCCGGACAGCACGGCGTCGGGACATTTGTATGTCGTCTAGCAGTGAACTTCTTGTGGCTGAGATGATGATGCTGAGAAGTGCTTGCCGGGTACCTGGAAGAATAGATGGAAATAATCGGGGAAACCTTTGGCTAGCAGTTGAAGAGTACAGTTTAATAAGTATCTATATTAAAAGCTAACAAAATTCCTGACTGCAGAAGAGCAATTTTCGCAGTCTGACTTTACGCTTGATACGCCGTTGAATGTACGTTTTTTGTGAGAATGTATGCGCAAAGTCGCTGTAAATGTGCATTCTTTAGAATAACTTCAGTAAAATCACATATTTTTATTAGATTTTCATTATTATTAATACAAAAAGCGTAACCTATGACACAGGGAGTGAATACGAAACGCATCGCACATCGAATCTAACGACACCTCGCACATCAAAATCGGTCAAGCCGTTTAGGCTGTAGACGATAATATACATACATACACTCACGGCTACTTTTTGAATAGTCGTGGATAATTTTAACAAATATGTTCCATTATTAACCCCACCCCAACTCCTGTTGCGTTGCAGGTACGAGGAGGGTCACCTGGTGCACCGGCTGCACGGAGACTGCCTCACGCTGCAGCCGCACTCGCGCGTGCTCGGGCTCGCGCCCTGCGACCCCCACAACACATACCAGCAGTGGACCATCGAACACAAGAAGCCCAACTGGTGAGCATAGGGGGGATGGTGTGGAAGGAGGCAGTACGTCGGGGTACAGCTATGACAATCTTATTTTGTTTTTACACTTATAGTGTGGTCCATTCTGCTGAAGGCACCAATAAACTAATTTATCTTATTATTATTAGTAAACTCACTGAATTCAAAATTGTATGGGAATTACGTTCTTCTTTTTATTACCTATTTTGAATATATTAAGTTTAAAAAAAAAACATTAATTATTTTAGAATTGCCTTCAGAATTGATCTTAATATATTAATTTGTACAGTTCGACAAAGCTATCTGCTACTAAGTTACAGTAGGGCAAATGTAATAGATCACATTTGACACTGAAAATTGTCAAATGTGATCTATTAAATTCACTCCACTATAATTGTATTTTGTGTAAAGGTAAATTTGCCCTATGTAATAAATGATGTAACCTTTTCTTCATTTTGTTAGACTTGTTCAAAATAACTGGTGGAAATGTGCTATATAGTGCGAAAGTATGTACATGCAAAAGAGCAAGAGGGGTATATGCGAAAAATTCTGGCGAGAACTACTAGCTCTATAACTCTTTATGTGCATATGCTTAGCCGTCTTACTTATAAACGCATGATAAATCTTATTCGCTGAATAAGGATTTGTCACTTTCTGTCAGACGGGAACTGTCACGCGCGAAAACGGAACAAAACACTGTTTACCTAAAATGCGTTTATTCGGCGTTTATAAGTAATCCGGTATGTGAGTATGACACCTGTGTTGCCAAATATTAAAATGCTCAATGTTGGAATGAACTTTTTAATTTTATTTTTAAGTATTTATTTGATATTTAGAACTATTTTAAGAAACTTATTTCAATATTTTTGTAATTAATGTTGTTTTTATATTTTTATTCAATTTTAAAGTGTGATTGACGTGACTCTGTGATTTATTTATATTACATTAACTAAAACGGCAAAAGCGCCAATTACATTAGCTAAGTTAATAAATTAATTGAATTAAACAATAATAATGTAACTAATAATTTAAAAAAAATAGCAATGTCAATAAATAAAATCGTTCAATCACAGTATAAATCAGGGAGTCTATTTCATTTTGGATAGTATTCACCTTGCACATTTTCTCACAGTAGGTACTTCAAATACTGTGATGTTTAAAAGTTGTCCTAGTACTTTTGACTAGCCTTCCCATTTAGCTTAAAAAATAGCAAGACATCGTTTATGTGAGTATACAGTGTTGTTTTTTATCAATCATAGAATGTGACGTTAAAAGTTGCCTAAGTAAATTTTTTCGGGTCAGTGAAATCTTTAAATAAAAGTGTATGAATTAAATGGAAAGATTAGTCAAAAGCTTAAACTAGGCCAACTTTATACGTAACTTAAACTAAACTAAAACTTTAAAAAAATAATAAAAATATAAAAACAACATTGATCAAAATAATACTGAATTTGTTGTCTTAAAATAGTTCAAAGTTTCGAATAAAACATGAGATAAATACATAAGAAATTTATTTACTACCATTGCCCTAAAACGTCAGTCGACATAGATCAATCGGTACCATAAAATATGACCACTCCTGACTGCCTTTTGCATTGATTTTCTCAAACCTTAAATATTTTTTAAACCGGTTAACGTTTTGGTACCTGGCTCGTACGCGAAACCTTTTACTTGAATTTAAAATTATCAAAGGTACTTTTGAAACATTTGGATTGTTAAAACTTTTTTTTTTAATTTAGGGAATCAAGTGTTATGTTGGATCACTGTATGATTTTACACAGTGCTAATGTAATGTAGAAGCTAAGTTGTATCCTTGTCACCAGCGTGTGTTCAAGCAATAAAATGTATGAAGCAGTATAATAATAATTTTAATGTCAGTAGTTTACGCATTGGTACTGGTGTTCTGAATATTCCAATACAGTGAATGTACTGTCAAAGTGGGTAACTTTGACTCCATGTGAAACATTGTTTTTTTCGAACTAAGATTAGTTGTCTAAGTTGACTGTTAATTAGTTAATCAAGTAATTTGAACTTGAACTTTGAAAAAAAATAACTTTCTAAAAAGCTAATAAAATGATTGACATAGTCATTGTTACCCACGGTAACAGTACTAGGAACTCTATAATTTTTTAACAAATCTCTCAATTTTTTAATCTACACTTTTTTTTTACCTAAACGTTAACGAAGACGTTAATTGTTATTAGAATAGAATTGTAAATAACACGAAAACTTCTCCAAAATAAAACAAAAACATTTAGAAGAAATTTAAAAATTTGTTGGTTGACAGTGTTGTAAATTATTATAATTTTTTATTTTTATTTATGTTGAATGATTCTTTGTTTCATCTACATAAAATGTACGTGAAATGTATGAAGCGAATTTTATGTCTTATGTATTATTTTTTTGTTTGTATGTTTCCAACGTATTATAAGTATTTATCATTTGATTATGTTAATTAGGTTAACCCAAGGTTTATTTTTGGTATTTTCTAACTACTGAAATTTCTCTGTAAAGTTGTAAAGTATTACAAATTACATTATTCGTACAAAGTGCAGAAATTTTACACCATGTCATTCATTTGCAAAAAGTAGTTTTAATATTGTATTTTTAAAAAATCTGATTGATTTTTTTGACTATCGTCACCATTCCAGTAAACAAACAGTAATACATCTTCCTGTTTCATACCCGTTTCTTAAAATAGTAATTAAAGTTATTGTTACACAAATATCTAGAAAAATGCACATGAATAAATCCTAGGTTTAGGTTAAATTTCCAAGTATATTCGTACTTAATTTTGTAAACATTCCTTTTCTTCGAGTGTGAGTTGTGTGAAAAATAATTGAAATAGAGAAATAATAATTGTGAGAATTCCGTGATTTGTCTGGATCATCTTGCTACATGACATTTTAATGTTTGTATCTTATCTATAATCCGAAATATGTACCATCGAATACTTATCATTTCCCCGATTATTTTTTCAAAGGCACTTATCGAAATCCCTAAGACTCATTCAACAACTCTTCTAATAACCGAATGTATACGAATAATAAAGCTCCTGGGCTTAAACAAAACAGAAACCTAATAGACCTAACCTAATTTGTTCGGGCAAATGAAGTTTATGCCTAATAATCTTGTGGAATCAGAAACTAATGTCAAGTAAAAAATCAGTTATCAGAGACAGTTCTTAGAAATGGATTCAGGCAAATAAGATTGGGGCAAAAATATTTCCGGTCTTAGATACGTTAGCGAGACCAACTTTTTGTAAGTAGGCTAATTTTATTTTTTACAAATTGCCGGACTAAAATGTTTTTTCTAAAATTTCACCATAATTATACTGTTTGTCAACATTTTGTAAAAACATAAGTAAAATTGAAATACTGCACTAAGAAATTATAATATATATTGTGTGCATAGGAATTGATAAATTTTATCACTGCATTTTTGAAATTGAGAGATGTGATCGTAGTGTGACAGTCAAATTTAATATTTTCTTGTGTATATATAGGCGTGACTTACACAAAAGAGGCGAGCGGCAAAGTTGCGATAAGAAATGCGCGCGGGGTCACACATGAATACCTCTTCGTTTTAGCATGTATGTATGGAGAGGATATGTGTCAAGTTTTCGCCGCTCGACTCTTATATAAAAACGACATCTTGTTTCTTTTTCGTTGACTCACAGATGTGCAACACAACCAATTGAAATTAAGCGTAAAGAATCTCTTATTCAATTAATTTCAACAATCTATGTAAGTATCTATGTTATATTTAATTATAAAGCTTATGGATAGGTATTTGATTTTAGAGCTGTAATTTTTATTTCTTAGTTTATACATTTAGGCCACGAGATGGACAGATGACTTCATACAAGTGGCGGGAAGACGCTGGATGCAAGCCGCTTCCAATCGGTCTTTTTGGAAATCCATGGGCAGCAGTGGACTTCTTATGGCTGAGATGATGATGATGATGATGACATTTAGGCAATAGTTAACCATAAAGACAAAAACGATGATCTAACATGTACTTGGAGACGGAAAGTACGCTTACTAAAGTTTTTAGTTTTTTTTTTAATGCAAGATAGATCTACGATTGACCACCAACTCGCCTGATGTTAAGCGACGGTGTGGCCGAGGATGGAGCTCGTCGATCTAGAAGATATCTATTCACTCTAGCCTTGAAAATTCCAAAATTGTAGATCTCAGGAAACAGAGATGGCGACAAAGAATTCCATTCCTACGCATCGAGAATGTGGATCGATATCGCTGTGTACGGATTTTTTAAATGAAACTTCTTTATGGATTATAGAGACAAATTATACTTTGTTAAATTTGATTTAGTGTTGTGAAGACACCTCGTGGATTTGTCAGCTATGCTGTATACGCCACCACATACTACATTTTTATACACGATAGGCTTGTATAATAATCATTATTATATTAAAATGTAACGGAACCCTCATTCCAATGTCATCCACCTCGTTAATTTAGATCTTTGCAGGATTATCATTATCTCTTGCCAGATTGAAACGCATTTAGTAAGGTTATACAAATTAATACGAAAAACAGTTGAAATTATTATCATTTCTAATTATTATTTTTAGCGCGGTTGAGATCTATCGTTCAGATTTGTTAAATAGTTTTAAAAATATCAAAGGCGTGTTTTGTACAGATGAGGTGGACGATAAGACGTGTGCAAAGCAGCGGATCTGGCCAATGGCCGTACTATAAGCGTTCTAGAGAACGCAAAATGAACGAACGTAAAAGAAATAAAATGTTTTATTATTTTGATTGTTGTCTCGCTCTTTCTACAGCTAAGAAAGCAAGGCAAAGGTAAAATTAATATTGAAATAAGATTGTGGTAACAGGACAGCCAACCGCGTATTCACCAAAACCCTGCTGCTCATATTTTCTATAGAGAAAACAACCTATTTCTTGTAATACACAAATGATAGTAAAGTTTTCTTTTTGTTCATCTTACATAAAGAAATTATACATTTAAGAAATTATAATTATAATTAATGTATCCCTTAAGTAATTAATATTTTATTTATATTTTATTTTCTAAGTAAATGCTCAAACCTCTTGTGTAATCTTAATTGGGTCATTGTCGTAACTATCATTATTCAACGGCCAATATGTCGTCCCAAAGTTTACCAAATCTGGTGGCAGATGGGCCGTTTAATAACTGTCATTAATCAACGGCCAATCTATCGTCACTAAGTTTACCATAACCGGCGGCAGATGGGCCGTTGAATAACTGTCATTAACAGCCAATCTGTGATCTCGAAGCTTACCATAACCGGCGGCTGATTGGCCGTTGAATAACTGTCATTAATCAACGGCCAATCTATCGTCACTAAGTTTACCATAACCGGCGGCAGATGGGCCGTTGAATAACTGTCATTAACAGCCAATCTGTGGTCTCGAAGCTTACCATAACCGGCGGCTGATTGGCCGTTGAATAACTGTTTTATTTATGAACAGCCAATCAGTCGCCCGTACGTAGCAAACTTTGATCGCGATAAACTCCGGAAAACACCAATAAATCATCATTATTAATGATTCAATTTTCTTTTTAAGACTTTGGCTTAATTCAGAATTAATTAAAAATTGTATAATAATACTGTTATTACTGAGTCCTTTGGAGCTGTCAAAACGGTAACTCGTATAACAGACTCGAACTTTAACTTTGTTGTAAAGCTGGACTACAGTTTTGACAGCTAAAGTGACACCTTATTATTTTGTGTGTAAACTTATGATTTACTTAATTTTCCAACTATTAAGTGCGTCTCCTATGGGGAAACTAATCGATTTAAACATTAATTTCGATTAAAGAGGATTCCATGTATACTAATCTTTAATTGGACCACTAATAAAATATTATTGAAGACATTCTAGTGACTACAATAGGGAATATAACGCTAACCACAAATAGATCAAATTACACAAAAAATACTTTCAAAAATAAAAAAAGATACAAGCATTTTAATTTCATGTTAGATAGAAAGCACACGATAACGTATGATGACATGGTTCATGGTTAATTCTATACAAACTTGTTCGCGAGAGAGGGACAGAGCATCCCTTCCCTAAAATATTACATGTTTATATCTCTGATGTTTATTAGCCGATTGAGTTTTTTTTTTAGTTTATTTATTACATTTTAGTATGTTATCAGTTAAATTGTTTATCAAAAGAAAATTAATGCATATTTCCTACTATTATTTCTAATGTCTTCTAGAACATTGTCCCCTGTGGGAGATGAGTCTTAGGTGTCAAATTACAAATATTCCTCGCTTTCTTATAATGAATAACGGGCATTCTTTGTTTGTACATAAGTGTAAGAAAGTGTCGTTACATCAAGTTGGGATGTATGTATTATCTTGTATGTATTGTTTGTGTAAAATTACTGTGATTTCTTGGTATCTTGGAAATTTTATATATTTCTAATAAATGTAGAAATAAATTATATTTATTGTTACTTATTTTTTTATTTTCAGTTATTACACTCCAAAAATAGCAAAATTAATAAATAAAAAAATAATGATTTGTAAATTACTTAAATCACTCGTAACATGTCATATTTAAATTGTAAGGAAACGTTATGAAAGTACCTATATACTTGTGTAGGTGTTAGCTAATTTGAAAAATGAAAGGTGATTTTCTATATACTAAAATCTTTTATTACATAAAAAGTTATATTGAATAAATGCTATGACATTGTTATGCACTAAGCTGTTACATGTTATGGCTCAAAATTATAGTTAGTCTCGTTTTTTTTTTTTTTACATAAAATACACCAGTGTATTTAGGTTTTCAAAAGTAATTATAATACATTAGGCAAGTTCACTTAGACAAAAATAAGTAAAATTATAGAAATTTATCGAATGTGCAAATACTTAAAATGTTATTGAATTGCAGAGTGAAAAATTGAATACTTTTTTATTCTATCTATTATTGCATTACTTAGTACAGTTTTTTTTAAATAATTATATATGTAAATAAATACTAGGGGATTTTGGACCAGCAGGTGTCCCAAGATTTTACTCTTTGTTCAACTTGCAGCATAGACCAGTTAGGAGAGGGAATATCAGGAGCCAGCCAGTTGAAGTCATCCAACTGATCCCAGTTGTTAATATTTTTATTCAGTGATGATGCGTTAAAATGCTTCTCCAAGTCATCATAGTATAGATTGTATGGGGCAGTCCTAATTTCCGTACAATCTTCAACAATGCCTTTACTAGTGACATGTAGGTAAATGTCACACCGACTGGATGTATGCATTCTCAGCTGTTGACAAGCTGTTACTATTTTACAATTCATGCATTTCTCCATAAAAACTGATGAAGTCACCGGCCCAGACAGTATGATGCAGTTCTCTAAGTTAGTCATGTGCAGAGTCCCCATGACACCTTTCAAGCCGACTGTACAATTTTTCAGATTATGTAAAGTGACATCACGTTGAAATAACTCTTCATTTTCTAACAGTAGAACTTTGCCTTCTTGAGAATCGAATCCGAATAACTTTTCGTCCCATTTATTAGAACCCTTCTTGTTGTTTCCATCATTTACATCTAATGAGTTCTGCTTCTGGTTCTCAGATTTTGGTAGTTTCTTTTTTGAAAAGCCAAACTTCTTTCTGGGAACATATCGGTCCTCCAACTCGTAACATTGTGTTTGTAAATTCTGAACTATACCTAAGTACTTGCGCATGTTAAACTCTTTTAGGAAAAAGGATGAAGTGATCACATATTTCTGTAATTCATTAACTTCTTTTTTGATGTTATCAAAGTGTGATGGAAGTATGTTTGTTTCTAAAGTGGGAATCTGAGAGAGCATATCTTCAATATATTCAGATTTTATTTTGAATGCCCCCGAAAAGAAGTCTTCATTTTCATTTGAGGCGTCCACTTCTTCCCTTGCCTTATGAGCCTTTTGTAACTTCTCTAAGCGCTGTGCATCCCTTCTACTAAGCCTTTCTAAAACATTATTTTTGTCACTCATTTCTTCAATAAATCCTCTATTTTCTTGTTTATTTCAGAATTTTGATCTGCAGCTCCTTTAAGAATATCTACAGTTTTATTTGCTAATCGTCTGGTGTCTGTGTGTTTGGATCCCTCATCCAACTGAAACAATAATACATATTGTTACATGTTTTGAACAATATTAAAGCAGAGTTGTCCACACAGATGGCTCAAATGGATCAAACTTGATGATTATGATGAAACTTTCTGACATGTACTGACAAAAATGTTTCTAAATGATTTACAAAATAATGTGCATGGTTCTTTATAGCAAAAATTATTCAGGAATAATTAATTAAGTAGTCGATATGACAAAATCTTTTATTTAAAGTTTCCGACAAGTTGCATCCATTGTGGTTACAAGATGACTAAAAAGAGGTTATTGACAAATTTTCTATTAAATATGTACTAAATCTATTATTTCAATAACTATTACATGAAATAACTTCTTATACCACACAAGCAAGGGTGCAAAATAAAAAGATTGGTTTAATCCTAGCCAAACAGCTGAAATTAAATAAATAGAATATTTACAACCTCCATTAGTCAACTGAAATGTTGAGATATATAAATGAATTTGTCAATTTAAGCCCCAAATGAGATCTAACCAAGAAAGTTTAAAAAAGTTACAAACAGTAACAAGTTCAGAAGACAAGAAAGGTATTGTTGGGGGAGTACAACACAGATTAGCACACTGATTAGTTACAAATTCCATTCCAATACTGTTATCTCAACAATACAAACAGTTATAATGACCTTTTTGAGGAGTTCATCATCAGGTTTGACCAACTTGAACAGTGCATAACCGATGGATCCAAATGTGACCACCCAGAATGCAGATTTAATAGCTACACTCATCTCACCAATTCTCTAGATCTCTCCCTCGTTACTCCAAACTTTGAGATCAAATTCACGGGTTTTCTGGTCTGCAATCTTTTCCCCAAGTGAATAGTAGCTTTCTAATACCCAGTTATGGTTCTTGTACATGTACAAACGAAAATCTGGAAGTAAAAAAATAAAGGTTGAACATTATATCAGACTTACCGAAAAAAGTTACTTAACTTTAACCATCATCTTAAATTCTGTCTTATTTCCGCAAGTGTCATTATGTGTCAGCGAGAAGTTGACAAAATACGTTAAGCAACGTTCTTCAGTAAGGCCATATTTATTTAAGCATCCATCACCATAAGCCCAAAAGTCTAAGCCTACAAGAGCGGCAAGCATTGTTTGTTTGCTACTTATACCACTAAATAAAATGTAAAACACGGGCATTAAACCACTGGCGAAGACTAGTACCCTAAATAAGGTTACTTGGTAACTCACAACAAAGTCAAACATCTGTAATAATCAGACAAGTTTCGAAGTATTTTTGGACTTTTTGGTAACACGAAAAGCTTCAGACCTATTTTTTAGACGAAATTAGTTTGAGTACTCTAAATCATTTACACAAATTAACAATATTTAGAGTATAAATTCAACAGATAACGTAGGTATTGGTTAGTTTCACTTTATCATGACAACTCATATTGGAATTATTTGCAATGATTCATGTTAAAATCAAGCTAAATATAGATTAAATTCTGATGCGTTTGTGCAAAATATATTTACCTCTGTTGGTGTTGAGTTTATACCACACACCGAAAGAAACTGCGAAGGCGGCGGCCTCGAACAAGAACACTGCTTTCAGAGAATTATTGAAATATTTCTTGAAAGTACTGAAAGCAGACCTTGGGGTTTTTGTTAACATAATAAAATAAGAATTCCCCCTAGGTGTTTAGGGAGCTTTTTTATAACAATTTAATAAGAAATAAGAATCGAAAGAAATGCGAAATGTCTGACACGATGACGTAAGGGAGATACGTTCAAAAATCTCGACCAAATCTCGACTAATATACCTATCAGTGATGTGACATACCCCCCATTTTCTTTTTCTAGACTTTTTATTATTTGGCTTTTGAACACAACTTTAGCGTTCCATTTAACGCTTGATATTCTGTAGTAGGACTCGCAAGTACAGTCAAGAAAACAAGTACATACTTTAGATTTTATTAAATTAAAAACAAAATTTCCCACTGTAGAAAAGCAGTTTTTCCAGTCTAATTTACAATTTCGTTAGGCTTGATACGCTATTATTTTAGTGTACGTTTTTTTGTGAGAAAGTATATATAAAATCGTTGGAAAATGTTATAAATGCGCATTCTTTAGAATAGTTCTAATAAAATCACTTGTTTATTACTAAATAGTTCGTTGGAGATTACGAAAAAATGTTTTTATTTTTATTTTATGCTAGAGATGTATTATTATTATTATTACAAAACAATATAGCCTATGACACCCAGGAACTGAAAATGAATCTAACGACACCTCGCTCATCAAAATCGGTCAAGCCGTTTAGGCTGTAGGCTGTCATATAGAAACATACATACATACACTCGAAAAACATAACCCTCCTTACGCAGTCGGGTAAAAAGTGAATTTCCTGCTTGAACAGAGTCTGTTCCGTAGAAAAGAGAAGGCAATCTTTTCTGTGGTCTGTTCGGATGGTAGAGAGAGAAAGCAATACAGTATGACACATTTCTTTCTCTTTCACTCCCCTTTGAAACAGCGTAATCTGACTGTAGCAAGCGTGAAAGAGACTTATGTCTCTATGTCAAATATTCATACAAACATTGACATCCCAAGCGTTCATCTCCTACCCAAAAATTGTCCAGCACAGACGAATTAGAGAACAAGAGTAATTTTCATATGATTATTACCGTAATTTTGACTAACTGAGTATAGTTTTTGAACTATTTTTATCATTTGATTAGTATGAGAATATACTTGAGTAATCAACAAACGTCGAGTGAACTTCCCGAGACAAATATATGTATTAATTATGCTCGAGAAAATATACCGTGTCAGTATATGGAAGTTGACTAATCCCTTATGTAGTATTTACATCCTCTATTAGACTAGTGCTGGCTGTATACTGCCAATTTTTAATAATCAGGAACCTTAATTATATTTTCAGTGAACTTCAGGAAACTTAATTATATTACCCATTCAACGATACTCCACCCCATTGTAGAAAAAAACCGGACATGTGTGAGTCAGACTTGCCCACCGAGGGTTCCGTACAAACTAGTAGATAAAAGGGGGAAATCATATATTTTTTTATATCTTCCTTCTTATACCGAAAAATATACATCGTAAAAATATTTAAAAACCTATTTTACCTTATGCTAGTTAAGCTCTTTCATATGATAACCCACATGATACGGTTAATTCACTTTAAAATTTGGACCCTTGTATAGGCGTTTCATAGATCTAGGTCAACGGGAAGTACCCCATAGGTTTTGATTCCCTTGTAAGTGTCGAAATGTGCATTTTTTACGACATATTCAAGTTTAATGTTAAGGGCAGAAATGTAGTCTTTACGACATATTCGGCTGTAACTTTTTATTACAATAACTGAGAATTTTTATATTTCTTTCTGCAACAAGAAACTAAGGATATGCGTATATGGTTTTAATTTCAACACAATACCTTCACGCGTTCCCGAGATAAAGGTCTTGACACCCGGATGGACGGACAGACAGACAACAAAGTGATCCTATAAGGGTTCGGTTTTTTTCTTTTGAGGTACGGAATCCTAAAAACACGGGGTTGAAAAAAATATCCTGATATTTATGGAGCGCCACCCCCACATTTAACTTTTATACAGACCACTTCTATTTGTTAAATTTCGTATATGTAGGGCTGATCATCAGACAGACAGACAGACGGACGGACATCATGGCGAATTTATAAGGGTTCTTCGTAGTTACTACGGAACCCTAACAAGGGATTGGGTTAATATGCCTCAAGCGTTCTATCCCCTTACCCAACATACCTATCTAATGTGAATACAGGTGTAGGTAATGTTAATGAGCAATAAAAGTAATTCAATAGTAATTTCAGTTTATTCAGGCTTTCCTTATCTATTAATATAAATAAATTAAATGTTTATTTCTTGTTCTTGAAATAATTCCACATTCTTCGTGAAGCTGTGAACAAAATAAAACAATAAATAGATATTATTTATATACAGACAACCAATTTTTACAGCCGTGCGCGGTGGCTGAGGAAGCGGGCGGGTGTGCGCCGTGCCCGACCGTCACGTCGCTTCAATTATCATTCCTCGGAGCTCGCGCGCGGACGTATGTTGTCACGTCAAACTATCGTCGTTAAAAAAAATTATTAAACCATTGAACTTTAAATTCAAATAGTTTTAAATGCAGCTAAATAGAGTAAATTGATACTACCTTCAGTTTCTCCCTCATCTTCTGCTTCTTCATCTTCCTCACCGTTACTCTGACAAGGACCTGTACATTTTTGAAAGCCCTCCAATTGCTCGCCAATACAATCCTCTGAAACGGAACCCTAGCAAAAAATGGGTTTTAATATAGTACTAATTTAATTCAATTTAAAACATTTATATTGTCAAGAAATGTAAGTAAACTGTCAAATATGTCTCAGCTCAAGTACACTATTTAAAAACGAACTTAGTTATATTTTTTATCTCCCCCTAGCAGTTACACTAAGTGTAAGTCAACCCATGTTTTTTATTGCTGCGGGAACAAAATGGTACAGTCCAGTACAATGGTTCTATTTTTTTCGGTTTTGAGGGGTAGTTTCTTAAAAATATGACACGACTTAGTCGATCCAATTATAAAAGGGCTTAAGAAATCTTGACCTTGTGGAACTACGTATAAAAGTATAATTTCTTAAAAAAACTCGTGTAAAAATAAAATAATCTGTGGAAATAGTGCCTTACATCTTCAATGTCGACGATGACTCCATCGACAACGTGATGCCGCTGCCGCATCTGAAGGCCCGACACAATGACGTCATTTTCGCAGATTCCATTGCACTCCTGCCAGTCTCCCCACTCTGTCATTGGACACGAATCGGACGAATTAGGGTCTACTTCTGGCGGCGCTTCACTGCAAATCGTGGAAACAATAGTTTATTACATTTTTTAGCTGTTATACCTATGAAAGTAAAAGAGAGAGCCTCTCTCTCTCTATCTCACTCTCGCTCTCTTGTTATGGCTGGAAAGGGGTTTGATACCGAGCTGGTAGTCTTAGAATTATATAGGTATATATATAGGTAGAAAATATGTAGAATGCTGCTATTGAACATCATTTACCAGCGATTGAAGATTAGCCTATTATTTAAATAGCAGCATTGATGCTCTGACTCTGATCTTCCGCATTATATGTGAGAATACAGCACTGATATAAAATAAGTACCTCGTTGTAGTTGTAGTTGTAGTGGTAGTGGTAGTGGTGGTACGAACTCTCGGTGGTCGACGGGTAGGTCTAGGTGTCGGTTCTTCGACCTCATTACTTGTGCTTTCTTCTTCGCTTCCACCTTCATCTGTAATATTGAGGTTACAAATAAATTTCTATATGAATATTATATGAATTATAAAATATTAATTAAGCCTGAAAACGTTCACCAATAATCACTAATGTACACAGAAACTTTCAAATCAAAAAGATTCGGCTTATCAGAGTTATCAAAAGAGCGTTCGAGATTTTGATAACGTGTCTTGTGAATTTTCAGGGAGGTAAATTATCGAAATACCGAATAACATTTCCCCGAAAACGATTTTTTTCTCAAAAGACTATCAATATCCCTAACGTTGATGATGACGAATTTTGATGGAACAGGCCAGTATCAGCTGGAAGCTTTAGAATCAGTTGGACCGGCGAGCTGTGAGGTTAATCGGTGACGATAAACTAGCTGCCAAGAAGCTACTTAGTCTTGATCACCGCCGTAAAGTAGCATGTCTGTCTATTTTTTCTAGAGGATTCATTTCGGGGAATGTGCGCAAGAGCTTCACGACCTAATTCCATTCTCCCCATTTCACTACAGGACTAGCAGAAAGTCTGCAAATTACCACCCATTTCTCATTGAAATACCCAAAATCCGTACTCTGCGATATCGATCCACATTCTTGTTGCGTACTGCACAAGAATGGAATTATTTGTTGCCATCACATAGAGTGTATAGATATCTTCTAGATCGACGAGCTCCAGCCACACCGTCGCTTAACATCAGGCGAGTTGGTGGTCAATCTTAGATCTATCTTGTATAAAAAAATAGTTCATTTGATAGCCCGTCTGATAAACTGAATCTTTGTAATTTGAAAGGTTCTATGTAATAATAAACAGAAACCTAACGAATCTAACCTAATAATTCATATATCTGATAGCCAAACCTTTGTAAATAGAAGGATATCATAAAACAGAACCCTAGCTTAATAATTGTTCGGGCAAATGATACGTATGGCTAACAAAATTATGGAATTGAAAACTCGTGTCAAGTAAAACATCTGGAATCAGATAGTTCTATGAAACTGATTCGAGCAAGTAGTGTCGAACAAACGTATTTCGGATCATCGATAGGTCATGGTTATTATTTAATTCCAAGTAACAAACCTTTAGTTTGTGTATCAAGGTTCGACTCGGAACAACTCGGAGTCATATATGTCCGCACTCGCTCTACTCGAATTCTCGCAAATGGTTTCTTTGGTATTGTATGGTCTTTTCCGATCCAAGGCAAAAAAGAGATGGGTTGAAATGGCGACTGCTCTTCGTTTGAAGCCTGGTAAAAATAACGTGTTGGTAATTAAATTAGCGAATAAGTGTTTTTTTTTTGGGGTTCTGTCATCAACAATGATGTTCATTATTGACGAAGATGATTAATTCTTGATCCTGTTTTTGTTTAATCTTATTAGACATTTTATTTATTTGACATTGTTTGACGTTTTTAATTTTAATTTTTGTTTTGACATTATTATTGGATATTACGTTTTAATAATTAATTGTATATAATTTTGATTTTATTAACTTTATTATTGTCAATTATAAAATAATATGTATATTAGCTAATGTAATTGGTGAATACCGTTTTAGTTAAATAAATAAATTATCCACTGTCTGCTTTTTCGTGGCTTAGCTCAGAGATTTTTAGAACTTCAAAGTCGTATACTATAACATTCTACGCTGAAAATTGTGGTAAAATAAAATCTTGAGAAAATATCAGGTTACGTCCCGTACACTTAAATTCCCTAATTTGATGTTGTTGAATAAATCGTTCCATAGGTGATGATAGGTCGTTCAATACTGTGTACAATACAACGAAGTTGAAAGGAAAAGTATCATAGCTTTTACAATAAATTCACATACTGACGGATATTAGGTACTTTCTTTCGAATGATGTTCAACAATTCGTTCTCTCACAAATTTTCCACCTCACTCTCTAACGCAGTGGGTGCTCTCAGCCATTCAAATTTCAATTCTATCAAAATATTGTTGATTATTCGTCGTTATTCGGAAATCAGGTATATTCGTAATTGGATTCTTTTCGAGCGATTCAAAAATTGAGCGCCATTAAAAAGATTTGCACTACTCTACCAACATTACTTCCAGTTGATTTGGTGTCACAGCTGAAAATATGTCAAAGCGCTCAAGAAGAATTAAAAATAATGAGCATTCAAATATAGCTACCTCAAAATCTACTCCTTTATCAGTGCCAGCATCAATTGGATACAAATTAAGCTTGATCTCCCGCCTCCAGTTAAGGCCCTTCTCATCACAGAGCTCAAGCTGAGCTACGCCCAGGAACCAGTCAGGCGATGGCATGATGCCCGCAGCTATAGACAGCCGGTGGTGTTGTGGACTTGCTCTGAATGAAGTTACAGTTGACATGTTTGTCGATTCAGGTCTGGTGGCTTTTATTACTGTTCGCACAGTTGTCGGCAACTGAATAAAACACACAATTAATAAATAGGCATGTAAACCTATGTTTATGCTAAAGTTTAATAGATATATCTTATAGATAAATGAGCTGCATCCTCGGTCACACCGTCGCGTTGATGGTCAATCTAACATAAAAAGTTTAATAGATATATCTTATAGATAAATGAGCTGCATCCTCGGCCACACCGTCGCGTTGATGGTCAATCGTAGATCTATCTAACATAAAAAAGCACTTAAGTAACATTTATCTGTATTGACTAGTGTCAATAAAATAAAAAGTTCAAGCCAAGTGCAAGTGTGAAACATGTCGGTAAAAATAATCATTGGTCGTTTCACATCGTAGTCCGAATTGACTAATCGATCGATGTCACCGAGGTAACCAATATTTGGAATGAAATGCTATGTGTATTAAATATTAATTATACGGAAAACCACTAACCTTTAACTGTATTTCAATCTCAAACTGCGTAGTATTTCCTTGTTCCGCCAGCATCTTTAACCCTATGGTGGCTTCTGATGCGATTTTGAATAGAGAAGTATCAGGGGAGTGAGAAGCCCCCACGACGTCACTGAAACGCGCCATCTCTCGGGCTCCCGGAAACATATTTTGATGAGTGTTGTATGACCATAAGCCTTCAAATATCAGCTGAAGTAAAGACAACATAAGACGCTTAACGTTACGGAATATCTCTATTAATAAATTAATATTATTATACTAAATACGTATTTATTAGGCGGTTAATGGGTTAACCGCTTAATTTTGTCACATAAGTATTTCCGACAAAAGCTGTTCGCGCCCATGCCACGTATGTTGAATTTATACGACTAAAAATCTTGGTCAAGCTTGAAAAACTTGTGTCGGAATTAACTGACACGGGTTAAATAAAACTCTCTAACCACCTGTGGCGTTTATTTAAAAAAAAAGTTGGAAATATCAGACAAGGCCGGTAAGGCGCCTTTAACAGTTCGAACAAAAATTGTCGCAAATATGTGACCTGGTGGTTAAAGGGTTAAAACAGTAGGTGTGATCAGTAACTTCGTACACGTAGAAAAAACGAATTAATCAAAAACAAGCGCAAGCATGTTTCCGGCAGCCTAGTCGGGAGACCGTCTGACTTGCGATCCGCAGGTCCTGGGTTCGAATCCCGCGGCACGCACCTCTGTCTTTTCGAAGTTATGTGCGTATTATTGATTGCCGCCAACTTCAAACGGTGAAGAAAAACATCGTGAGGAAACCTACATGTCTGAGAGTTCTCAATGATCTTAAAGATGTGTGAAGTCTGCCAACCCGCACTTGGCCAGCGTGGTAGACTATGGCCTAACCCTTCTCATAATGAGAAGCTGGCCCGTGCCCAGCAGTGGGACAGTTTGTACAAACAGGGCTGATAAAAAAGCGCAAGCCTATTTTTTAATTAAAAAAATCTTTATAGTTATCTTTTCAATTTTTTTGCAATGAAATCGTAACAAAATGACAAAGAGATATATATTATATAAGACTCTCAAAGCTGTATAAACAAACATCCCTCTTTCCCCAGAAGAGAGAGTAAGGAAGCCAACGCTTCTGTACATTCATATACAAAAGTGTAACGAGTCAAATTCATACTTAGCCGGTTATTCATTAAAAAAATCAAACCCGAAATCTGGCATCCTCGCAAGTTTTGCAATCACCGTCGATTTCCTGCGGGGGCATGTCCTCAGACTTCCTGGGGTCCTCACAAACCTTCAGGGACAGAGGTGGATCGTAGCTGTACCATATGTCTTTCGTTATGGCCACCATAGCGTATATGGACACGCATTTATTGTCTTTGGGCGGTGCCTTCCATTGCACCTGCAGATGTCGGTAAAAAAATCTGTGATTTGATTACTTCCAGTCATAGAAGTAACAAGCTTTTCTCTGTACCTACTTTCTGTTTAGTGTTTTCACCATCCTAAATTTACTTAAGAATGAGCTCAAATTGTTAGTTTATTATCTACTAGCGATTTGTCACAATTGTCGCTAAACTGTATCAGCGAGTGGCGAACGAGTCGTCTTCGAAATCTACCTCTTATCTTTTCGTAATCGTTTCTGCTGTGAAAAGAGCGAGAAATAACTTGAAACCACTCATTTTAATATCAAAATATTGCTATTCTATAATTTAGTTATTTATTCATTAATTCATTCACACACTCATTTATTCATTTATTTTTTATTTATTTATTGCACATTGTACAGTTCTTAATCAATTAATTAATTTCGAAGTACCCACCTCAACTCTCCTTTTAGCTGTTACGTCGGATTGTATAATAGTGTTATTGCAGTGAGGGTGAGGCTTGGCCACCGTCGACTCTATCACGGACAGCTCTCCAGCATATAGACGGGTCGGCTTCCTCGGGTTGTTTTTATTATAGACTGCGTCTTCTTTCAGGGCGATCGTAAACGCTATGAACGATGTATTCTTAGAACGTAAGACCACTGAAATTGCATGTTAATAAATATTTAAAAAATGAAAGAAAAGATTTCAAAATACCCACTAAATTCGTTAATTACGATGATATATTATCTATATATCATCGTAATTAACAGTTTATAATTATATATATTTTTATATATAATATGCAGTTAATGTGTTGTAAAAACCAAAGTGCTGAACTGATTTTGATAAAATTTATATGGGACTGCCTCTGAAGTATGACCTGCGAAACAAAAGAGCACCATAAAATAATTTCGCCTAACATCAGGCGAGCTGGTGGTCAATCGTAGATCTATAATTTATTTTAAAAAAAAAATTATTGGCGAAGTAATCGATACCCAAAAAAATAGTCGAACTGAGAATCTTCTAATTGGAAGTCAATTAAAAATTACATTATCTAGGTCCTCAAACTTAAATAAGTCCCTCGTGCGCGTGCCATGGAATGCGTTTTCGTGTTTTATGTCTTACATAGTTATAGTATTCTCTTTGAACCTATAATGATATGAACATATACACCCCCTTCCTTCTACCCTAGACGTCTTTATCTATGACGGTTTTGCTAGTAAAACGGAAAAGATGTTAAATAGTATTTATTGTACTTACTAGTCTGGAAAGTTGAATTTTACGTTCGAGTGTCTGATAGTTGAATCCAGAGCAAGCGAAGGATTCTAGGTTTGAACCACGAGCGAGTGGTTCTGGTGTAGAATCCTGAGGGTAGCGATTAATTCAAGAAGACACGAGATAAAATAGCTTTACAGCGTACAGAGTGCAATACAATTTTTCATCTTAACATAGCGAGGAAAATATAAAGTTAACATATTTTCTTTAGTAGAAAGATCTGTTCAGCATTGTATGCTACTCTACTGCTGATTATAAAATTACATTATAATCTCGTGAATTAACTTTCATGTATCCATTTCATTAATTTTAAGCATTATTTTCAACAAAATGTACGAAAATGAAAATTACATAGTTCACAGTTTTTTTTTTAATTCAATTTTATTCTTCTGTTACACTTGGCACAACTCGCATAGGTAATATTGTTCTTCACACATATTTCGTGTAAATGGTTGTAAAAATTCTAAGAGAAAATAAATTTAAAATGGCAAGCGCCTTTATTAACTACAACGCAACAATATTGTACATTTAAAGTAAATTGTACATTTTTATTTATATTTTACGTAAGTACACAAAATTTCTAAGTTATTTTAATATAAAATTTTGTGTTTCTGTAAGCTAAGATAGCAACCTCTTTGAATCGAACTATTTGTTTTCATTTTGTGAAGGTATATTATAACCTACGAAGGTAAATATGTCATGTTTTTGTACAATTGTACAAAAAGGTTAGAAATATTTTGTATTGAAAATGTAGAGTGTAGAGCCATCTTGTTCGAATTTTGAAATTACTTTCCACCCTAGGGAGCAAAATGAACTTTTTCACGCCAGTATTATCTAGCCTTGGAAACCTAACTTTACTTACGAGCTAGTGGGATGAAAAGTAGGTATATTTGAAGGCAGGCACACAAAAGATATTTATATTATATAAAATTGCAGAAAATGTTGTCACTTTATTTAAAATCAAGTTACCTGTATATTTATCGCCTGGTATGTATTGATTATCTTTGATTCTGTCCACTTCTAAAACAAACTGATTGTCGGGACGCAACGATTCTGTTTTGGTGCCGAGAGGTTTCCTAATGCAGACCTCATCGTTGCAAGCACAACATACAATAAAAAGTACAAAAATACCTAAAAAAAATAAAAATATATATTAGACTTTTTTAAACTATCACGGTCATTCATTAAAACACTATTATTATTAACGGGATATTTACCGTCGTTCGCGTTAATTTTGAGCTCCCGATATTTGTGTTTTAGTGGTCCGGTTAACCGGACCATGAAAAAGAATAAATCTTCCGTGGTACGGTCACAGTACCATGGAAAAAATCTTTTTCCCGTGGTCCGGTTGACCGTACATCTGACAATCGAACCGGACCACGGGCAATAAGCGTTTGGTTCTATCTAACATAAGACTAATAAAATAATAAAAAAATATTTTTTCTAAGCTTCAGTCTTTGAAAAAAAATCGTATGCACTTACCAACTATTTTATTAGATGTAAAATTCTCCATAGTAAACAATCTCATATGATTGTTTTTTAATTTTTTAAACATATTATTTTTTATAATATACTGCAACACTAATGCAATAATAATTAAAACGGAACGCAATATCTATTTTTGAAATGTAGCCAGTGGTCAATTGCTGGTCGGAGACTAAAATTAGTGTTAAATTACACTGTACTTTCAATTGTAACTAACATATGTATGATATGACTAATTGTACGTAATTAATACTGGGTACTTTAATCACCTACTGCACTAAATTAACTCTTATATAGAGCTTCATCGAGAACCATGATTAATATTAGCTTATAATACACCAGTTGTACTCAGTGACATGATAAACAAGCATCTCTTTCGTTGTACTCAAAAGTAGTTAAATTGAAGGGTTAGGATATTATTTGTATAGTTTGACTGTACCACCAAGCAATCATCCAATCATATCCGTGAAAACAATATAGAAATTGGATAAAAAATTACGAAGATACAGGGACATCATGATGTCGCAAGCAAAATCGAGAAAAAAGAGACGACAATTATATGGCTTGTGACGTAGTCATCCTCTCCATCACTCACCCGTACACACTTTTGATGCATTCTACGCTCACATATGTAGTGAATCGACGTCACTGACCATGACCGTAAACGGTCACGTTTTAAACGAGGCAAAAAGAAAACTTCAATAACTTCGCTGTTTCACAACTGATTACACTCATTCAAAACAATAAATTAGTCTGAAAATCTCAGTGCACTCGCCTATATAACTTCGAATTCAAATATCTCTAGCGTCATTCAATGAACCTTATTTGGCTTCTAAAGAAATGATAATAACTAGAAGATTTATTTTAACATAATTTATTCTTATTATTATTCAATACTCAATACTACTTATATCATTTCAACATTAATACATGCATAATTATTAAAACAATTCATTATTATTCAATAATTCTTACTTACTAAATTTCATTAAGTACATCAATTCATTTATAATGTCATGTACTTTGATGTATTTTGTTTTGTAAAATGTTAATTAATAATTAGTTATGTCATGGAATATAAAACGATATCTAAGTAAAAGGTAAATAAAATTTAATTGTACACCTTATTTAAATCTCTCTTTTTGGAGGAATAAAACATGTAGGCAGGCTTAACGAATCCCATTCTTCTTGCAGCTGAAACAAAAGCAATGAGTTATCTGTTCTTTATTTTTATATTTTTTTATATATTTATTATTTTATTTAAATTTACTTATTTAATTAAATACAATACAAAAGCTCTATATTAATTTTCCTTGGGAATAATTACAACTTGAAAATAAAATAAAAATAATAAAATAAAAACATATAGTAGGTACATAACAATAAAATTATGATGATTCTACAAGGATTCTACCATAGAAATGTAATATTTATTCACACAATATTTAAAAAAAATCATAATATCCAGAATTATTAATAAAACTTAACTACTAGCTTATTTGATTAGTATGCAAATATCGTTCTAAACTACAAATTATAAACTTAAAAGCTTGAAAAATGAAAGTGCGCGAGACATTCATCATTCCAATCAGGTAAAAAAAAATAACGAAATAAGGTATGTAGCGTTAGAAAACTGCTTTCTAGTAATAAAAATGTATATAATGTATCGTCAGAATTGCTTAAAACTCACCATTTCCTTCTGGGCTTTGAAGTTCTGGACAAGGCTCTTCGCATACACTTCTCTCGAAGTCATCAAAATGAGACTTGCAATATTTAGACACATCTTTCCTATGAGAACGTTTAGCCTGAAAGAAACGTTAATTTGTTATGAAAATAGATTTGCGTATATGATTAAGTCTAAATATTTCACTGAATACATACAATTAGACACCCGGAGTGCTAGATTATTAGTTGGTATAAAAATAATTATAGTTAAAAAAACTGAAATAACCGACTTTAAAATACGCTTACTAAATACTTCATGGTTGTAAACTTTTTAAAGAGGTCATTCTCCATCCGTTCGTTTTTTTTCTTCTGTCAAGAATGAGATTTGTTATTGAATGTCAAATATTTCGTCTTCGGAGATTAGAAAATGTGCAGATGTATATACGATAATCATAAATATTTGACACTTTTGCAAAGAAAAACGTTACTGTGGAACTCTGTGATTCTATAATCTGACACACTTCACTCAGGAATACAATGAAAATTTTCATTTTTAGATATTATTCAAAAAGTAATAAAGCAATGTCTATAAAATAATTATGGGACCAACTTGGGAGCTTTCTCTATATTATGTCGATTCAAGAAACACAAAAATTGGTTCACGAATGACGGAGTAATCGGTGAACAAACATACAAAAACATACAGACCGAATTGATAACCCTTCTTTTTGGAAGTCAGTTAAAAACTACTAAAAACCTTTGTTTCTGTTCCTTTCTTATGTCTGTTTGTTCGTCCGTGACTAACAAGGTCACAAAGACAGACAGAAGAAATTGTGACGAATTTCGGGCAGATTATGTATTTATATCACGATTTTAGATCAACGATTGACCACCCACTCTCCTGATTTTAAGCGATGGTGTGGCCGAGGTGTAAGTTTGTGGAAATAATAAATTCATAAATTCGAAAAACTTTACATTTTGAAATACCACAAATCCGTACTCAGCGATCGGTCCACGTTCTTGGTGCGTACTGCATAAGTAAAGAATTCTTTAAAAAAATTGAATTCTATAGAAAAACTATCTTGAAATTCAATCTTGAAATTTGCAAGGCTACATAGAGTGAACTAAAGTGAAGTGAGGTATCCAGTGAATAGACGCAAATAGGGCGTTCCACCGGTGCCCAGGTACAGGGCGTAGACTCTGGGGGCCCAATAATTGCCAGACCAGGCAGGACTATTATTATTTTTTTTCGGTTTGCTCCTGATAAGTTCCCGCTGCGCCCCTAGTGCTAACCAATTCTCACCGTTATCATATTACTATAACATATAAAAAAAACAAGGGCGCAGTTATAGAAGCTCGCACAGGGCGCAGAAAAGGCTATTTACGGCACTGGAGGTATCTTCTAGATTGAAGAGCTCCATCCTCGGCCACGTCGCCGCTTAACACTAGACGAGTTCGTGGTCAATCGAAGATCTAAAATTAAAAAATATCTTGGATAGTTGAGTAAAAACATGATACTAATACGGCAACATACATTCGGGTCGTATTTCTCTACAGCCACGCCGTCTACGAGGTGGTACCGCTCCCTCCACTTGTAGCCTTTTATCTTGTCATCTTCACATATCCCTTCACAAGGGCTCCACAAGCTCCACTGGGACATGGGACAGTCTTCCGTTGACTCTGGGTCGGTGATGACCGGCGCTTCCGTTGTGCTGATTACAGCGAAATTCAACACAGAACAATATTGAATTTAGCAAAATTATCTTAGCAAAAATTCCATCTTCAAAATTTAAATTGATTTGAATTAGTGACTTACAAACAGTAACTTTACTATAACCACAGTGAGTTTAAAAAATTACAGATAAAATTGTTGTTTTATTACTCAGATTAATTAACTTGTATTTCGTGTCATCGTGGTCAATAAGCATGATTCAACACAAAACAATATTGAATTAAGCATAACTAACTTAGCGAAAATTCCATTCATAAAATTTAAACTTGAATTAGTAACTTACAAACAGTAATTTTTACTGTAACCACAGTGAGTTTAATTACAGTAAAAATGTTATTTTATTGCTCAGATTAATTAACTTGTATTTCTTATCATCGTGGTCAATTATTAACATTATCTCTTTATTTATTTAATTTCTTAGGTCTAAGTTTTTTACAATATAAATATAAAATATACATATTTAAAAAAACTTAAGACTAGGGTGCCGCCGGCAGCGGGGCAGGTCTCAAACTGCTGGTGGTGGGGGTTACAGACTGAGGAATCTTCTGACAATGCGTGCCGTGTCCAGAATCACTGCCTTTTGTATCCGACCCTAGATCCAACTATCAAGCGAAAGCCTATTGAGATTTAATTAATAATATTAAGAGTATATATTACATATAAGTATATATTAAAGTAAGTATATATATTATTATCACTGTGTGGGAGCATCAGCCATAAAACTAGTTTTCTAATTCATTACCATTTCACCACAATAGCCAAAAACTTTTCAAACTTCATACTGTACAACAGTTTCACCAATCATCCACATAACCACTTAATGTATTTTTATACATATAAATCTTATTTGTAAAGGGCCTCTAGTGTTGGCTTCGGCCCCACTGATGCCTTCCAAAGATCCGGGCTTGACCCGTGTAAAAGTTTGAATTAAGAGTATCAATAACGAGTATTCAGAGTTGATTATCGAGATGCGACGAAATAATATTTGTCGTATCGTACTTGTCATACTTTCATATTATTTACTTATGATATTTAAATTGCGCTCTTTCAGACTAATGTTATTTTATTTTTTCTTGCTAATTTTTTGTTTCTGATTAATTCTAATTTATCTTATTGCAGAATCTATTACTTTTTTGTTTCAGCTTGTTTACTTTTAAATATAAGGATGTAAATCAGTAACTACGTTTTTTGGTGACAATAGTGAAATAAAGATAAATAAAAAATTTAAATCAGTTTACAATTTAAATTTAACAAAATGAAATTCTACATTCTTATTTTAGCTTTTTGGTGTAGCATACGCAATCCAGAAAATGGTTGATATACTTAATATGTACCTTAAAATACAACCTTAGACAAGGTTTGTTTGTCAGAGGACTAATAGTTTAGTAAATATTCTATAAGTATTGTAGATTAGATGAGATGGTGGAAATGTGACATGACATGACTCATGACTAACAGGACCCGCTTCATGACCATTATTATTATTTTCTTTTATTAAATTAATTATTATTTGTAATGTACCTAATCCAATTAAAAAAATTAAACTTAATGCAAATAAATACATGTGTACGTAATAAAAGAAATAACTTATTTATTAACTTATTGCCCATTTGACATTTTTGTATTAACATTTTAAATGATATTGTATTTATATAATAATTTATAATGAAAATTTCGTAATCCTCAGACATGAATTGTTTAATTTAAGAATAATTTTTGGATAATGTGAGATAATTGTAACTTTTTCTCGTTTTTATCTCATTAGACGAATTTGAATTAATTTTAATAACTTACTAGGAAATTTAGCACATAATTAATAAAATAAAATGGCCAAGTGCGTATCGTGCTACACGCAAAGTAGGATTCCGTAGCTGCAAATCATAATTTATGTAAACTTAAAAAAGGGTCTTCTGTTTGATACTATAAAAATTTGAGTTGATTATCTTAGTTTAAATGAAGTTTCCATGAAATTTTCATTTCTTGCTTCTCTACGTACGTCTAAGTACATATTTTAAGTTGATCAACTATTACTCGTTAACTTGTAAAGCCTACTTAGCTGAGATAGTTTTCCTTGTAATTTCATCTATATGCTACTAGCATGAATTTTAACTATTAATACTTTACGTTAACTTTTGTACAAATTGGTCAAACTGCTAAATGTATTTGTGTATGTGAAGAGTTTTAAATGGAATGAGACTTATCGAATTCCAATGTTATTATGATGAATTATCAACTAAGCCTCACCCCACGTGGATTCCGGAAGCAAATTCAGGGTTTTGGTACCTGGATGGTTCTTTCGGCTCTGGTTGGATCGTTTCAGTGTCTTTCTTTTCTTCTTCTTTTTCAGAGGTAACCTCACTTCCTTCAGTTGTTTCTTCTATTTAGATGGTCAAATTGTAAGCAAAATTACAAACATTAATGACTAATTTACACGCTTTATACCATTTTTAATTTGCATTGTTAGTATAGGTACCTGTAATCTGTATCATGGTCAATTCTTTCGAATGAATTTTTGAGACGAAAATTTGGATGCATGTTTAGTTTGGATAGAAAACATCGTTTTAATTTGTATTTATTGTATGCAGTTTAAAAAACTTATACAATTACTGACATCAAAACGCGTAATTTTGTTCTAAAAACCAAACTACTGACCCGATTTTGATAAAATTTATATGGGATCACCTCTGAAGTATGACCTACCAAACAAAAAATCAATTCAAAATTAGCGAAGTTATTCCGTAACAAACATGCAAAAAAAAATAGAGTTGAAATGGGAACCTCTTTCTTTTTGAAGTCGGTAAAAAATGGATCTTAAATAATGCAAAAACTGGTTTAAGATTTTTTTTATATAATAATTTATTTATAATTTTACCTGTAACTGCTTCACATTCCCTGTGATAAGTGCGTATCAATTTAATGTGCAATGTGCCGAAAGGGTGCATCTCCTTCATGTCCATTTCAAAAAATGGTGATTTCTTATCGTAAGAGCTCATCTCTACCCGTGTGACATCATCTTGTGGTACCGTCGGCATGTTCGCCGACTAAAATAAATACATATTGGTAGACATTTTTATACAGCGCCATCTAGCTGCAAACTAAGCAAAATATATATTACGGAACTATATAGCCTAGTAATATAATGATTTCATACATTAGAGCTACTACATGCTCGTTCTTTGATATTTTGTGATAGAGAGAAGGAACTAAATTTAAGAAAGAAAATTAACTTTTAAATTGTTTTTCACCTAACCTAATTTACAAAATTAAATGTATTTGTAGAAATGTGATTGTAGGAAATAAATAAGACAGAGTTTTTTTTTTTTGCTAAATTAGGCTGGTTAGGTTCTTCACTTTTATGCGTTGTGAATCGGAAACACGCGAGCGTACGATTCGTGGACCGCAACTTGCAATCCCTAAATTATAACGCTCTGCGCTCGCGCGTCTCTTGTTTTTGCATTTTATATTATTTTCTTTACTGTTTTTGTCATTATTAATTATTATTTGTGTGTAAATTATTATTTATATAACGAATTTTTAGTTTTTGAAAATTTTAGACATTTGAAAAAAAACTGTTACCTATTGCACCAACTTACTTGGTAACTAATTATTTAGTTAATAATTATTTTACATATCTTAATGTGACGTGTATCGGTGTTTATCAAATAAATGAATATTAATGTTTTCAAATCAACACAAGAACAATAATTCAAATTATTAATACCTAGCACGTTAGCATATCCTTTAGAGTTATTGCATATAACTATAAACGATAAGGACGTCTTTGTGCTGTCGCTAACGTTGTTTTATTATTCTGTTTCTGTATGGATGTACCTACAAAAAAGTTATAAGTATTCTGTCATATTCTATTCCAATACCTCGTAAGAAATTCCGCTGTCAGTACCAGCATCCCAAGGATACAAATTCAGCTCTCTTTCTGGGAGCCACGCATTATCCTGACACAGCTCAAACCTGGTCACCCCCAGGAACCAGTCTGGGGATGGATGAATACCAACAGCGACCGTGAAGAGGTGGTTCTCTTTATCTACGCGGAAGAATGAGTATGTTGGCTGCCTCATCTTGCGGTATCCATGGCCTTTACCTTTTATCATTGTACGGACACCGTCGCCAATCTAAGGAACAAGAGACTTTAGTATTATTGTATGATTTAATCTAAATCGTTTCGAATTTTTATTTTAACAAATTACACTGTTATACTTATACTACTCATTTCTTTATTGTAGATATTATGTTTTTTTTGTCTTGATTAATTTTCATTCGGAATTTAAAATGGTTAATGATACGTTTTGCTTAGATTAACAAAATTCCGTTTATGATGCCAAAAATCTATCAACGTGTGGGAATGATGGTCATCTTTGCGACATGCACATGAGCGTTTGAATTATGTTTCAAGTGAGTATAGAATAACGTTTTGTTTCAATTAAAAATATAATAATAATTTATAGTGATTTAGTATATTACTTATTTCGTGCCTATTTCAAAATCAAATTAATCAGAAATCTATCAAATATAAAAATAATTGAAATTACTTTACCTTTTCTCTAATTTCTTCTTCGAATTTACTCGTGTTGGTGTGTTCTGCTAATTCCTTTAATCCATCCGACGCTAAAGATCCAGGGCTCCACAGTATGAGATCAGGTGAATGCGACGCTCCTACCAAGTCGCTGTATTTGGGTATCCAGTCATTTTCAGGATATAGGCGAGGATGGGTGTTCCTTGACCAAATACCAGTAAAACATACCTAAAAGACAATATCTATAATGATTTAATAATTGAATAATTTATGATTGAATAATTTATTAATTATTTATATTATACTTTTCAGTAAACTGCAAAAAAAATGGTTGTCTGTAATAAAAGTCGGTTTACGGACGATAGTTTAACGTGACAACGTCATAACAAAACATGCGATGATGATGATGATGATGTAACGGGACAATGAGTCATATTTTTTCGTGCATGCAGCCGGCATTCATCGATTTATTAGACGTTGTCACATCAATATCAAATAGAATATAATAAAAACTACGTAAGTGAAACCAACATATAAAATAAATCATTATTTTATTTATTTATTTTATATTTTTAGGAATACTTACAGCCTAAATACTTTAGTAAACTATACATTTTAAAAATTACGAGGCTAATTACAAGTTTTCGCCTATAGATTGGAAAAATGTGAAATAAAGCTTGACGCTGTACGTGCCTATCTATTTAACAATCATAACAATATTTGCAGGTGAAAAGATAGGTACTGAGCGGAAAAAAAATAAAGACCAATTTCAAGTACTTAATTTGTAAATTAATTAAGTTTGTGAATCAAAGAATTCGGAAGTTAATTGTGAACGTATTAAATTCACACTATGGAACAATAAATCAATATCATATTTTGATAAATATTTCGACTCATCCGTAGAATAAAGTTTGATCTGCAGGATTGCTAGTTTTCAGTAGAGGTTAGAGAAGATAATATCGTCTGTAACTCTTAAACGGTGAGCCTTGGCATTTAGATTTTTTGGTATGTTATTATAAAGGCCTAGCCCAGTTAAATGCTCTGTAGTTTATATTAATTATCCTTTTGTTTCTTGAGATAGTGAGTTCCATATCAACATTGAACGTTTTATAGCGGAAGAGCGAGGCGCCGTAGTGAACATTATACGTTGTTTTACGGAGACGTCGGCGTTCTATATTTACATGAGTTGTTTTTTGTTGGAACTACCCCTCTTTCATAGAGTCCTTTGTGAATAACTACCTTGAAATATTCAAAATTAATGTTAGCCATATAATGACTAACTTTTCATATAACTAAATAAGAAATGAAATTATTATTTAAAATAGTTTATTCATTAAAATAATCTCATAATAGGTAAGTACATACAGTTATCACAGTTAGATACAGGCTTAAAAATAGCATAGCTTAAAACTTACAGACCTACTTATATCTAATAAAACAATGCAAGAGATGCGCATGAAGAAATTTAAACTTCACATTAGTTATAAAATCAACAACATATTTTTTCTTTAAATAACATTATTTATAATTTTAGCAAACAAAGGCATCGTAACCTAGGCGAGGTTCTATACTTGACATTAATTTAAATGTACTATCTAATACTGTCTTGTAGTATTAGTTGAAACTTAAAAAAATAAAGAAATGACATATCGGTTCACAGGATGGTAACTAATTAACCTAAACGACTATGGCATTAGCAGTCTTAAACTTTATAAATGTAGGTACGTAAATATTTATCATAACAACGGAAAAAAATTACAATGAAGATATTTAAACTTTGTACTAGTTTACTTAATTCAAAATAAATCAATTAGTCTTACATCGTGACCTAGACGTGAGTGTACGTAATTAATGACAATGAAATATTATGTAGACAAACATTTAATTACTTAATTTAGTACTTATTATTATAAACATTGTTTTGCTAAATTACTAGTAAGAATTCTGATTAAAAAAGTAGCAGCAATAAGAAAATCTATATAATAAATATAACATTTCTTATTCCGATAGGTCATCATTTGATTCTTTAGAAACATCAGGAGTGATGTTATATGGCAGAGAGTTAAACTATGGATCATACTATAAGAAAATTAATTCTGAATGGTAAATAACCATAAAGATTTTATAATAAGCAGCAGGAACAGGATAGGTTCAGAATAGGTAGGTGTCAGTTCAGGTTGTTCCGAGTTCCTTGTGTTACCGCCAATCACTATAATATTTTAGTGATTAATAAGGTTGAGTCAGGTCATATAAAAAAAAAAACAATTTGTTAGGATCACTACCGTCTGCATAAACTTCAAAAGCTGCTCCAGTTAATGTTCTTGCACTTAATGTCTTTCATCCAAGCCTTATTATCTGAGATTTATTATTATTTATGATTTGTTTGAGAAGCTCTTTAGATGACAGAGTGGACACTGTCCCCCTCATTGGACATGTTCCTTCTGTAAAAACCGGTGTGTTATGTTATATACACATATGTTAAACTTAAACTTACAACTTACAAAGCGGTTTTAATTTTATTCAGCACAATTTTCAGGCCAAAAGCAAAACACTTTCTTCTACAGTTTTTCTCTTTTCTTTGCATATTTCTTATCTAAGTTCTTCAGGCATTTGGGTTTAAGGTTTTTGCATTCTTTTGGGTGCCACTGTCGTTTTCTAGTAATTTTAGGAGTCACGGTGCGATCATTTGGAAGCGAAGTAGCAGGTGAATATGTGAAACTACTATTTTCTACATGATTAGAGTAGAATGTGCTATAGCAATACTGAATATTAGTAGGAGATGGCATCAGAGTTGGCACTGACAATTCCAAACTAACCGGGGTAGATCTTATTGAATAAAACTAATTATCGGGGTAGATATAAGTGATAAGAAACTTATAACTCTTCAAGCTTTAGTGATGGTGAATTTTCGAAACTAGAACGCACTTTCAAAGAAATTATACTAGGTTGATTGCTATAAGCATATTCAGCAGGTTCATCAGACCCGACATTCAGTAGGTTAGCTGTCGCAGGTAATTTCCTTGGTGGTACCATCTTCATACTGAAACTCCTCCCTTATGTCATCTAGTTTCTGACTGATTACTTCTGCTCCAGGAGGCAAAGGTAATGTTTGTTGTGAATGGTCGTTGTCATCACAACTGAAATAAAAAACTGTATGAAATTATTCATGAAATATTTTTTTATCATGTATATTTCAAGACAATGTACTTATCCATTATATTACCAATTTTAAGTATAATTTTATTTATATTTAATGACATTTTTAAATGAACAACGTTCTAATTGATTTCATTATCCCTGTAATAAGGTCTTATCTTAACATCGAAACAACAAATCGTATCAAAGATTCCGTAGAAAAACTTTCTATATTGATATGTAATTCCTAAAAGTTCAATAATGTTCGTACAAAATTGTCCTTATATTTCGTAAGACTTCTATTTTTACTGGTTATAACCACATAAATCATTACAGAATTAATGATTACCCTGTGAATATACATTACACCTATCGTATTTTCGCACTAAAAAATCGATCCTATGTATCTTCTTCAAAAAACGTCCTATATAAAAATCAATCACCCACAACTGTTTACTGTGATAAAAAGCAATATAGACATAATATATACTAATTGAAGAACTTAATATTGTGTATCACGAAATATTACAACTGAAAAACCATCAACTTACCAGCATTTTTCACTTTTCTTCATATAAACAGCAGGAACATTTGAAATTGATAAACTAAACTCAGGGTCTTCTGCATCTTTTTTAAACATATACAACATTTTCTGTTATGGTAGCATCTCTAAAAATATGATTTTTCATGCAAAACACTTGATAAATTATTTTATTCATCAAACCGAAAATAAACTAAGCGAATGACATAAAAATTCCCTCCTTCCAACAAACAGCGGCCGGACTGAAGAACAGACTGGGCACCAGCGCCGCTCTCGCTTCCCGTGAGCCGTCGTTTGGTCACTCCGTGCATTTTTATTCGGAGCTAATGTCAGATCAAACGTTATTCAATTATATATTTTCGAAACTAAATAAGTTACGAAAATTCTAAAAATATACGTCTGTAGAGCTCGTTTTCCTTATCTTATTTAGCTATTTAACTCGTTTTCGCTTTATGGTCACATCCGACTCTGTTCTACGGATAAGTCGATTTGTTCATCGACGATGTGGTTCTGTGAAGAAATGTTCCCTCGATATACTTAGTTTCTCTTAGCAAAAGATGATGTAAAAAGTGTCGTGTGTCTGGATCTGAACGAAGGTGTATGAAATAAAATTTTACTAAGTAATTCTGTATTATCTATCCTTGCGTTGAGTACCTATATTGAATTAAAAAAAATATAAATAGAAAATATAGAGTATATTATATGAAATAATGTAATGCGGTGGGCATTACATGAAACCGGCTCTTGGTATGATGATAAAGGCAGGTTTGTTAAAAGGAAGAAAAGCTCTACAAATATGAGAAAATTGAGAAAGAAATACAAGAATGAGAATTATATGTACTTACTTATATAATTTTTCTATACAAAATACAGCCAATGTTTCAATTCTGCCAGGCGCACGGATTCAGAAATTATGTATTTTTAGAAATGGCAGAAATGCAACACATTATTTTACAACACAGCTTAGAAATATACCAACACCTTTAAGCATAAAATTTTATAGAGAGCATAAAATTTTCGTTACCCAGTAATATCTATAAAACTTAAAAGTAGAATAGTTACGTCTTCCTAAAAATACGTCGCCTTCTTTTATTTTTATCATTTTAGGTTAGTTAATATTGAGTTTAAAAATGTGAAATCCACTTCCAAATTGCTTTCGTCTCTACGGGAATTGGAACGGAAATAAACTATTAATTTATACTTTCACCCCATTCAATATAGATTCTATCAAATACATTTTCTATTATTACCTCATATTTAGCTTCATCACAAATATCACACTCGTAGTTAATTTGTGGTGCGACATCATCTGGTTGTCTCATGTCTTCGCAGATCTTCTGGGTGAGAGGGGCACCGTCTTCGAACCAAAGTTCATCATTTTCTACCACCATGGCTCGGAAAGTCACACAGCCGTTGCCTGACTGCGGAGCTTGCCAGTAAACCTGACAAAATAGTGTGAGTGAGATTAGTGTGCATGTAGATTTTTTTCTGTTTAATAACAAAACAACTGAATCGATTTTGATGATTTTTTATGGATCCAATCTGGAAGTAGGTTTATCCTTTCAGATAAAATAATTTTCCCTAACGGTTTATAAATGACGGAGCTATGTAGTAACAAACATAGAAAAAAATACAACCGAATCAATAACCTACTTTTTTGAAGTCGATTAAAAAGAGTGAAACTGGGAGATAAAATATAATACCTCAACAGAAGTTTTAGTCGAGCTCATCGCCTGTTCTACGGAGTAGGGACACTTGTCACTAAACTTGGCCACGTGATGGTTGGAAGGCCGGATCTCGCCAGGGTATAGAGACAACGCTTTCCTCGGGTTGTTGGGGTCCAGCTTGGTATCTCCTTCAGCGGATATCATGAACCCCGTGAAACGGGACTCTTCATCTGTTGCTGACAGCTGTACTGCGAATTCATGAAGACAGGCAGATTTATTAAACTGTATAACGTTACTGCTATTTATTACGGACGCTAAAAATAAATACTGTACGTAGGTACCTAGAGGAAAAAATTGTAAGTACTTAATATATCTAATTTATCATAAAAGCAACATTTCAAGCAACATTCGTTTCTTTCTTTCAGTTAAGTATCAGACGCGATTTTAAAAATGTTGGTGAACATCAGTTTACTGTTTTAACATCTGTTCTAATTATTACCCTAAAACTGAAGCTATATTAAATTGAAACAAACTTTAGCAAGTGAAGTGGGCATTTCACCCCGCATCGGCCTATGAGCTATTGTCAAGGCTATCGCACCTCTTCAAATTGTGGCGTCAATCTCTCTACCGCAGAAGCCGTGGACCTTATGACATAGTCTTTGCTCTCTACTACAGTTCTTTTATGGTTGGGTTGGGCTCTTGCGCATCACAACATTGTTAAACTTATAGGGGATAATAAAAACGTGAGACATAAAAATGCTTATTTAGATATGAGAAATATTAAAAAAATAAAGATTTATTCAGATAGCATTGATATTGGCCAAGGAGTAGTGAAAAATATATGTAGGTATTGCTACTCAGCCAAGTTAAAAGATATCAAAGAAAATATTTTTTTTAAACATTTCTCCTATCTAAATAAACAAAATCGTGTCTCATTTTTCTAAAATCCACACTTAGTGATTTTATTTTTAAAAATGTAATGCGTGATTAAAGATCGCCTAAAACTTCTCTTCGAGAAGAATAATTAATTGCGTAAATTATTTAAAAGATTCTGTACAATGAGTAAGTGAAAAATGATAAAGAAACTTACCTGTATAAAGCTGATAAGGAATATAAGCATTATCTTCAGCACCCACCACAGTTAGTTGAAACCTTCCGTCAGACGGAGAAACTTGAAATTGAGTACCATAAGGTCTACGGTCACAACGAAAGGCGTTACTACAACCTAAAACTAATAATACTATGTAAAATATTAATAATTTCACAAAGTTCAATGGTGCCATTTGGTTTTTTAATGATAATTTTATTTCAGATTGGGTATCTTAAACAGTTCTGTGCGAAGCGTACATCTGATTCTGAGTTAGAGTATACAATATTATTCATTCCTTGATTACTAAAAGGAATATCTGGATATGGAACATGAGAAATTACGTATTGCATTTCAAAATTAAGACTCTTATTGATTAGGCCTTGTTTAATATGATCATAGTTGTCTTGACAGTTTGCGCCAGTGAGTACATTGTGTGTATTTTCATACAATAGGAAAAAAACTGTATTACTCCAAAATATTACGCGATTTCGAAAATTATTTTTTGTATAAATGGAGCCATAGGAGTCTTTACCTTAGAATGCCAGTCGTTTCTAGCTAAATGAATCTTTTATTAGACTTTTTAATGTTTAGGGTAAATAAAATGGTTCTGTGTTAATAATGATACCTAATCGACTTTGAGTTAGAACAGAAAATCAATTAAACTCAACGTCTTATTTATATGCTAGTTTATCAGATAGGACAGTTGAAGAAAACCGTTTGACAGTTGAAGAAAAATCTTTCGTAGAACAAAAATATACGGTACGAATTGATACCCTCCTTGTTTATTAGTTTGACTTAGTGTATTTTGTTACCGACTGTACTGTGAAAATAAATCTATTGAAACGAAACGTAAATCAGTGATTTACGTTCCGTTTATTTTTCAACTTGTGAATGAGATTTATACATATTATTACAGTTACAGATATAATTTCTTTGCGATTCGCTATCATTATGATAGTGAGCATTCTATTTGTTGCTATTATCAATAGCAATAATCGCCGTCTGGTAAATAAACGACACATTTTTAGTGTGTATTTTTAGCCCTAGCTAGGCGATAGTACATTAAAAACGTTACCCGGAACGCGACAGATACACTATCAACTGTCATTATTTAATAGCGTCAGTTGTCATTTGTCAGCCATGTACTCATGTCATGGCTGGGAAATGGGATTCCAGTAAAAACTGAAAATTGTTGAATAAAAAAAACAACATTTTACGAGGTGTGGTGTGTTGTGTTAATTAACTAAGTTTCGGATCAAATGTTTACTAAATGTCTAACAAACCAATAAAAATGCCGTCGGCAACGAAAGAGAAAGATTCCACGATTCTGAAAATCGCTGTGGAAATGCTAAATGCATCCGACAAAGTGCCACAGTTGATAGAATTCGATCAGAGTCAGCCTTTGTCCAGCATTATCCAGCTTCTCTGCAAGCCCTGGGGCTTGCCAGATCCAGAAAACTACGCTTTGCAGTTCTCAGAAAGCAATAATCAAAACTACATTACAGAGAAAAATCGCAACGAAATTAAAAACGGATCTGTTTTAAGACTAGAACTATCTCCCGCAAGGACCGTGCAAGACATCCTTATCAAAATAAACTCTGGTTTAGAAAGTGATCAAAGTACTGCACTTTCCAAACTTTCCACTTTGAGTAGCGATCTGACCTTTGCTATGGAATTTATCAATAAAAAAGGTTTGTCTCTTATCATAAACAACATTGAAAACGGAAAATTTAAAGGAGATTCCCTTAAGTACGCGCTCGTCACGTTTGTTGAGCTCATGGATCATGGCGTCATTTCCTGGGATGTGCTCGAAAATCAGTTTATCAATAAAGTGGCCAGTTTTGTCAGCAATCAGTCTACTCAACAGGACTCAAAAGTGATTCAGTGTTGTTTATCAATCCTTGAAAACATTGTCCTCAACAGTTCTAAGAACTCGCATGTTGAGAAGGAGATCACCATTCCAAACTTGATATCTCATTTACAAAATTCTTACCAGGATAGGATCATTATCCAACAAAATGCTATTGCTCTTATCAATGCTATATTTTCTAAAGCAGATTTCACCAAAAGAAAAACCATTGCGGCTACATTGTGTTCCAAACAAGTAAGGAATGTGATTTATGAGAATTTGATTGGAGCAAGTGAGTTTTCCAAAAATGGCACGAAAGAAACATTGGGTACAGAGTTAGCACATCAGCTGTATGTCTTGCAGACCTTAATACTGGGACTGTTAGAGCCTAAAATGAGATCAAGAGCAGATTCACAAGAACAGGAGTCACAAGAGAAGATTAAAGAACTTAGAAAAATTGCATTTGAAAATGATAATAACCCAACTTTGGAAGTGACCATGAGGCGTCCAGTCGGAAGCTTCTCTAATAAAGACTTGAAAAAACTAGGCTTCAAATGTGAAATTGACCCAATAAAAGATTTCAATGAAGTACCACCGGGCATCTTAGCACTGGACTGTATGCTTTACTTTGCAAGAAATTACCCAGAGGATTATACGAAGATTGTTTTAGAAAACAGTTGCAGAGCTGATGAACATGAATGTCCATTTGGAAAGACAAGTGTAGAGCTGGTGAAGACACTCTGTGATATACTCCATGTGGGAGAAGCACCCAGTGAGCAAGGACAGACCTACCATCCTTTATTCTTTACTCATGACCATCCATTTGAAGAACTTTTCTGTATTTGCATAGTTTTACTCAACAAAACTTGGAAAGAAATGAGAGCGACTATCGAAGACTTTGTCAAAGTTTCCAGTGTGGTCAGGGAACAAATAAGCAGAGCTTTAACATCATCTCCAAGAGGCTTTGACAAATTCCGACAGAAGATAAACCAATTGACATATGCAGAGATTACCCAAATCTGGCTTCAGGAAAGAACCAATAGAGAAGTCTGGGAGTCTCATGCTAGACCTATTGTAGAGTTAAAGGAGAAAATTACTCCGGAAATAATTGAATTGATACAGCAACAGAGGCTGGGTGTTTTAGTAGGTGGAACAAGGTTCAAAAAATACTCCACTAGGGGACAAAGGATAAAAGATAAATTTTGGTTTATCAGACTGTCTCCTAATCATAAAGTGTTACATTATGGAGACTGTGATGAGAAAAGTACCCCGAGTTTGGAGGAACTGGGAAACAAACTGGCTGTTTCTGAGATAAAGTGTATTATCACTGGCAAGGACTGCCCACACATGAAAGAGGTTAGAGGAAGGAAAACAACACCACATTTGGCGTTTTCCTTGATACCTAAATCTGCTGAAGTGACCTCTTTAGATTTTGTAGCTCCCGATGAACAAATATTTGACTACTGGACTGATGGTCTCAATGCTTTACTGAAGGAGAAAATGAACAGCAAACACTTTGAGAATGATTTACAAACATTGCTGTCCATGGATATAAAAGTGAGACTGCTAGATGCTGAGGGTATTGACATCCCTAAAGACCCACCTCCGATTCCCGATGAACCTGAAGATTATGACTTCTACTATGATAATAATTGATAATCTGCTTCCAGAGTTAAGCTTCATTGTACATAAATATAGCAAATTATGTCATCATATCTATTGAGGTCTCGGCTAACCATTGTGGATTGATTAGTTTGGCAGGAAATATTTATGTATAAGAGTAATGGTGACAATTTTAGCAATTATAGACAGTATTTTAATTTGTATAAGAATGAAAGTGGCAATCTAATGAGTGTCAGAGTCCCAAATAGGGAAAGTATTTGATTCTGTGTAGGAGGATGTGCCATGCGACAGTATTGGCATACTGATGAGATTTGTGTGCAGAGTAATGTCTTCAAACTTGTATTCCATTAGTTGAGATTTAATTTATATTTTTATGTATGTACATATTTTGATGGGATTTCTTTTATTGAGATAGCATTAAACATATATTTTTAACTATACTTTGTAACCTGTATACTGGATTCTATCTACGCTGCATCGACTGAACTTCTTAACTTCCATTTTATGTAATCCTTGGGTGGCCATATACCAATAATATATTTTATATACCAAAGATCATGTCTAAAGAACAAAATATATCTAAATATAAGTACATGTATAAATAAAAACTTTAAATGATTATTTTGCATTTTATTTAGACACTAAAAGCGAGATAATTAACATTTATAATAAATAAAAGTCAGAATCACAGTTTGACATAATACTTTATACAATTAGTTAAGTAGTTACTGCATTTTGGAGACTTCAAACTTTGTGTTGATGATTTCTTCATCGGAATCGAGCAGCGGCAGTGAACTAGTGGGGATATTTTCTTCCACCCAGCGCAGGTCAGAGTCAAGAGAGTTCGTGTTGGGCTCGGGTGGACCGCTGTCCCTCCCTTCGCCCCCCGGGTCTACATTCAAACTACTGCTTCGCATCTTCACACCATATGCATCGTTCACAAATTGTTCTTCTTCCTCTGTAATTGAAATGTTAAATTGAAAAAATATTTTTGCTTTACCTTTTTCAATTTTTTTTATAACTTCGTAGTAAATAAAGTATTTGGAAAAAGCAAAACATACAAGTGTAGACATTTATATCTCCAAGCATAAAGAAAGTATTATTGATACTGTAAGTATTATTGGTTTGACGGCGCTTCCTAGAGTTTTTTCTGTTCTTGTAGTATTACATATTATAATAAACTCGGGATGCTGGTCGGGATCTAGGAGTGTCATATGAACTAATAATGGTTCATGTGACGTTCCTGGATCCTGATTGGCGTCACGCCTTGTTTGTCTCGCTTTGGTTTGACAAGGAAGTGTGTTTATATAGATTCGCTGTGCGAAAACAAATTAATGGTGTTTAGTTATTATTAAGTTTTTGAACTAGTTTATAAAACACTGTATGTTTTCCAAATAAAATAAAATATCAGATAGTGGAGTAGCGAGTGCGTGGTTACCGTCGTCGTCCTCGGCGTTGTCGAGTAGCGGCGTGAAGGCGTACCGCTGGTTGTTGTTGGTGGGCCGCCACAGCACCATGATCACGGAGAGCACGCTCGCGAACAGGATGTGCCAGTACGCCTCGTCCATCCACACCTCCTTCCACTCCTGCGACACGACATACACGGTGAGCCGGGAGGAGCTCACTCAACATGATCAACTACTTAAAATTAAACAAATTTTAACAGATTTATCGCGTATATTTTACATAATATTATGACCTGACCTAACTTCTGCGTGCATAGGGAACGTTTTGCATAAAAATAACAGGCGGTAGTAATTAATATTTTCATAACAAAAAAGGCCACCGTCACCTTTGACGAGTGACCACGGACGCTGCCGTGTTCGAAACGTAAACGTGTTATAATCGCGAAAACAGAAAACATTATTATGAAGTACTTTTCAGCTGCGACCAGACATATGCTTTTGCCCACGCCGTACTAAAAATGCTAGTTTGGATGGGTACAGTATCTCGATACGGACACAGGTTAAATACTTCCAGATAAATTTTTGGGCTTCAGCAAATATCGCAAACAAATAAAAGTTAATGTTATATTTACGGACAGCAATTAATTAATTGAAATCTCCAAAAGCGGTTAATAAAAAAAACCTCATTCCAGGATTTTATGGGAGATGTACAGAGCTGATAAAACCCCGCCATCTGTTTCCTGAGAACTACAATCTTGGAATTTTCAATGCTAGAGTGAATCGATATCTTCTAGATCGACGAGGTCCATCCTCAGCCATACCGTCACTTAACATCAGGCGAGTAGGTGGTTGGCCAATGTAGATCTAACATAAAAAAAAATTACGAAATGTTTGAGTAGTCTCATTTGTGAGCTAGTTCCCAGCGCATTTATGTTTCCAGATTCCAGGTACAGGGTATATAGTGCAACTCACAGTGATACAGTTGAGCACCCTGTAGGACTTGATGGAGTAGAGCATGAAGATGACGGAGGATATCACGGCGAATATCAGCGTGTTGGTGAAGTGTCGGTACAGGGACAACTTCACCGTGTTCCTGGAACGATACACGCCCTGAAGTTAGGAATGAACACGGGTGCCACTTTGAAAATGTTGCTAAAAAACACAAAATAAAACGGCTATACCGATTTTGATGAAACCTAGCTAAGAACATTTTCGATGAAATCCTTTTTCAAACAAACTAATAAACTAGATCAAATCGGTCCGTCCGTTTGAGAGCTACGAGGCTACAGACAGACACACATATATAAAGATACATAATATATGTCAAACACCCAATTTTTTGCGTCGGACGTTAAAAACATATGCGCATGCGTGACTAAAGTAATATTTTTGAAGTGAAAAGTTCTTCAGGCGCGCTGAGCACTTTATTTTGTGGATATTGAATAAAACTGAACCGTCACGATTGGGTATGTAACGCACGTTCGGGTAGTCGGCTCGAGTCGACTAAGAGAGCGAGAGAGATATAGTCAACGCATTATTGCTATCCTGCTATTTCGTATAATTAACGTGGCCTTACTTGATGAAGTTTTCACTTCTGTCGTGTGGTATTAAAAATACACACTTTTTTTCAGGTTCTTAAAGATATTTAAATAATTAATGAAATTAACACATTTGAACTATTAAAATGATGGCAAATATACCATTTGTTGTCGATCTCTTTCTGTGTTCCAGACACTTCAGTCTCTCTCTCTCTATTATTTTGGATATCTCTTTCACGTGGTGTATAGGTTTTGCGTAGTAAAAAAGCCCTGACCCTGACCACAGAAGACAATACTATTACATACAGAAGGGACACTCTCCGCCTCCCGTCAATATCGGGTTCCTGACCCGCTCCCCGCGCTCGCCCTATCGTTTGAAGGAGTTTACCTGCACGGTACATTCTATTGTCAGTCGAGACAAGCGTTGCGACCCAATTGACGGCAGGAACGAGCGACAATCAGACGACAACCAATAACCATAACATATGTGCGTGTTATATACAGCCGTCAACTGGCGGGTGTGTCACTGATTAGCGCGCCGTTGTATGGCGTGTCCGAAGTGTACCCTGATACAAACGCCCTGCTTTGACCGGACTTTCATATATATAAAGGGTTTTCAAAATTTCTATGCCGTATTGTTTTAAGTAGCACGGAGAGAGAGAGAGAGAGAGAGAAGAGAGTTGTACATTGAAATAATTGTAGTTCATTGTAAAAGTATATTCTTAACGATCTCGTAGGATGAAAATACTTATAAATAAATATAATATAATATACTTATGTATGGGAAGACCTCAACCTTAACCTGAACGAAGAGAGAGAGAGAGAGTTCTACATTGAAATAATTGTAGTTAATTGTAAAACTATGTTCTTTTCGATCTCGTATGATGAAAATACTTTTTTATGGTAACCTTCATCTCATCGAAATTGCGCTTTGAGCAGGTAAAACAAGAGAGTTCTCCATTGACCGCGGAACTCTGATATTTATTTATTTAGACACAAAATAATATGCAATAAATAATTTGTTTGTGACAAAAACATGATTTAGTATCTATTTTATGTGTATGGTTTTTATTATCTGTCTTATGTTTCTTGTTACAATAAATGTCTGTCTATGTCTAATGTCTATATCTATGTCAAAAACAGAACACAATTGGTACTTAACATTATAAATACGATAAAAACTATGAACTAGGTTGTACTCCTAGCTAGACATGTGTACCAGCCCCATATCTAGGGGGGGGGGGGGCAAACCGGGGCACCCGCCCCGGGCGGCATTTTCAGGGGGCGCAAAAATTATAATTAATATGATTAAAAATAAAATAACTTGCTCCACAAAGTGCCTAGAATACGAAAACTTGGTTGACTCACCGTTAACTTTTAAGAAAAAGGCGCCACATAGATAATTATATTAAGTTTTTTTAAGTAAGTTGTTTTAAGCGCTGGAGAGAGGGGCGCTACCGTCATGTTTCTGCCCCGGTTCGAAAAAATCGTAGATCCGGGGCTGATGTGTACACGGCAACAACAAAATAGATGCAGTACTTCTCAAATTATGACAGTATTATGTCTCTAAACGTGGAAATCTTTAATTAGCTTACTGTTTGTATAACTGTTACCTATCTGTTATTTAAGCTATTGACTTTCCAATAAATAAATAAATTATTTACAATGTATATGATAGGAGACCTATCTGTCCTGTATCTATCATTCTCACCTGCGTAGCTGCAGCGTGCGCTGCGTGTGCGCGAGAGAGACGAACACCCACCAACAGATGGCGCTGTCCAACAAAGAGAGCGGCACCTGCGGACACCACACAACCGTACAATTACATAAACAAATACCTATATTCAAGAAAAACAAAATACCCGACCGCAGAAAAGCGGCTTTTACAGTCTCTAACTTACGATTTTGTTACGCTTGGTACGCTGTTGAGTATATGTTTTTGTGAGAAAGTATGCGTAAAATCGCTGTATGCGTATTATTTAGAATACTTTTAGTTACCTATTTATTACGAAAATGTTCGTTGGAGGTTACGAAAAAAAAAACGCATTTTTAGGGTTCCGTACCTCAAAAGGAAATAATAATCGGCCAAGTGCGAGTCGGACTCGCGCACGAAGGGTTCCGTACTATCATCTATAATACTACAAAGTTTAGTTCTGTTTATAAAATAACGAGAAATCAACGAAATTCCAAGTAGTAAATTGCAAACTTATAGGTAGGTTTTCGATACACATGCGGGCAGCATGACGACGCTCACGCGAATACGCGCGGCTATGGCTCGCTCCGTGATGTTACCTCCCCCGCTACCCGCGCGGCCGTTGCTTAGCAACCGCCTCGCGTTCGCGCCACCACCACACCGCGGCGCGGCGCTCGCACCGCGTTTAGATGCACGGATTATTTGCATTTTGTGAGTTTTTATGTATTAGATTAGGTATTTATTTTTATAGTTAATATATTTCTAAATATTTACTTACAAATATTCAAGTTTCTACCTGTTAATTAACATCGAGTAAAAATTGCTTAAAAATTACGTTTGTTGTATGGGAGAGCCCCCCTTTAATATTTACTTTATTGTTATTTAATTATTTATTTTGAAAGGTAATATACAAGTAAATATTCTGTGAAAATTTGAAGCGTCTACCTGTTACCGTTTTTAATATTGAGCAAAAAAAAAAACGAAAAAAACACGTTTATTGTATGGGGACCCCCCTTAATATTTAATTTTTTTAAATGTTTAGTATTTGTTGTTATAGCGGCAACGAAAATACAACATTTGTGAAAATTTCAGCTTTCTAGCTATCACGGCTTATGAGATACAGCCTGGAGACAGACAGACAGACAGACAGCGAAGTCTTAGTAATAGGGTCCCGTTTTTACCCTTTGGGTACGGAACCCTAAAAACGGAACCCTTATAGGATCACTTTGTTGCCCGTCTATCTGTGAAGACCCTTTTTCTCAGGAACGCGTAGAGGTATCAAGCTGAAATTCATATCAAATATAAATTCAAACTTCTCAGTTTTCATATAAAAAAGTTACAGCTGAATATGTCGCACAAAACGCATATTTCGACACTTGCAAGGGAATCAAAACCTATAGGGTACTTCACGTTGACCTATAACTGTGAAATTTGGCAAGAAGCATTGTGTTAGAGTACACATAAAGGAAAAAATTCCGAAAACGTCATTTTTAATTTAATCATAATAAATGTGGTCTTTATGCAAGGAAGGAGGGTCCAAATTTTAAAGTGCTTTAACCGTATTAAGTGGGGTATCATATGAAAGAGCTTCACTAGCACAAAACAGGTTTTTAAATATTTTTGCGATGTATATTTTTCGGTTTTTGAAGGAAAATAAAATATATATATAAATAAATATAATTTCCCCCTTTTATCTACTACTTTGTACGGAACCCTCGATGAGCGAGTAAGACTCGCACTTGTCCGTTTTTTTTTATTTTGACACACATGGAGTGAACACGAATCTAACGACACCTCACACATCACAAAATGTCAAGCCGTTTTAGGCTGTAGACGATCATATAGAAACATACATAAATAAATACCCATATATAGTTGGCAGCCCAAGCCACAGCACAGAGGGAGAGGGGAGAGTTGGCAACCCTAACCACAGTAGAGATGATAGCACTGACCTCCGAGAGCAGCAGGTCTCGGTTGGAGTCGTCGGGCCGGCGGTGCAGCCGCAGCCAGGCGTTGAGCGCGGCGAGCAGCCCCCAGGCGCCGCCGGCCGCCACCACGCGCTGCAGCGCCGGCCCGAGCCGCGGGCGCACGATGCCGAACCCGAGCGACACGATGATCACCAGCATGCGGGCGAGCGCGCGCTTGCTGATCGACACGCACGCCGCGAACATGTACACGTTCACGTTGAAGTACCTGACGAGCGAACGAACGTGACGCTTCATTCACAACGCACTAACTAGTCACTCTATTCATGCGGAAGCGAAGCGAGCGCGAAAACTTTGATAGTGTTCTTGGTTATTTTTTTCAAGTACTAGTAAGTCTATGGAAGTTTCATGGCCCAAATGAACAACAATACAACAGTATCGCGAGCGAAGTAAGCGCAAAAAACTAAAAGGTTTTTTGTGACTTATTGTGTAGTAATCAATCAATCAATAACACTTTATTGACACCACATAATTAAAGTAATAAGACAATAGGCACAAAAGTCAGTTTTATCGCTAAAATCGATCTCTTTCAGACAACCTTGGGATGTGTTGGGGGAAAAAGTATATATAAAAGAAAGATAAAGTGGTAGTTGATCGTGTTAGTGAGTCCTAGGTTTATTTGTGGCTTAAATAAACAAAAAAGTTAGTAATAATGCGCGAGCGTAGCGAATACGAACATTTCGAAGTATTTTTAGGTAGTTATTTGATTATTCGTTGATAATGGAGGATGGATACTCCATAGTAAGTACCGCCTCTCCACTATGCCAGCAGCGCCTACCTCCGATCCAGTACTGTATAGTGAGGAGTGTAGTTACCCCGTCCGGTTGATGGCAGAGTATACTCCGTAGTAGGTGGCGCTCTCCACCATGCCGAGCAGAGCGACGCCTCCGATCCAGTACTGTATCCGCAGCAGGTCCCGCCACTGCAGCCCGCACACTACCAGCCACAGCGTGCACAGCACCGTGTATACTCCGCACATGGTACCGAAGAACTGGAAATAACACCGTTATTGTGTAATCTATATTATCATCTTCTTGTGAAATGACGACTGTAGTTTTTGTTTACTTTTTAACCGACTTATAACTGGCTTTATATCTAAGGATATTTTATAAATTCACATATTTACTACACTAGAAATAGCCTGAAATGCTAGGCGTTCACATACAATGTCAAGTTCAAATAAGTAAGTGTTACAGACCTATTTTCTTTATCCAAAGATATTGTAGCACTAGCGTTACTCAATTTTAAGTTCATATCACATGACAACTGTCAACGAAATATTTATTTGTCAAATTTCGTTACGTAAAATATATTTTTCTAAAATTAATTACGCAAGCATGTCTCGCTCTTGACCAGTTTTAGATTTCATCATAATCATCATCTCAGCCATAAGAAGTTCACTGCTGGACATAGGCCTCATGGAATTCCAAAAAGACAGATTGGAAGCGGCTTGCATCCAGCTTTTTCACGCCACTTGTTTTAGATTTAAATCAGTTTAGGCCCTATATTCTTGCCAATTTTGTGTATATATTATAGTTCAAATAATACAACCATTTATGTGTAAGACTAACAGACAGACAGATACCGTAGCCTCACGAATAGGCTCCCGCACCCTTGATACGGAAGCCTAAAAAACTATACGTATCACTGACAGGCAGGAGAGGCCAGAGCGCGGCGGAGAGGTACCCGGAGGGCGCGACCATCTCTATGTGCACGCTTCCGTTGAACTGCACTTTGCTCTGCACCGTCATGTGCAGCAGGTAGATACCCTCCTGCTCCATCTTCAGGAGTGGGGCGCGCCTCTGTCCACAACAACAATGGCTCATTACAGCAAAGTTGATACATTACAGCAAAGTTGGTACATTACAGCAAAGTTGGTACATTACAGCAAAGTTGGTACATTACAGCTAAGTTGGTACATTACAGGAAAGTTGGTACATTACAGCAAAGTTGGTACATTACAGCAAGGTTGGTACATTACAGCAAAAACATAGGTATATGGTACAATTCAACAATATTGATACAATACAGCAACAACTTTGGTACGTCACAGAAACAACATTGGTATATTACAGCAATTACAGCTACATTGGTATGGTACATTAAAGCAACTGTGGTTCAACCATCAAACTGGTACGTAACAGCAATAACACTGGTACATTAAAGCAACATGGTACATTACAATAGCACCGTTGGTACATCACAAGAACAATTGATGGCAGCTAGGTCATCATCATCATCATCATCATCTCAGCCATAAGAAGTCCACTGTTGGACATAGGCCTCCCCCATGGATTTCCAAAAAGACCGATTGGAAGCGGCTTGCATCCAGCGTCTTCCCGCCACTTGTATGAGGTCGTCTGTCCATCTCGTGGCTGGTCTTCCTACGCTGCGCTTGCCGGTACGTGGTCTCCACTCGAGAACCTTTCGGCCCCATCGGCCATCAGTTCTACGTGCTATGTGCCCTGCCCACTGCCACTTCAACTTGCTAATCCGCTGTGCTATATCGGTGACTTTTGTACGTCTACGTATCTCTAGCAGCTAGGTAGAGAAAAATAATAGACTAAAAATGTAGTACAAAGAATTGGCTCACCTTCGGCGACACCACCGCAATATCGCCGTTATCTGCATCCGCCGCCGCCTTGGCCGCCGCCGCCTTGGCCGCCGCCGCCGCTGTGACGGCGGGGTCGTCTATGGTCTTCGTCTCTCGTCCATGACAGGTCTTCTGTAAGGTTGAGCTCGCGACTACACCGATCGTGCTGTTAGGTTCCGCCCATACGAACGGCAACTTTGAGCAACGGACCACTTCCTGGAAACAACGGAAAGAAGCGAAGGGTAAAACTATACATATAGAAAAACCGGCATAGTACGAGTTGACTCGCACTCCGAGGCTTCCGTACTCTTACAAGAGGTAAACACACAATGGAACCAATCTGAAAGTATATCCTTCCAAACAAAGAAAATAATTTTCTAAATCAGTATTTATGGAACGGAGTTATGCGTTTACAACCATTAAAAATACAACCGAATTGAGAACCTCCTTCTTTTTGAAATCGGTTAAAATGTCGGTTTATTTCTAGGATAATATAAATAAGATGTATTATTGGTAAATATAATGACACGATATAATGATTAAATAATAATATTCGAGTTTTTAGCGGGAAACGTCACGATGTCGTTGTCTTTTCACGTTGTCGGCAAAACTCCATAGATTGGTAGCCCCAATAAAGTCGCCACTACTTTACTGAAGCACGACTCGAATTTGAAAATAACTGTATACGAGACTTACATTGCGACTAGAATATTTATTGACTATTTTTATTCAAGAAACTTAAGAATTCTTAATACTTGACACTGGCAAATGCCAGTCACAATGACAGTAATGTTGATTTAAAAAAAAAAACAGTTAGACATTTGAATTTCCCGCCGCGTGCGTGGCGTACCAGCTTATTTATTAGGTATATTATAATAGGTAACTAACCTGTTCATAATAGTGCATGTAATCAGGTGAGCAGAGCGTGTGCGTCACTCTGTATTCGATAGTTATATTCGTAGCCTCCGTCACGCCGCATTGCACTAGAAGTAAACAACAAACTTTATGCTAAAAACAATAAAATAAATTTTTTTTTGCAACATTTTGCAATAAACACAACGAGGTCTTACCGTAGACTTCGCCAATCCAGACAGGCAAAACGATTAGGCTCTTTGGGGATAATCAAGAATTCAAGACGTTCGGATAGAGTGCTGCAATATTTTTAATGGAACATACCTACTTAGAGAATTTATCGAGAATTAGCATTACCGATTTCCTGAGAAATTGGCTAGTTTCGACCTCGAGAAATAATTCGAGAAACGGATAGCAGCAGTATTTTTACCCGACTGCGTAAGAAGGAGGGTTATGTTTTTCGAGTTTATAGATATAGAAACACATACATACAAACATACGGTTTGTATGTATGTGTTTCTATATGATGGGCTAATGCCTAAGCGGCAAAACCGATTTTAATGTGCGATTAGATTCGCCTTCACTTCCAGAGTGTCTTGCTATATTTTTTTGTAATAATAATTATACATCTCTTGCAAAAATATAAAAATGCGTTTTTTCGTAACCTCCAATGAACTTTTTCGTAATAAACAAGTGGTTTTACTAGAATTATTCTAAAGAATGCGCATATATATAATCTTTTACAGGGATTTTATGCATACTTTCTCACAAAAAAACTTACACTCAACAGCGTAACAAGCGTAAAGAAAACGTAAGTTAGACTACAAAAACTGCTTTTCTGCAGTCGGGTATTTTGTTTTTCTTTTAATATAGATACTTGTTCTACATAGCACAAGGGCGCGTTCAGCAGGGTTAAGAGATTGCAACCCGGTATGTTTCTCAACCCGGCCGGGCCCGGTATCATTCGTCGCCAACCCGACCGGGTCCGCCGGGCCCGGTCGGGTTGGCGGGTTGATGTGTTAGCGATGAAACCGTTAAAGTATTTTATGAAAATTTGCTATAAAAGAATGGAAAAGGACAATGATTCAAGGTAACGAATTAATATTTATTTCAAACTAGCAAATCAACAATAATCAGTCTCACGCAAAGTCTCAAAATCTCTGATTTAATACAGAATTGATTACTTTTACTTATGGACGGAATAGTAACATTAGTATTAGTAATTATTAATTTTTATAAGTTTAAGCAAGCAGGTCTTTCTATTTACTCGTTATAGTGTCCATTTGAAACATATATCAAATATTTGCACATCAGAAATGATCGAATGTAATGGAAAATTGTAATTAATTTCTACGACCTTGTTTACCTACATTCTTGCAAATAAATTTCATTTCATTTCATTTCATAGTATTAGAATAAGAAACTAATAAAGCTTAAAGCACTAAACTTGTCATAGCAGCTTAGGATTAGACAGATAGATAAACTTTGGTAATATTTGGAATAAACAAAACAAATTCTTATTGGCGTCAGAACGGTAACGTGGCAGCTCGCAGCGGTAGTCATGCGAATTTTCTACGACTTCGCGCTCCCTCCCGCGCCGCGGTTTTCATACCTCATACATACTCATACTTCATTTCATACCGGGTCCGGTAAGATGGCCGGGCCCGGTTTGCAATCTCTAGCAGGGTTACGACGCTAAACTCATTATAGCGATGCAAAGTTGGCTCACGCCCGTTTTTACCCGACTGCGTAAGAAGAAGGGTTATGTTTTTCGAGGGTATGTATGTTTGTTTGTATGTACTATGTCTTTAGGCAAAGCCGCGGACAGACAGACGGACATGGCGAAATTATAAGCGCCGCTACATAGAGTAGTCTTTTTAGGGTTCCATAGTTAACAAGGAACCCTAAAAAGTCACCCTCATCCCACGACACCTCTCAGTGAAAGAGAACTAATATGGCTTTTTTTTTTATTGCGAATAGGTCCACGTTTAACCACCAACTCGCTTCTTGGAAAGCGACGATGTGCATTGAGGGCGCTGCTGTCCTTATTTCATTATTTTGTTCGGTCGAGATCACTGAATAGATAGATAGATAACTCTTTATTAAAAGTCCACACATACAGAAAAAGAAATACAGAGAAAACATAAATATAGCTAGGCTTTTAAGTGGCGGCCTTATCGCTTAGAGCAATCTCTTCCAGGCAACCATACCATAGTAATATATACTTCCAGACGTTATTCCTCTATTTTGCCACGACAGAATTATAAGTAAACAGAATACACGATAGCATTCCAATTTTTTCAGAAAATATAGGCGTAAAACCGAGGGCGTCACTCTCGATAAGATAAATCACAACTTGAAAGAGATCCTGCCATTAACTATTACCGTAATCAATATAGGAATTCATTTCCTATACTGCGGTATCAGTTCATATCGAATGATATGATACTTGTGAGTAACATTAACCTAATTGAAGTGTGTATCATTTTAACGATAAAGTAGATAAGTTTTATTCATGGAATGTAGATTTCTATCGGGAATATTTTAACGACATCTATACATGGTGTTCGGTTGGATTCTTGCTGTAGCGAGAAGATAGCTTAGATTTCATTAGACCCCAAAGTCACACTAAAATATTTTTATATGAAGTTAGATCATTATTGTTACCAGGTATGATTTGTGGTCAAATGCCTAGTCTATGGAAAGTGCATATTATTGAATATTATTTTATCTGACTGAATTGAAACGACAATTTAGAATTTAAGAAAACGTGAAAAATTAAAAACAATACATGCTTAATAAAACATACAAGCGTAATTTATCCAACCGTATAAACAATATTATCGATATCAGATAATATTTAGAGGTACTACTCCCCTAATGTGTAATGTACTGGTGAAATTACGGTCTCAACGATTATTTCAAATTATAAAAACATCCTGTATAAATGACGTAATCGTCACTGTATTTTTTACATTTTTTGTTAGTATGGTATCAATTATATCTGAATCATTCCCTAACACAAATTTTCAGAATATTGCCTATAAATCTATAACTAACTTTACCTAGCTCTACCTGTTATTTCAAAGTTATTGTACGTATTTTAATTGCCACTAAATTCAAACGAAGTAAAACATTGTGAGGAATCTTGCATGTCTGAGACTTCTTAAGGCTCTATAGGTCATAAATCGTCCGTCTGGGACAGATATGCCCACATTTTTAGGGTTCCGTAGTCAACCAAGAACCCTTATAGTTCCGCCATGCCCGTCCTTAGCTCAAAGAATATTAGTACTAGAAAGTTGTAATAAAATAAAAAATTTAGTGTGCCGTACCTACCTATATTAAATTGGGGTGAATTTTTATCGTTAGATAGGTAATCTAAACAAGTATAAATTAAAAAAAAAACTCAAACAAAAGACAAATTAAAAAAAAGATAGAGATAGATAAAAGGAGAAAAATATTTTTTTTTTTTTAAATTTTCCTTCATAAACCGAAAAATATACATCGTAAAAATATTTCAAAACTTGTTCTAGCTTGTGCTAATGAAGCTCTTTCATATGATACCCCACATGATATGGTTAAAGCACATTAAAGTTTGGACACTCCTTCCTTGCATAAAGACCCTATTTTTTTGTGTCATATTAATGTACAGTTTTCGGATTTTACTATATGACAATGCTTGTTGCCGCACAGTTATCGGTCAACAGGAAGTACCCCATAGGTTTTGATTCCCTTGCGAGTGTTCAAATATGCGTTTTTTTGCGACAGATTCGGATGAACTTTTTTTTAAATGAAAACTGAGAAGTTTGATTTTTCTCTCTGCAGCAAGAGATTTTATAGATCTGCATGTATGGTTTTAATTTCAACTCGATACCTTCACGCATTTCCGAGATACAGATCTTGACCGACAGACAACAAAGTGATCCTAAAAGGGTTCTGTTTTTTCTTTTTGGGGTATGGAACCCTTAAAATGAAAAATAGGGGTGGCACTCCATACATAGGTACATAAAGAAAGGATGAATCTTTTTTTTCAACCCCTCCCCATCATCTGGGGAATCGTTGAATAGGTTTCTTAAAATAAGATTAAGATAAAGATAAAGATAAAGATAATTTATTTGCATACATCACGAGAATTTTATACAACAAGTGCATAAAAGATGTTACACTAAATTTAGTCGCTTAAAATCATGTTGTGCCGATTAGGCGTACAAATGTCAGGTAGACAGCATCATGCACATGCGAAAAATTAAAAAATAATAATTATTATTATTTGTTATTAGATTAATACACAAACCAAAAACATATAAAATATGTCAAAGCAGAAGCAATAAAAGATACACATAATGTCAAATAAAATTAAAATTTGTCATTTAAAAAATCATTGATGGAATAATAACACTTCTGCAATAACAATGCCTTCAACTTTTTTCTAAATAAATTACTATTCTATAAGGTTCGATATATATCTTTTTTAACAAATGTTAAGTGTGCGTGATATAGCCCACCAAAGTAAAACCATTGTGTGTATGTGCGTGTAGCGCCTGCATTTCTAAACTATTATATAGTAGACCATATTAAATACATACTTTCAATGAATATTGTTTTGAACACATTGTATTGAATACACTTAAATCATGATAGTGCTGAGTTACTTTTTGCAAAATAGTCTAACCAAAATATATTCGCAAGTAGTTTTTGTTTTTTAATTACAGCATTAGATACTGAACCCTACCATACGCGTGTGTCGACACGTTCTTGGCCACTTCGTTATCTTTTTAGTACAGGGGCAAAAGGTTTCCATATGAAATTATTTAGTATGGAAACAATTATGGTTAACTATCAAACAATTAAAGACTACCTGTGGTTAGCTAACCGGTCTAACATTGATACTAAAATGTACATAAACTCCTGTAAACTCAGATAAAACTACTTTCATATACATTTCTAAGCACTTTGAATAAACTATTAAGTTGGGTAAAAACTTGTTTCAATTTAAATACGTATGACTAATTGGTTCAATTCCATTTAAAATTGTAAGCAATGCATAGAAACATCTGTAGAATATATTATCTAATCATTATGGCAATTCAATAACACTTAACTTATTATTACTTGGTGTGGCCAACCACACACTAGCCGGAACATTATGTGGCCATTTGTGTCAATTTTACTAAAACTCAGAAGTAGTTCGGACAGAGAAAGTGGTGTCAACATTTCTTTTAAAAAAAACATACATCAATCTTCTTCAAAAGACACAATTTAGTTTACTTGGATGACAAATATTTCTTGTTATTTTGTTTTACAAACTAAACTACTGAACTGATTTTTAAAATCAACAGGATCAATCTGAAAATATATACAGTAGGGCCTCGTTAATCCGGACTCCCGCTTGTTTGGTGATCGCAGCAATCCGGCCAGGCAATGGGGTTCGCGGGGGAGGCGGGTCTACACCCGCTTCCCCCGCGAACCCCATGAGCGTGCTGCCATGAGCCAATCCATCGTCAGTCTTTTGTTTATCGCCTTCCGTCTACAGTATTAATTTAGCGCGCTCGCTAAAATCATGGCGCAGTATTACAGACTTTTTCAAGAAGACGAATATTTTATTTTTAACTTACTGTTTTTCTTACATGGTTGTAATTTTGAACATGTAAATTTTTGTCTTCATGCTTTAATTTAAAAATTGATTCAAGAATATAAGGCTAAACATGTGTTTATTACCATTAAATATGGCATACTATAATCCGGACGCCTCGATAATCCGGAAAGGGTCTTGTTTTTGTCTCTCCGGATTAACGAGACCCTACTGTACTTTCAATCAAAAAAAGATTTTTCTAAATCAGCTTATAAGTGATGGCATTATGAAGTAACAAAATTGACTACCTTCTTCCATTTTGAATTTGGTTACAATTGTTTATATATACCCACAGTACATATGTAATAATTAATTTTATACTTAATTTCAATATGTAATATTATTATGTTAAGTAGCAGGTGCTTTGTGAGGAGCCGTACAACAACCTATGTTACATCCTTACACCTGAAATGATTCTAGCCTCTGTCTTTGTAATATCATAGCCAATGAAAACCTACTCAAAGAATTTATGATAACTGATTTATAGTAGTTATCCTTGTTTCTAAATGTCATTGGATTGGACCAAATATTCAATTATTTAAAACATTACAGTTAACACAAACCAATAAGATTAAAAAACTATGTAAGCTAGCCTACTAATTAAAAAATATTTATGATTCTATGTATAATCATAACTGTTTAAGCCCAGCAGTTTTATTTACTAAAAAATTTTCTAAATGATAAGAATCTTCACATTTTCTAATTTATATAAATTACTAATATTTTTTAATTTTTTTTTATAACTTGACATTTATTGACATTAACTGATTGACATTATTGAATTACTCATGGACAGATAAAAATTGAATTAATAATATAACGACCTACATACTTAATTAATAAATTTTAAATTTTAATTAGGTAGCTACAATATTGTATGCCCAAAAGGGTAGCTGTTGATACTTCTTTCTTTGACCACATGTATTCTAACACAGCTGACAATAAAGGATTTGTATTTGTATTTGTATTTGTACTGTGTAGGTAATATTTGTAGGGTAAATTATTTAATTAGTAGGTAAGTTATCTCTGTCCTTTTATTTGAAATGTTTCAAGGGTTTTAAATTGAAGGAGTAGTAAAAATACACACTAACACATATATTCTTACAGTTGTGTGAATTATAGTGTGAAGTGAAAAGTAACATATTTTACTTACAATGTATAAATAGCTTGGTGTCTTTGAACAGTGATTTCTCGAGGGTGTATATACAATTCTCCTGAAAACAACACAAACCATCAAATCAGACAAGTGTTAGACTACAAGCCCGCATGCTTGCTTGAAAAATCAACAATGGCAAAAAAAGTATGAATTGGTTAGGTTATTAGCTCACTTTAATCACTCTGTCAATTTCCCTTGTCCAAAATTGTAAAAAAATATGGCATTCATCTATCAACTCAAACAAATCAACAAGTCACCATATGGTTTCAAAATAAATAAAACATACGATTAAATAATTGGCAACCCTACTGACAGATGATATTTCGTAAACCGGTGCTACTAGACATACATGAAAGTGTGTGCTTATGAAATGTGAATCTTCAAGATTGACAAGCTCCATTCTCACCTACACTGTCGCAAAAAACATCAGACAAGTTGGTGGTGGTGGGTTGGTTGGTTGGTAGATCTATTTAATGTAAAAAAAAGTAAGTACCCACCACTATGAAAGTATTTCTCAATAGTGGGTATAAATAACCTTGGGATATGTATTGTGTTAAAATATAAGAGGTTTTGTATTGGTACTGGTAAGTATTCAAAAGAACACAAGAAAAAATCGGTAACTCTAAGGAAAAACAGACAATTATGTACCTCATATTTTAGGAACTGAGGTACAAAAACCACAAAAATATAACATTAAGCATAACAGTAAAGTAAAGTAGTTTGAGGAAACTTTATATAACAATTTATAATTTCAAATGATAAATTGTACAATTTTATACATGCAAACTACTATACTAAACACATCAGTATAATAAATTATACAAATAACCTCCTTTTTTTTGAAGTCTGTTAAAAAGATTTGGATTGAATCCAAGTATCAGACCACAATATATTTTTGTGACACAACCAATCATTATTTCATTTCACCACTCCAGATCTACTGCTCCTTATTTCCTTTCCCATTTCAATTCAACACTAGGAATATATACTATGATATTTTTTTAATGTTTAATTTTATTTATTTTACTTAGACTCTATATATATGAAGCTGTATTTTGTAATAAATTATATGTCCACCCAACCTCATAAATAAACAATTACAAATGTAAATTATCAGCCTTACCGAAAAACATTGCTTAACTTTAACCATCGTCTTAAATTCCCTGTTCTTTCCGCAAGTGTCATTACATGTCAGTGAGAAGGTGACAAAATATGTTAAGCTTAAAGCATGTTAAGCAAATGCATTGCATAAAGTTAAGTTTAATATGTATGTAATTGTGAACTGACAGTACATATTATTTCTATAATTTTATTTTAATATACCCGTAATAGACAAGTTTTATGCTCAATAGATGTGACAGTGGATTTACTTAATACTTCACATATAACAGGCTTATTAACAATTTAGAAATTGAGACTATGATACAGATCTACAATATATACACTGAGATATATCATTTAACTCTATGAAGTAAACCTTCGTAATGTACTAAGAAACTACGCTTTAGGTAATATTTTTGTGATATGTATTATAAACGTTACTAATTATGTATAATACACCGACATAATAAGGAAAACACTAATAGCCTATCAACAAACGACGGCGTTAGGCATATTGCGACTGTTTTATCAATGTTACTTCGTTGCTAAGACCAAAATAGCCATATAGTAGGTACTACATAATGATATTGAAGTGTTTAAAAGCAATAAAGTTTATCGACTTACCCCACTTAATGGTAAATCCCAAACGCCTATGTCCGAAAAACCGTGGGATATTTTGATCCAGGCTATCACAAAAAGTATAAGTCTTTTATACATTTTACCTATCAATTACGGTACCAATAACCTTATTTATAATTAATAACACAGCGACCTATTCGTATCATACATATTTATCGAACCAAAAGCGCGTAAAATTGAAGAATTCGATTTTTTTCGGAAGCTTACACACACTTCACACCACACCACCCACCATTCCATTTTCTCAGAATCTGTAATGTAAATTCTGTAATCTGTGACACTGACAGACAAGACAAGTGACACACAACACTGTGTGACAAACCTGACAATAAATTGTAATGGAATAAAAAAAAAAATTGGTCTCGCTTAGAGCATTTGCCAGTGTCAAGTATAAATATTTCTTTAAGTTTCTTGAATAAAACAAGTTATAAATGTTCTAGTCACTTAAACAGTCATTTTCAAATTCGAGTCGTGCTTCAGTAAAGTGGTGGCGGTCTTACTGAAAGCTTCTGTGGAGTTTTGCCGACAATGTGAAAAGACACGTTTCACTGCTTTATTTGCCCACACTCACGCACTTCATCGAACACATAATAAATAAAATCATTCGCGTATTAGCGCGACACGGCAGCGGAGCGGAGCGGCGCGGCGGTGGAGCTACCTAAACACACTGTACCGCAATAGCGCGACATGCATGCTGTCATGGCATGTTATTTGTTGGTTATCTGACTACTGCAATGGACGAAATAAACGAGGAAGTGCTTTATTGCATAAAGACGCAGAAAAGCTGGAAATAAAAAAAACTTTTAAATTTTCGTTATGAAGTATATCAGGAGGTTTTTTTTTCTACACATAAGATATCTTATCTTGATCAATTATGTACTTCTTGACTTTGATTGTGACTAGTACATAAAAAACTTGTTTTATTCAAGAAAGTTGAAGAAATATTTATACTTGACGCTGGCAAATACTGTAAGCGGGCCAAAGGCCAAATCCAATAAAAAAAAGTCACTCTATGGTTGCATTGCAAAATGCATTAAAAATAATAAAATGTTATAAATAATTGCAAAGTACTCACTACTCTTTGATTTAGTTATTTTAGCTGTGTTAAATTGTTAAACGTCTTTCTAAAATCAGAGTACATTTTATGGGCAGTAATACTCAATACTGTTTAAATACAAGTTCTTTCTTACATAAATAAGATTTTTAAAACAAATATCATGGATCATGTTTTTGAAAATCCGGTACAACTAGTTAAAGCTGTGAATTTAAAGTGAGTACATTGTGTTTAATGCCTAACTAGTGAGCGTAGGTAGCCTATGTAGGGGTAAACAGCTTATTTGTCTGACTTTACTCAAATAACTAATATTTTACACTCAGATATATGACTGTTGTTTATGTGTTCTCTTTGGTTGTGACAAGAAATCACTAATTATCTTCACGTTTGGTCATACATAACAGTCCAATACCGAAAACGTAATACTTATCAAATGTTGTCTCAGGAAACTCCTGTCATCTGATGCCGAGTTCCAAATAGACCTCGACTTCAAGCAGACACCAAGTGGGCTGGATCTGTTGACTGAGGACAATGTTATTCTCGATGCTGATGAAGATAGGTGATATGCAAACTTCATTTTTAACACAGTTATAATGACATCAATAATATAACTTGAGTATATGAGACAGCAATAAAGTTATAAAAAGCGGCCTTAGCAATAATAGCAATCTTTGACATGTAAGAGAAAGAAATAAGTTAATGTTTACCTGCTGCTTCTTAAAGGAAATTCTCAATATCTAATATAAATATCAATATTATTTGACTATGCTTCTATGTTTCCCCTGTAGAAAATAAGTTATTTTAAAGTATTGTTTTTGAGTATGTTAATTTGAATAAATTATATCATGTTTCGGTAATTCATTTATACATTCTCTAAAAAATACACTCAATAACATCATATCACCCATTATCTCTCCCTATCCTAAATTAGTATTAGGTAATGTTTATTTTATTTATATTATATAATTAATTTAGACTACATATATATTAGTTTATTGATTTATCAAGTATTTGTGTATTAATATTATGTTATCTTTATTAGTACATATTATAGCATTATACACATTTTATTGTTTAATTTGTAATTTAACCACAAACCTTATTCTAAATTATATTACTTCAATCCACCCTAAGGTTGCCTGGAAGAAATAACTCTATACGATAAGGCCGCCTTTGTACTGTCGTTTAAGTCTATTGTTTATTTATTGTTTTAGTTTTACAGTATAGATGTACAATAAAGTTATATTCTATTCTATAGTTGGACTATGAAAATTGCACTTATGTAGTTGAGTATTTTATTTTACTATTAATATACTTGTTAAGTCTAATCACTAATTTTAGACTACAACCTCAAAATGGCTATCAAAGATCGTAACACGGCGGTAGTGGAGGCCCTGAATGGAAAGTTTCACTGTTTGTTATAAAAAAAATATTTTTAAAAAAAGTGTTAGGTTATTTTTATTCTTTAGTTGTCTGTCCCTAATTTTGAAAATTCTTGTATGTATTATTTGTCCCCGTTGTTATTTTAATAATAATAAGAAAGCGTGTATACTCAGAGCACTCACGCTCACTAAAAAGCTTCTTCTTGCGGCGGCGTCGTGTGGCGGGTCGCCCTCTTCCCTCAAACATGGTTGAGGAGAGCGATGGCTGGCACATGCGTCAACTCGTGAACGGGTGCTGCTTGCGGGAGCTGGACTGCTCGGCGTACACACGCATGCATGTTAGTTAAGTGTAAATTAAAATTTTGTCTTCCTCTTGCATAACTAAAAAAAAAAAATGTTAGTAGTTATAAATGCATATATTAGTTCATAAAAGGCACGGACCCTGGAGTCTGTGGAGAATAAATTTGTTAATAAAAAAAAAAAAAAAAATATATAATCACACATTTTCTCCGTTCAATATTACAGTGATACAGAAGATGTGTACAAACATTTGGAGGAAAAGACTGAAAAGATGATGCTGGCCTCACCAGAGTACCACTCCTTTGAAGAACTCGAAAAGAAGATGCTAGAATGCCATGCCTTGAACATGTCGAGTGGGGCGGTCAAAATATTAGTCATGGAAGAAGGTATGATTACACCCCCCGAAGCAGGATATCAGTAGTCCAGGTTTTATCATCCCCATATTAAATTGTAATCAAAATGTATGTTCCTCCAGTTCTGTAAAGAATTATAAAAACTTATCTCTTTCTTAGTCATCTACAACCAGAGAATGCTACACGCTACTCTGCAAACACATTTATCCATCGGCTGTCTCACTCATGCATGCCCACATTTTTGAAGATATAAAATAACTGAATGACCTTATAAAAAATCGTCATTTGTAAAACTCGAAAACATCACAAATATTTGACAAAAATTTCAATTTGATCCAAGTTAATTTTCATAAAAATCATTTGTAGAAATTATGAACACAAAAAAAAAAATTGATATTGGATATTAAAATAAATGGCAGTGAAATGTCTAAAGTCAATGTATTAAAATAAAATAGTTAATTAAAATAAAATAATAAAAACAGAGAATAAAATACTATCAGCAGTAACTCATCTTACTCACTGTGTGGGAGCATCAGTCAATAAACTAGTTTTCTAAGTCATAACCATTTTATCCCAATAGCCCAGATTTTTTAAATTCCTACTAACTACTACTTAACTATTGTAAAATAGTTCCATTTGCCATCCTTATACATAGTTTCCGTATTTTTTTTATATTCTATTTAAAAAGAGCCTCTCAATATTAGCTTCAGCTCCACTGATGCCCACCAAAACACTGGGCATGACCTGAGATTGTATTAAAATATACTCGTAGTGATAATAATATGTCAAAGTATACTTGAAAATCAAAAGTACATATTAAGGTAGGTACTAACTAAGATTGTTAATTTTATGCGCAACTCGCGAATGAAGTTGAGTGTGCTTCTAGTTTATCAAATATTTTTTAAATATAATTTTAATTTAAATTAATTTTCATACATTCCAGGAGATGGACCCTTGGTGCCTCCCGATGCTGTGGTGACCATTCACTATGCGGCGTACTGGGAGAAAGGGAAGATTCCCTTCGATTCTACACTCACCATGAACTTTGGTGAAGCTATGGTAAATTACTTTGCTTTTATAAAATGATTTTGTGTATGAAATACTTATTGCGCAAGATAAGCGAGGGTTATATTTTTCGGGTGTTTATAAATATTTATTATTTTATATTACCTCCTACAGTGTTAAATCGCTTGACTGACTTTTGTATTTGTCTCGAGTAAGTTGTTTGAAATGTTTATAATAAGAAAAAATTGTGTAATTTTTTTTTTTTTCGTAACCTCTAAAAAAAGATAAAATTAAAAGAAAAATAACTATATTATCGAACGGTTGGAAACAAGAAGCGCTGTCGATCGTTTAATCGATCGATCGATTCCAACCGATTGATAGTATAGTTATTTTTCTTTCCAAAAAAAAAAATGCATTTTTTTTGCAAAAATTGTACTTATAAACATTACAAACAACTTACTTGAGATTGTTTAATCGATCAATCATGGTGAATATTTCGAAAACCCGAACGAAAAGCTTTAATTCTACTTTTAACAACAATACAATCTGGGTTTCTTCAAATTGCGAGTGCATCTGTTTCTTCTATGTAAGCCCTCTATCGTAGACCGTAAACGCCGTTTAACATCAGGTAAGTTGGCGGTCAAGCGCAAGCCCATGTATACATTAAATACATTTCAAGACGCCCAGCAGATGTGAAATTAAAATTGACAGAAATAAATGCGTGTACAAACTGTACAAGCGGTGAACCGTCATATCCTACTCGTAACTGATATTATTATAAAAGCGAAAGTGACACTGTCGTCTGTCTCTCTCTATGTGTTTGTTACCTCTTCACGGCTAAACAGCTGAACAAATCTTTATGAAATTCGGCTCAAATTCTTTAGGACTTGGACATAGGCTATATTTTATCATCATCATCACCGCTTTTCATCAGTACGCGGGTGACACCGCGGGGCGCAACTAGTATAGATCAGGGATGCTCGAACCATCGATCGCAAGAGCTCATAGAGTCGATCGCGAAGGCATTTACAATAATTCAGTTCAAAATTAAACACATTTAAATATAAATTGGTGATGGTTCGGGTTGCGATAGAGACGCAAAGCATTTATAATACACACACAAACAACACATATTATACACAGCATCATCTATCCAATAGCAGGAGTTAGATAGTTAAATTAGATACACATGCTCAGTATATAACAAACACATAGAATAACGAAATGTATACGCGCTTGGACACACAAGGGAGTCGAGAGCGGTAACGTAGTTAGCGTAATAGCGTGAAATAGCGTCATGCCTTTATTCGTTTCGGCATACGAGTTGGTTTTACTTTCAAGACGCATTTATGCGTCTTGATGTAGATGTTTACATAAATAAAAACCGGACAAGTGCGAGTCAGACTAGCCCACCGAGGGTTCCGTACAAACTAGTAGATAAAAGGGGGAAATCATATTTTTTTTATATTTTCCATCATAAACCGAAAAATATACATCGTAAAAATATTTAAAAACCTGTTTTAGCTTATGCTAATGAAGCTCTTTCATATGATACGGTTAAAGAACTTTAAAATTTGGTTTGGACCCTCCTTCATGCATAAAGACACTTTTTTTGTGATTAAATTAAAAATGTCGTCTTCGGATTTTTTCCTTTATGTGTACTTTAACACAATGCTTCTTGCCAAATTTCAATGTTCTAGGTCAACGGGAAGTACCCCATAGGTTTTGATTCCCTTGTGAGTGTCGAAATGTGCGCTTTTTACGACATATTCGGCTGTAACTTTATTTTACGAAAACCGAGAAATTTGATTTTTCTTTCTGCAGCAAGAAACTATGGATCTGCATATATGGTTTTAATTTCAACACAATACCTTCATGCGTTCCCGTGATACAGGTCTTGACACCCGGACGGACGGATGGACAGACGGAAAATAAAGTGATCCTATAAGGGTTCCGCTTTTTTATTTTGAGGTACGGAACCCTAAAAAGGTGAAGGTGAAATGTTATGTTAATTCAGCTTGTACATATCTGCAGCGTCTTCGGCTGGGTGCCAACAAGTTCCTCCCCGGGCTGGAGATAGCCCTGAGCCACGTGAAAGGCCCCAGCGCCCGCTTCCTCGCTTTACTGCGGCCCGAGGCGGCTTGGGGCCCTCGAGGCGTGCCCCCGCGGATCCTGCCGCAGCCGGCCCTGTTTGTGGTCGCTTTGTATGCGGTGCATGAACAAGATATTGTGCATAGGTAATATAATAATTAAATCATTATTTGCCACTATGTTGTAGTAGTAGGTCTGTATTGTCCTCTTTATTCCGAAAGTAGCACTTTCGCCAGTTATTAAACCGCTCAGTAGTAGTGTGCAAGCTTTACTATGAAATAAATTTATAGGCGGTATGAGACTTAACAATAACAAACTGTGTACTGGGTTTAACACAGTTTTCTATGGCATCGGGCTTTGAGCCGTCGAAGTAAATAAATATAGGTATAAATATAAATATTTCACACACCACCACCATTTGCTTAGTTTGGGCTAGATCGTAGCCCAATCAATTAGTTGCCAAGAAAGAAGAAAATCCCTGGTGGTGAAGTGGTTGCAAAATTCAGTTGTCTAAACGGCCGAAAACAGCATCGGTCTGATATGAGCTTATGAGTAAACATGGCGCTTAACATCAGGCTAAACTAACTAAACTCTAAGTGTTCCTTAGTATATATAGATGATATATACATATAGTTTTTTTTTACACCAGATAGATGTACGAATGACCACCAACTCGCCTGATGTTAAGCGACGGTGTGGCCGAGGATGGAGCTCGTCGATCAAGAAGATATCAATTCACTCTAGCCTTGAAAATTCCATGTTTGATTTATTATAGATGATAGATTTTCAATTTGAGTATAGTAGCTAGTTCGGCACTAGAAAATAACCTATATGGCAAAGCTTAAACCTTACTTACAGGTAAGATTAATTTTCAGGTTCAATGACCTGCCAACTGACGAACAGTCGAAATTTGAAACCACCCTACGAACAGTCCAAGCCATCCGCAACCAAGGAAAGGATCTGTTCGCCAGAAAAAAATACCACAAAGCTATCAAGAACTACCAACAAGCGGTCAACGTACTCACAATATCACAACCGCAAACTGATGCTCAAGAGAAACAGTTGAAAGAATTGAAAGTGAAAATATTTTTGAATCTGGCAATATGTTATCACAAATTAGATAAACCGAAGTACATATTGAACATGCTCGATCATATAGATACAATCGTAGATGTTGAGACATTACCTAAAGCATTATTTTACTACGGAAGAGCTCATCAAGCCCTTGGTCAAACGGAGAAAGCAATAAAATACTACAAGAAAGCCCTAAAATTAGAACCGAAAAATAAAGAAATCGGTGATACACTGTTCGAATTAGACATGCAATATAAACAATCTGCTGAAAACGAACAACTTATGTGGAGGAAAGCATTCAATTCAGTTCCAGCTGAGAAAAAAATTACTTATACAGTAGATGAAGATTTTGAAAGTGGAGTTCGAGAGATGTGTGAAGATTTAGCGAGTAGGGCAGAGTACTCAAAGATTGACTTGCCGGCTGGATTGTGCAATGATGAAGTGTTATGTGTACAGACTGTAGCCGGCCAGTTCCAGAAACTGATTGTATCTGAAGATGGTACGGGGAATCGAAAAAAACTCACCATAATTAAAAAACTTTAGAATGCTTATTTTTGATGTGGCATCTATCTGTACATATAATAAAAGTAATGATTCAAAATCTTTGCATAAAATATTTTTTTAAAATTTTAATTACTATAGATATAGCCAAAACCACAGACATGTAATTTTCATTTTTACATTTTTAGGGTTTAGTACCTCAAAAGGAAAAAAACGGAACCCTTATAGGATCACTTAGTTGTCCGTCTGTCAAGACCTGTATCTCGGGAACGTGGGAAGGTATCGTGTTGGTCTCTTGCTGCAGAGAGAAAAATCAAACTTCTCAGTTTTTATAAAAAAAGTTACAGCCGGATATGTTGCAAAAATCTCTAATTTCGACACTCGCAAGGGAATCAAAACCTATGGGGTACTTCCCGTTGACCTATAACTGAAATTTGGCAAGAAGCATTGTCATATATTAAACATAAAGGAAAAAATCCGAAAACTGTACATTTTCGATTTAATCACAAAAAATAGGGTATCTATGCAAAGAAGGCGGGTCCAAATTATAAAGTGCTTTAACCTTATCATGTGGGGTAGCATATGAAAGAACTTCATTAGCACAAGCTAAATCGGGTTTTTAAATATTTTTACGATGTATATTTTTCGGTTTATGAAACCAAATATAAAAAAATATATAATATCCCCCTTTTATCTACTAGTTTGTACGAAACCCTCGGTGGGCGAGTCTGATTCGTACTTGTCGGGTTTTTTTCAATTTTCGTTCGACTTTACGGTGTTCTTGATGTAAAAATAAAATTTCCTAGTTTTCGTAAAAAAAAGTTACAGCCGAATATGTCGTAAAAAACGCACATTTCCACAATCACACGGGGAATCAAAACCTATGTACTTCCCGTTGACCTAGAACTATGAAATTTGGCAAGAAGCATTGTGTTAGAGTACACTTAGGAAAAAATCATTACCCTGACAGAAAACTGGACATTTTAAATTAAATCACAAAAAATAGTGTCTTTTTTATACAATATACATCTACGATTGACCACCAACTCACCTGATGTTAAGCGACGGTGTGCGACGGTCTTGCAAGGAATGAGCTAAAGAACTTTAAAATGTGCACCACATTTTAAAGTTCTTAAACCGTATCATGTGGGGTATCATATGAAATAGCTTCATTTAGCACAAGCTAAACCAGGTTTTTAAATATTTTTACGCTGTATATTTTTCTGTTTAAAAATATATGGATAAAATTTTTAATATTATATTTTTAATAAAAATATTAAAAATATAATGAAGGAAAATATAAAAAAATATGATTTCCTCCTTTTATCTACTAGTTTGTACGGAACCATCGCTGGGCGAGTCTGACTCCTACTTGTCCGGTTTTTATTTGAATAAATAAATAAAAACATGTTTTTTATTTTCATACCTACTCTAAATTGTATTTAAGTAATAAAAAATCGGCCATGTTTGAATTTGTCGTACACCAAGGTTACTGCGTGTATGACAGTTGTAAGACAATTCGAAGATGGGAGGACGATAAAAGCGACAGCAGGAAATACATGGACCACAAATGTGCTATTCACAACTTGTCGGATTTGGAATTGTGTCGGAAACGATATCTCCATCTCTATCATTTCGATATACGGCCTTACCGGAAAACGTTACTTAACATTAAACATTGCTTATCATATTTTGTCAACTTCTCCCTGACAAGTAATAACGTTTGCGGAAAGAAGACTTTAAAGAGAATTTAAGACGATGGTTAAAGTTAAGTAACGTTTTCGGTAAGGCCGATAGTTTCCGATCCGATTCTGAATTCGACGAGTTGTGAATAGGGGTACGACAGCACAAGTTAGAAAGAATGGTTAGAAATGGAGGAGACCTTTGCCAAAGTTAGGCAAACTGATCCAGCCCGGATCTACGATTTGATCGAGCCGGGGCAAAACCTTGACGCCCCTCCCTTCAGTGTTTGGGAAAAACTGTTAAAACTGCCAATGAGTAGCATTTTTGTGACCATTTGTTAAAATAATAATCCTTTAATACATTTAAACTTTTTATTATATAATAACTTTCATTTGTGACATAAAACGGAAACACAGAAAAAATATATAACCAGGAAAGACTAAAAATTAACACGGCGTGCTTTCCTGTATATAATATTCCTCTATGGTGCTTTCTTTTCTGCGAACGGACACTACGCAAGTACGCACGCGTTAAAAAGTTTACTTGATCTGTTACGATGCGTTCAAGTTCATAAATCACTTAGTATGTGTTCAAAAACTAACTGGGCGTATGAAAATAGAAAAGTTTGTTTTTCAAACTTATGTATTATATTAGGATTCGATTACTTGATAAAAACCTATGAGATTGTAGAAAAGGAGGCTTCATTTGTTCGATATTTCGAATTCTTGTCTCAAGGATTTGGCGCCCCCATGAAACTACCGCCCGGGGCAAGTGCCCCGGTTGCCCCCCCCTTAAATCCGGTGCTGGGCTGATCAAGTTGTCGATGTCGACTCGTCAGTCATAATATAAATGTAATGTAACAGTTACATTACATTTATATATTCTAACTACTTATTATGTGGTTACAATATAACGTGTTTGAATAAAGGCTTTATATTATTATTAAGGTTACTGCGTCTGGCTGAAACATACTCTCAACCTATTTTTACTGTCTTCAATGGAATACAGCAAAGTGGTACATATTTATATTGTTAACTCATATCCGATAACACGGTACTGCTGTTCATTTTATTTCATAATCCAAGCAGAACCAGGATCTGGTGCTGCTGGACTACTCTACCAGTTGGCCCACAAGTTACTTACAAATAGACCATGGTACCTTTGTTAATAATATGGGACTGATATAGTCAACATTTGACTCAATGCCCCTAAATTAAATATGAATAAAAAAAAAAAAAAACAATTAGTACTTTTATGACTTGCATTAGTACTGAAACTTGTACAACTCTCAATACCTACTTAACACTAGCAAATGCGGTAATTATGTGGGTCCAATAGATAGAAAAGAAAGAAACATAAATGACACTGACAGACGACAGTTGACATTTATGGTTCTTTTGTAGTTGTCATGTCAGAATAATATTTTTGTTTTGTTCGTGGCTTTATTTTTTGAAAAATACGAAAATAATGTTTTAATCCTAATGTTTTGTATTTATTTTAACGATAAAACACATATATTAGTGTTAATAGGTCGGAATATATGTGATGTTTTTGCGGTGGTTTCGTCATAGTCGCGGACCAAGATAGTCATGTCAGATTGCGCGCTGGTATCCAATGTAAGCGAACACGATGCTAGCATGGATGTGGGGAACGACAAGTCTCTCTTCGAGCCCACTGTTGATATGATGGTGAATGACTTTGATGACGAGAGAACTTTAGACGAAGAAGAAGCTTTGGCGGCGGGCGAGCAGCACGACCCTAAAGCCGAGTTGAACAGCCTGCAGAAGGAAGGTGATATGCCCTTGGAAGAATTATTGGCGCTCTACGGCTACGATAAAAACATGGACCGACCCGCCCCCGAGCCAGTGCCCGAAGTTGTATCAAATATTGAAACCCACAATGCTTTAACTTCGTCGGGCTTGCAACAGTTATACATTGAACAGAATGCAGATAATGATAACAATAACCCGACCGAGGCGTCTCGAAGGCTCCGCTCGGGCTCGCGGTCTGAGGAAGAAGACGACTACGATTACAGTCCAGACGAAGAGGAATGGAAGAAAATTATTATGGTTGGTAGCGACTACCAAGCCGTGATACCAGAGGGCTTGTGCAGTTATGATGACGCCCTGCCCTATGAAAATGAAGATAAATTACTGTGGAATCCGACCATTATAGATGAAAAAGTCACTGAAGATTACATGAGAAACGTCAGTGCACTGAATTCTGGTAGTGGTGTGGATGCAGTCCCTCTAGGGAAACAGCTCCGAGATGATGAGGAGGCTCTGTATTTATTGCAGCAGTGTGGTCACAATGTGGAAGAAGCTCTGCGAAGGCGGCGCATCTCCTCACAGACTCCAGTACATGCCAGCCTCTGGTCAGAAGAAGAATGTCGTAATTTTGAAAATGGACTCAAAGCTCACGGCAAAGACTTCCATTTGATCAGACAAAATAAAGTGCGTACTAGGTCTGTCGGAGAACTAGTACAGTTTTACTATATTTGGAAAAAGACAGAGAGACATGATATATTTGCCAATAAGGCACGTCTGGAGAAGAAAAAGTACACACTGCATCCAGGACATACAGATTATATGGACAGGTTTTTGGAGGAGCAAGAGGCTTCAGGACCTGGTGTTGTGAGACAGGCTTCTCCAACACCGATGATGGTTTACGCTCCATCACCAGCAACTCAACCTGATCCTTTGGCATTAGGTGAAAAGGAAGTATTTTCACAGATGAATGCCCACACACCTCCTCCTCGAGCTCTGTCTATGGATGAGCCAGAACCTGAGCCTGGCTCCTAATATATGTATTATTGACACTTAAGCCAATTGTCAAGTAGAAATGCACTGTTTGTACAATACATACTAATTTCAAATAGATATAAGTTTCAGTATTCCCCTATTCACAAATCACATGATAATGTTTTATTTACAGAACTATTTTATGAAAATGAATAAATTACAAAATGTAGAAATAATTTTATATATTTGAATATTAATTCAGTACTACAATGTAAATAAAATGAATCGGGTTATTTTAATCATGTCACGTTTGTGGATATGGGATCTTCTGTGTGTGTGGTTTGCCTGTCTGTGTGGGATGGGTAATGAAAAATCATGGATTTATGAATAAACAGTGCAAACAAAACAAATTTTGTTTATTTCCTCTATAGATAGATACTTATTATTGTATAAAGAAGTGATTTGTTGGATATGTTTCTTCAATTTTGTAAAACCTTACTGTAGGTGTCTTCTTTGCAGAATAATAGCATTGATTGTGAGCATCTTTCCATTAATAATTATTACTCATTCTCCATCTTACATAAAATAGACTAAGATCGGGCCGTATGCTTATCCACCTCATCAGGTAACAAGATGTGAGCTATCTAGGATGATGCACATTAGTAAGTTGGTGGTAAGGTGTCTCTAAATGTATAGGGTTGCCCAGGATAAACCTGGAGCATTTTATACAGTTAGCAAAAATGTAACCATTTTTTGTGTCCACCACCTTATCGGGTAACAAGTAGTACATTCGAAAGTGCGAATATTGATTTTGGCACTTCTCGATAGGAACTTTCGAATGTACTACTTGATGATGGTGGTCCGTGGTGGACACCCCAAAAATGGTCACATATTTGCTAACTGTACAAAATGTTCCAGGTTTAGCCTAGGCAACCCAGTACATTTACGGCCGTACCGAAAAACCTTACTTATCTTTAAGAATTGCTTAACATATTTTGTCACCTTCTCGCTTTCACGTAACGTAATGACACTTGTGGAAAGAAGACGGAGAACGACAAAGTTAAACGACGACGACGACGGTTAAAGTAACGTTTTTCGGTAAGGCCGTTAGTCTAAACTCTGAATAAACAAATTATATTTAAACCCCAATTATTTTGTTCCGTTTTCGCGCGTGAGTGACGTGACAGTTCCTGTCTGACATGACAGAACTAGTGCTAGTGCGCACAGTTTTAGGGAATCGAATTTTTTTAATGGGCAGCACTGACTATTTTGACAAGAAAATCAAGAGAAAAAGTAAAAACAAGAAAATCAGTCTCAAAGAGTACCTTTGATCAGTCTATTCAAGGAATATTTTAAACAGTCTATTGAAGAAAATTACGATGATGGATATTTTGTAATTGTTGTTAATTTTCTTGGATATAAAGGTGTTTATCATAAGTAGACTGTGATTATCAAGTAACATTTTGGTTCAGTATTCTCAGTTATTGATTTTTCGACTTTACTTTACATTAAAGCGACACTAATCATGACTGTTACTGCGAATATGACCGCAAAAGAAATCCTCAACGATTTCAAAGAGAACTACAATAAAGTCCGTAAATTAATAGATGAGGACAGCAAGAATGATCCTGAAACTGAGCCATACATCTCCAAGTACAAGGCAAAAGAAATTTTATGGAACATGCATGAATCCTTGAAGAAATATGTAAATTCAGAACTTATTCTAGAAGGAATTAAATTGGACGCAATGTTAGGCGCTGTGTTATTGAACATCGGTATCATAGATATGGAAACGGAGGAGCTAACTGCCAGTGAGAAAGTATTAATCGAAGCTGTGGAGCTCCTGTCCCCGAATGCATCAAAACCTGAGGTTGTCATAACTCTAATTAACATATATAATAACTTGGGTATACTGTGGAGTAACCGTGATGAACCGGACAAGGCTAAAGTTTACCTCCTTCAAGCAAAATACTTGTATGAAACATTTAAATGTACTTTACAACTGCCATTACCTATAGAACACATCATAAATACTACTGGAGAGACTGATGTCAATGATTTCATGATTTTAGAGAAAGCTCACACTCTCACTTTGTACTACTTAGCTCAAGTGTATGGATCTCTGAAAGAGAATTTAAAATCTGCAATATATTGTCATGTCACATTGAGAAGGCAGTTACAGTACAGTGATTTTGAACCGATCGACTGGTCTTTGAATTCTGCAACATTATCCCAGTTCTTCGCTGAACAGAACGGGTTCTTCCAATCGAGGCATCATTTATCCGCTGCCTCTAAAATACTAGAGCAATATGAAGCTAAGTTGCAGGAGGTGGATAACAGTGATGAAGCAAATCTGGCTAAACTGGAGACTTTCAAGCATCGGTCTGCAGATGTGGCTCGTTGTTGGGCCAAGTATTGTATCCTGCTGATGATGGCCTCCAAAACTCGGCTGATGAATGATGCAGAGAGGATGACAGAAGCAATCACTGGTAAACTAATTCATCTGACATTGTTTAATGGCTTATAGGCGTAGAGGAAGTACAGAAAGTCATGTTTTCTGTTGCTACAGTAAAACATTATTTTACCTACTACTCAATAAGATTTTATCTATAGAGAGATTACTAATTGACTATGAAGTAAAAGCATGGCAAATCTCAGTTCTCAACACTTTCGAGGATAAGACCATACATCCATAAGGCCTTTTAGTATCTTGGCCTTATGGCTTGGCTTGGTCACTGTTCAAGACTGACACTAGTCACGACCCACATTTAACAGTGTTACTTGACGTGTCGCGACTGAAGACGAGTCGTGCGATTTCCTTACTTGAGGCTTGCCATGCAGAGCCAGGGAAAATCTATCTACTTATACTACATCATAACTATCGTTTCTTTAAATATCTACATCTGGAAATGCTCTCAGCCAAATGTTTTTCTAATATTTGTTTAATTCTCCTCATTTCAGATATGTCCAACATATCTTTGGAAGACAACGAGAACATCTGCGGTGGTGACATGAAAAGCTTACTTTTCCCTAACTTAGATATCAGCACATATGAAAGCAAAATCACTTATAAATTTCTACTAACTTACTCAGACGCTCGAGAAGTGTTCATGTCCTGTCAGGCCTGGTTAAACAAAGCCAAGGAGTATTATAAACTGGAGACTTTAGCCTCAGATTACATAGAGCTTGTCCAAGATAGTTCCTCATCATACAGCTACTTGGCTTTCTTCGAAGAAGACGATGAACGAAGATCTAAGATGCACAAAAGGCGAATTGACATGCTCGAAGACCTGGTTAAAGAAATCAACCCTCTATATTACTTACAGTATTGCAGGCAGCTCTGGTTCGAACTTGGCGAAATTTACTCAGACATCTTGAATATAAAGTTGGATAAACTAAAAACCAATGAAAAACCTACAGCGCACGCATTGAAGAAAATAAACAACTTGTGTGAAAAGAGTATTGAAAACTATGACAACTTTTTGAACTCTGTTAAAGATAAGAGTGGTAATATGCCGGCCAAACTCGACTTTGACGTTATAAGGCCGGTTATTAGTGCTTACGCCTTCATCGGTAGAAATAGTATGAAGAGGGTAGCGATTGATAAAACAATACAGTTACAACATGTGATGAAAAGTTACGAGTCTTATAAGGCAGTTGTAGATATTTGCACGAGAGACGAGGATGCTGCTAAAATGATGAAAGAAGAGTTTAGCCTCTGTCAGGAGATGGTCAATATTCTACCAATTAAGATAAAGAAGTTACAAGCAGAGCTGCTGACTGGATAAATATAAATAGTAAGAAATGTATAAAAATCTCGTATATAATATAAACAAGATTTTGCTTTTGAGCTTCTGCCATCAAATGTACTATATATAGCACAAAACTTTGTTCCATTGGGCTTTCAATGAGGTATGTAAACTAATGTTTGTGGTAGGTATTCCTTAATTAAAACTCATAATTTCTCATAATATTTATATCGCCTAATTGCATTGTGTGAAATAAATGACTATTAATTTGTTATAATTTGTTTATTTACTTTTATCAATAATCAATAATTTATCCTATGTTTCGATGGTATAGTCTGAATACGGCGCTATCCACACATTTCAATGGGCGTCAGAAGCGTTCAAGTAATCTTATTTCAATATTACCTTTACTTTTGTGTCGCTCTTTCTACAGTTAAGAAAATAAGACAAAGGACAAAGTAATATTGTAAGGTTGTAGTAACCTCGCAGTGTACGGGACGTCTGGGACCCCTTTAACGATGTAAACGACCATCCGGGCATTCTCAAAAAATATCTCTAGGTTCTAAGATCTATGATTTACATATTTTCACATCATAATTTCACCTATTAGTAAAAATTAACCTAAAAACAACCTTTTCAACCCAACAATGTTTTTTTTAAGAATAACTTAATATTTTCTATAAAAATGTTTTTCTAACTATGAATGTATGAAATTCGGCCCTCGCCATCTTAAGGCCTCATCTCGGTTCTCACGTTGCATGGGTTCGATTCCATGCATAGTGTAGTTGTGAACACTGTTGCACCTCCATTGTGAGATCAGCAGGGTTACGCTCAGCGTAACTCAGGGGTACGAAACATAAAAAAATGACCGAATTGAAAACCTCTTTTTTAACCTCTTTAAAATATCTTACGGGTTACTCACGTTTATTTTTCAGTCGAAATCTCCCGACTATAGTTTCAACCGTATACGGCGGTTTTTTTCAACAAGACGAACGAAGTACCAGACGAGACGTCCTCCGGGAGTGACGTCTGCGTTGCTCCTTTTGAATATAAAATATTTGGAGATTTCGACTCAAAAATAAACGTGAGTTACCTACCCGTAAGATATTTTAAAGATGTGTAACATCCACGTATATTTCCATAATAAAACACTTTATTGAAATCGGTTTAAGATAAGTATCCGGATATATTTTCAAAATAAATGAAACAAATTTTAACGGATTTATCGCATCGCACGCATAGGTAACTTTTTGCGTAAAAATAGTAGGCGGTAGTATTCGAAATTGCGGATATTGCAGTATTCGAAACGTCAGGTCATACAATTATGTAAAATATACGAGATAAATCCGTTAAAATTTGTTTCATCCCAATGAGTAAAAATTGCGAAATCCTTAGCAAACATTAAATGATTGTTATCTAAAAATACCAAATTAGGTACTTAATAATAACTCCTAGCCTCTTGCTCGATATTTTCCTATTGCATATTTTAGAAACAGTGTAGGTTAGTAGTTAGTTTAAGATATGTTGAAAAAAATATTAAGGATATTACAATTCGCTACTTATAATATAAAGCCACATCACAGGAAAAATATACATTTTAAACATAAATAACGTGAAAACAAGCATCTGTATGAATTTTTAGACAAAGGACCGTGAAGTTGTATAATAAGACTACATACACTTATCTATAACATTAGGCACGGCTTTCAGACATGAGCATGACATACAAGAAATGTCATGCTATACCTACATAATAAATACAGCGATATATAATTTGTAAAAGTTTACCATAAGGCCGCGTCACTGTGTCCGCTGACTGACTGAGCAGCGTATCGTTCGCTAACTCAATAAAGAGTGAGCGAATTACCCGACTGCCTAAAAAGAAGGTAGGTAATATTATGACACGGCAAAGTTACCCACGTTGACTGTATTACCTAATAGTCGACCATTCATCCACTCGTATAAATTCACTCTGCGCCTAATGTATTTTCTCTTTCCCGCTATATCCGCCACTCACAAGTCTCAGTATACATGATAGGAGGAACTTCAAAACCAGGAGCAATATAACTACAGCTGTAATTACAACAGCGGCGACATCTAGCAACATGTACTGGTAGAAGGGCAGGTCCCTCCCGGTGGAGTGCAGGGGGTCCCTGTGCCCCCACCGGATCACTCGCTCCGTCCAGTAGACGGCGGTGTCGAGAGGGTCGTTCTGTCTGTCGCGCCATATTAGTGACGCTTGTCGGGCGCTCAGTCGCATTCTGCAAGTATTATAAACAGATATGTATAAGCATAGATAAGTATTAGTCTAGTAAAAATAAGATTTGTGACAACATAAAAGACAACTAAGTATATTGTTATTTAAATGAATGTTGTGGTGTTTTGAAATACATTTGACACAATTTCATAATGATATTATAAAAGCTAATTTTGTTACCTTTACACGCTCAAACGGCTGAACCGATCGTTATGAAAATTAGTATAGAGATAGCTTTGGACCTGGAGACGGACTTAAGCTACTTATCATCATCATAATCATCACCGTTTTTCATAACTACGCGAGTGAAACCGCGGAACGCAGCTAGTCTATAAATCGGGGATTATTGTTGATCAATGATTTTTAGTTATTTTCCTACCATAATTTCAAAGAATCCCCCCAGTTGCAAATACTGTGATCTGCTCCATACAAACGGATTTATTTTTACTAGACTATATCAACATTTAAATAAGTACTTAAATTCTAAACTAATATTAACCTAAAACAAGTATCTTTATTAAAAGAAAAATAAAGTACTCGACCGCATAAAAACTGTTTTTTTCAGCCTACCTAACGATTTCGTTACGCTTGAGTGCACATTTTTATGTGAGAAACTATGCGTAAAATCATACTCATACCTAGATACACAGATGCATGCACTGTACACGTCACACTTATAAGACCCCTATTTTTGCGTCGGGGGCTCAAATATCACTCTATTCACAATCATTCTTAATCGGGTCGGGGGTAGGAAATTATTGACCTTACCAAAAAAAGTTACTTAACTTTAACCATCGTCTTAAATTCTCTGTCTTCTTTCCGCAAGTGTCATTATGTGTCAGCGAGAAGTTGACAAAATATGTAAAAGTTAAGTAACGTTTTTCGGTAAGACCGCGCATCTCCATCTCTGTGATTATGTATGAAAACGACATATGGATATATAGTTTCCAACCCGATTTCGATTCCGAACGATTACGAACAGCCTTACTGCTAGTACCTAATACAATCAGAAACAGAGGTCAAGTAGGTACTCGTGCTTAGGTAGGTAACTTGCGGCAGGTACCTACAATACAAATAACAAAAGTGTCGTATGACGCATTAATGCATGGTCAGCGCACGCGGCGAATAGACTTGATATACGTTATCTTTATAATAGGCTCACTTACACGAGATAATACTAACTACCGCATAGTGCATACCGCGACAAACTCTGATGATGCGACTATAGGTAGGTACTTACAATAGTAGATTGGTACACAAGGGTCGAAAGTAACCTAATTAGGCACGAGATGGTTTGGCACATGAGTGTAGCGAGGGCGGCACTAGTTCGAGTGCCTAAATGCCTTTCAACCGAGGTAAACACTCTGTTTTTAACCCCCGACCCAAAAAGAAGGGTAAAGTTTGACGTGTATATCTGTGTGTGTCTGCTGGCATCGTAGCTCTCAAACGGATGGACCGATTTTCATCTAGTTTTTTTGTTTGAAAGATGATTCCATCGAATGTTCGTAGTGTTCGAGTGTATGTTTCATCAAAATCGGTTTAGCCTTTTTTTTTCTCCCGGGGTTTTTGAGTTTTCTAAGCTTATACTTGTTCAACTCTAATATAAGGATAGTGTAAAAATTAGATTAGGTAAAACAAATAATCTTTCACACAAGTTTTAACACATAGGCTGATAAGAAATAGGATCACTTCGTTGTCTATCTGTCAAGACACTTTTATTCTGAGGTAGGGAGCCCTAAAAGCTAGGTAAACGACTTACTCAGCACTAAGCACGCTCTGGAGACCCTCGTAGAGCGACTGTTCCGTGAGGTCTGCGTACGACAGTGTCCGGCCGAAGCCGATCTCCTGCGCCCGTACTCCGTTGTACGGCTGGTCTCCGAAGAACGGCACCACCAGCATCGGCTTCCCCGCGAATATCGCCTCCGTCATGCCGAGCAGGCCACCGTGACCGATGAACGCGATCACTTTGTGGTGCTCTGGAAATAGGAATAGGCGAGATGGTTCGTTAGAGACTGGAAGAGCTTAATATACACCCCCATCCTCGGCCACACAGTCGCTTAACAGTAGATCTAACAAAAAATAAAACTTTAAATAATTCGTGTACATACATTAAAAATAAGGTACGAATTGATAACCTTCTCCTTTTTTGAAGTCGGTTAAAAAGTTGAAAATACCGATTTAAAAATGCGCAATTTTGTTTTAGAAATCATACTGAATCGATTTTGAAAAAATCTCATAGTGATAGCGCAAAGCACAGTTGGTTAGAAAAAAAACAGATGCTAATAAAAAAATAAACTTATATTCCGACTAAATAAAGAAAATTCTAAGGGAAAATAAAAAAATCTAATAAAAAAAAGGGATCTTCCTATGGGAACTTGGAAAATCGTAATTAACCCGTAATCATCATCATCATCAGACATATCAGCCCAAAGGCCTATGCCTCCCTTTGTCTATGGCATTCACTTCTGTCCCTTTCAAATCGCCTTTCATTCGTAACCTATTGTTTTTATGATTTCGTCAGACCATTTCATGGACCAGTCTGGGTCATCACTCTGCACTCTTATTTCAGTACTCTGTCACCAAGTCTGGCCACATCACCTGCTTGACTTCAGGTCCGTAATCTTTCGTACGATCTCTACCACTGATGCAACGTATTTCAGTGTTCCGCACTCGATCTTGCAATTTGTAAACTATATAGGTACATAGTAACATAAATAAATTAAGGCAAGTATTTTTTTCGTGTAAGCATTTAAACTTCTTTATTATCGCTATTCACGATAAATGGTAGAATCAATCGTTAGACAAAACATCTAATACGGAAATGTTCGATGGAGGTTACGAAAAGGCGCATTTTTTTATTTTTTCGAAAGTGACACTCAGGACGTGAAGACAAATGTAACGACACCTCGGACATCAAAATCGGTCGAGACGTTTAGGTTGTAAGCGATCATATAGTAACATATGCACTCGTATATACATACAAAACAAACATACATACACTCGAAAAACATAACATTAACGCAGTCCACGTCCTTCTACTCAAAGTGTCTTTATACCCATAAAGACACTTTGAGTAGAAGGACGTGGATGTCTTTCCTGGCAAAAGGCTGGTTTGTGGAACCAACGCAAAAACCTGACGAATGTTCAAGAAAGCTTTATGGAGTCGGGATATGCGATAGTTTATTTTCACGTAATTTTCATACGTACTTAATTATGTAGGTAATGCACCAAAGAGCAAATAAGCAAACAAACAATTCAAAGTACATTTATACCTTAGGTATACATGTACTTTGAATTGTTTGTTCTATACATCTCTCTAATATCGTGATCATGTCACCTTCACAGTGAAGGTAATCTATTTGTCTACTATCATGTCAATAAACTAGCGACATTGATAAGATTATCTTGGCTGGGATTAATATGTGCATATATGCATTATAATAAAATTAGACACATATTAAGTATTTAATTATCTTAGAATAGAATAGAAATCATTTATTGATTAACTGATACATTTACAATGTTGTATTGCGAAGATGTTGATGCTGAAGTTACTATCAGTTTTAGTTTAGTAGTTTTTTCTTAACGAATTAAGTGTTTTACTTTAACAAAATAGTTTTCGTTGAAATTTTTTGCGTGAGCGATATTTATTTACTTAGCACAAGTACCTACGCTGGCCTTCCCGCAATTAACAAAAATGCATTCAATAATTTAAAGCCAGAATAATTATATGTAGTTAAAAAAACAAAAAAAAAATAATGGCTTCGAAATACGCAATATACGCACATACGCGACTTGCTATTCACTTTTCTACAGGCGTTTGGATAACATTTTACCAGTTATTTTGTTATAAAAACCAAAGTACTGCATCGATTTTGATAAAATTTATATGGGACCACCTCTGAAGTATGATCTACCAAATACAAAAATAATCATTAAAATCAATGCACAATTGGCTGAGTAATCGGTGAACAAACATACAAAAAATACGTACAGATCGATTTGATAACCTCCTTCTTTTTGGAACTCTGTAAAAAAAGGTGTCAAATGTTCAACTGTGTCAATTAATAAGTGGTATGCTGTATAATTAACTTTTTTTTACAAAAACACAAATGTTTTGCCCCCTCTAGACATATCTACGTCCCTTTTTTTTGACGAGGGGAAATCTAAAAGATATCTGGCTGCGTTGTATGTTGGGGATGTAGCCGGGTTATGTGGTATTGTACCCACTAAAGAAAGAGAAAACTAGAGAAGGATATAGATTATATCACATCATCATCACCGTTTTTCATCACCACACGGGTGAAACCGCAGGGCGCAGCTAATCCTACATATATTATACTACTACGACTATTATTCGTTAACTTATGTATATGGTTTACTTAAAATTATCAATTTTAAATTTGAATTTTTCGCAAACGGATCTCTAATTACTATTCGACAAATGATGTTTGCACACCCCTAATATTTAAATTAGGTAGGGGTACACACGATAGGGTAGATTAACCCTAAAAAAGTGAAAGCCTGTGTCACCTACCACCGCACAAAACATGTAGATATAATGAAAGGATTGACACATAATTAAAGTCAAATTAGTAATTCAGGTTTTCCGAACACGCATTAATACAAACAGTCTGCTAAAACACAATCCATTTAGTTTTGTCTCGTCCGGGTAAAATTGTAGGTACGGTAGATCCTAATAGACGATTCCAACAAAACATAGGCTACGTTCACGCTACAATGCTGAGAAATTAAAAATTCAAATTAGATATACAAGTCTTGCTCTACTGCGAAATTGATTTTACAAAAGGCTTACGTAAAATCCATATTTTATTTAATAAATATAAGTGTAACTAACAGATACGGAACAATACTTGTTCGGTGCTACGGAAATTGGAAAAACTATTGTTTCTATTTTTCATAGTTCGTCGTTGTCATCATGATTTCAATAAAAACAATGGACAGTATATGTCAATGTCATGACTAAACACATCATAGAACATGTTTCAAGAAGGATTGGGAATTTCAGGTATCTTAGTTTCGATCGCGACAAGAACATAAATAGTAGGTATAATAATTTAGAAATCTAGTTGAAACGGTAGGCCCCTTTTTACCCGACTGCATAAGAAGGAGGGTTATGTTTTTCGAGTGTTAGTATGTTTGTATATACCTATGTATGTATGTGGGTATGTATATATGTATGCGTTTCTTCTATTCTTCTTCTTTCTCTATTCTATGTGATCGCCTACAGCCTACACGGCTTGACCGATTTCGGTGTGTGAGGTGTCGTTAGATTTGCCTTCACTTCCTGAGTGTCATATATAGGCTATATTTTTTTGTAATAATAATAATAATACATCTCCAGAAAAAATAAAAAAACGCGTTTTTTCGTAACTTTTAACGAACTTTTTCGTTATAAACGATTATTATCAAAAAAGGAGGTTATCAATTCGACCTGTATGTCTGTAATATTATCAGAACTGCACAGTTTTTGTATATGTTAGTCTACACCAGCTTCTAAGCATGTGTGCCAAATTTCATAAGTGTTTGCATGTAAACAATGAGTTTTATATATTTGAAATACTTACGCAACAGTTCAAACTGCGGCAGCCAGCGCACCTTCAAGATGTTGCCCTGCAAGGTTCCCTCCTCCCCGCTGTCCTCGTACTTCCATATCACCCGCTGGTTGAGGCGCGAGAGGGCGCTGATGAAGATGTCTTCCTTGTACTTGGGGATGGAGGCCGTCTTGATGAGGGAGCCGAAGCTGAACAGCACCACGCCGTGCTCAGACTCGTTCAGGAAACGCTCCATGTACTGGAACAAGGGATAAATGAATGAGACACGTAATATACAGAATTGTAAGCTCTGTATTTTAGAAAATAAAAGTGGAAAACAATTAGTATTACCTACTTAGAAGTCAACAAGTACGTATAATAATATTAAAAGCAGAACAAAATACCCATAAAAATATGCTGCTAATTTAGATATGCTGTTGAGTATATGCTGTATGGTTTTGTGAGAAAGTATGCGTATTATATAATTTCTTTAAATGAACTTCTTTAGAATAGCTTTTTTACCCGACTGCGTAAGAAGGAGGGTTATGATTTTCGAGTGTATGTATGTATGTTTCTATATGATCGCCTACAGCCTAAACGGCTTGACCGATTTAGATTTACGAGTACGAGGTGTCGTTAGATTCGTCTTCGGTTTCAAAGTGTCATAGACTATTTTTTTTGTAATAATAATAATACATCTCTCGCAAAAATAAAAATAAACCGGACAAGTGCGAGTCAGACTCGCCCACCAAGGGTTCCGTACAAACTAGTAGATAACAGGGGGAAATATTTTTTTTTTTTATATTTTCCTTCATAAACCGAAAAATATACATCGTAAAAATATTTTAAAAACCTGTTTTAGCTTGTGTTAATAAAGCTCTTTGATTTGATTCGGGTAAAGCACTTTAAAACACAATGTTACTTTAATATCTTGTTGTACATACAGTTTATACAATAAATATTTTCTGATTTTGATTCTGACCCTCCTTACTTGCAAAATGTACAGTTTTCGGATTTTTTCCTTTATGTGTACTATATAACAATGCTTCTTGCCAAATTTCACAGTTAATAGGTCAACGGGAAGTACCCCATAACTATTGATTCCCTTGCAAGTGTCGAAATATGCGTTTTTTGCGACATATTCAGCTGTAACTTTTTTTATTGAAAACTGAGAAGTTGTTGACATGAGAACTGAGAACTGAGAAGGGTTCTGTTTTTTTTCTTTTGAGGTACGGAACCCTAAAAAGAAGAGACTGACAATATAGTCGTACAAGATCATTATATTCGAAAGGAAAATAGGTCGATGGGCGACGACAAATAGACAACGATCGTTGGACTTGGCTAATAGAGACCCACTCGTCACTGTGTGTAGTTACGCGCTACCCACGTACAATCTATGATGTTTAGTTAGTAAGTGATGTACGATTGCCGAGGAGCAGCAGTAAAATCCCTGTGACACAATGACGGACATGGCAAATTTATAAGGTTTCCACGTAGTTGATACGGAACGCTATAAATAAAATAACTATCACTTAAAATTGCAACGTAACAATCAATACATAATCATCGATTTTGTAAATGTTTGTGCACAATATAATAGGTAGGTACAGATTACAGCAAGTAGCGGGGTAATCTAGTTACAGTGTTCAAGATAGTTATGGCTTCCTATTCAACTATACACGACGTAGCTTTGAGGATTTATGTTATGAATTTGTTTTTAGGGTTCCGTACCTCGATAGGAAAAAACGGAATCCTTATAGGATCACTTTGTTGTCCGTCTGTCCGTCCGTCGGGTGCCAAGACCTTTATCTCGGGAATGCGTGAAGGTATCGATTTGAAATTAGAACCATATACGCAGATCCATAGTATCTTGTTGCAGAAAGAAAAATAAAGTTTCTAAGTTTTCGTAAAAAAAAAAGTTACAGCCGAATATATCGTAAAAAACGCACATTTCGACACTCACAAGGGAATCAAAACCTATGGGGTACTTTCCATTGACCTAGAACAATGAAATTTGGCAAGAAGCATTGTGTTAGAGTACACATATAGGAAAAAATCCGAAAACTGGACATTTTTAATTTAATCACAAAAAATAGTGTCTTAATGCAAGGAATGAAGGTCCAAATTTTAAAGTGAATTAACCGTATCATGTGGGGTATCATATGAAAGAGCTTCAGTAGCATAAACTAAAACAGGTTTTTCAATATTTTTCGGTTTATGAAGGAAAATATAAAAAAAAAATGATTTCCCCCTTTTATCAACTAGTTTGTACGGAACCCTCGGTGGGCGAGTCTGACTCGTACATGTCCGTTTTTTTACGCAAGATAGATTTGATGATAGACTACGATTCACCACCAATCAGCCTGACCAGCCTGATGTTAAACGACGGTGTCGCCGGGGATGGCGCTCGTCGATATTGAAGATCACTCTAGCCTTGAAATTCCAAGATTGTAGTTTCAGGAAACAGAGATGGCGGCAAAGAATTCCATTCCTGTGCGGTACGTATCGAGAACGCACGGATACACAGAACACATAATAATACTACGCAATAGCAAAACTTTTTTTAAATTTGTATGTATACCTTACTCGGAGTAAATTGGATGTGACGTTGGACAGACAGACAACAAAGTGATACTGGAACGGTTCGGTTTTTAATCTACTTCAATAAGGAAGAGGTTCTTAATTCGACTACGTTTTGTGTGTTTGTTACGCGATTATTTCGCCAATTATAAATTGATTTTGATGATTCCTATTTGTTTCGATGGTATGTAATACTTGAGAGGTGCTCCCATACTATTTTTTGTCAAAATCGGTCCAGTAGTTTGGTTTTTAAAACGAAATAACTGAAAAAAATATGTCATACAAGTAATCGAAACTGCGTATATTGAAGTCGGATGTTTCAGCTTTTTAAACTATAATTTTATTGAAGTCGTTTAGAAACTAATCCAATTTTTTTCACAGAACCACAGAATACCCGGTATTACAGAATGTAACCCACCCACTTCATTCGTGTAGTGCTTCTGTGTAGGTGTAGATTTAATACCTACACAGAAGCACTACACAATGCTCAACAAAGGGATACTTATTTGAATTGAAATCGGACGCAAAATTTAACTTTACAATTACCTGGCATTTGCCCTGTACGTTATTATGTACTTATGTATGTTGTACTTCATATTACCTACTCCTCCCCAATCGCATTTCTTCGATGCTGGACTGGGAGAAAGAGAGAAACATGGAAAGTACCTACCAGCTGTTATTTCCCGGGAATACTGTAAAAGTCAGTTTGACTTTAAAATTGACACTTATGAAGGCAATGGGCTGACCCCCTGTCACTCCAAGCCAACATTATATACATCTTACCCTCTCCCTTCCAAATAATCCTTAGGATGTTCTTTTCTACTGTCAAAAGAAATGTTACGTCAAACGGACTCAAGGCCTTTGATACTCTGCCTTTCCCGTAATGATAGGTAAGTACATGTATACATAAAATTACGCCTATTGTAGACGTAAATGTGTACCTACCTATCTATGTAAATTAACACTTTCATTTTACCCAAATTACCAAGAGTAGGGCTAAGTTTTTACCATTTAAAAGCAATTGTATCCAATGAGATTTTATCTATAGAGAGATTATACTCATTGAATATGAATATATTTAATATAAGCATGGCAAATCTAAGTTTTCAGCGCTTTCGAGGATAAGACAGACTACATCCTTAGGGCCTTTTGGTATCTTAGCCTTATTATTTTGGTATTTTATTTTCTAAACAGTCTAAACACACAGGATGGCATTGTCACGGTGCCGTTCACAAGTCACGCCACGCGTCTAACAGCGTTCCCCGACGTGTCGCGCTACTTAACCCTTTCCTATCTGACGGTACATAATCGTACCATCAAATTTACCGCCTCATACTACAAATACCCGATCGCGAAACGTTCTAGTCTTCCTGTTGATCCATACTAGTACCTTTCATTAAACCAATTAGGGCATTTTATTTGAAATATAGCGGAAAACAGCCAATCCATAGAGCTTGCAAGTTGACACCTACACCAATGCTAGAACAAGTTTGGCGAGATAATTTCAAAAAAATTTAAAAAATACATTTTTGAAGCAAGATACGATTTTCCTTGGAAATTAGTTAAATAAATCTAATAATAATGCTATGATAATAAGTAACAGACATATTTCAAGCTATTTCTTTTCAAAAAATGACAAATTTTGATGAGGACTGAAAAGTACCGACAGTAACTTGAAGATTATTTTTTCAAATAAAATTTATGTTATTTCTTAGAAGATATAATGTTTTTATACAAGTTGTTTTAGGTATTTTATTATGGATAAAGATGAAAAACAGAAAGCACTAATTGAAGCGTGGCTCTTAGAGAACTTCTCCAGCTATCATGCCGAATTTGATGTTGAAAAATCTGATGATGACAATCATCAGAAGTACTTGTAGTTATTCTTGATTCTCACTCATTCCCACCGCTGTTGCAAAATTTTAATACGGTTTTAGAAGAAGCCTTGGAAAGAGAGCATCATTTCAATCAGCATGAGCATCTGAACAATGAAGTGTAACCCTGAAATTCTCAGCAGACTTCACCACTTAGGTCTAGATCTGACTTGAATATTGGATACACGTCAGAACCGGCAAAAACACTTGTTTCATTAGCAACCAGTTCATATTAAAGAAAAAGATCTGAAGTAGAATGAAAGTGGAAGAAATTCGATAGACTAATTACCAGGTTATTTTGATGACACTGGAGCAGTCGAAACGTTTTTTCTGGTTTTGAAACGCCTACATACCTACACATTTCTGGTCCTCATTGATTCTAATGAATGTGGGAAATGGAAAGATAATAAAGTTCTTTACTGTCCAATTTCCACGGAAGTTAGGAAGCTACAATTTCACGAAAAGAAAGAGTTTATAAGAAATCTACAGTGACCTGGCCAAATGTGAACAATTACAATCAATTTATGGGAGGACTAAATACCGCAGTTCCTCTACGAGTATTATATTGTATCGAGAAAAAGTTCCAGAGTAATGACATCGATTATTCTAGGGCAAGCTGGATATTTGAAGCATTTGTTAATTCCTATATTACGCATACATAGCCTTCTAAGATAATTTCTTTCTGAGATCTGTGGCACAAGGTTAGATATCAAAGAAAGAGCCTCCAATGTCAAAGAAAAGAGATTTTGTAGTGACCAAACTCCAGGTTCAAATCATTCAAAGTGCAGCAAATCAGGTTAATCGATTCTCATACTTAGATGTAAACATTCGAAACAGAGCGATCCATTGGCCTCGGCTTGAGAAAAATTGTTGAAAATGGGAAGTGTGTAGCATGAACAACGTTCAGACCAAGCCACACACTAAATACTCTCATTGTGATGTCATTTTATGTTTGAATGAGTATAAAAATAGTTTTTCTGAATATCGTGGAATAAAATTTTGGTAAAAAGTTTAACGTAATATTTTAGAAAATAAATAAGAGAAGAGTTGTCAACATTGATATTTCGGCTTTTTGGTAACCAAAAGTAACTGACGGTACAAAAAGTCCAGGTTTTGAAAATAATACCTAGAATGCTAATAAAAATCTAAAAAAAAATTATGTGTTTCCTTTGAAGCTATTTATTAAGATTTTAACGCCAAAACTTGTAATAATGTTGTTAATAAATCAGGTAGCCGTTAGGAAAGGGTTAAGACAAGTCGGGCGATTACTTTATTTAAAGCTTGCCACTCAGAGCCGAGGAAAACCAGTTTTATCCTATCTACGTATAATAACATCATTGTTTGTATCTACGTTTCTTTATTATATCCTGAATGATATAGGCTATATTAATAGTAGTTTTACGATCTACTGGCTTCGTTATCACAAACTTTTTTGCAAGTGTTGTGTATCTTGTTATTATAGTAGTTTGTCCCAAATTGAACTTCACGACCTTATAATGATGACAACCTGTTAACCGAAATTGGTCAAGAGGTTGTGTTCGCGAGGTCAACTGCTCTTTTTCGAAATTCTTGTTCAGAATTCATTATCGAATGTTTCTTGCCAAATGTTATCAAAATCGTCAGATAAATACACAGTCAAGCTTTGTAGCAAAGTTCTTCTCTATTTAGACGATATTTTACAACCTTTGTCTCGACCAGCTCTTGACCGAGTTTGCTCATATATGAAATTCTTGATTACCAATTGTTTATACTAAATTTATCATAACCGGTCAGTAAATCCCCAGCAAACTAGAAGGGAAATAAATACGCATCTAGCCAATCAAAAAAATCTCAAAAAAAATTACGTAATAATTTATCATAATATATTTTTTCAATTTGGCAAAAGTCACAGACACCGGTGTCTGTGGATCAGAAAGTTAAATTAAAAAAAAAGCAAAAGAAAACATCCGGATTCCGGACAGATGAAAGCACAGTCAAGCAAGCGATTTATGATGCACCAAGCGTTAGACCTTAGCTCGCTGCGCTCAAGTGGCTTCCTCTGACAATAAAGATGATTTCACTGTTTCTCTTTCCAGAATATAGGTACATGTAATTCATTCTCTGAAAATATTCAGTCTAGCCATGCTAATATTTATTTTTCAACACACTTGCTCGTAAAGTGGCCCTTATTCAACCGTTTTTATGGCCGAAAAGTATCCTATAAAATACGCGTGCTTTTGACTTTTCTATTACGCACTAGTGTCTTTACTTTACTTTTTGTTTGCGTCGATTGTTTCTACGCAACAATGCGTAAGAGATGCGCCTCCCTCGTGCGGCGGGTGCGGGGGAGTCCTAACAGCATGCTGGCCGCGATCGCAGAGAGGCTCGACTGCCCTTACATAGCTCATTGCTGCAAACTGCACATTGTCTCGCAGCACAGTGTGTGATGTGCAGCTGTGAGCTAGTTAAGAGGGACGCCTTATAATTTTATTGTACTATAATTTTATAATTGACATTTAATTTTTTATTGTTTAATGTAAGTAATGTAATTTAATGTGACTGTACAAATGACATGCTATGAATTTTAAATATTCGAAATAAATGAATTTGATTGATTGATTGATTTACAGTATTTTTTTTTAATTTCAACAAAGAGTTTTTACTTAAATTAAATATTTCAGTTATAAAGTTTTTTTCCTCGCAAGTGTGTTGAAAAACGTCGTATGAAACGCGTGTGCATTATGGTCATTACACTCTCGGCTCTATTACGGCCTCGCCTTCGGCTCGGGCTGCTATTCCGCCTCGTCTGTATTGACCAACTTAGCACACTTGTATCATAATGTACTATTATTTTATTGAAATAGGTTACCTACACAATAAGCTCAACCGGCAAAACATTTTGTGAACCTAAAATCCAATTACAACAGTACACAGCTTAGTTAAAGGTAAATTTGACACCAAGTGTTAAGTGAGTATTCGTAGCAAGATGTATGAGCAATAAAATATACAGGAACAATTTAAATAACTAGCTTATTGATTTCAAATTAAGTATAATACACTGAAAATGCATATACCTTTCAGATTCGCAATAGATACAATACAAATAAGTGTCATCCTATGATCACATTGTCTATCCACGTTCCTAAAGTCACCTACAAAGGCCTGTGACTTTTGTGTCACTTCACTAAGGTGACCACCTTATTGAAGTGGCGCAAAAGTGACCGGGCCCTTGATTTCCATTTGCAACTCAGCCACTTTTACTTTCGCGAGATGCTCACTTTCCATTGCAATTATTGATGTCAATTTGTAGCGAACGTTGTGTTAGCAACCTAAATATGCATACAAATAACATACAAAGTTAAAAACGTGGTGTTTTGTTGCAACTATATGTGAACACATCTTGGAAGTTTTTGGACTGTCTCTCCTTTGGACTTTATGGAATTCCACAATGGTGTGAAATTAAATCAACTTCTACAGAGGAATTGGTCGTGATACAGTTAAGTACAGAAAATTAATAAAAAAAACCGGACAAGTGCGAGTCAGACTCGCCCACCGAGGGTTCCGTACAAACTAGTAGATAAAAGAGGGAAATCATATATTTTCGTACAATATATCGTAAAAATATTTAAAAACCTGTTTTAGCTTATGCTACTGAAGCTCTTTCATATGATACCCCACATGATACGGTTAATTCACTTTAAAATTTGGACCTTCATTCCTTGCATAAAGACACGGATTTCAGTTTTCGGATTTTTTCCTATATGTGTACTCTAACACAATGCTTCTTGCCAAATTTCATTGTTCTAGGTCAACGGGAAGTACCCCATAGGTTTTGATTCCCTTGTGAGTGTCGAAATGTGCGTTTTTTACGATATATTCGGCTGTAACTTTTTTTCACGAAAACTTAGAAGCTTTATTTTTCTTTCTGCAGCAAGATACTATGGATATGCGTATATGGTTTTAATTTCAACTCGATACCTTCACGTGTTCCCGAGATAAAGGTCTTGACACCCGACGGACGGACAGACGGACAACAAAGTGATCCTATAAGGGTTCCGTTTTGTCCTATTGAGGTACGGAACCCTAAAAATGGAAAAAAAATTATTAAAGTAATAATTATGTGAAATGGTACATTGTTTTTTTAAATTTAATAATAATAACTAATTTCCTATTGTTATGCGTAACCACAAAATGTGAACTTGATAATATATACCTAAGTCGGCGCTCTGTCTTCCAGAATAGAATAACCTGAGTTTTAAGGTCACAGGGGGTCAAAAACTAGCAAGTAAATATCGTAAAACAAATGGTTTTGCTAGCAGTAGATCTCCAGGAAACGTAGCTTGCAAGCAATGACAACTCTTTAACAAAACTTGTAAACAGTGAAACAAGCAACTGTATTATCATTGTAACAATGATAATACAGTTGCTTGCAAAAGTATCACATTCAAATAGTTCAATGTATGACCGCTACATAGCGCATATACCTAGGTATCTAACCACCAACCAATTCATATTAGACGTTAATAAATTCATTATTTGATTTGATTTTCCTTGTCGAATGTACGAAACATACAACTGAAAATAGAATTGAAAAACAAGGTAATTGAACCTGTAGCATACACTGTATTTCTAGGAATAACGGTTGACTCCAAACTGCAATGGGGTCCGCACATAAATGCACTTACTGATAGGCTCAGTTCGGCTGCACACGCAGTGCGACAAATCAGAAAACTCGCTGATGTGGCAACAGCTAGGCTAGTTTATTTTGGTTATTTTCATAGCATAATGTCTTACGGCATACTGTTGTGGGGATCAGCGGCAGATATCGAATAAATTTTTATTTTGCAAAAAAGAGCAATACGTACCATATATAATTTGCCTACTAGAGAATCACATATAGATATATTTAAAACTATAAATATCTTGACGGTCCCAGCCCTCTATATATACGAATGCATTATGTATGCTAGAAAGAATCTATCAAACTTAAAAAAAGTTGGTGATTCTAATCCCAAAACACGTCATAAACATAAACTTGTATTTCCAAAGTGTAGACTGCAGAAAACAAATACTTCCTTTATTGGTAATTGTGTTCGCTTTTATAATGTTATTCCTGAACAGTTGGTAGGTCTCAATGAAAGGCAATTTAAAAATGCCATAAAAAACTATTTATTGAGTAAAGCATATTACACCGAAAATGCATTTGTAGAAGACAAATAATCGGCCAAGTGCGAGTCGGACTCGCGCACGAAGGGTTCCGTACTATCATCTATAATACTACAAAGTTTAGTTCTGTTTATAAAATAACGAGAAATCAACGAAATTCCAAGTAGTAAATTGCAAACTTATAGGTAGGGTTTCGATACACATCCGGGCAGCACGACAACGCTCGCGCGAATACGCGCGGCTATGGCTCGATCCGTGATGTTACCTCTCCCGCTACCCGCGCGGCCGTTGCCTAACAACCGTCTCGCGCTCGCGCCACCACCACACCGCGGCGCGGCGCTCGCACCGCGTTTAGATGCACGGATTATTTTCATTCTGTGAGTTTTTATGTATTAGATTAGGTATTTATTTTTATAGTTAATATATTTCTAAATATTTACTTACAAATATTCAAGTTTCTACCTGTTTATTAAGATCGAGTAAAAATTGCTTAAAAATTACGTTTGTTGTATGGGAGCCCCCCTTTAATATTTACTTTATTGTTATTTAATTATTTATTTTGAAAGGTAATATACAAGTAAATATTCTGTGAAAATTTGAAGCGTCTACCTGTTACCGTTTTTAATATTGAGCAAAAAAATACGAAAAAAACACGTTTATTGTATGGGGACCCCCCTTACTATTAATTTTTTTAAAATTTTTAGTATTTGTTGTTATAGCGGCAACGGAAATACATCATTTGTGAAAATTTCAGCTTTCTAGCTATCACGGTTTATGAGATACAGCCTGGAGACAGACAGACAGACAGACAGACAGACAGCGAAGTCTTAGTAATAGGGTCCCGTTTTTACCCTTTGGGTACGGAACCCTAAAAACAATGGAAACAATCTGTTTTGAAATCTAAATTATATACCCGATGATTAGAAATTTCGTGTATACTGACTGTATAAATAATTATTTATTGACTTTTTGACAAAGCCCCTTTACAGCTGCACCTAGGTAATTGACAAGGCCATTTTTTACAGCCGCTATGTTATTGAATTGTAATTATTATTATTGTAAAAAACTATATTGTAATTGACATTACCAAGTGTTATTTAAATAATCTATGGTCCGAAATAAATTGAATTGAATTGAATTGAATTGATTTATTGGTCATTTTATTGGTCATATGACTCTATGGTCTTTATTGTCACTTGCAGGGGCGGATTACCCTAAAGACCGAAAAGGCCCGAGCATAGGGCGCCAGATTTTAGGAGCGCCCGGCGATCAATCGCGAAAAAAATACGCTGATTGTCCGAAGAACAGTGTAATAAAAAACAAAAAATACTTTAAGGCCTAAGGCGCATTATATGGTATTGTAGCATCGTACCTACATCACGGATACCCCCCCTCCCGTTGATAATAAGATTTTACTCGGCCTAGGGCGGCTAAGACTGCTACTCCGCGCCTCTGCCCACTTGCTCGGTCAATAAGGATATGACGTGACTGAAGCGTTTGATATATGTAGAACAAGAGAATATCGTTTGTGGAGATTGTAAGGACAATCATGTCGACTCAACAACATAAAGCATATAATTATATTTGTTTCCCTTCTTGTCTCTCTTGTCTCAATAAATTTCTCTGATAACCAGCTAAGTAGGTCAAATATGATTGTACTGGATCTATTCGTACATTAGTATATTATTTGCGGGAATATATATACAATCCTTTGATAATGTGCTGGGAATGTCATTGATTCAATCACACCTTTTCCCAGGTAGTTTTTCAAAGGTAGTCCTTAAAGTACAATGTTGGGGTTAACGTGAGTAACAGTTCAAGAAAGCTTGTCAATCCTTAATAACCTGGATTAGGTATGGGGAATAATTATTTTTCAGGTTTATATTAATTGTGAAAAATAATCGAAAAAAACTCTAAACGCATTTTTCTTAAAGTAGGTAATAAGACGAAGAGCACAGATCTGAAGGGAACGGCCGTGCCCCCGCCATGTGAGCCAGCGGGTACGGCCGGGACTATTTTTTCTCGAAGAGATTCGTCGGATTTTTAGTCGGAGCTTCGGCCCCGATAACACTAGAGAGTTCAAATTTTCAGAGTTTTCAGAGTCCACGGACTAATAAAATGTAAAAAAATCATGTATCCAGCTGTTATATCAAGATTGAAGGCTTACAGATATAAGTATTGTAGCGTTAGAATTTGTAGAGTTAGCGGCTTGGCTCTTCAGATTCAGGCAGATCTCATATGATATCTTTTTGTCAATGAAAGTGGCATGACAATGCGAGACATGGCAACCAATTTTACATGAAATGTTTGTGGTGGAATTTCAGATTTTATTATTTACAAAGTCCCTGACGAAGAGCATAAATAGCAACAAACAGTAAAGAAGTTCATTAGGAATCACCTTGAGAGAATCATGACTGAATGGGGACAATACGATTTTTTTTCAAGATTTAACACTGTATCCACGTTACGCACATATTTTCATTTTGTACTAGCTCTGGGAACAAAAGAGTGACTTATGGATCCGTTCATTCATATCTATTTGAATTTGTTGTTGCAGATACCGCTTGTGATGATTGTGTTCCAAGTTCCCTCTCTTAGTTCAATTGAGGCTTGACTATATTTTGTGATCATCATCATCATCTCAGCCATAAGAAGTCCACTGCTGGACATAGGCCTCCTCCATGGATTTCCAAAAAGACCGATTGGAAGCGGCTTGCATCCAGCGTCTTCCCGCCACTTGTATGAGATCATTGTATTTTGTGATAGGTACTATCATTAGGTTAGATATTTAGTGTAGCCACAGTTCAATTCCAATCAGTTCCGTCGCGTTTTTTAGTTCACTGAAGAAACAATACGGTTGCGAAATTGATTTGAAATCGGCGATTTTACCTTTTCTGATTTCAACAGATTTCCAATGGAAATCATTTCACTTCGTAGGTAGGTAGTATGTTGTGCAAGTTTGTTGTGTGCTTAGCTATTATATGAGTTATTTTTGTATCTATCTACATAAGGTAAGTAGGTATGTAGCGAAAAAAATATAGACACATGTTACAAGTCAAAAATGGAAGTCGGTTAAAAATATATAATTATAATATATAGAGAGCTCTCGTCTCGTCTGATCGACGCAACACGTGACCAGAATGCTGGCCTCTACTTTGCTCAAAGAGTAAGTATCGCTATACAACAAGATAATGGGGCCAGCATCCTGGGAACAATTCCCGCTGCTAACGGTCTTTTAGAGTAGTTTTAATTTTATGTTTAGTTAGTTGAGTTTGTATATTGTTTTGTTGAAATATAATTAAATTATAATTCGTCCCATATAAATTTCATCAAGATCGGTTCAGTACATTGTAAAAACATAGACACATGTTACAAGTCAAAAGTGGAAGTCGGTTAAAAATATATAATTGTAAAAACATAGACACATGTTACAAGTCAAAAGTGGAAGTCGGTTAAAAATATATAATTGTAAAAACATAGACACATGTTACAAGTCAAAAGTGGAAGTCGGTTAAAAATATATAATTGTAAAAACATAGACACATGTTACAAGTCAAAAGTGGAAGTCGGTTAAAAATAATATACCTAATATTATTCGACTGTATGTTATTTTTTTTGTATGTTTGTTACGCGATTACTGCGTTATTTATTTTTCGTTTGGAAGGATATTTTATCAGAATCGGTTCAGCACTTAGGTTTTTAAAACAAAATAACTGGAAAAATATTTCATTCAAGTAAACCAATTGCCTATTTTGAAGTCGGTTGTTCCAATTTTTTAAACTTTCATTATTGTTATATAAACAATATTATTATATTCTGTATGATACCTGGTGTTTTATTAGTGCTTACTTATTAGAAGAGACTTACCGCCGGTATATGTTCAGGTTTCCTGCTGTGGTCCAAATGCATCCCACCTACTTCGACCATGCCCGGCAACAGAGGACGCACGCCATTCAGGCTGTGAAACGTATTCAACATCATCATACTTATATTCTTCCCCAACTCCTGCAGATCGGGGATCTTCCTGCCGAAATGTTTCTCGATAATCTCTTCCTCCTTCAACTGAACAGCGTATCGGAACCACACTTTGTAGAAATTCAATAAAACGGCGTTTTCAAGTCGTTGCCAGAAGGTCATCTTAGAAGAATAGTCGCCGCTTATGATCGGAACGTGAGAAGGGTTGTCAGAAACCCCGATACGGTCCGCAGACCACTGCATCATGGAGCTGGATAACAGGGCTATCTTCGGCGCATTCAATCCGTACACATGAGCCAACCCGAGTACACAATCACTGCTAAAATTTTCCACTAAAACAACATCGTAGTCTCTCTTCATCGTCTCGGCTAATGGCACGAAATTCACCAACTTGGAGCACACATCCAAAGCCATAGGACCAAGCGGCATAAACTCGGAGAGCTGCTTTGCTATTTTATCCAAGCGTAAAACTTTTAGCAGTGGATTAGGGTTTTCGTAGAATGACAGATCGAAGGACTCCAGGCCAATTTCTGCGATGCCTTCGAGGCTGACGTCCGTGTAGTTTGCCGGTGGATGTTTGAGCGGGAAGAATGATACGACGGTGATGTGGTGGCCCCTGTGGGCGAGGAGTTTCAGGAGCGGTTCGAACACCATCTGGTGGCTTTTTCCCGTGTACGGGAAGAGTCCGAGAACCCGCGCGGTGTCACCGTTGCGAGCTAGTGACAGTGCCGCGACTAGCGCGAGGAGGGTTTTCACTGTTTTCATTGCGAGTTGTGGCTCGCGGCGTATCTGCTGAGGGACTGCCGCGGCCGTTAGTCGCGCCGAGCACTCTCCTCGTACGATCGGACTATTTTCAGTGCGTGAGTACGTGATAATTGTTATGTAGGGTGACATACGTTTAAGGGCAAGGTTTAATAAGTAGGTCGGAAAATTTCAATGCTAAGTATGTGAGCAGTGAGTATGTTATATAGTAGCAAGCTATTGATGACGTATTCGTTATGCATGTTTGTTTAGCTAGGTTCGACCCAAAGTACCAAATCGACTAACCTATTTTCAAGGTAGTACCTGGGCGACCGAGCTCCACTCGGATTTTTTATGACTGAAAATACGAGCAAACCCGGGTTCACCGAAAATAGATCCTCGCAAGATCGATTTCTCGTCCCCTAATCTACCTACAAACCAAATTTCATTAAATCGTTGGGAGCTGTTTCCGAGATTCAGATTATATATATATACATATGTATATACATGAATTGCTCGTTTAAAGGTATTAAAGGTATTAGATAGATAGATCAACGTACTCCATCCTTGATCACACCGTTGTACCATCAGGCGAGTTGGTGGTCAAACGTCGATCTATTTAATATTAAAACCAACGGCTTGGTATATAGTATTCTTACTAGCAACCACTGATGGCAATAGCAGGCACTTTGTATATTTTATAATTTAACTGAGGCATAGGTAATATATGATTTTATTGGTTGGTTTATTGGTTTCTAAGCCCTCAGTTGTAGAGCTATTGACTACTTGTCGGATTCAGAATCAGGTCGGAAACTATATTTCCATCTCTGTCATTCTGTGTGGAAATGACAGACAAGTTGTGAATAGCCCTACGGATAGAGATGGTAATAACTTTAAGGTACTGATACACACGCTCATTATTAGCACAAAAGCATGCCATTATTGAGCAATTGCTACTTAGTAGCATACGTGTCAAAGTATTGCTAGAAATAAGCAAGCTCATTTCTAGTATGTATTTCTTACGCATGATAATAAGCATACTTTTTAATAACAAATGTATCAGTACCTTTAAAATACTTTATCATCGCTCAACAAATGTTATGTAGCTTTTTATGAAAGTGAAATGCATATTATTTGATATCTATTTAAATCAAATTTTGGTTTGCTGTAATATATTGAACAGTGGATTTATTTTACTTGCTGAATATGCAACTATACCGTCTAACAGTTATTTTTAACCAAATTCCAAAAAGAAGTAGATTATCAATTCGACTGCATGTTTTTTTTTTTGTATGTTTGTTCAGCGATTACTCCCCCAATCATTCATCATCATCATTATCATCTCAGCCACAAGAAGTCCACTGCTGGACATAGGCCTCCCCCATGGACTTCCAGAAAGACCGGTTGGAAGCGGCCTGCATCCAGCGTCATTAATAATTGTTAAAAAAAAAATATAGGTGGTAACCTCAGATGTGTTCCCATAATATAATTTTTATCAAAATCGGTTCAGTACTTTGGTCTTTATAACAAAATAACTGAAAAAATATCATCCAAGTAAAGAAATTGCGTATTTTGAAGTCAGTTGTTTTTTTTCAGTTTAATAAACTATAGGTAGTTTTTATTATCTAGATAATAATGTCATTTGTTTGTGAATCACCAATAGATTGTATTCGTTACAAAATATGTATCGTAGACCATGTTCAAGAGATAACCTATGTATTTTTGCATGAGCTGTTTTTGTAGAGAACTTACTAAGTAGGGTTCAGGTATACTCTTATACTGTTGAACCTATTAAAATGAAACAATTTTTAACGTATTTATTGCGTATATTTCACATAATTTAAGACATGACGTTTTGAAGACTGCAGCGTCCGAGGTCACAGGTGAGAACTTCGAAACATCAGGTTATAATATTATGTAAAATATACGCAACAAATACGTTAAAATTTGTTTCACTTCAATCAGTAACTATCGCGAAAATCTTAGAAAATATTATTGTTGAATCTTTAAGAGAAGTAAGTAGATAGATAGATAGATAGATAGACTTTATTAACACGACGTATACACACGAACATAATTAGTTTAAAAAATAATACAGTCATGCGGTACACGCTGTGTCTTGCCAATTATGAACAGATTCATATATTCGAAATGAATATGTCAAATTATGAATGTAAAAAATAAATCAAATTATAATAATAATAGTAATTGCTGTATAGGGGCATTGTTACATTTGATAATAATAATAATTTTAAATTATTAACAATTTCATAGTTTTATATTTCAGTTAGGTATATATAGAACATTCAACATTAGTATATAATTTAGTTGTAATCATTATCCAGGTATTCTTTTATTGTATAAATTGTCTTGTCCAGCAACAAGAGTCTGACTTTTATATTGAACAGTCCGTCGCTGGCTATAGTCTGTATCGCTTCTGGTAGCTTATTAAATAGTTCCCTGCCTCTAATATTTTAATAGATTCAATCAAATAGATATATAATCAATATATCGTAAAAAAACACATTTAGCAATAACACTAAAATTTGTACCTATCACGTTCTGGGCCCTTATTCCGTATGACCATAGGCCGTGTAACGTGAACGTGAGGTGGGTGCGTTGACAATGAAAATTAACCTTTAAGTTTAAGAACCCAAAGTCTAATTTTCATTGTAAATGCACCCACGTCAAAAACACCTAACGCGGCTTATGGTCATACGGAATAAGGGCCTCGGGTGTACGGACAGTATCATATTATTTTATAATACTTTATAAATTACTTACAATAGTATTACATTAGCTAACAAATAGGTCAATTAAACAACAGAAACAATAGTCGAAGTATTTAGAACACCTACTTAAATGGTGGTACAATTTAGATCACTTGTTACAATACTACGGTAGGTACGTGCCTCGGTAAAATAGAAAACGCGCAATAAGAGAACGTATCAATAAATTCGAAATGAATATTGTAATATCTTTATAATTATCATCTTAGGCAACTTCTCTAGCACTTGCCGCTTGGTTGCATTCATAATACCTACTTTCATTCAATAAATCTGACTTATGAAATAATGTTCAAATTGAGACACACCGTCTTATTACAAAAAAGTAAGATAGTCTTGGTTTAAACCTGGACTAAAAAGTCCGAGTTTAGTACTGTACCAATGGTACTAACGGTAACTATATTACAAAACTCAGACTAATCAAGGACTAGATAGTACTGGAACTATCAATGGTTTAAAATTTATTACACAGATAAAACATAAAACATGTTCATTCATTTTGCCAAAAACGTTCCGTTTTACCAATATTATGATTAAAATGTTTATTTTCAGTCAATAAAATATCAAAGTAAGCTAAGATTTCTGCAAGAGTCGGAATGTACAGAAATCCTAACAATGACGTAACAGAACGCGCGAAATTTGACTATTATTTAAATACAAGCCATTTTAAAAACATTTTAAAATAGTAAAGGGAATTCTTGTTTGTGTTTATTGTTGCATTCTATTGATTTGTGGAGTGAATCATTCCAATGAATTTGTGATAATGGACCAGCAAGTGGAAAAAAGGGGTAAATAAAGGAGTTTGTTAGAGAAAGTGAGTTATATTTAATTAATTCAGTTCATATATGTGACTAAATAGGATGTTACATTTTTGCAAATATGTAATAGGGCGAATTCTGTGCATTTTTGTATGGTTGTCTCTATTTTAGTTTTAGGAAATTTTACAGCAAGTGATAGGCATGTCAACAAAATATAGAGATTATAGTTCCCCGCGGTTTCACCCGCCGCGTAGTGATAAAAAACGATGATATCATGATAACATGTAGCCTATGTCCGCCTCCAGGTTCACAGCTAACTCTGTGCCAAATTTCATAATAATTTGTTCAACCGTTTGGTTGTGAAAAGGCAATGAAAAGATAACAGGCAGATTTACTTTCACTTTTATAATATTAGCTAGGATAGGAATAGCTGTGAATGGTGATGGTGATGATAAAATTTTGCCTATGTCCATCTTCTGGTTATCGGTTATCTCTGTATTAAAAAGCAATTGGTTCACCTACTCGGTTGTGAAAAGGTAACAAGCAGTTACTTTCACTTTTATTATATTAGTTAATAAAGATTTACAAAAACAACTTTGTACATCAAAAAGTTGCAAGGAATGGAAAAATGAAACAATAAAGCGTGTTTAATAGAGATTTTTAGCTATAGGTTACACTATATCAGTGTCTAATCTTAGATTGCTTACTATGCTTATTTTGGTACAAAGTAAATCTTCTGTATTGCTATTTTTGTAATAAAATATAGTGTAGCGTTTGTGCTTATGTGAAAAATAAAATAAAAATAAAACACCCTTAAGAAAGTTAAAAAAATATATTTGCATACTAATAACATTTTATATTTTTTTAGTATATTTAAAACTAGCATATTTCTTTTTAAGTTTGCTCTCTACATAAAGCAATATGTTAATAATATGGTACATATTTATTCTTTTTCAGATACCTAACTGATTTATCCATCTGCATATAGTACAGATTGCAATATAAACAACTGAAGACTGAAGGATCCTACTACAGAAATCACAAAAATTCATGTATATATCTAGTTAAAATAGATAATATTTTTTTAGTTTTTACATACATAACATTTAAAAAGTTAAAATTAAAAATCACCACTAAAACAGAGTTTCAATTAACTGCTTTCTCCTAATGTTTTCACAGACATCATTCAGAACATTCTATCTGTACAGATATTTACCTGGAACCCATAGGTTGATCTATATTATCAGAGAAGTTACCTTCTCTCATGCTAATCATAATTTTGTGAAGCACTTCATGTGGAACAATAGTTTTTTTTGCATGTTTTAATATTGATGTACCAGCCCAGTGTTGTTTTCAGAGGCCAAAACATATCTCCATCAATTTTCTTGTTCCAATGTGAGACCTGTTACAGTGTTCTTCTCGTGGTGTATGCGGATTTAGTATATGTGTAAACAGGTAAGGTGTACATGGGTAATCAAGTAATATACCGGAAAATGAGCCAACTTCAAATCTTAGTTTCAACCAGCATTCCCAGAATAGTCTTGAATCATTCACACTACCATACGACCTAGTCATTATGTTCATAATTTTGAAATCTGCATCACACACCACCTAAAAAAAAACAATTAAATATAATTATCTTCAATAAACTCTCATATTCCTAGATAAATATAGGTAAGCTAAGTGGTTATCAGTTACCTGCTCATTAATTGAAGAGAACTCATTCCTAATGATATAATTATGACTGGTCACCATCAGCGCTTACTTTTATTGACCTTATGCAAGTACAATTAGAACAGGTAATAGCGTCAGCCAGTGTTAGGAAGTTTCCGCATATTTTCTTTTTGTTTCTTGAAGATTTGCGGGCATTTTAATATATATGTGGAAAATCCCTGCCAGTGCTTGTTTTTACATATTTTTCTCAACACAGGAAGCGATACACCATGCAAACCAGCTGTATCTTCTTGAATCTATGCACAAAGAAATTAAAATACATTAGTATAAGTAGTTTTAACAATAAAAACAGTTATAATTTGCTTAGGATAGGTTATCACTTACTACTTACTATATGGTAAGCCCAACATCGTAATGCACAAACCACTTGCATTTTAGGAGATAGTAGCCATTTGCGAGGGTCAGGAAACAAATCTGCATGTAAAATCTTCGCTATTTTATTAGCAATTGTCTTTTGTAAACCAATATTTACATCGGAGTCGTCATCACGTAATTCAAAAGGGTTTACGCGAATTTTATTTATAACTGGTCACCGTTTTGTCTCGAGCAACTCCAAATCTTCAAAATATGTGGTATTCATCATATTTAAATCCATATTTAATGTGAAAACACGTAAAACTTAGACAAAACAAACTCGCCAAACTAACCTCAAAATTGTGTCAATTTGACGTTTCGATTTAGTACCACAGTTAAACTAGGGTCTTCGGAAGACTAACTTTAGTACCATAGATAATCCCCGAACTAGGGATAATCCGTGTTTTGTAATACGAATTTACTTAGTACTTTGTTTAGGACATGAATTAATCCTGGTACTAACGTTAGTCTACGTTTTGTAATAAGGCTGAAGCTGTTTTGCTGTCGCTGGTTCGTAAGGCGTACTCAACGTGCATCAAGTTGGAGTCGACGCTTCTATTCAATATTTTACCATAAGATATGTTAAAATATATAAATATTTAATATTACTTTATCATGGTGTCGTCAATGTTAAAATATACGCTTTCATAAAATCAAAAAACATATAGCGAGAGCCCGAGATCATACCTATACGATAGTAGGACATAACTGTAAAATAAGTTGAGTAGATGTATTTTTTACTTAGGCTTCTTATCAATTACAAATTAGCCGTATTATTTTAACCATTGTACCGAATATAACAAAGATGTGGATGATGATGTGATAAATGTGAACACACAGCTGGTATGTGTTACGGTTTTCTGCTGTGGTTCAAGTACATTCCTCCCACTAATCGCGAGTGAATAGGTTTCTTATAGGCAAGCGCGCTTCAACAGCCGCCTAATGAGGCACATACGATCAGCCCCGGATCTACGATTTTTTCGAACCGGGGCAGAAACTTATGGTGGCGCCCCTCTCTCCAGCGCTTAAAATAACTTAATATAATTATCTATGTGGCGCCCTTTTCTTAAAAGTTAACGGTGAGTCAACCAAGCTTTCGTATTCTAGGCGCTTTGTGGAGCAAGTTATTTTATTTTTAATCCTAATAATTATGATTTTTGCGCCCCCTGAAAATGCCGCCCGGGGAGGGTGCCCCGGTTTGCACCCCTCCTAGATCCGGGGCTGCATACGATGGGTTGTCCACAACGCCGAAGCGGTTCGTAAATAATTATATTTTACATTGCAGTTAATTAAAATATATTAATGAAAAGGGCTATTTGATATTTTCCTTATTGATTCTAATAATACAAGTATTAAATCATAAACTGCAGTAAACATAATAATATTGTTACTGCGGATAAGGAGAAAATTAACCAAGCAAAACAAGACCTAAGAGCCTGAAAATGTTCAGGCTCTTATACTTACTTACAAATTCCTAATGATTTTTGCTATTTGAAAGTTGGTAGGCGCATTCAATTTGTTCGCGTTTAGGGTCAATGCCTTAATTTTTTGCCATTATAAAATCATCATCGTTATTTTATTGTATAATAGTATTACTTTATTAAATACAGTCGCTCCGTATCAGAAGGTCTATCAAGGAAAATGACGTAGTTTGCAGAACGTCGGCATATTAAAACGTCTATGTGGTGGCAATATCTTGAGTGGCAAAACGACTTACTAGTAAAACGTCCAAAATGTAAAATTGTCAACGATATAAAACGTTAGGGATACTCAATGCCAAATTTCGGTTTCATTAATTTTTTTCATTGGATTTCTTTAGCTTAGTTATAATTTGTCTCTTTTTGTTGTTTCACGATATTTTTTATCAGCGGATAAATAAAAATATCGTGAAACAATACAAAGAGACAAACTATATCTAAGCTAAACAAATTCAATAAACCTACATATTGAGGTCAATGACTTTAAACGAAGCTTTGATAAATCGAGTGTATAAAGTAGTTAACGCGGCGCGCACCTCTAGGTGCGCGCCGCGTTAAAAATCAGTCGGCGGCGGCGCACCGGCAAAATTTCGTCGGCGGCGGCGGCGCGACGCCGGCGGCGTGGGATTTTTAATAATTTTCGCATAAAAATTGAGATACAATGTTAAAAAGAAAGCTATCTTTAGCTGTAATTTAATGACCAGCTACGAAAATAACTTTTTTACAGGCTATTTTAATAGTATAAATGCATAGTACTAGATTTTATTTACCCCACACTAAGGCATCCCACCAAATACATGTGAGTAATCTGAGCGCTATGGGAATGGATAGTGAAGGTATCCAGATACGGATCAGCTTCAGAATCTAAAGATACAGTTAGGCTAGGATGACATAATTGTCAAAAAACGATCTGTTGCAACTATTAAGCGAGTGCCAAGAGGCCGAGCTGGCTAGAGTGAACGCCGCCACTCTTCCCGATTCCAGTGCTTAGTTGCATGCCTTGCCATCTCCACACATAGGCACGCTGCTAGACGACGACTTACTGAGAGTGGCTTCGTCTCTCCAGCTCGATTGCAATGTTTACGAATTTCATATTTATATTTGTGGTGCGAATAGCGACGCCAACGGCCACCACGGCTTGGCTTGCACACGATACGCTGGTTGTAGACCAAAGCATCATGAGATTAACGATATAATAAGGCCAGCGTCGATGTCTGCTGATGTGCCTTGGGTTTTAGAGCCCCCTTGTTTGTCCTATTCAGACGGTAAGCGGCCTGACGGTCTCACATTGATTCCATAGCAGAGGTCGCTGCCTCCTTTGGGATGTGACGTGGTTAAGTGCATTCGCTTCTTGCCATCTCGCTGCCACGCAGCAGTCAGCTGGTGCAGGAGCAGAGGCAGCGGCCAGATGTAAACATCTTAAATATGCCGGCTTAGAGTAGATGTACGATTTTGTGCCGTTTGTCGTTAAATGGATGGATCGTGGTGTTCCGAAGCCATACAATTCGTGCGCGACGACTCAAGGAAAAAAGCCGCGAGCCATGCTCGGGTTTGAGTTTCTTTATTACTCAGCACATTTCCTTAGCCATCTAAAGAGGGAACGCCGTCAGCATTATGGGCATTGGGCACATTTCGGCAAGGTGCAACGCGTGGCTTCTTGACTAGGGCTTTGTTTTCAAATTTGTAAAGTGCGTTTTTAAAATTTTAAATTAAATGTTAGTTATTATTATAATAGTGTTGTATTATTTAAGTAGCTTTCTTTGTTTATTTAATTATTTTTATATTGCAACTACTTTGTCTTTTGTTAACATTTTACGATGTTGGTGGATGTTTTCGTCGCTACCCGTACATCTGCCTTACGTCTCTTGTGGACACACAAGCTATGGATGCCAAAGATGAATATGTGCTTTTATTCTTTGAATCTCCCTCCCGTGTTCCGCATTTCCACCTGACTATTTCTAGAAACGATCTGAGTACTGTGGATAGTCCATATGGTATGTAAAAATGATCTGCGATATTAATAACCAAACTGAAAAAAAAAACGCAATTCGTTCTCGGCGCGAAATTTCAAATGATCGGCGGCGGCGGTGGCGCGCCGTTTCAAGACGGCGGCGGCACGCACCTCTACAACCACAACAAAAGTTCACAATTATACTCGTATCGATAGCTGTAGACACTTTGAGCCATTTTGTTACGTAAATAATCATTATTGGTTCCAAGGCCAAGAACATTAACCCATTGACTTTAGGAATTGTACGAGAACTGTTAACAAAAGTTAAAATCTTCCGTAAAACGTATAGATAATTAAAAAAAAAACTTGTCCAATATAGAATAATATTTAACACAATATAAATGTGGACTCACCGCTGGTATTTGTTCCGGTTTCCTGGTATGGTTCAAGTGCATTCCCCCCACTTCCACGACTCCTGGCAGCAGCGGCCGCACTCCGTTCAAACTGTGGAACACGTTCAACAGCACCATACTGATGTTCTTCCCCAAATCCTGCAGGTCGGGGATCTGTCTGCCGAAATGCTTCTCAATAATCTCTTGCTCCTTCAATTGAATAACGTACCGGAACCAAGCTTTGTAGAAAATGTTGAAAATTGTATTCTCTAGTCGTTGCAAGAACGTCATTTTAGTAGGGAGGTGACTGCTCACGATAGGCACGTATGAAGGGTTGTCAACAACGCCGATACGGTCCGAAGACCAGTGCATCATGACACAGGAAGAGAGCGCTACCTTCGGTGCTTTTATTCCATACACGTGCGCCAACCCGAGCATGCAGTCACTGTTGAAGTTTTCTACTAACACCACGTCGTATTCCTTCTTCAGAGCTTCGGCCAACGGTTCAAAACTCACAATCTTAGAGCACGTACTCAACGCTAGATAGGCCAATGGAGTAAATTCATACACTCGTTTCACAATTCTGTCCAAATAGGGCAATGATAAAGTTTTAAAAATTGTATGGTGCTCAAAAAGCGTCAAATCCACGGTCTCCAGACCATTTCCCATAATTCCTTCGAGGCTGACGTCTGTATAGTTCGGTGGTGGACGTTTGAGAGGGAAGAAAGAGACGACTGTTATGTGGTGTCCTCTCTCAGCGAGCCGCTGCAGAAGCGGTTCGAACACCATTTGATGGCTTTTCCCCGTGTGTGGGAAGAGGCCGAGAACGCGCGCGGAGTCAACGTCACGCGCGAGCAAAGCCGCCGCGAAAACGGTGAATGGAAAAAGCATTTCGCGAACTGCTTCCCAGCGAGTCGTCTGGAGCACTGCCGGAGTCGGCCGGCTCGCTTCTACTCTACGACATACAATTCCAACGACCTATTTTCAGCATGGCGCTGTTACGTGATCATTACCAAAGCGTTTAAGGACAAAGCTGTTGGTAGCAAGCAAAATACCTATTTACATAACGGTTGATCATTGATATTTTTGTTTAAGGTAACAATGACAGACAAATTATAATTTATAAGTACTCCATAAATCTGAATCAGAAATATTTTTATTGCGTAAACCGTGTACAGATATATAAGTATTGTAAGTACAATAATCTACAACAATAACTAGGTATATTCTACAAAACGCTTTTGACTGCGAACGATTTAGACTGCGCAATATCAATGCCAGAAGTTTCGGATTGAATTTTTTCTTTATAAACAATCTAGAACATATTACGTCGTATTTCTTTTATAATAAAAAATATATATTTTATTTGTTAATTATTAATTTTTGTTATGGTTTTATTTGTGAAAAATATTTTCGTTCTCTTTTAGTTTTAAGGGTTTTTTTTTTTAGTTTTATGTAAATAATCGAAATAACTGTTATATATCTAGAATATAAATAGGTATAAAAAAATATGTTATATACGCCGTTGCAAATTTTAAAAAGTCATAAAGTCTCGCTTTGTATGTTTTACTGGCGTACTAAATTATTTACCAGCGCAGAGGTACCTACTTACAATATATGGCAATGCCAAGGGTTAACAACTTATCGATTATAGGAGTACTTACAGGTTAAAACAATTTCAAGTCATCGAATGAACGAGACCTACTGGCTATAATAATATGAAAAGTAAGTATGTTAACTTATCGAGATTCTATAAAAATTGTCTAATTAAACAATTAAGCAAAGATTAGAGAGAGAGAGAGTGTTTGAGCGGAAAGAATGAGACTACGCAACGTGGTGTCCTCTCTCAGCGAGTTGCTGCAGGAGGCCAGGAGCGATTCAAACACGATCTTGTCGTAGGTAATTATTGTATAGCAATTATTGTTGATCATGTCTCGACCTAGTTACTAACGCTTCGGCCGCGTACGTAACTATAGTTTCGAACTAAACATAATTATTCTTGGTACGATACTGGTGTCGAACGGAGAAGTGTTTTTCCGTATTCATAACTAAAACCACACTCTAAAACGATGGTGTTTGTTTTGTAAGCACGTCTTATGTCGATGCCAATGGGCTCTTACTACTGTTGTACAGTATAACACTTTTTTAAACTATCACAGTCATTCATTAAAACACTATTATTATTAACGCGAACCACGGTAAATATCCCGTTAATAATAATAGTGTTTTTTGTTGTACAGTATGTTTGAAAAGAGAATTATCCTGTAAAAAATGGGAACTGACGTCTCCGTTGCGTTATTGGCCGAATAAAATATCTAATAAATAAATATTGGTCATTTCACGCAACACCATTTAGTCCAAACTAAGCAAAGCTTGTACTATGGAAACTAGATGGTTGATAGGATACATATATGTATGTATGTATGTATACTTTTTTTTGTAAATACATATTTATGATACATAGAAACACCCAGACACAGAACAAACATCCATGCTCATCAAACAAATGTTTGCCCTGGGTAGGGATCGAACCCACGACCTACAGCTCAGGAGGCAGTCGTACTACCACTGAGCCATGAGGCCTGACATGAACAAGGACACCAGCACCTTCCATGTCACATTAGTTCTCTTTCCAAATAGACTCCAGCATCTACTAGTCAATGACACACGTTGCGTTTACGTATTATCATAGTGTTTAATGAGTAACTGGGTGATGGCTGAATACTATTAATTTATTGCAAACAGAATACAGAATAAGTACACATATACTAGTTTGTTGATTAATACATTTTTCATGCATCTTAACTGAGGTGAAATTAAAGTTAAACTCACCGCTGGTATGTGTTTCCTGGTGTGGTTCAAGTGCATTCCCCCCACTTCCACGACTCCTGGCAGCAGCGGCCGCACTCCGTTCAAACTGTGGAACACGTTCAACAGCACCATACTGATGTTATTCCCCAAATCCTGCAGGTCGGGGATCTGTCTGCCGAAATGCTTCTCAATAATCTCTTGCTCCTTCAATTGAATAACGTACCGGAACCAAGCTTTGTAGAAAATGTTGAAAATTGTATTCTCTAGTCGTTGCAAGAACGTCATTTTAGTAGGAAGGTGACTGCTCACAATAGGCACGTATGAAGGGTTGTCGACAACGCCGATACGGTCCGAAGACCAGTGCATCATGACACAGAAAGAGAGCGCTACTTTCGGTGCTTTTATTCCATACACGTGCGCCAACCCGAGCATGCAGTCACTGTTGAAGTTTTCTATTAACACCACGTCGTGTTCCTTCTTCAGAGCTTCGGCCAACGGTTCATAACTCACAATCTTAGCGCATGTACTAAACGCTAGATCAGCCAATGACTTATATTCATAAAATTGTTTCACAATTGTGTCCACATAGGACAATGACAAAGATTTTAGAGTTATATCGTGCTCAAAAAGCGACAAATCCATCTCCCGATCATTTGCCTTAATTTCTGCGAGGCTGACGTCTGTGTAGTTCGGTGGTGGACATTTGAGAGGGAAGAAAGAGACGACTGTTACGTGGTGTCCTCTCTCGGCGAGCCGCTGCAGAAGCGGTTCGAACACCATCCATTTGATGGCTTTTACCCGTGTGAGGGAAGAGGCCGAGAACGCGCGCGGAATCAGTCACGCGCGAACAAAATTGCAGCGAAAACAGTGAATGAAAAGAGCATTGCTAGATCTGCTTCCCCGCGAGAGGCCAGGACTGCCGGAGTCGGCCGTCTCGCTTGTAGTATGACACACATATCTACCGATCTATTTTCAGTATGAAGTTACATAATTACCAGTGTTTAATCATAAGGAGCCACCCATTATCATTCCAGAATCTGTTGCTATCTCAAACTTTATACAAAGTAAATGATTATAAAAACCGGACAAGAGCGAGTCAGACTCGCCCACCGAGGGTTCCGTACAAACTAGTAGATAAAAGGGGGAAATTATATATTTTTAGAGTTCCGTACCTCAATAGGGAAAAACGGAGCCCTTATAGGATCACTTTGTTGTACGTCTGTCCGTCCGTCGGGTGTCAAGACCTTTATCTCGGGAACGCGTGAAGGTATCGAGTTGAAATTAAAACCATATACGCAGATCCATAGTATCTTGCTGCAGAAAGAAAAATAAAATTTCTCAGTTTTCGTAAAAAAAGTTACAGCCGAATATATCGTAAAAAAAGCATATTTCGACACTCACAAGGGAATCAAAACCTATGGGGTACTTCCCGTTGACCTAGAACAATGAAATTTGGCAATAAGCCTTGTGTTAGAGATTTTTTCCTATATGTGTACACAATGCTTCTTGCCAAATTTCTTAGTTCTAAGTCAACGAGAAGTACCCCATAGGTTTTGATTCCCTTGTGAGTGTCGAAATGTGTGTCTTTTTTTAGGCAAGATAGATCTACGATTGACCACCAACTCGCCTGATGTTCATCGACGGTGTGGCCGAGGATGGGAGCTCGTCGATCTACAATAAATAAACAAGTGAATATTCTGGAATTATTCTAAAGATTGCGCATTTATAATCTTTTACAGCGATTTGCGCATACTTTCTCAGAAAAAAACAAACACTTCAACAACTTGATAGGTTTTTTGTAACGAAATCGTAAGTTAGACTGAAAAATTGCTTTTCTGCAGTCGGGTATTTTTTCTTTTAATATTCAAACTTGTTTGGTATACATTATACATACATAGCGGTGGGCAATGATATTACATATCGGTGTGTTATAAACGTCATTGGCGGCGGGTGTGGAAATTGTTCTCTGGCAATGGCAAAAATATCTATTTTCGCCATTATCTACACGTCACTAAATTATATGCTCACCAGTTGGCGCCACCGGCGAGTGAGCTCTTATCAAAATTGGTTATTACGCGCCTGGAAGCAGAGTTTAACTATAAATTATTTCCTAGTAAGTAAAAGTGAATATAGAGCATGCCGCAATGTTGTGCAGTTCCGTTTTGTTCGAAAAAAAAAGGAGGACATGAATTTCCGAAAGACAAAACTATCTTAAAGCAGTGATTTGTAGCGATTCGCAGGTACCACTATATCCATTCAAAATATTCGCGTGTTTGTAAAAAAATATTTCAACTTAGCCCTCATTTATCCGTTCCGTAAAAGTCTTTAGAAACTAAACACGTTAGATACTTAAACAGGTTTATTTTAGCAGCATGCAATTTTTGATTAGTTGCCAATTCGCCACTGATCATTCGGATCTAGGTCAATTCAACCTTGCCAGTGAGTCAAGTTCACTGAACTTGCGGACAGAGGTCACTGGACTGCCATATTGAATGATGAATAAGTTTCGGTAAAAAACTTCAGCTTTTGATTGAAGTCGGAGTTTTTTTTACCGGAACTTTTGTAAGCTTTACAAACAATGTAAAATACGAAACAAAAAAACAGAAACACGTATAAGTTTAGAAAACTGAAAAACCTCGTGAATTTCATTGTCAGCTCATCTATTTGAGATTTAAATATAGTGTGCCCCAAGTGTTACACTTTAGGTCACAGAATTTTCTCATATGCATTGTCTAAGTTTTGGAATTATCTTAAATCAAGGCTAAGAGTGAATAGATATCTTCTCCTCGATATCCTCGGTCACACCATCGCTTAACATCAGGTGAGTTGGTGGTCAATAGTAGATCTACTATTTTGAATTAAAAAAAATAAAAAATAAAATACCATTATTATACAATAATACATACACATACCATAGATATAATTACTATATATTAATAATAGTTTCCACCTATGTACTGATGAAAAACAGGGGATGATGATATTAGTTGGATTACTTGATTAGTATCATACATAAATAAAAATAAGTAAATAATGTATTTAAATAATTTATTTCTAAAAACGATATCAGATTGAAATATTAAAATTTTATTATCAAAATACTGAATCACCATCAAAACTGACACATCACTATTCTTGTTCGCTGATACACCTACAACCAAACATTCTGCACTAATAATAAATAATGACTTAATGGAGTTAACTATGATAGTTCTGAGTAAAATCACGATTGCACCATGAGTATGCTATAAAGTGTTTCATCACCTTTTTCCTGGTGAAAATTTATGGGTGCATTAAAGAGACAACATGTTGAGGAGTCTATTGAATATGACTGGAGATGTTATTATGAAACTACGCCGCAATCAGCACCACGATCATTCTGTAACAAAGGGAGGACTTGTCACTTTTTCATTCAAAAATAGGTTCACACTTGACTGTCAACTCATGTAGCGATAGACAATAATATGTTTTTACAAATATAGTTTGTTCTATGGTAGTCAATAACAGTCCTAAGTTTACAAATTAAGGAAAACAACACAGTCTATGACCATTGTTCTTGACTTTTTATTTGTGGAAACTATTATTTACATTCTAGTTTCTGGGAAATCTTATGAGTCTCAATAGGCTATGTTAATGACCAGGACTTAATTAAGTTACCTAGGATTTAGGATTTGATAAGGCATTGATTTAAATAATTGGATTTCAACCTTTTTTAATCCCCCTGATTAAAAAAGGTTGAAATCCAATTATCCATTTGTAATTCCTAACAATAACCTAATTCCTAACATATTCAGCATAAAGCAATTTTCAACCTTTACTCACAAGCATATTTTTAAATTAAATAATAAGGTTGCATTTATTTGGGCCTTTCTTGTCTATTCACACACAAATCCAAGATATCCAAATTATATCTATTATATTAGGACAGTATTAGTATACAGCAAGAGTATTCCACAATTCAGTGGTAGACAATAACGATGTGTATAAATATTAATCCTACTGTCATCTCATATAAGGTATCTTATCTCCAGTATCTAATCAAGTCAACCTAGATTTAAAGAACAATATCAGACTGACTCTGGGTAGTAGGCACAGTTACTCTGTGTTGGCTTTACAAGCATTTAATCACAAAAATATAACTCACCCATAAAGATACAAGAAGAATGATAGCAAGTAAAAAGCTAGCTTGATCCAACCCTCACGCTGGCATGTGGTCAACACATCAGCATTCATTATGCTTGTCGGGTCATACAGACCTGGCCCTGACATCACCGGCCTTGTGTAGTATCTGAAAAGTAGTGATAATTGTCCTTATTAGTTTTATCGTTTATGTGGCAAGTGATGAGTCGAGACATATCATATAATTATTATGACTAAACATATTGTATGTATATCGTTTAATGTCTTCTTAAATCCTTGTACACGACTAAAACAGTACGTATTGTGTTCAAAGCTGCACAATGATGGGTAATGAATTATTCAAAGGTCAAAAGTTAGTTACTTACCTGTGAATGTGATACAAGACTAATGGAATGTTTATTAACAGCGAAAACCATTCTCCTGACAACAGAAACAATACGTTGATCAGTAAATGCAGTAAATACTCTGGTAAAACCAGCTGAAACAATAGAAAAAAATTGGCATGAGCACAGAAAACTATATAGAGTAATTTGCTAGGTTATGAAATGGTACTACTTACAGGATTCAAACTGTTACACTGATCTATTGGGTTTTTATAGTCGGTCTTGAGTTCATCGAAAGCTATTACGTGAAATATTGAAAAAAATATGAGAAATGCATCTACAATTAAAGCTATAATGTAGGAAAACGCAGGAAAGCTAAACGCCATTTTTCCGTGCAAATACGAATGACACTGACAACAGTGACCTCCTGACAACCAAACAATTGATAGCAAAATATTTAGACAATGATCATTGACGTGAGTTTTGGCGGGAACGTCTTAGTAACGTGTTGTTGCTTTGTTTTATTTTCCTAAACTTGTGTTATTTTCGCCACCACTTTACTGAAGCAGGACTCGACTTATAAATTGACTGCATATGTGACTTAGATTGTGACTAGAAAATTTACAACTCGTTTTATTCAAGAAACTTGAAAAAATCCTAATACTCGACACTGGCAAATGCTTTAATGCGGGTCCAATACAAAAAAGAAGAAGAATACGACTTTGACATCTCACAGTCCTCTACGTTCCCGTTGACAAATGACAGCAAACCAGCTCATATGTTATGATATCCCACTGATTTGCGTAGGTCATAAGTTTACTCATTGTTTTAAATTATAAACGATGAGTTGAAATGCATCGGCTTATATTTGTGAAAATTGTGGAAGTTTGTTTTCTTTCTAGAGCATAATTGCATTATATTAGCTTTTATTTTAATAACTTTTCAGTTTATTATGTACGTGTAAATTGAAATAAAATGGAACACTATATAATACTGTTTTTAAGTGTTATAGGATTTGTGTCGTGTATCCAACATGATTTTAAAGGATTTGATGACACAATTTTATTTGGTATAAATTGGCCGGGGAAGCCTGAAAACCTTGACAATTTAGTAGACGGAGAGTCTACTAATCCTCAGGTAAATCCCTAAATCTTAATCTTTAGAGTCCTATGAAGTTTCAGTGGTAAAATGTCATATCTTGGATGAAGTTACAGAATAATGAGATCCTCAAAGTGACCACCTCTACCAAAGAGAAGTATGAGTGCAGTATACCCGAGCTGAAAGTAGAAGAGGCGACTAACATTGCAGAGTATGACGGTCCATCACCACTGAATCTGTTGAAGCCTCTGTTCCTTCAGAAGATATGTTCATATAGACTGGAGAGTTATTGGAGCTATGAGGTCTGCCATGGGAGATATATTAGACAGTACCATGAAGAGAGGGAAGGTAAATAGTTTTGCTCTTTTGTCAGAGTAAAGAATCTAATTAATTTTCTTACAATCAGTGAATGTTTTTTGGTTTCATGAAACAGTCACTTCTATGAATATTAAACAAGGATCATAGTCACAACTAACATAGAATTTATTCTGTTATTTAAAACAATTCCGCGTTTCAAATTACATGAAGCCGGTAGTTAAAGTGCTGTTAAAATTTCGATCAGTATTATAGCATTTTCACATATAAAAAATATGTGCAATTGCTGAGTCTCACATAAACATGGCCCAAAAAGTTACTTTTAGTAAGTTTCAAGCATTTTATTTGATAGGGGTCAAAAAATACCTACATGTTAAAAAATGGCAGTTGTAGCTCTAATAGTAAAGGAGATAAGATTTCTTTTTTCGAAATTTCAAAAGTATTTTGGCTCTGGTGAAAACTTTGCAGTTCTGTTTTTTACCATCAATAATATGATGTTAAAAAAAGAGAATTTGTATATTTCTAGAAATAAAATATACTTTCAACTAGTTGTATGCTAATTTAAATCTTATGTAAAATGTAAGTAAATTCATATTTACTGTTATATATACATATATTATTATGACGTTCAAAAGTGTACCAAAATTTATGTACCTAATTGAAATAAATGAATTGAATTGAATTGAAAAAAAAAACTAAATAATTACCAATTTACCAAATACTCACCAATACCAAATATAATTTTACCAATTTACTAAATACCAAATACTCTTTTTCAACCTTTTATTCCTGAAAAACAATATTTTTCTTGCAAATTGCAAGAATTGCAAAATGTATGTATAGATTTTGCAATTCTACTTTGTAAATAAATATAGTAATAAAGGTTTTCCTTTAATAATTTTTAGCTTTTTCTCTGGTGCATTTAAATCCAATTTTGATGTATGGTTGCAGGAAAGCAAGTTAACGCCCAAGAATATTTCCTAGGTCATTGGAGTACAGACAAACAGGCAAAACTGGAAGCTTCTATGAAAGACTCTGAGGACAGCAAGCAAACACCTCCAACTACTAAAGTTGATGGTGGTGCTCTGCCATATGTTGAAATGGCTATGGATGATGGTAAATTAAGTCAATGTATTTTTTTGCAGCCATTTTGCAAGTAATCTATTTTAGACAAATATTCAAGACAAAGGCAAATGTCTATTTACATTCGCTCAGACTGCACATTCTTTTATAGAGACTTCTTATTATTTTGTAGAGTACTTTATCTATTTTTAAAATGCTGCTAACTTGACAGCTGGCTCGGTGCTGCGTCGCGCCCACGCCACAGCATCAGATCTGTCGCATTAGACGTTTAATGTTAAAAATCCTCTGAAAATAAAAGCCCAGTGTTCCATCTCTACTACCATATGAAATCTATCCCAGCTTTAATGTTTAACCAAATATTTCACTAATTTGCAGGTACAATCTGTGATTTAAGCGGCAAGCCCCGTCTAACTAGAGTCCGATACGTTTGTTATCCGCATGGGAAACACGAGGTCTACTCCTTCAAGGAAACTTCCACTTGCGAGTATGAGATAATCATCCTTTCCCCTCTTCTCTGCGAACATCCGCAGTTCAGGCCGAAAGATGTAGGGGAGAATGTCATTAACTGTCTGCCTGTAGGAGATGCACCGAAGAAACCAAGGAATCTCCTCAAAATGGAGGTGGATAGTTTACGTTTCCATCATCAGACCATCAGGTTGATGAATAATGTAAGTATAATAATTATTAGTTTATATTTTTGATAGAGATTTTTTTGCAGTCACTAGAAATAGATAATTTTTTGCATTCACAGTTTGATTTTTTAATTTGCACGATTTATGATTTGTAGTTAGCGCAAGTATCTAGGTATTTTGATGATCAATTAGCATATACCTTTTTGGTCATGCCAAACTGTTTCTTGATCATTCTCTTTCATGAGTCAACAGGTATTATTTTATTGCCAATTTTACTGCAAGCAGTACTATTTTTTCATTGGTAACATCAAGTCAATTTATATTGATATTTTTTTCTTTCTTTTCTTTTCTATTGGACCCTTGCGGTTATCGCATTTGCCATTTTCGAGTATCGAGAGTTATTCAAAGTTCATGAATAATACAATATCTTGTATATTGTATTATTCATGAACTTATATATACACTAGTTACAGTAAGTCAAGTATATAAAAAGTAATTTTCGAGTTCTAATGACTTTACGGGAAGCTTTTATGGAGTTTTGTCGGCAATATTGTAAAGACATATTTCACCACTTTATTTCACTTGTCATACACATTTAGAGATACTCTTTGAGTGTCTGTACGAAAAGATAGGGGGAACTTCCCGAGGCCACTTCTGACCACGCCTAAGAAGGTGGTAGAAGGACCAAGACGACGACGAAAAGTTAAGAGGGACACTATGTGCGAGCTAATTTGCACTTTATTATATCTTACTAAGAGTCATTATTTATTTGAATGTATTTGCAGAATTAATCTTCTGTATTACTACTGCTAGTATTCTGTACATTAAGTCACTCAGGACCTTATTGGCTATGATCACGGACAACATAATGGGCAAAAATTACATTGAAAACTTGACTTTAAGTATACATAATACTTACTCCTACTACTATTTTCCTATTACTTTATGTACTCATAATTAAATTTTCAATTTCAATCCCTACGCATTACATGGCCAATGTTAATAAAGAAAAACCAGACAGAGCTTTAACTCATTAAGCGCGGTTGACGCAACAGGTGTTTCATCGATATCTTTCCTTGTATGGCGGTAGATACAACTTGTGTGCCACGAAATATGTTAGCACTCACTGTCGAAGTATGTAAAAATATATCACTGCCATGAATCGGTTAGTCTTACGTAGTGTAGCTAAAATTTGATGTGTGTTATTTATATGTGTCATCAGCCAATTTTTTTATCACTGATTTTAGTATGATCGGCACATTGTCATTTTAGTGTCATATTTGTCACTATTAGTTTATAGTGTGTCTCGCTAATGTTGCATTTATTTTGTAGTAGTACTAGTGCTTGAATAACTATTCCGTTGCCTTCAGGATCAGGATCCTAAGGACCCAGTTCTAGCCGTTTTGAAAGTTGAGAAAATCGATAAGGTAATTTGATTTCGCTTTAGTATTTTGATGCTTATTGTCTAAACGGTAGGTGCCTGTTTCCCGTGCACTGTTATTATGTAAGGAACGCGTAAGTGAAAAAAGCTTGTGGAGGCGCATTTTTGTTGCTATATATGTATGTATCTGTAGAAAAAACGTTACGACTACGCTCAAAGCGCGCAGCTATTTTTCTCGCTCATCACAATATTTTTAAACATTTATAATCACTGTCAATTTTATAATATCCCCCATGTTATAAAATTGACACATGATTTTGTTCATTTAAATAGGAGAAATATTTGTAAAAAAAAAAATCTTCGATATATTTGAAATTGACTGAGGAGCAGAGCAAAATAAATGATATCGGAATAAAACTTTTTTAAATATTTCTGTTATCTGAATAAACAAAATCATCTCTCACTTTTCTAATATCCCAACTCAGTGATTTTATATGTTTGAGAATGTTGGGATAGAAGGAAGATAGCTGCGCGCTTCGAGCACAAGCTTAAAATGTTTCCGCGATAATTCTTTTAAAAAAAAATATGCTTCCTGAGTGGTCATTTTTTAATATTCCTCTAAAGCCTTGAATGCATATTTGGCTTGTCAATAAGTTCACTTGCGCGTTTATCCCACGTGATACAGATAAGTAGGTGAGTATAGCAATACAGTTTGGTTTTTTTGTAATAATATCACATATTATATTTAATTATCACATGTTGCAGGCCCTGCGACATATGATAATTAAATAAAAAAATTACTAGAGTGAATTTAGATATCTTCTAGATCGACGAGCTCCATCCTCGGCCACACCGTCGCTTAACATTAGGCGAGTTGGTGGTCAATCTATCAATCTATATTGTATAAAAAAAAAACTCAAAAACCCCCAACAAAAAATACGGCTGAACCGATTTTAATGAAACATCAACACAATCAACACAGCTAACAATCCTGACTAATTCACCTTTCAAACAAAAAAAAAAAAAAACAAAATCGGTTCATCCGTTCGGGAGCAACGATGCCACAGACATACACATACACGTCAAACTTATAACGCCCCGTCGTTTTTGAGTTGGGGGTTAAAAAAAAGCAAAACATAAAAGTCTAGTCAATTACGATTCCAATCAGACAAAAAAAAATGTTAATGAGTTTTCTCCATTTGTATGGACGAGTGCGATCAACTTCTCTTAAATATCGCAAGCTTCTGGGGGATTCCATTTTCAACTTTCCCCATAACTGAATAGAGTTGAATGTTGCAGGACGGCGAAACCCACCTGAAGTTCGAACTGCACCCGCTGACGAATGAAGACGAGGAGCTGACTGAGGAGGCGACGAAGCCGACGCAGATCGGAGGCAGCAGCGCGCCGCCTCCGATCACTGACGACTCGCCGGTCAGAGCCTTCCTTAACGGGGAGAACTGCTTGAATGGGGTACGTGGGAAGGGTATTTCAGAGAACAAACTTTATTTTAGGGTCGATTGCTTAAATGGGGAATGTGAAATGGGGCATTTGAGGGAAGAAACATTATTTTCCATCATCAATATTATCGTCTCAGCCATAAGAAGCCACCGCTGGACATAGGCCTCCCCCATATACTTCCAAAAAGACTGATTGGAAGTGGCTTGCATCCAGCATCTTCTGCCACTTGTATGAGGTCATCTGTCCATCTCGTGTCTAGTCTCCACTCGAGAACTTTTAGGCCCCATCGGCCACATAGCACGTAGAACTGATGTTCTACGTGCTATTTGATACTATGAACATACGAGTTAACTTATGTAAATTTAAATGTGTAGGTAATAACAAAATCATAAATTGCCAAAATGACAGTAATATTTTGAAATGCGCGAGCGCACTCTTTTATGAGTTTTTTGACTGGATTGGTGATTGAATAAATCCGGCAAAGTACGAATTTCACTCACACGTGTGTAATTTTTGAACTGTCTAATAATTTGTGCAATGAAATGAATTAAGGTGATTATGATGGAATTATTTTGTAATAATATAGTATTGCTTCGAGTCCGACGAATCTCTTCGTGTAAAGATAGTCCCGGCCGTACGTACCCGCTCGCTCACATGGCGGGGGCACGGCCGTGCCCCCAGATTCCTATGTGATAACAGTTGATTGTCATATAGAAGTAATACAGTAAACGTTGTGCAGGGCACGGGCTGGTGGAAGTACGAGTTCTGCTACGGCAAGCACGTGGTGCAGTACCACGTGGACAGGGACGGCGGCAAGACCACGCTCCTGTTGGGGAGCTTCGACGATCAGGCACATCTCAACTGGGTCAAGGAGAACAGGGGGAAGGCGCCCAAACCTAAAGGTCAGTGTGTTCGACTCTTTTTTAAACTATCACGGTCATTCATTAAACCACGGTAAATATCCCGTTAATAATAAAAAAAAGTTAAAAATAAAGAAAAAACTGGCAACCCTGGCCATGAAAACAAGTTCGCTTATATTCTCAGTGAAATTTACTTAAAAATAAATACAAAATCAAGAATTTGTGGAACTTACGGAGCTTCATAATCAAGCAAATTTGCTGATGCGTTCCCTCAAGCATTTTGGAACTGGTGAGATCAACAGATATTTCTCTATTCATCATTTTATTCAGCATGTAAATAACATCTAATCCTAAATCACCGTTGTAAATTCAAATTACGTATGACTTGACTATGATTTTGTATTTTGGCAACAATTAAATTGTGATTATCGTTAAACGAGTACACGCACTGATAGGCAAACTACGGAATGCCAGCTGATTTTGACGTATGTTCACTACTGACACTGACATTTCTACGATAGCGACTTTGGTATCAATAACGAATTTTGATAGAAGAACGTTTGAGAGATAGACTATAAAATAAAGCTATCTGTTCACAAATATTTTATGGAGAACATGGACTCGGAAAATATTACATTTCGACCTATCAGATCACGCTCTTTGATCGATCTGTCAAGTTCAACAATGTTAGATAATACAATACTAAGTCTTCCAGAAAACACTTTTAATGAAAGTAATACGTATTTGGACATAAACAAACAAGTCGAAAAACTTACAATCAATTTACTCTCTGCCAACAATGAAATAGACAATCTTTGCATTGAAAATAATCGTTTACAAACTGAAAATGACAGTCTCAAAAAGATATTGGACAGGTACAAGAAATTAGGATTTGATGGCAGCCCGACAGTGACGCCAAAAAGGCAGCGATCAACGAAAAAAAAGAAAAATCAGGCAATCTATATTGAAACAGAGACACAATATGAGGCAGGTGCATCCCAATTAATTCAAGTAGCGCAAAATGCAAATATTCATGAACAATTGGATACTTCAGAGATTAATATGGATAACGACGGAGAGATACATACTAAAACAAATACTCATAACGATCATACACAGGAAACTTATCTAAGAACAAGTAGCACATTAAATTCCGAATACACTAAAAAAATAGAAATGGATGAAAGTATTAAAAAATCATTACCAACTGAACAACAAAAAACTACCAACAATAATGATATAACAGAATTTACGATAAATGAAGAAATAAAACAAAGACCTAACGAAGATGAGCACATCTCCACTACACAAGAAAATACCAAAATTAAGGTTTTAGTTTTAGGAGACGACCAAGGACGATACGTACGTTATACACTGCAAAAATTGTTAGGTGATGACTATGATGTTAGATGTATGTGGAAACCTGGAGCTCGTATACATGACATATTGGATGGAGTTGACACTACTTACTTGACGAAAAGAGACTTTATTATCCTAATAGCTGGGACTAACGATCGAATCCCATATGAAATCCAATCGTGTCTACATCTATGGTTAAAATCTGTTTCTAATACCAATGTAATTATACCGGAAGTTCTGTATAATAAACACCTTAGAGAGCAAAAATTAAACTATGAATTGGATTTCATATGTCACCAACATGGCCATACAACATTTTTAAATATGTGTTATGATAATTTCCGCCCACGCAAACATAACTTTTGCGTTAATCTATGTAGAAGTGTACTCAAAGAAATTTTACATGGTACATACAAAAACAACGTACTGCAATACCAAAATAGGATAGTTAATTATACAAATAATGTTCAAATCCAAACTATAGATACAAATAATTTAACAGATAATGTGATCTTTAAAGCTACTAAGAGTACTCAAACGTGTGACTGTTTACAAAACGATAATAATGAGACAACGAAAAACGAGAAGGTAGGTCAGTTTTTTCGTCCGTAATGAAATTCAAATTATGCACCAAAACATTGATGGCCTTATGGGTAAATCAGACTTATTAACTGCAAACTTAGAATTATTAGAACAAGACGCCATTATGATAGATATACTATGTATTACAGAGCATAATATGAGGAGCGAAGACACGAAGTTACTAAAAATTCCCAACTTTTGTCTGGGCTCTTCTTATTGCAGGAAAAATCGCCGTGGTGGATCCTGTATTATGATACGTAGTACACAAAGATATAAGCCAATTAGTGGTCTGCAAAAATATTGCGTAGAAGGAGCTATTGAGTGTTCCGGAGTAGAGCTTATTGATCACAAACTTGTTATCCTATGTGCATACAGGCCTCCGAAATACTTACGGCATCATTTTGATATATTCTTTGAGAATCTTAATTTATTGCTTCAAGAAACATGTCTTGGTAAGAAAAAAGTTATTCTGTGTGGTGATTTCAATATCGATATCTTAAAAGTAAATAATAGAGTCAATATATTTAAAGAACTTATTAACACTTATAATCTTAAATTTTCTATCAATGAACCTACTCGAATAGCAAGCAGTACTTGCTTGGATAACATTTTGTGTAATGTAAAAGGAAGTAAGGGCAAGGTCTTGGAACTGGCATTGTCTGATCATACAGCCCAATTACTTGCATGCCCTGTAAAACCAACATGCACATTAAAATATTGGTTTATCAAAAGGCGTGACTACTGCCGAGAAAATATGGATAAATTTAAAGACTGTCTTAATTCAATTTCATTTAGTGACATATTCGAACAAAATAATCCCAATATAGCATTCAATGACTTTCACGATTTATTTACACTATTTTACAAATTGTGCTTCCCGTTACGCAAAATACGAATCTCAGCACAAAGGCGACCAAGATGGCTTACAACTGGTATACGAAACTGTTGCAAGCGAAAAAGAGTATTACTTTGGACGTATCGTAAGCATCGAATAGCTGAAAATAAACAAAACTTCAAGAAATTGTCGTCTAGACTTAGTAGAATCATTAAACTGACACAAAAGTCTCAAAATGATAACTTTATAAATAAGGCTAAGAATAAAGGCAAAGCGATGTGGAATGTTATAAATGGTGGACAAAATAATATACCAAAAGAGCCAATAAAATTAAATATTAATGGTAAACTAGTTGACAACCCTCAAAACATTGCTACCCATTTTAACAACTTTTTTATAGACCAAATATCTGATGAAGCCACAAAACTAAACTTGATTCATTCACAAAATGTACATTCTTTATTTATGAGTCCGATAGGCCGATAGCTTTGGTCCCTGTTTTATCAAAAGTATTTGAAAAGGTTATATATGATAGTATATACAACTATTTTGAAAAAAACTATTTATTTGCACCGGAGCAAGTGGGATTTAGAAAGAAAAAAACAATCAATCTCGCTATCTACAAATTTTTGAATACAATAATGAGAAGTATAGATGCTAAAGTGCCTGCGTGTGCACTATTTATGGATCTTACAAAAGCTTTCGATTTTGTGGATCACAACGTGCTCCTAAATAAGCTAGATTCCTATGGCATCAGAGGCAACGTGAAAAATCTTATTAAATCATACTTATCAAATCGTCAGCAGTGCACCCAGATCAATAACATCTGCCCTAAACTAAAAAAGGAATTAATCTATACTTCAGAATTCAGAACAGTCAAATATGGTGTCCCACAAGGGAGTGTATTAGGGCCATTGCTTTTTATCATTTACATAAATGATCTTCCTAAAGCTACAAAACAGCCAACTGTTCTGTTTGCTGACGACAGCACTGTGTTATTTACAGGTAAAAATGAACAATCTATTGTAAATGACATCAAGATGACATTAGATACTACAGTAAAATGGCTGACATGGAATAACTTAAAAATCAATCTTAATAAAACTAGCATAATGATATTCAAAAATAGAGTAAGTAGACTAAATAATATTGACATTAACTATTTGGGGCATCATATAGACATCTCGGAAAGCACAAAATTCTTAGGACTAGTTATTGACTCCAGCTTAAGTTGGAAAGACCATATAGATGACCTTCGAGCAAAAGTTAGTCAATATTCGTATGCGCTTTATATGCTCAGTAAAACAGTCAATAAAGCAACAGTTCTGACAGCTTATAATGGCCACATATCGTCATTGCTCAGATATGGAATAATATTCTGGGGCAATTGTACGGAGAAAGAATCGATCTTCAGGGCACAGAAAAAATGTATAAGAGCCATCTGCAAATTACGCCAAAAAGATAGTTGCAAGCCGCACTTTATTGACTTAAAAATATTGACCTTACCTTGTTTATACATCTATGAGTGTGTGATGTTTGTGCGTAATAACGTTAACTTGTTTGCAAATTTAAAATCTGAAAGACATAAACATAAAGTAATAGCAATTCAACGAAATACAGCACTTCTCGCTAATAGTGCACTATGCATGATACCTACAATTTACAATCATTTGCCGAGAGAAATAGTGTACATAGATCAGCCACTGATTTTTAAACAAAAATTAAAATGTTTCTTGTTGGAGAATGCATACTATACTATCAATGAGTTCTTGACTGACAATTTTAAAATGTAGGACTTATTCATTATGATATTTATTCACAATTAAATTATTTTATATCGTATATATTGCTGTTATTCTATATCGTTGACATTGTTTCAGTCAATAAAATTATGATTCATTTTCGTGTTATATTTAAACCAATCGATTTGTTTTGACATTTGCTTAATTTATTTTACTATCGTTGACATTGCCTTTATTCTTTATCATTGAAATTATTTCCATTTTTATATAATTGACATCGTATTTATTCCTGTGACACTAATTTTGTATGAACTAATTAGCGTATTGTAATTTAAATTATTCTGACATTGTAATTGATTGATTTCTGTTGACATTAAGTACCGACATTAATTTGACTATACATTTTCTGAAATTAGTGAATTTACTAGGAAATCTGTCAGCGAATAGACAGCTTTATTTGTATTTATTGGCTTTGGTGTTGCATTCTTTACTAGTCTGTGGTTATATATTGTATTTAAAGAAAACAATTACCCCTTCACTTCACTTTATTATAACAACAAAATTAATTATTAAGAAGGGATAAGTTGTACCTATTCTATCAAGACGCAAGATATTGCAAAGCTATGTATTTTTAAATGTAAGTAAATAGTAAATTTTGGTTATGTTTGTGCATGTTAAGGGCGAATACAATTAGATATAGACTTTGGATATACCTAAATGTAAGTTTTGTTATTTTAAGTGATGATGTTTATATACAATTATTTTGATTTGATGATTTGCATGCCGAAAGGCAGATATGGCGATCTAATTTCTACTTACTACCTATATGCTATGTACCCATATATGCAATAAACAATATATGAATATGAATATGAATAATAGTGCTTTAGTGTGTTCGACTGATGATTTCGATCGAAAATTGCCGGAAGATACAGCGATATCAGTGTCTTTAAAGTGACAAGTATAAGTTTAGAATAATGAAAACCCTCTGGCAAATAAAAACGGTTAAACCGATTTTGATGAAACATAACTAAGAACGCTCGATGAAATCATATTCCAAATAAAAAAAATAAGATCTAAATCCATCCGTTTAAGAATTACGATGCAACAGACAGATACACTGTTGGTGAACTTAACTTGGTTGGTTGGTGGTTGGTGGTTGGTTAACGTTCAGAACCTTGAATACAAACATCTGCTTCGGCAGAATGAGTATTTATTCACACCTATATTAATTATTATATAGTTTACGTGTTTGATATAATAATGTTAACTATAAAGCTGCCGGCATGCTTGGGGCACGAGCCGCTACTGCGGCTCCCGCTGTCGACGGCAGAGTGCGACGTATGCGTATTGTATACTGTATATTATAAGTATAATTATTGATAGCAAACTGTCCTTTAAATCTCACATTGATCTAATCGTGAAAAAAGCTGCACAGTTGCTAGGTTTTATTAGGCGTAACACTAAAAGCTTCAGATTTCCTCTTACAAAAATTATACTGTATAACTCGATGGTGCGCAGCTGTCTGGAGTATGTAATCCGAGTGTAGTGTGGAATCCATTTTATGTGGTGCATTCTCAGCGCATCGAAGGCATCCAACGTGCTTTTACAAGATCATTGGCTTTCTCGAGCCGAGGCATTTCCCACAGAAGTCCTTATGAGAATCGTTTGTGTTTTTTTAAGATGCACACTTTGCGTGATAGACGAAAGATCCGTGATCTGACATTTCTTCATAAAGCGATCCATGGATTTTCCGTCTGTCCATCTATCTTAGAAGAATTATCTTTACATGTACCATGTCGCTATCCTGGACACAGGATTACAAGAATAATGGGATGTCGGCAAACTGCTAGAACCAATTTGGCTGTCAACTCACCTACACAAAGATTATGTCGCACTCATAATGAATTTAACGTATCGTTGGATGATCTCGACATCTTCAATGATACACTGTATGTTTTTAAAAACAAACTGGTAAAGTCTCTTTGTAAACTGGACTGATTTTTTCAAATTTTTATTCTTTGATTTTATCACTTTTTGATTTGGCTCTTAGATTTATATATAATGAATAAACTTATTTTAACTAATGCAGCAATAGTGTAACCATTGTTATAATGAAAGTTGTATATGCCTGTAATAGGTGATCATATCAGATCTATGTATGAACGAACTAGAAAATTAAGAATGTATAATATGTTCACTGTTGGCGTATCTAAATAAATAAATATTAGCTAATGTGAATACCGTTTTAGTTAATTAAATAAATAAATCTGTTTTACCCTTTCACAGAGTATCGCACGTCAGTCTCCCACTTCTACTCTGGCGGCGATATTTGTGACAAAACAGGGAAGCCGAGACAAACAGAAGTAAAACTAAAATGCTTAGAGAACTCGTCGAGTCCGGCGCAAGTGTCTCTATACTTGTTGGAGCCGAGAACGTGCCACTACATCCTGGGGGTCGAGTCACCCCTCATCTGTGATATACTCCCTCTAGCGGACGAGAACGGACTCATCAAGTCGGCCAGACCGGTGTTGGAACGACGAGATAATGTTGTAGACTCTAAGGAGGAGGATAGTGATTTTAAGCATAATTATGTGGTGAAGCATGGTAATGATTAATATATACATTTAATAAATATATTTTAGTTTAATTTATTTTATTTGGGTTGTTATTATTTCGAAATGAGACTATAATTTTATCGTTCAATGATCATTTAGATATAGACAATATATATTAATGGAAAACACAATATAGGTACTATTCATTGTCTGTACGTCTGTCCGGGTGTCAAGACCTTTGTCTCGGGAACGCGTGAAGGTATCGAGTTGAAATTAAAACCATATACGCAGATTCATAGTATCTTGCTGCAGAAAGAAAAGAAAGTTACAGCCGAATATGTCGAAAAAAACGCACATTTCGACACTCACAGAGGAATCAAACCTATGGGGTACTTCCCGTTGACCTAGAACAATAAAATTTGGCAAGAAGCATTGTGTTAGAGTACACATATAGGAAAAAATCCAAAAACTGGACATTTTTAATTTAATCACAAAAAATAGTGTATGCAAGGAATGAGGGCCCAAATTTTAAAGCGAATTAACCGTATCATGTGGGGTATCATATGAAAGAGCTTCATTAGCATAAGCTAAAACAGGTTTTTAACACATTCTTCGCCCCCTTCTTCTGCAGACCCTTCACTTCAGCTGGGAACCAAAACTTTTTAAGCGAATTTTGATTAAGTACAGAGTGGCCGTGCAAAGCAACGTTGACTGCCTCAAACGCTACGGTTACTGACTGGTTGCGGTTTACTGACTACTACAAAATGAACGGGACGCTCGCTCAGATCCGAGTGGGAGGCGCCGCTACTATAGCCCCGCCCCACTCGGATCCGAGTGGTGAGCAAGGAATGTGTTAAATATTTTTACGATGTATATTTTTCGGTTTATGAAGGAAAATATAAAAAAAAATATGATTTCCCCCTTTTATTTAGTTTGTACGGAACCCTCGGTGGGCGAGTCTGACTCGCACTTGTCCGGTTTTTTTGCTTAGCATCTATATTGTGTTTTCCTTAAATATATATGTACATATAGTAGACAAAAACAATAACTTGCCTAAATAGTTTAGTTTTTAGAAAAGAAAAATAATAATAACTAGATAGTTGGATTAAGGGTCGAATACAAAAGGCAGTCATCCTACACGGCGCGCATTGTCAAGAGATTCCTCAGATTGTTGCCCTTAGCCCTTACCGTCGACAGCTTGAGCCCTACCCCGGTGCCGGCGGCTTACATACATACATACACTCAAAAATTATTACCCTCCTTACGCAGTCGGGCAAAAAGAACGCCGATTAGTTCGCGTTTACGAATAAGCGTTCTTTCTATGTGACGGGAACTATATATAACAAAGAGAATATAACGTACTTAAGAGGCGGATCTTCTATAGAAAAAAAAAAAAAAATGAAAATATTAAAAAAAAAAAACGAGTCGAAACATATGGAGTTTAGGTCGAAATTCTTAATTCAATTGATTATTTTTATTCCCGCAGTAGAAACCGGGCAGGCTAATGGAGTTTGGCCATATTGACTCAAGAATAACTTAATCACGCCTTATTCAGGAAAGTGGTGATGAGTTTACCCGACGATTTTATGGAGGTTTGTGGGACGGATAAATATTATACACTTTACCATTTTATTTAACTTTCCAATATTCCTGTACGAAAATAAAACATATACAAATATTGTAGGTAAAAGTATTAAAAGGAATTTTATTAGTTATGACTTTTCACTTGACTCAAATAAAGAGGATATTCACAGTTGCTAATTTTTACGCACTAATAACTTATTATTATTACATTAAAAAGTGCCCAATATGACTAAAAACGAACATAATGAAATCATTTGTGGTTAACGAAATCCATCCAAAATTTCATATCTATTTATGTTAAGGACAAGCCGTTGTGGAGTTCCCTAGTGAGGGAACAACCCAAGCTTAAGCATCAGTTTTTGGTTGTAGTATATAATTATATATCTACCCTAGGCTGATATCTACCCTAGAGGCATTTATATTATTTTAAACATTCATATATACTATTCTAATTCTAATTTGAAGTGGGGGTGATAAGACGCTTGTGGTGTATTGTGCATTTCCCCCCGCCAGTCTACTCAAACTAGCCAAGCTCCTTAAAATAACGGAGCACAGCTTTGGGTCGCTGGCATAACCGTTCCACTTCCGTTGCGTCAGGTGTTTCATTACAGAGTTGAATTTGACTTTGAGATTTTTCCAGTAGTCCCGATTTTGATCTAGCATGTTCTGTAGCCCTACAGTGCAGTAACACACGCTCTACAGTCTCGTTATCTAGAAGGCAACCTCTACACAAGGGGCTGTCTGTAGCTCCAATCTTGTGTAGGTGGTAGTTTAAGTCACAGTGACCTGTGCTGTGATGATACCTATCATTTGTAGTAGATCCGACCTGGATAGGTCTAGTAGCTTGTTAGTTAATTTCCTGTTTATTGTAGGGTAATCTACTGTTTTATTCCATAAGTTTTGCTGTTCTTTATTTGTATGAAGACATAATAGATTCCGTGTTTCAGCCGCTGTCGGTTTGCATAATTCCGCAACGTCTGCACATATTTCCTTCTTTGCACCTTCTTTGGCAAGAATATTCTTTCAATAATCTTTATATAGGTACTATTATAAAATATACTAAAACTAATCAATAAATAAATATTTGTAAAACATCATTATCTACCCTTAAGTCCAAGTGTAGGTAATAAAACAACGCAGTGTTTTTTAAACTTGACATTTATTTACATTCATATCAACAAAACGGGTGTTGTATAAAACAGTTCATTTATATTAATTTTCTCCACCAATTTGTATATCTACTAAATGTGTGCCTCAATTTTTGTGTAAAAATATTTTTTTGCGTTTGTATTTTATGGATAACGGTTAATGTTTACCGCGACTCTTCGATTAAAGCATGGTTTTTGAAAATAATAATACATATCGATCAAAGTTACAATAATGGGTATACCAATACCAGAGAAACAACGTAATCTAATATAAAATATCGTTTTTATCAATGCCAAGCTAGAGTCATTTAAATATCTATTTATATCGATAAAAGTACGAATATTGCACGACCTTTAACGTAATCGTCTGACGTAGCATTTCATTAGAGTTGTCATTTTATCGACACCGAATGCGTTCAAAACACTCGGCGGATGGTACATTAACAACGAGCGTTCAAAAACCAGCTTTACAGCATCAAAAATAAGATTTAATCAGCAACAACAATGAGGTTCCCGTCTACTATACCTAGAAATATGTAGGTAAAAAATTCTATTCACATTTTATTTTGATCTTTATCTAAAATCACACATTGTCAAGAGGCGTTTTGCGTTCCTGTGTCTATGATCTTAGCTTTATTCTGTCCTATATACATTATATTCCAAATGTCCTTTTTTAACGATACGTAGGTACATTCCTTCATGAATAATTTATTACCTTAATTAACAAAGAAAAAAATAAACATTGAACGACGAAAGGTGTTACAAAAGGTTCACTAAATGAACTCACTAAACGAATCACATGAGGTTTCAAAATCATTCCCGTCCTGTAAACAACTAAAAGGAAACTTATTCAGTCTAGATATTGTCTTTCATTAGACATTCAAAGAACTTTGACTAAAAATTATATTATCTATGAAGCCACGTCTATATCATGTCGGAGAAAAGTTGTTTGCGCATTTAATTCAACTCTATGGTACGCAGAACGTCAAAATCTAAAATGCATTCTTTGTCTTAAAGTTTTAATGTAAACGTGACTTCGTCTCACCATATCATTTAATACAATATAATACTCGAACTAAATTATGTTTTAAATATAAGATTGATGCTCTACACATCAATTCTTTATACACGAAAAAGTAATTTTAATTTAGATTGGTCGTATTTTTTTTCTTCAACACAAACGCATTGGCACATGTTGTTAACAGAAAAAAATAACAATTAAAATAAAACAAAGGCTACGCTCATAATGTAGCACAACGATCTCCTAGCGACGACTAGCGAACATATACAAACTGTAATAGACTCAAAATTTACCTACCTTCAAATTTAATAAAACATGTAAGTATATTTTATACTGTCGGTAGCAATCACTTTTTGGCTTGATATGGTAATTTTGTTACTTTAAAGGCTTGAATTCCTGTTTCGTCAGCAGGCCTTGACGTGGACCGATGTCGGTATAACAGAAATATATTGACGCGCAATTGCTTTATTCAGGACATTCGCTGAAGTGCTTGTAGTTCATTTAAATTATGAAATTCCGCGTCGCTGATTAACATTGCAATGTGAGGTAATGGAATATAAGTGACGTCAGAATAATATATTTTTTTAGAGAGCTGACACATTAGCTTTTACCGAGCGTGCGTGTACTTCCAATGTTTGACCAGCACCAACGCGGTGCGCAAACGGCGTCCGCTATTGACGCTCGCAATACGATTTTGATAGGCACAATCGTGCTCTCTCACTCCGCTCTAACCCCTCGTCTACATACACTCAACACTTTTTGGCAGGAAAGTGAGGAGAGAAGTGAGCAGGGCGAGTATGCAAACAGGTCATACTCGTCGATACTGTCGTTGAAGTGTATAGGATAATATTAGCGGCAGCGCTAGGAGCGTGCCAGGAGTAGGTAGTAGCAGGGGTGAGTGTGAGTGTAAACAGGGGGGAAGGGGGGTATGAGTAACGGGCTGGTGATCCCGAAAATGCTCGCTAAGTTCAACAAGCGCGCGACGACGTTGACTATGATATTGTATTGGTTTGTATTGGTCGGCCATGCATTGGATATGTATTGGTCGGCCATGTAACTAAAATCTCTAAAGATCATCTCAGACGACAAGTTCTTGCAAATCAGGTATTATACAGATTAGTCGCTTTATTAGTCAAATTTATCTTAAATGCGCATCATTTCAAGCCATTTTCAGACTTAACAAACTGATTATTAGGTTCGCATTCGTGCCACGCATCGTTTTAAAAGTAGCTTAACTATTTCAAGTAAAATAATATGTAATTAATCATTAAGATATTCTCCCAAATTAAGATGTCTTAACATTTCAATAAGTATGATTGAGCTTTTTAATATTACACATGACTAAAAAGTTTCAAAACATCTTCGTCATAAACTAAATAGGTTTGTTATGTTACGGAAAACCATGTTTTACCTTTATGGTATAATAACGTGAACTTTGATATGTCTGCTTTTATATGAACAAGGTTCAAATTTCAGCTAAAAATATACGTAAGTACTTTACCTCTCAGTATTGTAATGTAGTATAGGTACATAATAATGACAACAGTTTTTAATTTTTCCGTATCATAAAATACCCTTAATTATAATAAAGTAGGAGAATGTGCCCACAAAGACCGATAAAATAGTGTGATATAAGTAAAATGTAAACAATGAATAAATTATATGGTAAAGAATACCAAACTTACACGCGAAAATATTCACTATAATAATAATATTTAAATACTTATTTACTAAAGAAAAACATTTTTGACTAAAGGGCCAGTGTTCGATGTGTTAATAAAATTGTATATGACTGTGGTAAAGTAGGTATACATTAGTTATACACAAAGTAAGCACAATAAGTAGTTAGAAAGACGAAACACATGCATAGATATTTCAGATAAAAATATACTTTCAATACCATTAGGTACCTACATTATATAAAAAATCAAGTAGTGACTGAGCCAACTTCTTAGTAAAAAAGGCGAATATTATTGTGGGTAATGGGTAAAATATTCACTTTTCTAAAATAATTTGTGATGAAATTAATGTGAAACAAAATCTTGTGAGTACTAACTTATTGGTATGAGTCGTGGCACTTCGTAATATTCATTTAATATATTAAAATTATTGTAAAAACATGTCAAATATAATACAACAAATAATGTCAGAGAAAATGGCTACGCAGTCAAATAAACAATTACCAATATACATATAATTTATGCTTCTGAAATATCTATGCGATACTTTTGAGGAATCCACGTTTCACAGAGATATCCTTCAAAGTTTCAAGTTTAAGTACACTATTGACAACATGTAATGTAAACAATAAATACACTGATCACTTTGAGATCATCTTCTTTAATCTAAATACCTTAAAAAATTTAAACGATAAAAAAACAGACTGACTGTAAACTGACAATGGCCACATCAAATATTCGTAAAATATACTTTAAATTAACTAACCAAGTGGTAACATAAAATAATATAAAGAACTTTTAACAACAAATAGGTATATTTAATGAACGTTAAATAAATCTACAGCAATACTCTTGTGGTACTAGATATGATTGCATCAGATAACCGTGGGATGTCGTAAATGTTTTCACCAACAGACATCCCAACAAATACACTGTTCATATGTACCGGCTCTTTGGCGACTACAAGACTGTATCATCGGTTTCCGAAGGAAAAACTTACATCTTACAATGTGACTATAACTTAATTAACGAAACATTTCACTATAAGAAATAATAAAACAATTTGGGGAATACTTTGGAAACGATAAATCCTTTGACACAAACCTTAACCTTATACTTATTAGTTAACAACTGTGCACGGACTCAGGTTTTCGAACGCACCCCGCGTTCGTATAGTGTGCACCGGATACATCACAACAAACGTTCTTACAACCTCTTTGCAGTTTTTTTTAATATTCACTAGGAACGATTGGAATTTGTTCTAGTACGGTCGGGAGAGTTCCTTAGAACGTTTCAATTGAACTTTGAGTCTCTTTGTACCTATCTGGAAGCCGTTCATGGCTTGTATGGCGGCCTGGGCGGAAGCGGCGTTGTCGAAGGAGACGAAGCCGAAGCACTTGGAGAGGTTGGTCTGCTTGTCTATGAACACTTTAGCCGATATCACGTGGCCGAACGGAAGGAACGTGGACGCCAAGTCCGTGTCCGTAAACTCCTGAGGCAGATGGTAGATGAACAGGTTCCCACCTTCAGGACCTGGAAACATAGAAAAAACACTTGTCTTACAATTGAGTTGTTATTATTAAATGCCTCAGAGAATTCGTGGTCCTATTATATAGGGTACAGTTTTTGGCTCAGCCCCACGTTGGGCGCCAGATTTAACGAGCGGAAACTTAAAGTACAACAATTGTTGCTTTTTGGTGAATTCGTAGTTATAATTTTCACTAATTATACAAAGTTTACAAGTTTAGGCGTCATTAGGCTATTTTAAATGTATTTAGCCTAGGTTATTTTCCGAAATTCTAATTACAACCAATCTAAACTTTTTATCATTGAGGTGGCCTCCTGTGTCGCCGCGGACGTCCACGTGGTGGACCAGTGCACACGAGGGGAGAGGGGTAACTAGTAACTACTTGAATTGGATATTTTAAACACCAATTCCTTAAAGGGCCATGGAGAGGTAGATATAGAAAATTGAGATAAATATGATTCTTTATGCAATAAAGATTATTGTTTAAAATGATTTTTCGTGTACCATCTCGATTAAACATGCCCTGCTACTACTTTTGTTTTTGAGAATTATAGAGTGGCTTAGAATATAAGAATGATAAGGTTTGCAAGCCAAAGATAGCTAAGATCAAGGATTTCTTCTAGACTGATGTGTTCTCTGTTTCGCTATGCCTACTATTGTTTATCATCAGATATAGATCGTAAGAAGAAAGGAACCATTAACAAGTCCGACTGTTATAATACTGTCGATACAAACAATACACTGATTTCATACAGACAATACTTATGGATACGTTTCGTGGTTCGTGGTGTCTTTTGGTGGTTTATGGTGTCGTTTGGTACAGTAGGTTTACTACTACTAGAGTAAGATAATATGAAATTAGGCTTATCACCGTTTTAATAATTTTTTTACGGGCAAGTGCCTTTATAAACGACAACAAAACAATATACAGACTCAACTAACTAAACTACTATACAAAAAGCATATCGATTACCCCAGACCGATAAAGGTCTAAAGACAATCCAAATGCTCAAACCCACTACCAGTTGGCAGCGCACCCAGCATGCTGTCACGCACGTGGCATCCCACACAAGGGGCCATCCGAACTTCCATGGCACAAGCGTCATCCCGTGAGGCCTTTTACCATGGTCACGCGCAAGATGTTCTGTTCGAGCACAGCTGCAACATTGACGGTGGCAAAATAAATAAAATAAAATTCATTTATTTCAGGTCATTGGAACCCATACAGTTAAAAAAAGAGTAATCACAATAATTAAACAGAAAAATAAATACAAATAACGTTTCAGTCATAACAATAATCAATTGAACATAATTATAAAAAACAATTATAATATAATTATAAAAGCCCGGCGGATGATATCATTCAGGCTCGTGTGACGACCGATTGGACCAGAGCTTTTCGAGCATGATAAACCGTGGTAACCAAGTTGATCAACTGCAGTACCGCACTGGCAGATATGGGCCTCACAACACCTTGCTCCTAAACACAGGCTGGACTGCTAGACGAAATGCAGTTGGATCTAAATATAAATTACATATAAATTTTCAATTCGATTTAATCGTGGATCACAAGTTCATGTAGTGTATTTCGATTTTCAAAAGGCCTTCGATAAAATTGATAATGATATATTATTGCATAAGTTATCTACGTTTGGATTCACTCGCGATTTCTTAATTTTTATGGCCGATTTCTTGAGGGACCGATGTCAATATGTGAGGCATGGTACATATGTATCTCAACCATATTGCACTAGTTCTGGTGTAAGCCAGGGTTCTGTCACTGGTCCGTTACTCTTTCAAATGATGATTCACGATCTACCTAATGTACTATCTACCGCCAAATGTCTTTTGTATGCGGATGACCTTAAACTATTTTTTGAAATTAAATCTTCTAGTGACTGCCTGAAATTGCAGGATGATATCAATGAAATTTACGAATGGAGCGTGAGAAATAAAATGACATTTAATATAAGTAAATGTAACGTCATGACCTTTGATCGTAAAAGAAATCCAATACAGTTTGATTATCATTTAAACAACGTACCTATAAATAGGGTTAACTGTATCAAAGATTTGGGAGTAAATTTTGATCGCAGTCTAACTTTTCATGATCATATATCAGAACTCGCAAAAGAGTCTTACCGGCGCCTTGGCTTCGTCCTACGGAATGCTAGAGACTTTAAAAATCCTGAAGTAATTAAAACATTATATAACTCCTTAGTTAGAAGCAAACTTGAATCGAGTGCTTGTGTCTGGAACCCCTATCATGTCACCTACGCGCGAATGCTTGAAAAAGTCCAAAAGGCCTTTTTAAGGTCGCTATATAAGAAAATTTATGGATACTATCCGTTTCTGTACCCAACTAAATTCCTGCTCGGTCAGCTTGGTTACAACTCTTTGGAAGTTAGAAGGATGTTAGACCAGCTAACTATCTGCTGTAAGGCGCTTAGGGGGTCCGTCGATTCTATACGTCTGCACGACTTGCTATGCGTACTGTTCGTACCGGATGAGCCCGGGGTTCCAGCAAACAGACGTGGTCGCCCGCATGACCTGTTCCACGTAGATCGCGGTCGCACATTAGCACGTTCTATGTCGCCCCTGAATCGTGCCCGTCGCCACTTAAACGCACTCCTTGCTGCCAACCCTGATTGTGACATCTTTTGTGATAACTGGAAGACTATTTTAAGTACCTCCTTGACTTATTGTGAAAATCTATTGGATCAATGGGACAGGTGTAAAAAGCCTGATGATTCATTGGACTTTGACGATAACCTTTGAGTTTATTGACTTGGTACTCTGAGTACTTACCTGAACGGTATATTTTACTTTGTATGACATAATTATTTTTTTGTATTGACATACTAGGCGTATTGCCCATTTGACATTTTTGTATTGACATTTTAAATGATATTGTATTTATATAATGAATATTTTGTAATCCTCAGACATTTGTTTAAGAATAATTTTTGAATATTGTGAGATAATTGTAATTGGTCTTTTTCCGTTTTTATCTCAATAAACGAATTTATCATTATCATTTATCATTTATCATTAATGTTTTATTGCCACATTATGTTCATAGTTTAAGATGTACCAAATAATATTGTTCAAGTATTACACAACTACCCTAGTATTTTCGGGTTTCGTCTCTTGGATATAGATCACTCCCTCTGTACTATCCGACAGTATTCTACTGTTTGTACGAATTAGCGTATCGACAATATTATAAAAGTTCGGACTTGCAGCCCTGACGCCGTATTACTTAATGTTTTAAAACAAATAGGTAATCAGTGCATGGTTACCTTCAACCTGCTTCCCCGCGGCTGCGGCCGCCGCCGACCCAAGCACGGAGCCGAGCGGCGCGGCGGCGAACGCACTGCCGAACTGAGCCGCGTACGCAGAGCTCAGCGGCTCCGCGCTAGACCCTGGAATATACATACATAACACACTTGATTTACAACACTACTATTTCTTTTTTTTTAGATTGTAAACATAGCAAGAGAAATCAATAGAGTACGTAACATTTTTTTTCTTTCACTTCCTAGTGAAACATCTTTCTCTCTCATGCTTGCTAATCATTCTTGAGGTTATTTCTTTAAAAACCTTACTTTTTATTAATACACTGTTTACGAACGACGCACCACCTGCGTCGTTCGTTCCATCTGTCGGTCGAGTCAACAACTTGTATAGATTTCGTTCGAAAACTATTACATGTTGTCAGATGAACAAATCGAACGTATTATGACAATATAAATGTTAAGAAATTAAGAATATTTTTTGATGACAAAAGTTTGTAGTAACATATATTTTATCATGATAGAAAAAAAATTACTTTAATGTTCCGTTTACAAACCAACTTTCATAGAGTTTTATGTGTCTGTCATGATGTTATGAGTGCCATCTATTGGAAATTATCAGTTTTTTTTAAGTTCATTTTAACAAATATTATTAATATTCTGTTTAAAAGATAAAAAACCGGCCAGAAGCATTTATAAGTTACAGTTCTGGAGAACGTCTATTACCACCACAGATTACAGAACTAATACAATCTATCACTCGCATACACGATAGTATAGTTGCATAGTGCGTACAATTCGATGCCCTGTGGGCTACAGAACAAGCGAGGGGTAATAATATGTATGGTAATACCATGCGACCATGCGGAAATCGAAGTGTCATTACCGTAGTTGATACTTTTGCTAACTCAAGAACCGCTAAATTCGACAATAATATGCGGCAGCGAGATCGATCGCCTCATGAATTCGATTATTTTTTTTCGTCATATGGTTGGAAATGTAAATGGCTATGCGTCTATTTCTTGTTTTTTTTTTAAACTTTTAAGTTATAAGTAGGTATCTACATTTTGAAAAATAAGCAAATAAGTATATATATTATTATAGCCATTTACGATCCCGACCTAAATACACATTGAAATTGGAAAAGGTCCTTATGCATATAGACAAATGCGCTGTAAACGTTTTTATTGAGTCACATGTTTAATATTAAGTATGTACTTAGATTTTATATATTTTGTACTTAAAACACTCTATCGGACACTGATCTCTCGCGGCCGTTTATATCATTTATAATTATATTGGTTTTAGCTTAGTAACTTATCTATCATAAACATATTTACAAAGCAGCTAACTAATAACTACCTATACATATTTACAAAGTAAAACTTTTCCTCACGACATATCGTAAAAAAAACAAATTATTATTCATTTTAGCACTCATGCAAACACTCAAATATTGTTAATAATCTACACCAAGTGTCGCAATAAAGGATTAACATTGTATTTTTACAAACTTAGTCACTACTTATAAAAAAAAAGATCTACCGAAAGAAAAGTAGTTAAGTACCTAATTGTTAATGTAAATAAAAATAAATAAATAAAAAACAAGGCAAATCAATAATTAAAAAAAATACATTTAGAGGATAATAATGATCAAGACTTTCTAACAAAAAAATATATTTTATTGCGACAGCCAAACACAAAACAAAAACAAAGGTTAGGACGAACATATTCAATGTCATCGTAACGAATAAATAGGTAACTCTACAAATAAATTTATTTTAATTTATAAAATTTTAACATTCGAATGCATCAAAAACAATTACATCCCGAGCTGTTATTTACGTACTTATATCATTTAAAATAAAGCATAAAACCAACGTAGCCATTAACACTATTTTACGTAAGTATTTACGTACATGTACAATCCAAGATGGCGGATTTCACAGTCATTTTCAAACATAGGCTATGCAAAGCCAAGCATCACCAGCAAGACTACCGTCGACGGCAGCGCAACAGACAATTTAGAAATGTGATAAATGAAGAAGGCTTCAATTTGCATGATCTTCCTAATATTGGCGTGTTCGTATTAATATAACCTAAACAGTTCTATAAGAATTATACTTACCTACTTTACCTAGGCTACGTCTAAGCATAGCTTACCTAGTCTGTATTTTTGCTTGTCAACCAATGAGGGCCTCATTTTGGATTTATGAAGAGTTGGCAATGAAGACATGGTCGTAAATGTTAAATATCTGTAAGTAATTTTTCAGGTTTCAATTGTATGCTTTTTTCGAGATATTTTATGAACTAGAATTTATGTTATTTTATAAACCAAATATAGTCATTTTGACAAAAAACATTGCTTTTGATAGCGCTAACCACAAAACTTTGAAAAACGGTTAAAATTATAATAGAATGCCGTTTCTAAATCGCAGTCGTGGCAAACATTGAAATTGGAACTACATTTCTTAGAATAACTCAAATTTTCAAATAGAAGTCTGAAGCATATTATAATGAATTCATCATAAATATTTCTTTAGCCCTAGAATCTATCCCAGCAAAACTAGCAAGCTTACCTACATTCTTCCTACATTGTTTGTAATTAAGTACCTAAATACTATGTAGGTTGGTAGGTACTAAGTACTTTGTAGGTATAGATAGTACATTGGTCCCTATAAAGTGGTCATATTCACCAAGTATATTGTTTTCCTTCTAATTCCACAATATTGTCACGTATCGTACTCATTCCTTTTACAAGCCACACCATATCTTTAACAATGGCTGACGTATTTATTGATGCTAGAACTATTTATGAATCATTAATTCAATTTTCAATAGGCAGTAATAGCGGTAGAATATGTTTTATACATAGTCTTAAAGAAAAGCCATAGATAATTTTGTACTTGTATTGAGCTTGCCTACTTAAAAGCATTCCTTCATTTATCACATCCTTGGTAGGCTAACCCAAAGATTTAATGAAAAAATACAATTCGGAAAAAAATCGACTTGAAATAATATCGACAATACAAAAAGTATAATATTTCGTTGACATAATTATAAAGAAAAACAAATGTATCGGTGTTTATAGAGATAACAGCGAAAAAAATATTGAGATTGAACGTGAAATAATATAACTAAAAGTACTGAATGTTGTAACTGTGTAGTGTTGAAAACTGCATGAGAGTCGATTTTATTGCCGATTATAATTTTTCTCCGTGCTTCTTGAGAAAGAACGGGCAAACAACGACAAAGCCACATTATCAGTCATTCCATTAAAAAAAAAACACACTGCGCTCGTATTGAACTGTTTACCTGTGATGTTAGTCTTCCCGAGAAGACCTGAAGTATGAAAAATGTGCATCGTTAATAACCATTTTTACTTTTTAATTCCAACCTGAAATAGGAAAGGTCGGACTGAATGGTTCGTTTGGAAATGGCAAATGCGCCAACTGCGCTAGTCCAATTTCCCCAAGATGGGAACAAAGAAGAAGAATGATTTGTTTTAGATTTTTGTTGCAATGAAGTGAAAAACTGCTTTTTGTTCATGATAGTTTAGTCAATAATGGCACCAATGGTTTCAGTTTTAATCCCTGTAAATGATTTAATTGAGATATTTGTAAAATAATGTACATAATTACTCTTAAATTAGTAACTCCCAAAATTAGAAATTGCCGGTTTGGCTATAAGTAAGAAAAAAAAGATGAGTTGAGAAATGGAGGAGAAAGTTGAGGGGCCATGATTTTCTGTAAGAAAATTTGTTTACAAAGCTTTTGATATCAGTAATTGCCTAAAGTAAAACTTTCTAACGTTGCTTATTTCTAGGTAATGATGACATGCCTGAGCTGTAAGTCTTGTAAAAAGGCGCACATTTTACGCCTAACCCAAAAAACACCTATGCAACATTATACCACAAACCAAAACAAATAATTATCATAATACATAGTCATATACTATAAAAAGCACTATGGACGCGCGAAGAGGGCGCTGTGCATTTTGACGTGATTGGACATTTATATACGTGCAGCAGATGCTTATTGTATCGCTGTGCATTTTGACGTGATTGGACATTTATATACGTGCAGCAGATGCTTATTGTACCGGTTTGGCTATAAGTAAGAAAAAAAAGATGAGTTGAGAAATGGAGGAGAAAGTTGAGGGGCCATGATTTTCTGTAAGAAAATTTGTTTACAAAGCTTTTGATATCAGTAATTGCCTAAAGTAAAACTTTCTAACGTTGCTTATTTCTAGGTAATGATGACATGCCTGAGCTGTAAGTCTTGTAAAAAGGCGCACATTTTACGCCTAACCCAAAAAACACCTATGCAACATTATACCACAAACCAAAACAAATAATTATCATAATACATAGTCATATACTATAAAAAGCACTATGGACGCGCGAAGAGGGCGCTGTGCATTTTGACGTGATTGGACATTTATATACGTGCAGCAGATGCTTATTGTATTTCGTTACATAGAACGTCACATACATATTTTTGTCACAAAGAGAGAAAAAAACAAATTTTCTTTGGTCTCGACATCGCCGCGTTCGTGCATAGGTACGTAGTGAAATCCTTAATGCGTAAAGAATTAGGAAATATCAGAAGTGGGATAGGAGGTATACTCACACAACTGCGGCGCTGCGGGCTGCGGCGCGGCTGCCGGCTGCATGGGGGCTGCCTGCGTGACGACCGGCGGCTGTGCAATGGCCGCCAACGCCGCCAGGTTCTGCACCGACACCGGCGCCAGCAGCCCGCCGAGCTGCTCACCCCCTACACCCCCCATGCCTCCGCCGCTCAGCCCTGACCCATTGAAAGCGATATCCTGATAGTTTACACCTGATGAGACAATACAAGCGCGTAAATAAACAAAAATAGGATTAAAATAAATAGGGATCGGGGATGGGATACAATAAGCATACAAATAAACTAGGTAATAAAAAAAAACTTTCGTTTGGTAAAAAAAAATTTGGTAGGCTTAGTTGTTGCAAATCGCGAGGGCGCAAACATATTTTCATTTAGTATGCGTGATTTGTATGTGTGTATGCACATCGCATATATGTGGAATGATAGAGATGAATTAAGGAAGCGTACATACCTACTGTGTGAGTGGGATACGGGTAAGGACGCGATATGATTCGTGGAAATGTGGCGGGCGCCACTCACATATACAGATATACACAAATACGGCTCTAACCAACCAAAGACTGCAAAAATCGTGATTTGCAACACTTATAAAAAAATAAGAAATAATAATTTCTTGGATTAATTAAACGGTACCAGATAAAACGTCGTCGATATAATAAACATACTAGCTAATCTGTATTATATTAAATGACGATTTAATGGCAAAAATATGCTGTTCTTAGGGATTGAGATTGGTGCATGTATGTAGGTCGTAAGCCTATGTAAATAGGGCCACGAATTCTTTGGTCGTAGGTAATCATTTCAGCTCTCAACTCTATATAAATGTATAAATTGGGACCATTCCAATCCTTGCTGACCTTTGAACCTGCATAGTATGCAAGCCAACTATACATCCTACCCTCTTATCCCTCTAATACCTTCTCCTCATCTATCTCTCTAATCACGGTCAAATGTGGCGTCAAACGGCTTTCTTGTACTTTGATGCTTTGCCTACCCCGTAAGGGAAAACAGGCGTGATTTTATGCATGTATGTGTGCAGTACATATGCAATGCAAATACAATTGTAATAATAATTATAGTTTAAAAATTGAAAAACAAAAACTGATTTCGAAAAATCGAAATACGCAAATTTAGTTATAAAAACCAAAGTAAAGAACCGATTTTGATAACATTTATATGGGAACACATCTCAAGTATGACCTACCAAAATAACAACATCAACATCAATTCATAATATTAGTGAAGTAATCGCTGAACAAATAAAAAAACAGTAGAAATGAGAATCTACTCTTTTTTGGAAGTCGGTAAAATAAGTCCAATAGCGTACATAGTATTGTACACAAGGACGTCGAATGTTATTCGAAACAATTAAGTGTAAATGAATCATTTGCATCAGTCACAGACTGAGGTCACACTTTATGCTTTGTAGGTACAATTCTCACATTCCTTGCAAAACTGAATAAAAGAAAATTTACATAATGATTTTGAAGGCATCTGTGAGAACCAATACGTTATGAAGCAACGTTCCCTTTTACTTCTGTAAATTTTTGAGAAATTGTAAATAAATAAATAAATTGTGTTGTACTAAGAAATTTCGTCTAACCATTAACCGTTAAAGTCATGAAAACTATTTTTTTACTAACCTAACCTAAACACAAAAAAAAAAAAAATTGGTTCTGAAATAAAAAAATAGTCTAAAACCAGACTCCTGAAAAATCAAATCTGAAAAGTATGAAACAAGAAAATATTCTCATCTGAAATTGTTATGCACAAACTATTCGATACATATCGTGTATTAAATAATCAACTTACAAGTAATAAATATTTTATTGTATTTCATACATATTCATAGTGGTGTTCAGAGGATAACCGTGGTCAGTCAGTTTGACCAGCATTCAGCACTTATTCCTTACCTTGCAACAGAGTAGAGCCCTGTCCTTGCAACAACTGCTGCTGTAAGCCCACTGCTTGCAGTTGCTGCAATAGCTGCAGCTGCGTTGCTGGCGACAGCGCCGCCTCCGACGCGAGGTACGCCGCCGGGGTGACGGGCGTCGTGAGCCCCCAAAGGCTCGCCTGCATCGCTTGCAGCTTCTTTTGCTCTTTTTCCTTCTGTGTATCCGCGAATTTGACTACAAGTGGCGCGGAGCACCCTTCCATCGTCTGACTGTGGTGCAGCGCCTGCAACGTACCACAAGAGATTTGTTAGTATTTTTTTGGGTATAACTTTTATTGCAAGTTTAATTTAAAATGGACAGTTAAGCAACATGTATATTGTACAAAAACCTTATTAAAAATTAAGTTAGTTTCTAAACTATATATTAAAAAAATCATTGATACACTGCTAAACATGGAATTATACAGATATACATGGAATTTGATACACGATGCGCCGTGATTTTTTTCTTCTATTATGTGGCCGAAAGATTCAGATGCATGTTGCCAATATGCTGTCAGCATTCTGGATATATATTATGTATGTAGGTACTCTGTCTAAGAGTTGATGGATTTCAGCATTAGGGTTAAGCATTTTTAGAACTTCATACATTATGAATTTATCTCAGGTCCGCACTGAAGGATTTCATTCTGCGTCCCCAATCTGTACAGAACAAGCATGGAACAAACTGCATGCTTAATTCCTTATTTATTAGAAATATAACATAGGACTTTTCTGTGCACTTCATCTTCAACCATATCACTGCTTTCCAACAGGCAAGTTAGTGGTTAATCGTGCTCTTATTCAACGTATGGGTTTGAAACTTTGGAGGCATACATTTAACGGCTCTTGAATAAAAGAAGTGAAGTTTTTGGGCATCCTAATCAGCCTGACTTACGATTCGTTCTTCGTTCACGTATAAAAGTAATTAACATTCTCGAAGATGTCTGAAGTTTGCCGATCGGCACTTGGCCATGTTTGATCATGGGCTAACTTGTATGGCCCCCGCCCACCGGGCTGTTCTGATCATAAGAAACAGGTACCTTAATGGCTGCGATGGCCGCCTGCTTCGACACGAAGGTGACGAAGGCGCATCCCTTGCTCTGGCCCTGCGCGTCCCGCAGCACGGTGCACTCCTCGATGGCGCCGTGGCCCGCGAACAGCGCTCGCACATCGTTCTCCGACAGCTTCTTGTTCAGCATGCCCACGAACAGCTTGCGTTCTGTCGACAACAGAGGTTGTTTTTTACGTTAAATAAAATAAAAAACGAATTGATTACCTCCTCCTTCTTGAAGTCGGTAAAAAATGGGAGTTAACGCGATAAGATCGAACGATTTTTTTGTTATAATCATTTATGTAAAAAAAAAACGAAATTGTATGAAAAATGACGAAGATACAGCGATATCAGTGTACCAATACGCAAAAGTGAGAAAAAAGGGACGACATACATGTGGTTTGTGACGTAGTCATCATATCGTTCGCTCACACACGCATTCATACTTACGTAGTGAGTGCGAGTGTGCTGTCATATTCCAACGTCATTGACCATAACCGCGAGGCAATCGCGTTTTAAGCAAGGTAAAAAGAATATTTCAATAACTTAATTATTTATCAACGGATTATACTCATCCAAAGGAATAAAGTAGTGTAATACAACAATGAACATATTAATAAAGTAAAACAATATAAAGACTCGGAAAAGATGCTTGCTAATCCAATAAAGGCAACCCCAATAGAAAGACCTGGTACAATACCATATTATTTTCAGAGAACGGAAAAACTATACCAGCATTTACCAAAAAACAGTGTTGAACAAAACGACCATCAGTTTTTTCGAGAACAATAGAGAAGATGACAAATGCATAAAAATATTGCATCAAAACATATCAAGCCTGACTGCAAAATCAAATGAACTTCAAGTAACATTAGAAGAATTTATACGAAACAAAGAAGAAATTGATATTCTTTGTCTAACTGAACACTTTGTACAAGAAAATGACATTAAAAATATTAACATTTTGAACTACAACCTCGCAAGCTACTTCGCTCGGGATCAGAAAAGAGGAGGATCCTGTATTCTTGTTAAGAACAATATAGATTTTAGGGAGATATCGGAAATTAAAAAGCTATCTAAAGTTTCTGTTTTTGAATGTTGTGCAATTGAACTTGTACTGTACAAAATTATTGTTATTTCAGTGTATAGAGTACCTAAACAACAAAACTTAAAGAAATTTATGGAATGTCTAGAAACCCTCTTGTCAATGTTAAGCCTTATGAAAAACAGGAAAATTATTATTTGTGGAGATTTTAACATAAATATACTTAAACAAACAAAAGAAAGTATAGAATTCCAAAATATTGTTTCAGACTATACATTTAAATTAGGAATAAAAGATGTAACGAGACTGTGTAGTAATACTTGTATCGATAATATCATCCATAGTAACATAAGAAATTGTAAAAGCGAGATTCGACATCTGAATCTATCTGATCACTCTGCTATATTATTTAAATGTCCTGTTAAGCAAACTTATTTCTTGAAATATTGGTATGTTAAACGGCGCGTTTATAGTCAAGAAAATTTAAATAAATTTCAATCATGCCTAGAAAGCTTATCTCTTAAAGATGTTTATGAAGAAAACGATGTTAATCAAGCATATAAAAACTTCCATGATACTTTTAAACTATTTTATAACCTATGTTTTCCTTTAAAAGATTAAAATTCAGGCAAAACAAAAACCTCGTTGGTTAACGCGTGGTATTAAAATATCCTGCAAGCATAAAAGAACTATTTATCTAGATTACAGGCACAAAATTCAGACAAAAGAACAATATAAGAAGTATAACAATATATTACGCAAAGTTATAAATAAATCACAAAAAAAAACAAAATAACAACGAAATAGATAGAGCAGAAAACAAAACTAAAGCTACCTGGAAAGTTATTAACAGTTATGAACCAAAAATTCCTAAAGCCCCAATTACCAAAATGAAATACAAAAATAAAATACTAAAAATAGCAAATGCATTTAATGACACTTACATTGATTTGGTGAAAAATCACATAAAAACTAACAATAAGTCAAAAATAAATACAAAATGTAACAACACAGATAAAATAGCCCAATCGATATACCTTGAACCAACGTCACCTCATGAAATAAATAAAGTAATATCATCACTAAAAAATACAAACAGTGTGGGCCACGACGAAATATCGACCAAAGTAATTAAACACTGTAAAGAAATATTAGCAGCTCCATTATCTTACTTGATTAATTTATCAATAGAACAAGGGAAGTTTCCTGACCTTCTCAAAATTACAGTAGTGAAGCCAATTTATAAAAAAGGCGATAAGGAGTCTTGTGAAAATTATAGACCCATTGCACTAATACCTATTATATCAAAAATATATGAAAAAGTTTTATACAATAGATTATATAAATACTTTGAAAAATATAACATTTTAACTAATGCACAATACGGATTTCGAAGAAATAGGTCCACAACTCGGGCAGTATACGAAACAATGAAAACAATAAGTGAATGCCTTAATAGCAAGATACCTGTCGCAACAATATTCATGGATATGTCAAAAGCATTTGATTTTGTCTGTCATAAAAAAATATTGATGAAGCTAGAATCATACGGCATTAGAGGAGTAGCATATGACCTATTAAAATCATATCTAAGTAATCGTCAGCAATACACAGAAATCATACAGATACAAAACAACATAGAAGTAATCTACAAATCCAGATTGAGATTTGTAGAGAATGGAGTGCCACAAGGAAGCATATTAGGACCTTTGCTCTTCCTTGTTTATATAAACGACTTACCGCTAGCTGTAGATCATCAAATGGTTCTATTTGCAGACGACTCGACCTTAATAGTTAAAGGCTTAAATTTATTAGAATATGAAAACTCCATTAACGTAGCATTTGGGGATATCATGAGTTGGTTTTATAATAATGATTTACTTGTGAACTTAGAAAAAACCAAGGCAATTCAATTTCGTTTTCCTCAATCAAAAGAAAAAGATATAACAATTAAATACAAAGACAAAATCATTGAACATGTAAAAGAGATAAGATTTTTAGGATTATTAGTGGATTCACATTGTAACTGGAAGAGCCACACTGACCACGTTTGTAAGAAATTAAGTCGATTTGTGTATGCATTGAGAAGATTAACCAAAATAGCTTCACAAAAAGCAGCTCTAAGCGCTTATCATGCAAATGTGTCTTCAACCTTACGATATGGATTATTACTATGGGGAAACTCAGTAAATGTTAAAAAAGTATTTATATTGCAAAAAAAATGTATTAGAGCACTAACTGGAGCTAAAAAAAGGCAAAGCTGTATGCCATTATTCAAAAAACTGAAACTTCTGCCTCTCGCTTCTATGTATATTTTAGAGGCATGTCTATTTGTTAAACAAAATATTAACAGTTTTGATGTAAAATTCACTCGAAAATACCGCAAAACACGTAACAGATACAATGTAATACCGGCACAAGGAGCAAAAACAAAATTTTACGAAAAAAGTTTTTATGTAATGTGTACCAAATTGTTCAATCATTTACCTGACAATATTAAAGAAATGACATTTGGTAAATTTAAATATATTCTGACTAAGTTTTTACAAAATAAATGTTACTATAAAATTGACAGCTTCTTAAAGGACATAAATATTGACATTCCATTTAACAATCATTAATTAACTATATTATTATTATTATTTTATTGCTAATTTTATGTTTTTGATAATTTTAATTATGTGATTCAATAATTATATTGTAATGTATTGCATGCCCAAAAGGGTAGCTGTTGATACATACCTGCTATTGTAATAACAACACTGTAACACAGCCTGGCAATAAATCCTTTGACTTTGACTTTGACTTTGACTTAAAAATGATACGCTTATATACTTAGAATTGAATAACTAAACAGTTACATGTACACGTAACTTAGGTGGTACTATGGTAACTAAGGTATACATGTACACATACCTATTTCTTTACTTCTATTCGATTACTTCAATGATTATTAGATATATCTTTGGTTAGGTATATATACCTCTCTTCTCTTTGTTTTCCTTGCCATTATCATTAATCGGTAAAGGCAATGAACATAAAAATAGTTTAGCCTGTTTAGAATATGTAATAGACTAGTATCCATTATTCTACGCAGTAATCTAGTCCAAAAGACGTTAAAACGCTCCAGAAAATGGTTGTAAATAAGTAAGTAAGGTAGGCTCGCAGATTCTATTTCGCAACAGCAGGGTGAACGCTTTGAAGTTCTAAGTGATATTTAATGCAACAAAAATTGACGTCAAATTATATTTACCACGCGGGCGAACGTCCCGTTATAATGCCCAAGAGAATATTTACGAAATTCGCGTGCTTTGCGCAACAGAGGAAGCGGGCTTCTTTTATATTGCTTACGGGCGAGGCATTGAACATTTATGTCGAAGAGACCTACGCTGCCATTGAGCAGTCGCATCACGTCTGCAGCAGCCATTACCGTGGTCACCGGTGTCACTCTGTCGAACGAAACGTCACTCCGACAGGAATCTTCCATACACGAGCCTGAAATATGAACCCCGAGCTCCGCATTAACTCCGAATTTACGAGCTTCGAATCGCCACCGACATAAAACATCCTCGCTTCCCTACACACGAATATTTGATGACTTTTTAATCTCGCAAAAATCGAATGTATGTCATTAAAAAGGAGGAAACGAGGAAAATATTTGCAGATATTTCAACGTCAAAGGTGCAAAACAAAACGCAATTTCGCGTATTACGGACGCGTAAAATTCAACATTCGACGGTTCCGATTCCCCCGCGGGGCACGCCGAGCCCAAATTGAAAAGGCACCGGCGTAGCTCACGCCGTATGGATGCAAATATTTCATGCCCGCAGAATCAGCACTCTCGCGCTCTCCAACATTAACATGAAAATGGCGTGAGAAAACGACCCGCTGAAAAACCCGAGCGAGCGACTGTAGGCACCCTAATTTCTGTTCCCTCTGCACACACGATGAATGTTTAAGCTTAAGACCGACTCTTGTGAAGGCTTACGAAGCCTCGATATACATTCCACTGGATGAGTAGGTAAGTACCTACTTGTAGGTGAATTAAAGCGCTTGATTGCTTGACGCGCATTTTCTGATTTAGATGTTTAATTGAGTTGAACGTGCGAATAATTTCTGATGATAAAGTATTTGAAATTAAATATATAATAATAGAGTACTTACTATTTTAACCGACTTCCAAAAAGAAGGAGGTTCTCAAGTCGAAAGTTTTTTGTATGTTTGTTGTACAATTATGAATTGTTGATGATTCTATTTTGTTTGGTAGGTAATACCTCAGAGTTGGCCCTATATAAATGTTATCAAAATTGGTTCAGTACTTTGTGTTTTTATAACATAACTGAAACAATGTCATTCAAGTAAACGAATTGGGCATTTTGAAGTCGGTTTTTTCAGTTTTATAAATTATAATTATTATCTTATTCCATTGCAAGAAAGATCTCGTTATATACCTACAATACTGAAAGCAAATCTTTAACTCTTCGAGTAATCAATTTAAATGTAAGAGTAATTGTGCGCTTAGTAAAGTAGGGCAGTAAAATGTAAACGCGTTAAGCGCCATCTAGGCTCGCGTAACGGCATCGTTTGTTAAACAATTTACATATAACCTCCGCTTCGCGGAGGGCGGCCGACCTGGCCTCACAATGGCCCTGTTTATTTTTACACAACTCCCTGTAAATAGGGTTTGCTTTGTTCCCCTAAAGATGTTTAACAAGATGCTATAATGCGAAGCTTCACGACTACTCCGTCCGCATAAAAGCGTTAACATCTGTAACGATAGCGATTTTATTCAAAGCTCGACCAGCCTTTTATAAATTGTTTATAGCGACCTTCGTAAACAGTTTCGTTTTATACTTTGATTGTCTCTTTTTTGCGAAAAGTTGAAACATGATAAGAATCTATTTTGTTGTAAAATGCTACTATTATTATGTGAAATTGTGTGAGATTAGCTGCGTTCCGCGCCGCTTTACAGAAACCGTTTCCCAGAATAATATATTACAAAGTATGAAATGTGATTGGGCATAGCAAGAGTAAATATAAGTTGCGATTGTCGGGTAGGCGGGTAGGGACAAGGCGTATATACATGCACAGTATGCACGGTCTTTACGAAAAACCTATCTCAGATCAATGCTCAAAATATTTTGTTAACTTCTCGCTAACACGTAATGACACTTGCGGAAAGAAGACAGAGAGTTCGAGACGTTGATTAAGTTGAGTAACGTTTTCGGTAAGGCCCTGTGCTTGTAGTAGGCCCTTAAACAGGCCCTTAAATGAGTAGTGTTAGGTATCAAAATAAATGCCTTCAGACAGTAACGTTACTCTAACGTCTAAGTTACCCTGTATATTAAACACAAACATGTGGGTAGTTAAGGATCCAATTGAGGACCTTCCTAAGCACTAGGCACCGAGCACGGTATTACGTGGGCCTACATCGTCAGTGACATTACCCGTGTGCTCCTTCACAGATCATTACTTACTGGCAAGGTTGCAGAGCTGAGTCGGGTGAGGCAGCTGCTGTGGATAGGGGATTCATAAAATAATGATCGTGAAGTCTTGTGTCGACAGCGAAGTGGTTGATGCGATCGGATTTTAGATTGTAAGGTGTAGGTTCAAAAGACAATCTTTTTTTAAATATTATTATATTTAGTTACTAAAATTACTACACAAAAAGCAAATCAATACCCCGAGACCGATAAAGGACCGATTTTTATTGTTGTACATTATATGTATAGATAGATCTACGATTGACCACCAACACGTCAGAAGTTAAGCGGCGGTGTGACCGAGGATGGACCTCGTTGATTTGGAAGATAATTAATCCACTCTAGCCTTGAATATTCCAAGATTGCAGATCTCGGGAAACAGAGAAGGTGGCAAAGAATTCCATTCATGTGCGGTACGCATCAAGAACGTGAACCGAAATCGTTGAGTACGGGGCTTTTGGCATTTCAATGAAAAATGGGTATTTTTCGGTGTCCGTGAAAGGAAACCTGGAAATGGCATTGAAGTTAGATATTTTTAATCTAACGGACTTTTTTTCTCAATTCGACTGTTTTTTTGTATGTTTGTTCACCGATTACTCCGTCAATTATGAATTGTTTTAGATGTTCCTTAATTTGTTTGGTAGGTAATATTTCAGAGATGGCCCCTGATTAATTTTATCAAAATCAGTTCAGTACTTTGTTTTTTATAATAAAATAACTGAATAAATATGATCCAAGTAAGTACTTAAACGAAATGCGAATTTTGAAGTCAGTTTTTTCAGTCTTTTAAACTATAATTTACTAGTACCATTCCAAAATTGAAAATTGGTTGTCAAGTAGCTAACCGTGTGTAGCGGGGCTGCTCTCTTCACAGCCAGTTTCGATCCACATAATTGAATTCTTCAGAGAATGTGTGAGATCTGCATCTTATTCCCCTATGACCTTTTTACTATCGGAAGCCGAAATGCGACATCGTTTCTAGGTGAATATTCTTGTATCCCGAACAAAACGCTTTAATTCCCTTTTTATTATGCATATTGCTAAAATGGGGAAAATGCTTCCTGAGTAGGTCTTTTTTGATACACAGGAAAAGTTCCATAACTTGGGGATTCGAACCCAAGACCTGCGAACTACAAGATAGATGATTTTCCAACTAGGCTGCTGTAACTTCCACGTCTTCGGTATCATACGGCAACGTAATTAGCAACTCGCGTCGCATACGAGTATTAAACTAACTAATGAAACTCGAACAATGAACTGCAATTCAACGTGAATTCCCAGAAACTGTCTGTGACTCTGAGAACTCTCTTACTAGTCTGTGCTCTGAGAGGGAAATCATGCTGCACTCAGCTAACAGAGAGTAAGTACCTCGCTAGTATACTTAGACGTCAACTCCAGGCGAGACGGAGACAAGAAACTAATTTTCCCGTCACTAATTGAGTAGCTAAGTAGTTATAAAATTGGTTAAAACTCATTACAGTCTCGGAACAGTTTGCTTTCCAGTTTAACAGCGGCATACAAATTAACCCGGGATAATAGTGCAAGATAAAAGTTTTTATATCTCAAGACTTGGAAATAGAAAATACACCAACCGCGCAAGTCCAAAGAAAAAAAATAAGCTTCTATTTTAAACTGGAACTTTTTTATGCGGTTTGAACTCGCTGCCGTGTATCGTAACGCAAGGCGAAGCTTTTGAAAAATTCCCCTCTTCTCAACAAACAGATTCCCGAGTACCAAACTCTGCGTGGAACGGAACGGAGCGGAGCTTTTCAAAATTACCGCGCAAATACTGCACAATGGCATGCATTGTTCTGGCCGTCGGAGTACAGCTTCAGTATTTATCTCTGCCGCGGTTCGTACTTATTTGACGAGACTTTATCATGTACGCTAGCTTTTCGGTGATATGAAAATATACTTATTTGTAGTCATCCCTCTGTCGAACAGCGGGGATTACAATACCGTGCTGAAGTATGACGGTAAATTTAAAATTGAATTGTACGAAATTCGGCTTTGTAATTTATTTTATAGAGAATATGCAGGTTCAACGGATATTACACGGAATTTAAGCAATTACACGAGTGTATATGAAGGAGTAACGTTTTTGAGTGTACGTGTGCAAGTATGGCTGCGTATGTAAGTATGTGGGTAAGTATGTGTATTATATAGTACTAAGAGCGACCGCGGTATTTCCAGCGTAGTGATAAAAAATAAAAAAGGTGACGATGATGATTATAAAATGTAGCCTATGTCCCTCTCTTCCTATATCTGTACAAAATGTAGCCTATGTCCCTCTCTTCCTATATCTGTACAAAATGTAGCCTATGTCCCTCTATTCCTATATCTGTACAAAATTATATTGGTATAAAATTATATCGGTTCAGCTGTTTAATCGTGTAAAGGTAACAAACAGACAGAGAGACAAATATACAGTTACTCTAGCTTTTATAATATTGGTAAAGACGTAAGAATACTTATCGTAGTCTTGACCGATTTTGATGTGCGAGGAATGGTTAGATAGATACGTCCATGTATATAGCCTGAGTGCCTAGTTTGGTATTTTGTTATAGCTACAAAATTATGACGAATATTTAGTACTGGCTGAATTGAAGCAGTTTGAACATAAATATGGTCAAAGATAAAGATATTGACTTGATGTATCTATCTTTTGATCTCTTACTAAAAAGTATGTTACACGAAACCATAAAGAATACCGTAGCCAGTGTACATTGGTGAGAGTTAATAAAATATTGATGTTTCAGACGAACAAGATGGTTTTCGAACCACGAATCGTGACGAGAAACCGAAATAGCGCAACGTGGAGGAAATTCGACGTCAATCACATTGTCAAAGTTTTCTCAAGTGTGTACATCTGTTTTGATGAACGCGCGTTCCGTTACACGCTTCGAAGAAATATGACACACATGAAGTCGTCTGAATAGGGACATGATAACTCGTATAATCGGTATAAGGGTACATCATATTTAATTAAATAGATTTTAAATAACATGTTTAAAAGCCGTTTCCAATTTGAAAATTTATGAGGGAGGCCTATGCACAGCAGTGGCCTTCTTATAGCTAAGCTGAAGATGATGATGATAATATAAATAAGACTGCACTGAGTGACTGACTGACAAAGTGTGTCCTTAAAAAGCATTAGTACATATAAAATTTTGTGAATAATAATAAATATAACTCATTCATTCGTTCATCCATTCATACAATGTAAACGCTAAACAGATAGTCAGCATGCACTTTGGATTTCTTTTGTAGGTATGTATTAAGAAAGTCCAAATGGAAAGTCTGCACATTATCGTCTTATTGAAATTACTAAAATCCAAGCTTAATGATTTAAATCCACATTTTTTAAGCGTACCATATATAAGTGAAACTTTCTGCTACTTTCTTCGTGTTTTGGTAACTACAATCTAGGAATACGTAAACCAAGGCTAGAGTGAATTAGTATTTTCTGAATTTCCGGCGACTTAGGGTCCAAATGTAAATATATCTCGTATTAGAAAGAAATTATATGAAAATAATAAAAACAGCATAGATATCATAATAATAATATGATAGGAAAGCATTTGTATGTATAGGTATGTATTAAAAAACGGAAGTAGTTCTCGTTCACGGGTAAAACCACGTGATACGGCTAGTGTTAACATAGGAGATTATCGTAAAAGTATCCCAATTGTTGGTGACGTTTTCATTATTTGAACGTCATAGTAAAAATGCAATTCAAACTCCTTTTTCATGCCTATCGATAAAACAGCTTACGACGACGGAAAACATTCTGTCTCCCCCAGCGCTCGACCCCCACCCGTCAGGTACATTTCACAGACAATCTCAAGAGCGGCAAAAAAGCATCCACTCGAAATCCAAGCCCGCGCATCCAACTATGAGAGAACGAGTCAGCACCGAATGTTAATAGAGTAGGAACGGGGGAAGCGGGTAGGAAGTGTTCGCCACACGCCGAGACGTTTCATTTCACTCAGAATCGCTTCGTCAAATTGAATAAATTTGAATTCGGAGGGACGCCTATGCCGCGGGTGTAGATTTAGTAAGGGAAAATAGTGAAGTTTTCAGGCGATTGTCGGAGCTTATTGCTTGGAATGGTTAGTCTATTGATTTATTCGAGATTTAGTAACTTGTCTAAAAGAACTAAGAAGCAGCGCGTTGTCGCATTTCTATGAAAATCTCGGCGATCTTCGACATGAACAGACACAAGTCACTGAGTTTTAGTGACAGGATTTCTATGTAGGTAATATAAGCGTACCCTGATACCAGTTATCTTTGGAAGATTTTACTCCCGTCGTGAAAAACAGGAACAACAATTTTATTTTAATATGAAACTGGTATAATCAATTCACATTCGAGCTATACGTTCGAAGATATAATAAAAAAAAACTCAAAACAGAATACAAATCATTAAGTGTCCTATCATGTGTATCATCACCTTTCATTAAAGAAAAGCATTCTGTGACAGTTGAAAAATGTAAAATTCCGAATGATCCCCAAAAAATATTCATAGAATTGTATTCGCACATAAAATTTGATAGATCCCATTTACTTCAAATACGTCGATATTTTTTATCACATCGATCACACCTTTATTCGGAAATAAAACGAGACAGAAAAAAACAATTTCACCTATATTTCCCGCTTAATACATCTCGATGTAATCCATCTATCATCTCCGTGCGCCGGCAACAAATGGAAAACAGTTTCATATTTTTATTTTCGCTCAAATAATAAATATCGCTCGATCCGCTTCTGCCAATGCCGACATAGTGAATCGATGTAGCAATTTCATCGTAAATTGGAAAGGTTGTATGTACTCGCTACAGGTGTCTAAGTAACTGCGTGAAACGGAACGCAGAACGTCTTTTGTCGTCCTTTGATGTGAAAAGAACGAATTTGCGTAATACAATAAACGTGCAATATTACACCGTGACACTTGAATGCCCCGGGGACCGAATTATGCGCAAGCGAAAAGAGAAATAAGTAGGTAAGCCTTTTCATGTCAACAAAGCAAGTGGAGACGTAATGTAATGTAATTTTATTTACATGTGTCACGTGTCATTTGGATGATTGCTTTGTTCGCATAAAACGGAACGGTTTGTCTATTTTATTACTAAAAAACGTTTATGCCTACACAAGTGTGATTTTGTACCTTTTGTTCCAATTTCAATCTGTAGTCAAATGCTAACAACGAACAAAATCTAATACAATATGCTACGCAGCTTACCTCTGGGATTTCGCAAAAAAGTTACCCTATTCTGGATATAAAGGAAAGGATATTGAATTAGAAAATCTGCTTACGTAATATTAAACCTAGAAAATGCGTAACTTCTATTATTTTATCTTTTCTTTATTAGGTACTCTTAATTTTGCAATATGTTTATTAACCGACTTCCAAAAAGAAGGAGGTTCTCAATTCAACTGTTTTTTTTTGTTTATTTGTTCACCGATTTCTTCGCCAATTATGAATTGATTTTGATGATTCTTTTTTGTTTAGTAATTAATATAGTTAGGAGGTGGTCCCTTATAAATTTTATGTAAGCGGTTCAATGCTTTGGTTTTTATAACAAAATAACGAGAAAAATGTCATTCAAGTAAACTAAGTTGCGTATTTTGAAATCGGTTGTTTCATTTCTTTAACTATAATTATTAAATTAATGTTCAAGATTCAATTTCCATGTTAAATTAATGCCATAAATACTGTTCTTTTCTCACATCTAGAATTCGTGCGATATACACTTTTGCTAGTTTCTAGTGATAAGTAATTATATTTTAACTAAGTCCATCAAGTCATGTAAAATAAGTTACGGCCAAGTCCCCGTCACGCTTCAGTAGTGTTATTGACTAAACTAGTCTATGTAGCTTGTAGACAACATGAAAAGACAAGTTTTTTTATTTCGCTTGCTCTGCTCGTGCACGCAACAAACATATAATGAATTAAACAAAACAAAAAAATAATGCAGATTTGAAATAACATAATTTAAATAGAAAAGCATAAAATAATAAACCTTTTTTATTCAACTTTAATAACTAAGTCCTTAAAGTAATGTAAGTATACCTAAGTAATTTTAAGTAGGCGCCAGCGTGATACGTTGCGTTGCGAGTGGGAACCAATGGGCTCATATTTATTACGTATGTGCGAACTATTCTTGTCAAATAAATTATTTTGTAATTGTATCTTATTACGTTAGCTTAGAATATTATACTTTTTTGTTTTGCATTCACAAGCAAAACAAAAAAGTATAATATTCTAAGCTAACGTAATAAGATACAAACACAAAATAATTTATTTGACCGATTAATCCGAATAGTAAGTCAAGAGAACAGTTATAAAAATAATGATATCCGTTTAAGAAAGTAAATATTTTATTTTAATATATTTTTATCTCCACGATTTACCACAATAACGGGTAAATAATGCCTACACTAGCAACATTATGCGGGTGAGAGGTGAGAAGGGTGCGGGACGATTCTTTTGTTTTTGGACACAGCACGGATTTTGTAACTGCATCTGGACGCGCCTTCTGTATTTTTCTATATTCTAAGGTTTATTGCTGGAGATTTCATTGTTAATTTGATTTGGTCCTTTCTTTTATTTTTAAGGTAATTTTTGGCGCCGCCTCAAAATTACTTAGATATACTTACATTACTTTAAGGACTTATTTAATAAAGTCAAATAAAAAAGGTTTATTATTTTATGCTTTTCAGTTTTTTCGCAGGTTAAATTTTTTTGTAAAAAGTTTTTATTTTATATATTTTTTAGCTTTAGTCTACTAATTACTACATCCTTAATTTTTGATTACTTTTAAAATAGCTATTACCTTATAATACACAACTCGGCATTAAAATCTGCGAGTGAACAATAAATCACCCCTATTTTCCCACCCATTCAGGGTAGTTTTTTTTTTCCAAATTTATATGGAACCAATTTTGATGTATATACCCTCTCCAATAAAAAAATAATTATCAAAATCGGACTACTCTGTAAAAAGTTATGCGTGATCATACATAAAAAAAAAATATACGCGTCGACTTGAGAACCTCCTCCGTTTTTTCGTCGGTTAATTAAGAACGTGGACCGTAAACGTTGAGTACGAATTTCAGTATTACCATGAGAAATGGGTAGTAGTGTGCAATCCTCGCGGTTTCTATTGTGGATAACCCTCTTTATTACCTCTTTCTGTGATACCCCTGTTAATGATATTTATTTTAGAACAGATAACACAAAACCCCTCGAAAAACATAACGGCTGTACCGATTTTAACGTAACAGCTAAGAAAAACTCGGTAAAATTACTTTTTGGTAAAACACGTGCATCCATTTGAGAGCTACGATGACACAGACAGACACATAGATACACAGATACACACGGTAAACCTATAACACTCCTCTTTTTGGGTCGGGGGTTAAAAAGAACATGCACTTTTGGATAGCGAGTAATACCGCGAGCATTGTTCATGAATAAACTTAAAAGAAATATTTTTCTTAATTCTTCGTATTAAAAAATCTAATCTTACCACGAGATCTAAAAATGAATATTCTATTTGACACTTGACCTTAGCTCACGGCTAAGTGCCGCGTTAATTTGAACAAAAACAGTGCGAAGACAAGCGGACACAGACTCATTAACAACGCACAATTCGAAAACACGTCAAGAATCTTACAAGAATTCATCAAGCTTCTGGCTATACGCATGCCGTGGGGAATAGCTCATTTCACAGAGAAACAACCAGACTTTTACATTAACAATCGGTCAAAGCGAAGCATTTATCGTTTACAGATGGACCATTTACACAAGTATGATCGGCTAGTATTCTATTTATCAATCCCAGATTATCCCTATTTCTTCACTAACCATTACTTGCAATAATATTGATATTTGTATTTAAAGTATGATAGCGCATACTGTGAAAATAATAAGAATTTGGTTTGACAATAAAGTAAATAATATTAAGCAAATTTAACGTACTTTTTAGGGTTCCGTACCCAAAGGGTAAAAACGGGACCCTATTACTAAGACTTCGCTGTCTGTCTGTCTGTCTGTCTCCAGGCTGTATCTCATAAACCGTGATAGCTAGAAAGCTGAAATTTTCACAAATGATGTATTTCCGTTGCCGCTATAACAACAAATACTAAAAATTAAAAAAATATATATATTAAGGGGGGTCCCCATACAATAAACGTGTTTTTTTCGTATTTTTTTGCTCAATATTAAAAACGGTAACAGGTAGACGCTTCAAATTTTCACAGAATATTTAATTGTATATTACCTTTCAAAATAAATAATTAAATAACAATAAAGTAAATATTAAAGGGGGGCTCCCATACAACAAACGTAATTTTTAAGCAATTTTTACTCGATCTTAATTAACAGGTAGAAACTTGAATATTTGTAAGTAAATATTCAGAAATATATTAACTATAAAAATAAATACCTAATCTAATACATAAAAACTCACAAAATGAAAATAATCCGTGCATCTAAACGCGGTGCGAGCGCCGCGCCGCGGTGTGGTGGTGGCGCGAGCGCGAGGCAGTTGCTAAGCAACGGCCGCGCGGGTAGCGGCGGAGGTAACATCACGGAGCGAGCCATAGCCGCGCGTATTCGCGCAAGCGTCTTTATGCTGCCCGGATGTGTATCGAAAACCTACCTATAAGTTTGCAATTTACTACTTGGAATTTCGTTGATTTCTCGTTATTTTATAAACAGAACTAAACTTTGTAGTATTATAGATGATAGTACGGAAACCTTCGTGCGCGAGTCCGACTCGCACTTGGCCGATTATTTATGTTCTCCAAGCTAGACATTTTGAATACAGCTTACTTGAAGTTGAGTGATATGCGTTACTATTGTTTTTAGTAAAGTGTTTTGTATAAGCCTAATGTTTTGTCGTTTAGATAAGGTCAAATACGTACCCAGCGAAATACAGTTTAAGGTCTTAGTTGATCTTCTGTGGATGTCCTACTCAGTAGCAGACGCTTTGTACTGCCTATGCGTCGTTAGAAGTTAATGAATCACGTACAAAAGCAATAACCATTGCTGTTCCGTAAGCGCGGAGCCCTCGACAGGCGTCTGTCAAACCGCAATGTACGATGGAAATTAATTAAACTCGTGCCGTACGATGCTAATAATAACCAGTATTCATGCGTAGAAGTGTCTTTACGAAAGAGAAGATTTTGGTATTGCCAGTAAATTAAGTAAGTATATTTATGTCGATTTAAACTGAAAATTACACCATTTCATTTTCACTTTTGTAATCTGATGACATAAATGCAAAAGAAAGGATTTTTTAAGGTAATGAAATTAGAAATACATTTGTTTTTTAAATATCGATTGGTTTGCGATTAATCGCCATCTCGCCGTATTGAGCGATTGAAACGGTCTACGATGGAGCGTACTTACCTAGAAGAAACCTATGCAATGTTATTTAAAAACATCCAGGGTATGCCACTCGCAGAAACCCCGCTCAGTCGTCCATAATTTAGAAATCTATATTGCTATACGAATAATATGAATAACGAACAATAAAACCACAGACCACACGCTTCGTTTACATTTTTTGAACTATAAAACGATGTCGCATAATTACTAAACGTTTTTTTTTCCAACAACTTTAGTTAGGGTACCATAAATGTTTATCGGATACAAAAACAAAAAAAAAAACAATTTCAAAAGTACCGAGTTTGTACCACGTGACATATAAATGAAACTTAAGATTTCAGTGAAAAATTCTATGACATACAGCATTAAATAATCATACAATAAATTTCAACAAATATATAAAAAAAATTGCAAAACACGAGAGTTGTGCTTCTGTTTCAATGATACTCTCGTTATGACTGAGAGTAAAATGCGTGAGAAAATTAAACAACGCCATCGCAGCTTTCCATTTCACTTGAGTTTATGTCACCCACTGCTAGCGCCTTAAGGCACAATACAATATACAAGCTCTTTAGATATCACGTGTTTTGTTAACGAGATTGTACGGAGAAATAGTGGCGAAGAGTTAGTGGTATGACGTCATAGTGTCCGGGTGGAGAGCTACTATCGTGAAAATAAGACTGGCTTCGTAGCTCACTTGGTAGTAAACCAGCTTTTTAAGGTCGGCGACCGACAATTTCTGTAGTGAAATGGGGAGAGTGGAATAACGTCGTGATGCTCTTGCGCACACTCACCGAAATGAATCCTATAGAATATACACAGATACGTGTGTGATTAGTTTCTAATTTATATTTTCCCTAAGTCACAAGCCGTACTTAGTTCAAGATCACCGATTAATTTCACCGTTATCGTGGTGGATATTCCAAAAACTCGAACGAAACGCTTTAATTCCACTTTCATCGTTCGGACTGCTAGATTGTGGAATACGTATCCTGAGTGGGTCTTTCCCGATAGTTATAATCTGGGTGTCTTTAAATCGGGAGTGAATTGGTTTCTTCTATGTAAACGCGCTCCATCGTAGACCGCAACGTCGCTTAACATCAGGCTAGTTGGGAGTCAAGCGCAAACCTAATTCTACATTTTTAAATAAAAACTACGGGTCACTCACGTCTGTTTTGAGCCGAAATATCCGACTATAGTTTCAACCGCATTCGGCGGTCTTTTTCAAAGGAGCAGCACACACGTCACTCTCGGTCGGTGACGCGCCTTGCACTGCTAATTCTACATTAAAAAAATGTTATCGTGTCTTAGAAATAATGTTGTCTAGGTAATTGCTTCAACAGTTCTCTGTAAGCATACCCTTTTTATGAATAAATATAATATCTTTATTTTATGAATTTCAGTGCGTTCGTGCCCATTACGCCGTAAAACCCGGGCGCCGGGCACCGAGCTACTCGTGAGGGATGGGAACGCGTCCTCTCCGATATCAAGTGTCAATATTTGGCACGGCGCCGCTGCGAGAGACTATCGCGTCCATTCGGTAATATCGGCCATCGAGACCGGCTTAATTGGGATCGAGTTGCGATCGAATGTTAGTGGACGCAGAGCGAGATATCATACGCAGCGAATAGCGTACATTTATGGAAAATAATGTATACAAGCTTTTAGCTTTTTACAATTATGGACTAAGAAACTCTAAACCACGCAACGAGTTATGGAGAGGACTGAGATCGGGATCTCTCTGCGAATCAGAAATAAAGAGATCCATAGACGAACGAAAGTCACCGATATAATACCTGATAGTCACAGCGGATTAGCAAGTTGAAGTGGCAGTGGACTAGACAATATAGCACGTAGAAATGATGGACGGTGGGGTCGAAAAGTTATCGAGTGGAGACCACGCACCGGCAAGAGCAACGTTGGAAGACCAACCAAAGGGGGTCAGAAAGACGCTGGATGATGCAAGGCTTCTAACCGGTCTTCTTGTAAATCAATGGCCTCTTGGCCTATGGCCCAGCAAAACTTATTAAAAAATACAGGGGCGTTGCGTTTGGTTGGTATATCGAAAAGAATAATTAAGTATAGTCAAAAAAACTGAAGCAACCGACTTCTCATGGATGCCATTGTCAGAACTAGACCAAATTTGAAATAGGACCACACGGGAAGCACCAGCTTTCAAATAAAAAAGAATCATCAAAATAGGTTTAACCCAGTCGAAAGTTAAGAAAGGTAACAAACATTTTAAGAAAATACATTCGAATTGATAACCTCCTCCATTTTGGAAGTCGGTTTATAAACTAACTTTGCTATTGTAAAAAAAATCCTTATACCTATTTACTAGACAAGGTGTTTTCTGTATTCAGCAACATGTATTTCACATCGACCTTTTTAAAGAGATAATATGTAGACATAATGATAAACAGCCCAATTCTGTCTCATGAATCATGAAGGTATGAGTAACAGAGACGACACTATAATTCAAACTCATTTTCTAAATTTAGCTTGCATTTACTTTATGTATTTCAACGTATCAAATAAGGGTATAATGGAATAAGCACAGTTTTAGAGTTTCAAATTTCAAATTTAATTGTAACAATAGTATGATGGAAAATTTTATATGAAATTTTATTTGGAAAAGTAAACTTGTTGAAAAGTAGTTTTGATACGCGCTTCTCTGTACGCGGCACACACCCTGGTACTTCGGAGAGGAGAGGACGCTCGTTGTCACGAAATCGAATAGTTTTTGATAGAATTATAGTCAATTTGTCTATCGCGGAGCGTCGAACACATTTCATATTGCTCAGGTAGATCTATTGACGGCAGAAATCAGAATAAATCATCATCCAATTATGACTTTGAACTTTGTCTAAGTTTTATTATAAACGTAAAAATAATCATCAACGATTATACAATATTCCTTCGGGCAAATATCTGCAATATTAAGAAATGATGAATGTGAAATTGTTATGAATAAACGTCTGAACCTATCGTGATAAGAATTAGTAAACAGGCGCAAGTCGACGGAAAAGAACGGTCAAACAATATCAGAAATTGCCGGAAAAGTCAGAATTACTATCATTCTTGTTACTTGAAAACATTTACCTAGGTATTTTTAAGTCTAGAATGAAAATCATCTTTTTAGTATGCTTGGTCCGTTCGCAAAGCGGTGCTTTCTATACAGCGAAACGGGGTTAAATGTCAATATTGTGTATGTATATATATTATATAAAAAAAAAACTCAATGCTACATTTACCTTTTTAATCAGCGCTATAAAAAACTAAGAACTATATAAATGGTGATGTCCATATGGTAAAGATAAAAAAATCATCATTACATAATAGCCCACTGGATGAAAAATAGTACAAAATATAATTTTTCATCCTTATTACACGGATACTCCAAAATACTTCATTTCTATTCAAACTGTTTAAATTTTGTTTCATTCAAGCAAACATTATTTCGCAACTATGTAAATATTTCATGTATAATATAAATACTACATATATAACCTTAGAACAATGTTAAAATTACATTTATTAATAAAATTCGCGCAAAAACCACCCACTTCCGCATACACGTGTCGTATTTCAGCCGGCTCGCACGACGTTTATTAGTAAACTTTTAGTTTTAACGGCACAATGAGACAGATCCATTTAATTAACCGTGTTAAAGCCGGCGCCGGGGGAATCCGGTGTTTGTGTCGACAGACACGCATTTGTATCAACAGGTATGTATGTTTAACCGGAAACGCCGCGAGAAAAAGAGATGTGCAGGTTGTGAATTATGTTGAAAAATAAAATTGAATAATAAGGTTATTTACTTAGAGCTGCAAACATACTCCACCAATTACTCTCTAGAATACTCTAGAAAATTATATTAAATATCTCTACATCGGTCGTATGACTAAATATAGTCAGCGCTACAAGTGCTACGTCGTTCGTAGCACTGCTACGAGATAAAAAAACTTCAGCGTCCCATCGATTTTGAACAAATATTTTAAATAATTATTGCGTTTTTCATTTTTTAACAACAGTAAAAAGGTATACTTCATTATTTGGACTTAAAGGTCATCGGTAGCAATGTGGCGGGAAATTTATTTGTTATTTTTTTTTATGTAGTGATAGGTTTCCTCTTGACCGCCAATTCGCGTGATGTTAAGCGACGTTGCGGTCTACGATGGAGCGCACTTACCTAGAAGAAACCAATTCACTCGCGATTCAAAGACACCCAATTTCAAACAGTTTTTGTCTATAGCTATAATCTCCCTGTATGGGTAATTTACCTGAATTAAATTATTTTGAATTTGAATGAACAGCTAGCTCGGGTAATTATTGAAAGTGGTCACAATGTTTAGATATCACAACTAGATTGTCGCAAACATTATGATCATGTACAATAGATGTCTGATAGCGCTACAAAAAAAAAATGTTTAAAATTTTAATTTTCCGCCGCACCACCTCAACAACAGGCATGTAAGTTGCACAATTAGACACTCGGACGCATAAAACAATCATTAATTCAAGTTTTTTTTAATCTATAAATGTTAATGTTAAGCGAGCTTAAAACTAAGTTAGTTAATATTCTGCAATGTGTTATCTGCAGAGTTCTCACGTATGCGGACAATAGTTCCACAAATACGTGTTCGCGTATTTTTAAATGAAAGTGATATAAATCACCGCGTCCGAGGCGGGCGCATTTGTAAACACCCTGTATGCTCTTGTCTACTAATACTCGGTACTTATACGCCACTTTGTGCGGGCGGCATAAATTAAATATAACTACCTCGTGCGTTTTTTCAGCTCTCCTTTTCAGCTCTCCTGACACTTTTTCAGAATGCGTTCTTTCGTAACCTCCGAACTATTTCGAAATACTAGAATTATTCCAACGAATGCGCATTTAAAATTATTTACAACGATTTTACGCATACTTTCTCACAAAAATCGTACAGTCAACAGCGTATCAAGCGTAACGAAATCGTAAAGTAGCCTGAAAAAACCTCTTTTATGCAGTTGGGAATTTTGTTTTTCTTTTAATATAGATACTTGTATTTATTGATATATAGTGCAGTTCACGTTGGAGTGCACTTACATAGAAGTACAGAACACTCTTAGTACAATACGTTTTTTTTTTATCAGCCCTGTTTTGTACAAACTGTCCCACCGCTGGGAACGGCCATCTTCTCATTGTGAGAAGGGTCAGGCCATAGTCTGCCACGCTGGCCACGTGCGGGTTGGCAGACTTCACACATCTTCAAGATCATTGAGAACTCTCAGATATGTAGGTTTCCTCACGATGTTTTCCTTCACCGTTTGAAGTTGGCGGCAATCAACAATACGCACATAACTTCGAAAAGACAGAGGTGCGTGCCGCGGGATTCGAACCCAGGAGCTGCGGATCGCAAGTCAGACGGTCTCCCGACTAGGCTGCCGGAAACTTCATACGAGTATTAGACGAAAGCTATATAGACGAAGATTATACGTGATTTAAAAACACTCAAGATTATGTTATAGGATAAGATATCCGAGTGACGGTTAGTATACTGCAGTTTTAGAATCTTTGCACAAAGTTAATAGTTTAAAGCAAAGCGTTTCATGATTATTTTGAGAGTTTCGGCAGGAACGTCTCAGTAACGTGTTGTTGCTCTGTTTTATTTTCTTAACTTGTGTTATTTAGAACAATAATGCTATAAAAATGGTGGTGTTTTATTAACTAAGTGTTCGATCAAGTGCGTGAGTGTGGGCAAGTGAAATAAAGCAGTAAAACATGTGATTTTACGTTGTCGGCAAAACTCCATAGAAGCTTCTAGTAAAGTCGCCATCACTTTACTGAGATTTATAATGAGTTAACATACATCAGACAAGGCAGGCCAAGCGGTCTTATCCTGCCCGTAGGGCAAATTAAAACAAAGAAAAAATGATTATTTTGAAATACCATTCTTAAAACAACGTCGCTTTTTCATTCGTCCTGGAGAAATCTTAGAACCCCAAATGTTAGGTATAAAGATACTTGTCTTCCCAACCCCTTCAGCATCGTGATCCGCTCTCAGACGTCAATAATCCGTAATAACAATTGTCTTCAATACCCCGGATAGTAATCCCGTAAACAACCTGCATCAGTGTAATTCCATATCTGCCGAATCTCCGACAGCCCCACAATCCACTGCCATTCAAGTATCCGGAACCCAGGTGTTTCGTTACGTGCCAACCTCTACTTTACACCTGATTAGAATATAACAGAGAAACAGACAATATGATTTGTTTACATAATGGAGCAAGAGAGGAAATACGCGTACTTTTAGGAATTTCAGGAAATCTGTTGAAGAATTTGATCCTTCAAATCCTTCAACAGATTTCCTATCTATTGAGGAATTTTAGTATTTAGTAAAATTACGCGTCATTCCACTATTTTGAAACAAGTCACTCTGCAGTCTGTGGATAGTATGACTCGACGGGAAAACAATTCCCAACATACCATGGTTTAATTAGTTTGGAACTCGACACGATATAATGTTTTAATATTTTTTTATTGAACGAGCAGTAAAACACATCTTATTATTTAAATGTTATCTTATATCAGTACATACATAAAGACATATAATTTCAACCATGTATAGCAATAATATTAATGTAAAAAAGAAATTGTTGATATACTAACTAAATAATTATGTGTTAAGCCGATTTGAGTCTAATTATACGTTGAATGCAAATAAGTTGAAGAAGAAATCGACAACGTCGACTTTTCAAGTGATTGAAATGACGAATGAACTTATAAAGAAATCATCGTTTGTAAAACTAGAAAACAACATCACAAATATTCGACAAAAAATTCAATTTTATCCAAGTTGATTTTTATGTATGAAAATTTACTTGGATCAAATAGAAATTTGTGTCGAATATTTATGATGTTGTTTTCTAGTTTTACAAATGACGATTTTTTATAAGTTCATTTAATAATTTTGTATCTTCAGAAATGTGAGTATGCGCGAGCAAGACGGATGTAGTTCGGACTACGGACTCTTAACATCACGTGAGTTGGTCAAGCGCAATCCCAATTAATATGTTAATAATTACAGTTTAAAAAACTAAAAAACACGCTACAAATTATTGTAGTCAAAGTTCATTACAAGACTTTTCTAACAAATCCAAACACAGCTATGATACGATGTTCCATCATGAAGTTCTAGTTCATATCTTCCGGCTCCATCATCAGATCAGTTCGACAGTACCATATTATTGTATTGTCATCAGAACTACATACAGCTGCCAATTTTCATGACGCTACGATCCTTGGAAGATGGTTAAATTAGTTACCTTAGATTTAATTTTTTCATAGTTAGTTACACACAGGTCGACCTAATAAAAGCGTGTTAAACAAAGATACGTGAAATATTTTGCAGTATTTACATGTGTATTAGATTAGAAACTCGTATACAATGAAGTCGTTCCTCTATAAATAATCTCATCCCGATCAGTACAGTTCTAATCCGCCGTCGAAGGCCCTTAACAGGATCGTCTTAAAGGGTATTATCGGTTATTAGTGGATATCATCCGAGTCCGGATATAAATCGCCTTTCAAGCCGTTCCACCTCCACCTCCACTGGACTCCAATTAGTTTGTTTAGTGGAACTGAAAGGGGTGAATGGGGGTGAGCCGCGAGCTGCTTTTCAAATGGATGTTTTCGAAGAAAACTTGTTCTATTTCGATTCAATATAAGTCTGAATAGGATTTTGTGTTTGTGGGCTTAGAAAGGTGTAAAAACGTAGCTTTTTATATTGGTGTGGCATAGCCTAAGATAGGGGTTTCCAAAACGCCGCAGTGGCCTGCTAATCTTTTCAAAAAATAGCGTAGTAAAAATATTTTTTTTTTACTTAGTAACCTAGAGAATTAAATAAACAGGTTGCTTATTTAGAGAGATAAATTATGACGAAAAGTGTAATTCGTACAATCCTTTACAATAACACATATCTGGCTGGAGTACAAACGATGAAGAATATTCAACAAGTACATAAATCTGTATTAAAAGAAAAACTAAAATAGCCGACTGCATGAGGGCGACTTTCCTCTTGCAGCTTACACTTATGTTGCTCGTGATGTAGACATATACTTATATTTAGTTGTGGATGGCAATAAATACATACAAAACAAAAATACAAAGAATATTGTATGTGCCCGGTGTTGAATGTACGTTTTCGTGAGAAAGTATGCACAAAGCTACTGTATAATTTATTTAAATGAACATTCTTTACGTTTATCTTTGTAAAATTAATACATTTGTTACGAAACATCGTTCACATTCGTTTCAAATTACGAGAAACGCGCGAAGAACGAGAAGCGTGCTCCATCGTAGGCTGCAATGTCGCTTGACATCAGGTGAGTTGGCGGTCAAGCGCAAACCTATTACAGCATGAAAATGTTTTTTTTTTTGCGAAAGTTGTTTTTTTTTAATGTAGACTAAGATACTTAGCGAGTGAAGACAAATCTAACGACACATCGCACATCAATATCGGTCAAGCCGTTTAGGCTGTAGGATAATACTCGTATAATTATATATACCCACATACATACCATCGAAAAATATAATTCTCCTTCTTGCGTAATCAGGTAATTACGGAAAAATAATTTCAGCATAAATACACTTTTTACAAATTCTTATCAGAAAAAAAGAAATTGACACAGTTTTCGTATCGTTCAAATTGTTTATCATCACTAATAAATTCCGACACTAAACACATCCGTAATTACCCTCACTCAAATAAATAACACAGAAACGCGTCGCTCGAGTTAACAAATTCAAAAATATTCAAATAGGTTATGACGGCGGAGGTGAAATTAGAGAAAAAAAGGTGAAAAAAATAGGAAATTGTCGGGTGAAATTCCTGTCGTCGGGCGGGTGGTAAAAGGTAATACTGCGTAAAATCGCAGTTTAATATTAATTAGACTGAGCCGCTGGCGGGGCCGCGGGCGAGCGCGGGACCGCAGTCCCGGATGAATATTTCACCGGCGCAGCCCTTCTTGTTGGATGACACGGAAACCAGGTAGGTACACTTCCCGGCAAGTAATATGACAGTTCTAATATTAAGCCCCACCCAAAAACCTATCGGTCCCAGGGGAAGACCAGCGCTGGCTGTTTAGAACTAGCGTTATCCTAAGCTTGGGCCGGATTGGCAAAAATATATTTAATTTTCTATTTGTGTGGTTGTTTTCAACCGACTTCACAAACGAGGAAGGTCTCAATTCGACTGTGTTTTTTGTATGTTTGTTACTCGATAACTTCGTCAATTATTACTTGATTTTGATGTTTTTTTTTGTTTTGTAGGTTAAAATTCATTTATGCTTTGGTTTTTAAAAACAAAATAACTGGAAAAAATCTGTCATCCAGGTAAACGAAAGTAAAACTAAAATCTGTCACCAAATGATAAATACGTAAAAGCTATAATTTATATTTAATCTTTCAACTGAGAACGGTCAGAAATATTTGCGCTAACTGTACTCTTTGTTAGAATTGTTACTTGGATGGTTTTGCATGACAATTTTCTTGTCATCAGAATTTTCGTTTTATTTATTATCTACATTTTCCTCCGTCGCAAAAAATATTTACTATTGGCGCAGCAGGAAATAGAAATATATGAGGATTTCAAAGATTTTATTTATATTCGATTCCAATTCGGTACTATACAGTTTAATACATACACATAGTAATAATGTATAGTTTATTTAAGTATTTTGGCTGTAAGTTTTCCTAAAAATACAAAATATAATAATTAAATAAACACTCTATGCTGTTTGCACAGAAAGCGATTCACAACATTTTTAAACGTATAAAGTCGCTGAGTAGATACTCTTATATTAGAAAACTGAGAAAAGAATTTGTTTACTTAGATATCAGAATTGTTAAAAAAAAGTTTTATTTAGATATCATTTATACTGGCGACTGGCGACTGGCGACTGGCGACTAGTGAAAAACCATATTTATTATTTTACTTCTCAGCCAATTTAAAAATGTGAAGGAAAATCTTTTTAAAAATATTTCTCATATCTAAATAAACATTTCTTTTTCTCAGTTTTCTAATATCTCTACTCAGTGATTTTTTGTGTTGAAAAATATTGTGATGCGCGAGAGAGATAGCTGCGTGCTTTGAGCCGATCCTAAGTACTATTGCACTGGTTAGTGAACTGGTAGGGATAAACTGGATTTCAGGAAATATTGAGAAAGAAAGAAAGATACGATTATCTTTCTTTATTTCTATAGACATCATCATTTAAATATTTAAAATTTAAGGTCCTGATAGTTATATATATATATATATATGTGTATATAAACACACGACCTAAATTGCTGGTTATGGAGACGGACTTACTGTATTTTTGTAGAAGTAAACATTCATTAAATGAATAAAGGATTTTTCAATCGATTTCTCAATCGATAATATTTGTTACTGGAGTTGTTACAAACAGAGCAAAGTTAAAGTCGCATTATATTAATGTATATTATGTGGGTATAATCAGATCAGTAGGTAAGTATAGTTATAATATGTCTAGAAGGGTCGTGTAACATACAAGATATTGAAGGATTTATCGGTAGGTATATTAATGGGTAGATAGATATTGCGGTTATCCCATTGAGATATCTCTGAATGCGGGTCAGCTACAGGGTTGCCAGGTGTTATATGTAATACAAAAAACTAATCGGTATTTCTATCCCGAGGTAGAGTTCTCGAATCATATACGAGTAGCTATGATTCTAGGGAATAATGTTAAGATAAATACACTTTCCATCTTCGTCATTCGGAATGTAAATTAAAGAGAAAAGGCTTGAGACCGTTTGACGCCATATTTGACCATGGTTAAAGGGTTAGATGAAAGGGAGAGGGTATTAGAGAGTAAGATGTAATATTGGCTTTATGACCTTGTGGCCAGCAGTGGGCTTCTTATGGCCAGCCGTGGGCTTCTTATGGCTGAGATGATGACGGGGATGTTAGGTAATGTAGTCGATTTAGACAACCCTGGGAGCAGGTCACGGCTACCTATTTGCTGGTCCCTCGCATTGTTTCTTGAGGTTTCCCTTCGAAGGTATTTCGGGGGCTCCTTCATAGATATTATATTGTTGAATTCGAGACAACCAACCGCTGGAGACGGTATTGGAAATTTGGAAATAGTTATACATTTGATTGTATCGTTAATGTTTCTGTTTTACGGGCAGAATGATCTTAATCGTCGCTTTTATCGGGCGGCTAAAAGCAAGGAGATATTTTTGTTGCCGTTCATAGGCGAGCTATCGTTGTATGGTTCTTCTTAGTCGTTATCACTCTTGGCAGAGTGGTCGTGGTCATCGTGTCGGGTGGTGGCTCGCAACACAATCCGTCGCCATTCCTCACATATTGACGCCTTTCTCGTGCATTCGTTCACGGGACCGTTAAGTGCAGCCTTTATTTGTTGTATGGTGTATGTCGTTGTATGGTGGATATTCCAAAAACCCAAACGAAGCGCTTTGTTTCCCCTTTTGTTTGTAAAAGATGCGAATTTTGTAATAACTTGTGAGTTGGATTTTTCGATCTAGGTAAGCTCCTTCACCGTAGAACAACCTCGCATACTATATATATATATATTATATAGTCCTTACCTAACATTTCTGAACGTTTGTTATTTATAGTTTTTTTTTCTAGAATTATTTACTCGACTGTCTAAGAAAGCGCCGCATAATTATAGATTTGTGGATGAAATGTTGGTATTCATAGGTAGCTCTATAATACGTACATCAAAAATAAATAAATAATAATAATTCATGTATCAAGTTCATAACTTTCGGTAGCTAATTGTTAAGTGATTTATTGGCTTATTTATTTTGATTTATTATATAGCCCCACCCTCAACGCGTCGAAACATAGCTTGCTGCATAGAAAAACAAAAACAGGAATCTGACCAACGACATCCCCTATACGGTGAAAACCCTCCAAAAATCCGCCTCAAAAGTCGCAGTAGTTTTCTAACAAAAACTACTGCCCTAACTCAACACCCAAAAGAAGCCCGCCAGAAGCTTTGGAAAGATACGCTAGCGCCTCCTCCCGACTTTATAGACCCTACCGAAGAACTCCCAGCAGGTTGTGACCTCACATGGCCCACGTGGAAGTCGCTAAACCGACTCCGGACCCAAGTGGGCCGCTGCTGGGAGAACATGGTAAAGTGGGGCTACACTGAGAGAGCGCAGTGCAATTGTGGAGCCACTACGCAGACCATGCATCACTTACTCTCGTGCCCTCAGTGTCCCCAGTCTTGCACACCACAGGACCTTTACAGTGCTTCTCCCTGCGGGGTCGCTGTAGCCAAATACTGGGAGGCAACAGTACAAAAACCTCAAACAGGATCATCGATACGACGAAGAAGATTTATTATTAGGTGATTTATTTATACTCATCAAAATAGAAGCCTTAAAATCTGTTCGGATTTAGAACTATGTGGTATTGGGGCACTGCTATCCTTTTTTTTTTATTTATCTGAACAGACTCCACTATTGAGTAAAGTTATTCACATTGACAGGTAGATATATAGACCTTCAATATTGCTACAATAGTAAAGTTAATCCAATTTAGTTTCATTTCTGCTTTTGACTAAAACGCACAATACTTTTTTACTGTTATTAGTTGAGATAGACTGCATTGTTCTTTGCGAATTTAATTTAATTTTATGTCAACTTAGGCCGGCTATTCGGTTGCAAACAAAAGCGCTTATTTTGGCAATAAGCCCGCCTCCCGTCCCCAGATGGCAATCAGCATACAACTTCAAAATTACACAAGCCCTCATGTTATCATCACTGTGCCAATATTCATATTACAGAGTAGAGCATCTTACAGAAGCAGAACTCGCTAAATGTAAAGACAAACTTCGGGCATGTCTATCAAAAGTACACAATCGAAACGCTTGAAGTTCTATTTTATTGTACGTAGTATCGTGTACGGATTTGTTTGAGTGGATTTCTTGTTTTCTTGATGCTTGATTGATCGTGTCTATCTACCAGTTCATTTCTACAATATCACCAATTCGCGACTCTTGGCATTTGTTCCGCAAAACACACGGATAATAATAATAATAATTAGAATGAGCATTATTCTCACCACAACTAGTTGAAATTCGGTATCTTGGGGTATTTTTCTTGAAACTACGAACAGAGGGAACGAGAAGATCAATTTAAAAATGTACTTAAAATTTTCAAAGCTAGGGTGAATAGATATTTTTATTTATTTTATAAATTGACGAGCTAGCTCCATCTTCAGTCACACCGTCGCTTAACATCAGGCGAGTTGGTGGTCAACCGTAGATCTATCAAATGTAAAAAAAACGTTAATGTACATTTTACAGCTTTTATATGCCAAGGGTTCTTAATAAGAGGTTTATGGAAACATCGCTACGCTGCGTATTTTTTTTGTGCGCGAATTGTATCTCTGCGTACATCGTATCCTCTGCGTAGCTATCTCCGGGTCGTGCGGCTCGAGGACCGTCCTCCGTCCCCACGTTCACAATAAGTCCCGACGTTGACAATGATCGTGTCAGCCGAGTACAATCATGTGAACTTATCAACGTGGGCCCCTGACTGCCGTGACGTGACGCGAGACGCGCGCACCGCCGTTATTGTGGAGAGGCCGGACTTAACGCCGGGAGATAGGCGTGTCGTGATATCCAGGTGGGAATTATTAATTTAGGCGTTATTGCGCTCTACGCAAACATGAAGAATATTAAATTAAATGATTATTATTATTGTAATACACGGTGAGATTATTAAGTCGTTCGTTTTAGCCTTTTGTTTGTTCAACAAGAAGCCAGCCAGAATATCTGATTCCAATTTAACAGTAGAAAACTCTGAGGCAACGCGCAGTGCATTGCCATCGAGTTTTTAATTGTTGACTTGCTTGTAGCTTTGAGGTATTACAGATGTAAAGTATCGTTATGGCCGAAAATGTTGCTGTATGTAATGTTTGTAGGTATATATTACTGCTTGATAGTTATATGTACAACTAAAACTATCTATCGAAGATTTGGTACTAGCACTAAAGTAAAATAAACCTGGTTTTATTTTTCTATTATCTGACCGCGACTTCGTTCAGGAACAAGAACATGCCACACCCAAGTTAAACGTTGAACCCTCCGATTCTTTCCCTTAATCTAGTATTTTGTTAAATTCTTAATTTCAGTTTTTATACTGTGATTATCCCTATTTTCTTTATGTGAGTCGTCATTCCTCTCATTACTCCAGAGAGGGTGTAAAACAATGGGTATCAGACACACAAACATACGCGGAAACGCACACACGCCTAGGGACAGATCGTCAGAATGCGAGGTGCGAAGTCAGCACAACAGCTGAATTGTTATCGCCTGCTATGATGTAGGGCTGGCTCTAGACAGAAACAGCAGCAGCATTTGTACAGTAAAATGTACAAATGCTGCTGCCACTTGGGACTTTAATGGGATCCACCATTAATTTACCACTGAGGTGGCTGTCTCGTTTTCCTTATGCGCAACACCCTTTTATATATTATAAATATTATAATGATGACGACCAATAAGAACACGTGATTTCAAAAATGAGTGATCTGATTGGTCGTTAATATGGAAACATTATTAATATAGAAACACGCACACATATAAAGTTACCTGTCAACACATGCTCACATTTTCTGTGACAAAGTACCGCGGTTGACAGTGAAGAAGCTTTAACAATTTGTCTGGACTCGCGCGTCGTCGTCCTAGGCGACCAGCGCGACGCGTAATTGTTGTGCGATGAAAATTCGCTATTTTGTCGTAAGACGATGTGGTTCAATTAATATATTTATTAGACATTAGTAACAGTCAAAGATGTCAATATTATGCTCGACCTTGGGTTTGTACGAAAAAAAATTGGTAAACTAGGATGGTTGTGTTAGCGGTCTGTAAAAGCGACGCCTAATAATGCTAAGTAAAAACTGCAAAATTAAGAAAACGCATAAAAAATAATTATCACCATAAATTTGATTAAGATTTGCATTTTCATTAGAGGAAAGTTATTTTCCTAAAATTCTTGAATCACAGTTCATAAAAGGGTTTATGAATCACAATTCATCATCTTCGAAAGAAGACCGACAAGTAATAAAAATTATACAATCTACAAGAAACAGTTTATAATTATGAAGAGTGATCTTCATCTTTCGTATCATTCACATTTTATGTAAAGCTTATTAACTGTCGGACACTACTAAGATCCACATTAGCGAAACAATGTCCCGGGACGATGTGACACACACATACACTACACACATACGCACACTCTGACATGCGGAATGTATTTAATATAACACTTATGCATTTGAGACCGCAATTCTTGGGCAGCACAAACAATGTTGCAGATATTTAAAAAAAACTTGTAGTTAATCGAAATTATTTACGACACAGAAAAAACCTTAAAATAAAATTTATTGAACGCATTCAATATTAAAGATGCAATCCAACAAAATACTATCTAGTGATAATATTGAGGTAAAGTTGTATAGAGCAAAACTATGTATTATCATTTATGACTACACATACGTACACATGAACGTAACAATTTCTAAACAATTAACAGCGGAAAACCGAAAAAAAATAACACAAGATATTTTTTTTTTACAGCGGACAGCTAGAAAAAGAAAAATAACACGAGAAAAATAATATAGTCAAGCCGCACCGTTGCTTTCTGTTTAGTCAGTTGGTCAGATTTGTAAAATTAACCAAAATTGAAGCGATCGCGAAGGACTTTTATCACGATTTTCTATGATAAAGTATCAACGGGATGTAGCGTTAGTCCTTAAAAACGTCCGAGCTCAATAAGATCTAATTAGAAATAATGACTTACACGATTAAAATAATTTCAATTTTCAAAATAATTCTAAGAGGCGAAATAGACATCTCAATGTAAATTAGGCTTAGCGCGGCGACATAGTCTTTATATCAAAATCTTTAAGTTCGTCATTGTTGGTATAAGAGTATCGGTCAACCTAGGACACTACATTCGTGAATTTTGTTTAAGACTTCACCGTCCACGTTATGTAAAGTCATTGACGATTTTGGTATTTTTTTTTTTGATACGACAAAAAATCTAATACTAAGGATAGTTTTTATATTTCATGTGGATTGATGGAAGGTAAGCCAAACAGTGTAGATACAGGTAAATATCTTGTGAGATACAGTATCGGCGTCTGTACCGGGGCGGACGATGCCCTGACGTCACGCACCGCCACTAATTCAAGTTGTTTTCCATTCCGGCTAATTACGAACGGGGAACTTCGGCCGCCAATGGGATTGTTCCGCCCGCTTTTAATTTGGAACGGCCGTACTTTAACTAGTCACATCTATTACAGTTTAGCGTTTTGTTTCAGATGCTTAGCTGTACACGTAGATTCTAATAGAAAATGAGATGAAACTGTTATTTTATTCCTGGGGCACAATATTGTTTTTATTTTATGTGATAACGTCTTTTAAATCGATGAACGCCGGCTGCATGCGCGAAAAAGCATGACTCATTGTCACATTCCACCTGAGCCGAGCGTGCAAGCGAGAGCGTGAAACTAGCGATAGAGAGGCACGATCAACCTAAGCGCATCTACCATAACGTTATCACGTAAAATTATCGTCCGTAAACCGACTTTACAGACAATTTTTTTTTTAGTTTTAAGTATTTTTTCTGTCTTCGAAGTGGAAACATACCGGCCTTTCTGTCTTCGAAGTGGAAACATACTTTGACTGGCCTTGTGGCTCAGTTGGTAGTGTGTTTACGTCTACCTGCTGAACTGAAAGGTCGTGGGTTCAATCCCCACCCAGGGCAAACATTTGTGTGATGAGCATGGATGTTTGTTCTGTGTCTGGGTGTTTCTATGTATCTTATGTATATATTTACAAAAAAAATATATATATGTATTCTATCAGCCATCTAGTTCCATAGTACAAGCTTTGCTTAGTTTGGGCTAGATGGTGTTGTGTGAAATATCCACAAATATTTATTTATTTATTTATTTATTTATAGATCATTATATAAGTTAGATTTCAGTTTTTGAATGTGAATTTTCGCAAAGTAACGCTTGAATAAATTTTTACTGTGTAAAAAATATAAATTATTCATATTTATCTATGAAATAATTAAAATAAGACAACAAAATAGACTAAATATTTAATAAAAAAATAAATAAATAGTACTAATTGGTCCAAAAATAGACTACTAAGATTTTATTTTACTATTTAACGAGCGAGCGGAGCGAGTCGAAATGTCTGTCAGATACTGTAAACTATTGAAAGAATTCGTTGTGTGTTCCTTCCATGTGTGTATTTGTCTGTCTACAGTGTTATTAATCTAAATTGCATCGGGGGAATTTTTAGAGCTACTAGTGGTTTAGGTATTTTTAGGTATTGCTCACATAATCACTAGATTTCAAGCCAGGACGATAAGTATTTGCTTAGAAATGAATATATGAAGTTTTTCTCTTATCAACTTTCACAAAAATGTTTTTTTAACAATAAATGTCTTGCTAGTGATCAAGCACTAAATCATAATATAATATTATACAACCGTAGCGGTCTACGATGGAGCGCGCTTGCCTAGAGCTTATTCACTCACGATTTGAAATCACCGAGATTATACCTATTTGACAATATCAATTTAGGTATTCCACATGTTGGTGGTACGCTAAACAACAGTGGAGCTAAATCGTTTTTACCGTCTTCGAAAAGAAGGAGATAACTGCATAAAGCGATTTGGAAAATTATAGGATATATAACGTTAAATACTTCCAGATTTGTCCCATAGAAATTTCATCAATAGCAGTGCTACAGTTTAGTTTTTAAAACAAAATTGCGCATTTTGAAGTCGGTCGGTTCCAGTTTATTAAATTATAATGATGAGTATTTAATCATGCTGGTGTGTTGAATGATGCTAGTAAAAATGCGAACCGTCGGATGTCACAGAGTGGCCGCGACACGAGTCGTCCAAGTGGAACAATGGCCCGGCGCGGGACGTAGGTGTCGGCTTGACGCGTCATGTGTTGAATTATAAACACACGCGCCGTTGTAAACTAGGCCTAAGTGTAGAGGTTGACGGAAATAGCGCAGGACCTACGGTACTGCACGGGTACGTACACATACCGGCCAAGTGCGTGTCGGGCCACACGTCTAGCAGAAAGTCTGCGAATTACCACCCATTTCTCGTTGAAATGCAAAAAATCCGTACTCAGCGATATCGATCCACATTCTTGATGCGTACTGCAAAGGAATGGAATTCTTTGCCCCCAACACTACAATCTTGGAATTTTTAAGGCTAAAGAGAATGGATATCTTCTAGATCGACGAGCTCCATCTTCGGCCACACCGTCGCTTAACATCAGGCGAGTTGGTGGTCAATCGTAGTTCTATCTTGCATAAAAAAACCTGCTGTTAGGGTTCTGCTACAGGAATTGTGAGTGAATGGTTACTTATTGATAACCGCGTTCCATCCTGGATTACAATCCATGATGTTATGATGTTATGATGTTAGGTAACATTACAATGTTACCTAACATCAGGTAGGTTGGCGGTCAAACGTAAGTTTACAAGTTACACTGTAGACAACAAATTTTAAAAAAACACCAAAATCGAACATTCTAGTTTAAAAATATTGAAAAATATGCGTTTTCTACGATCATAACACACAAATATCCGCTATGACTCGAATAACCTCTAGTATAAGTCAGTTAAAAAGTTATTGAAGTTACTATAAAGTATTTATATTGAATAAGAATTTTCGGTCCAGATCATTCTAGATATCGTAATAAAGTTCAACAAGTTAAATTGTAAACGCCAAATAAATTCTAAGCTCCTTTAAATATTCCCATCTATCACAGATATTAGGTCGACTCGGTTGAACTCAGGGATTAGGGTACGGCGTACCGCGCCGCGCCGGGGTTACATTCTAGGGAACTGAACAAAGTTTTGCATTATATTAGTTCACAACTGAATGCTATAAATTTGATTTTTTACGGATAATTAAAGCTGTCGAATGAAAATAAATTAGTACTTTTTGATAACCATAGTTTTTGAAATGAAACAAATTTTAACCCGATAAATCCTTTAAAATTTGTTTCATTTTAATTATTTTATAACTAAGCGTATAAAACAGTTTATTCTTTATGTAACTAAAAAATAAAAACAAACAATTAGAGGATAAAACCTAAGACGCGGTATCTCCCCCCCGCCCAAACGTGCCCATTAGGCTGGCGGCATTCAATGAGTAACAATCTCGGAAACCTTAGAAAACATTAACGATAATCTTTTTGAATCATAAAACAAATGACAACGATTCTATGTAATGTTTGTCTAGTGTGTGTCATACAAAATTAACGGATTTTCCTTTTGAACCGATTTCAAAAAGGAAGAGGTTCTCTATTGGACTGTATGTTTTGTTGTCTGTGTGTTATGCTATTTCTTCGCTAATTGTGGATTGATTTGGTAATTCTTTTTTGTTTTGTTGGTCACATTTCAGAGGTAGTCCCATTTAAATTTAAATTTAAAAAAATCGGTCAAAACCACGCCATTTTTCTCAATCGGTTCAGTACTTTACTTTTTAAAACAAAATAACTGTAATGAATAGATCCTTCCAGTAAACGAATTTGCATATCTTGAAATAGGTTGTTTCAGTGTTTTAAACTTTAATAATTATACTAAGCCCTACGCTGCTACGCCCGTGGCTAGAACCCTATATATTTTACTCAGTTCGTATATTTTGTGTTAGCTCATTTTTAACTCATTTTTAATAATTTCAACAACTGATTATTTATCGTCTCAAATCATTACGATTAAGCCAACAACAGAGCGTACGTCGATCTATTTTCGTTGAGTAAACAAGGGCCATTTATAATGTGTCAAAACATAGTTCGGAAGGCGCGAACTCCGCAGTTGACATGTTTCATCCATCCTCTACTCGACTCGGCTATATTGATGAATGGAGTTTTGCTTTCGTTACTTCACTGCAAACTTGAGAATACAATGAGAAGGAAGTGACTCCATTAAAGCGAGCTATGTTAGAGTCATCATCATCATCATCTCAGCCATAAGAAGTCCACTGTTGGACATAGGCCTCCCCCATGGATTTCCAAAAAGACCGATTGGAAGCGGCGTGCATCCAGCGTCTTCCCGCCACTTGTATGAGGTCATCTGTCCATCTCGTGGCCGGTCTTCCTACGCTGCGCTTGCCGGTACGTGGTCTCCACTCGAGAACCTTTCGGCCCCATCGGCTATCAGTTCTACGTGCTATGTGCCCTGCCCACTGCCACTTCAACTTGCTAATCCGCTGTGCTATATCGGTGACTTTTGTACGTCTACGTATTTCTTCAATTCTGTTTCGATCTCGTAGAGAGACTCCGAGCATAGCCCTCTCCATAGCTCCATAGCATATTAGAGTACTAGTCATTATTTTGTCTCTAAGTATCACTGATCTTTATTCACGGTTGTCTTCAAAGCCTGGGATACTCGCAGATACTCGCATAACTGCAGGTAGTGTTCCTAATTACTCGTATTACGATGACAAATTTATCAAATAGGTACAAATTGTATAAAAATGTGTTAAAATACTTTTAAATCCTTATTATAAATAATTTATCTTAGTGCATTATCGGCGAAGAAACGAACAAAAGCGGTGATTCCGCGAGCCGCCAGCCAGAGTCGGCTATGAAATTTATGAGACAGGCTGATTTCAATCAGATGCCAAGAGCATGCTAATAGTACAATTAATGGGTGTCTTTAAATACGAATTAACTCAAACAAAACACGAGTGAAAGGAGTTAGAGAATTGAGAGTATATTGAAATGAAAAGAAAGTATTTTCAAAATGCAGATTAGATGTGTTCGTTTGTATACGCGACAACGGTATAGTAGGTCCGGCATGGTCTGGCTTTAACCTAACCTATGAAGGGATTTTGCCTGACTGCCAAAAATTGTGTAATATTTAAAAGTGTTTTACTGTGCTTCCTACATATATTATATATACTTTTATTATTTTAGGCAGGGTAGGGTAGGGCAGAGCACAAAAAAAAGAATTGAGAACCTCCTTCTTTTTGGAAGTCGGTTAAAAAGATATCGCCTTTTTTAGATTCTATACAAGTAAGAGTAAACAGGACAACGAGTTCCCAACATATTTAATGCTAATTTCTACAAGTTTTCGTGATCGATGCTCATTTGAGCATGAAAGATCTGATAAGTGTTTTTTTTTACAAACAAAGATTGTATTACTAGTAAAACGGAAAAGGCGTTATGGAGATTTGGAATCATTTTGTCACATGCGGCTAGTTATAGAAGTCCGTCTACATAAATCTCTGTGGAACGCAATATCAAGTCGACGCCACCAACTACAATTCCAATTGCAAGAAAAAAGGCTCTAAATCCAATAACAATATCAAATAACCGTTATACAAATACCGATGCCAAGTATTAGGTACGCGTTAGTGTAATATTCAAGGACTGGTTATTTAAGCTTCATTTCAGTGAGTTGACACTTAAGTATTTCTCGGCAATGACAGTTTCAGAGGAAGACGCGTGACTTAAGTTCAAAATTGGAACCGCTATACAAATACAAATCATTTATTGGTAAATTGTTATTTACAAGTCCATTGATCACATAAAATTAAATTAAATAATAAAATATTTATAATTATATCAGTACAAAAGTACTTATAACTTGTCTTCCATATATTCATTAATATTATAATAAGCCTTCCTTTGAAGTAGGGATTTTAGTTTAGTTTTAAATATGTTCGAGGAGGATGCACTCCTGATACTATCCGGTAGGTGATTGTATATGCGTGGACCGCACACGTACACGGACTTAACTGATTTAGCGAGTGTGTGAGCCGGTGTTTTCAACCTGTCCCTATGTCTTGTCATATAATCATGCGTTGTGCCGAGCTGCTCAAAGCTGTCAAGGTTATATCTTATGAAGAGGCTAACTTGGTAGATAAAAATTGCCGGTACCGTCATAATGCCTAATTCTATGAAATAAGGTTTTGCGGACACGTCGTGTTTTACCCTAGATATAGTTCGCACAGCACGTTTTTGGAGTATCAGGGGGCGTTCCGACTCTGCCGCACTCCCCCACAGCTCAGTTCCGTACATGAGCAAGGAGTGAACTGTGGCGAAGTAGCAGCTGAGTGTGGCCTCTCTTGGAGCTGATGCTGCTACCCTACTGAGGGCGAAGCAAGCCTGGCTCAATCGCGCACACAGTACATTTATGTGGATATCCCATTTTAATGAGCGATCCACATGAAAGCCGAGAAGCTTCACAGACGGTACTTGCTGTAAGGCAACGTCCCGTACTGCTACTGCCAAGGCTTGTTGTGGTCTGTTCGCGAGATTAAAATGTATGCAGCAGGTTTTGTCCAAGTTCAAGGCGAAGCCATTTGTTTTGAACCATTCCTGCAATTGTTGCGCGACGTCTGTGAGTTTTTGCTTCAATGCAGGCATATTTGGTGCTGTCACTAGGGCTGCAACATCATTCGCAAACATATATACTTCAGCGTCGTTTATTGACCCTGGTAAGTCGTTCATCAGAAGTGCAAACGTCGTGTTAGACAGGTATACGGTATACTGAGTCCCATGGAATCAGCGGGGGACACTCACTCACTCACTCACTCACTCACGTTTAGTCGATGGTAGTGGACAGCCCTAGAAATGGTCACATTTTTGCTGACTGTACAAAAAGCTCCAGGCTTAGCATAGGTGACCCTGTACATTTAGAGACACCTTACTATGCCGCTTGTAGACGTCCGTTTTTTTCAGTGCAAAAAACGGTCCGTTATCCGGAAAAAAACGGACGTCTACAAGCGCTCCTAATGTGCATCATCCTAGATAGCTCACATCTTATTACCCGATGAGGTGGGTAAACATACGGCCCGCTTTTAGTCTATTATGTATAATATATGCAATAAATCCGTTAAAATTTGTTTCATTTCAATACGATTGAAACTGTCATTGCTCCCCGATGACTCACCGATGAGCCTTCCCAGGAAATGAACCGCTCCTTACTGTGGATGCCTACCGGAAATACTGACGACGGCACCTCATTATTTGAACTCAACTGTGTGCTGTCTTGACAGTTAAGTATACATAGTATATCATATTGTAAAGATGAGTAAAGAGGATGAGTATGACTTTGAGGTGTAATAAAATAATCCAGGCGATGCCTGCTGGCTCACACTTCGCCAGCGGTGGCACGGCCGATATTTGCCCTTAGATATTTTTTTGTTACAGTGAATTAAGATAGATAAAAAAAAAAAAATTGGGTACTCGACTATTTATTTAATGCATAAATTACGTATTAGACCAGAACAAATCGTAAATGTGTTAAATAAAACAACTGTATTATTTGTGGTTGTGTAGAAATACGATTCAAATTATTTTGCAATCAAATATTGATATATTATAAAAAATCCAAGATACGTAATCTTATAAAAAGGAAATGCACGAACAGTCAAACACGAACGAAATGCTTTGAAACGAAACGAAACTTGATATAATCAGCACCCATAATACAAGTTTTTATGAAGAAACGCAACGATGAAAGTTTTCGTACGCCTCCATACATTTTTTGAAAGCGCCCTCTATGGATTACGAAGCGAAACGTAAAAAAATTATGGAGGCGTCTGAAAACTTTAATCGTCGCGTTTCTTCATAAAAACTTGTACTAAGGGTGCAGGATGTTAAAAAGTCGTGAGTAAATCAGTTTCTTCTAGGTAACAACATCAGGTGAGTTGGCGGTTAAGCGTAAGCCCATCATGAACAAAAAAAAAAGATATTTCGATATATAGTTAAATCGAAATATCTTTTTTTTGTTATAAATATCACATTTTTTTGTCAATACTATTTAACTAAAGCAATACATTCAAAATGTAAGCCGCTAAGCCCGTACAGCTGTATCCAACTCCAAAAAAAAGCCATAGATCGCCATTTACAGAATATTACCACATAATCGGTATTACCAGTCATAGTTCAACCAAATACCATCCGGCAGAAGGCTTCGTGAATCAATTAAGTCGCATATAGGGAATGTTCACGCTCATAAAGGATCCTATTGTTCATTTCGGCTTCGAACGCACGTACTAGTCGGCAGGGACGAATTAAGGTTAGTTTTGGATGGGGCACTTGCCCCCGAGCAGCTCTAAGTGAGTATAAATGTTATTATATTTTATTTAGTTTGGTTCATTTTATGTTTTGTGAAATTTTAAGAAATAGCGAGAAATCCTACAGTAACATGACGTGAGCATTGAATTAGAAAATTTTGAGTAATCTTACAATTCTCTAATATAGGTAATGGGCGTTTTAAAGAAGATAAACTAAATTAACTACTAAAAATGAATAACTGCTGTTTCAATCTGTTTTTTATACCTCCAATTCTGTTGATTGAACGAAAAAAACCGGACAAGCGCGAGTTAGACTCGCCCACCGAGGGTTCCGTACAAACTAAATAGCAGGGGAATATGATTTCCCCTTTTATTTAGTTTGTACGGAACCCGGAAAATATACATCGTAAAAATATTTATCACATTTAATTTTCTTGCTCACCTTAATGAGCGCCCCGTTCATTTTGTAGTAGTCAGTAAACCGCCGGCGTTTGAGGCAGTCAACGTTGCTTTGCGCGGCCACTCTGTACTTAATCAAAATTCGCCTAAAAAGGTTTGGTTCCCAACTGAAGTAAAGGGTCTGCAGGGGGCGAAGAATGTGTTAAAAACTTGTTTTAGCTTATGCTAATGAGGCTCTTTTATATGATACCCCACATGATACGGTTAATTCACTTTAAAATTTGGGCCCTCATTCCTTGCATAGAGACACTTTTTTTTTGTGATTAAATTAAAAATGTCCAGTTTTCGGATTTTTTCCTATATGTGTACTCTAACACAATGCTTCTTGCCAAATTTCATAGTTCTAGGTCAACGGGAAGTACCCCATAGGTTTGATTCCCTCGTGAGTGTCGAAATGTGCGTTTTTTACGACATATTCGGCTATAACTTTTTTTTACGAAAACTGATAAATTTTATTTTTCTTTCTGCAGCAAGATACTATAGATCTGCGTATATGGTTTTAATTTCAATTCGATACCTTCACGCGTTCCGGAGATAAAGGTCTTGACACCCGGACGGACGGACAGACGGACAGACGGAATTTCCCCCTTTTATTTACTAGTTTGTACGGGACCCTCGGCGGGCGAGTCTGACTCGCACTTGTCCGGTTTTTATACATCAATAGGCTTGTTATTGACAGTCAACTCTCCTAATAGAAAAAAACCTAAAATCAATTACAAGACATATTTCAATACATACAAGTCTCCATAGACAATTGCGTGTCTGCCTCAATCCTCATGTGGCCCCGTACCGGCTCCTTAATACGATCCTGCCCACGAAACCTACGTATCTACAGAATACTGATGAGTGGAGGAAAAAACTCTTTATTCATGATTCCATCGGTTTTTATTCCACCACGAGACGGTATTAAAGATAATGCTATCAGGGAGATTGCGTTTCGAATTATTCGTGTTATTTAGATATCTTCTATTTTGGTTCGCAGGGCAAGAATAAGTTGAAATTTACTGTATTTATGTGAGTTATATTGATTTGGTTTGCTATTGACTGGCCACAAAGCTCAGTTGGTAGTCTAAATGCACGTCTGTTTTATAAATTGTGGGTTCTATACCCATCCAGAACAAATATTTGTGTGAGAAGCAGTGTATGTTTGTTTTTTGAGAATGTATGTATTTCGAAAAAGTACATAAGTATTCTATCAGTTATCTGATTGAAATACAAGCTTTGTATATTTACAGGCTTAGAATATAGAAAAATACAGAAACCGTGAACATGCTTAGAACCGAAGCGACAAAAACTACTCTTTTATAGAGTAGTTTGAAGCGCGCGCGATCAGTTGCTCTATGGACGTCGTAACGAGTGGCAATCTTTGTTGATGTTAAATTTAATTCAAATATGCCGTCATGTGTCGTTCCTACGTGTAAAAATGCTGCTGGGGTGAAAAAAAAACACGATGGGATAACATTTCACGTGTAAGTAGCACAATCAACATTATCTTACGTATTTATTTAATAAATTGTTCGGTCTTTGATTATCGTAGAGAAAGAATCGTCCATTTTGTTGGTGTTGCCAATATCAACGTTTTAATTTTCCTTACTTTTACTTGCTACCGATTCTATTAGTTTGTATGAGTAGGTATTTAAATATATTTATTACCCGATTAAAAATTAGGGTAGGGCTCCGTAGTTGCAGTTCATCCTATATGGAGTTAGAATAGAGCTACTTATTTGATATTGTGAACATATTGGTTGATTTTGAGATTTAAATGGATTTAGTGCGAAATTTTGCCTCAGTATTTTTTTTGAGGTGGTCTATAAATGTTAACATATAAAGCCTACTTAGCTGTGATAGGTTTAAATAATGCCTAACATTTAAAATTTTAGGTTCCCTGCTGAAGAAAAAAGAAAAACAGAGTGGACAGAAGTAATACGTAATTGCGGTTAGAAGAGTTGTGGAAACCGTCAAAACGAAGCGTAATTTGCTTGATATAAAACTCAAATTTGATATATACTGTGCACCACAAAGAAGAGGCTATTGATTCAGTGTAATATACGAGTTCGGAACCAATGGGTTTATATTTATTATGTGCGAACTAATATTCTTGTCAAATAAATTATTTTGTATTTGTATCTTATTACGTTAGCTTAGAATAATATTCTTTTTTGCTTGTGCATCAATTAATCCGAATAGCAAGTCAAGAGAATAGTTATAAAAAATAATGATATCCGTTTAAGAAAGTAAGCATTTTATTTTAATATATTTTTATCTCCACGATTTACCACAACAACGGGTAAATAATGTCTACACTAGCAACATTATGCGGGTGAGAGGTGAGAAGGGTGCGGGACGATTCTTTTGTTTTCGGACACAGCGCGGATTTTGTAACTGCAGGTGGACGCGCCTTCTGTATTTTTCTGTATTCTGAGTTTACAGGCTAGATTATCAAATTATCATCGATACCATAGATTGATAGATTTCTTGCAAAGAACGATTATTGAAATGAGAGAGATACACTCTAAATCTATTGTAAACGACAAAACCAACATGAAAGGAGGCTATTAGTAACTTCGTATTTGTGCTTTTACACAGATTTACTGCGCACCTTTCTAACCTAAACAAATAAACTAAGTAGGCAGCCGCCTTACAAAGTAACCGCCGTTTGACTGATAGGTGTTAATTAGCGCCACAATCGCTTGTTGCTCCCATTTACTCGGCGACATCAAAGACGGCCGATTTGGGACTATTCGTCGTGTCGAGGAGCGCGACGGAATGCAAAATAGGTTTACTTAGGCCTTGCCATTTGATTCATGGCATAGTCATTATTTACATGGTTAAATTGATTTCTAATAGTGATTCTTATACGATTTATTAGATTTTCGTGATTACTACTTAGGAACTAAAATTTAGCATCTTTGTGTACATATAACGTATTTATGCAGGCAGAAGTCTCTTATAGTGTCCGTAAGACATGTAGTTGTAGATCTGTATCAGGGTTGAGATCGCATCTCGTGAAGACGGCACCTCAACGGTCCGTTTATTCCCAGTAGTACGTTTGCCAGTCCGGTTGATCGTTTAATCATCTTCTTTATTGAAGTTTGGGTATTTTTGACGAGACAACGTCTTATAAATCGATGAACGCCGGCTGCACGCACGAAAAAGCATGACTCATTGTCACATTCTGCCTGAACCGAGCGTGCAAGCGAGAGCGCGGAACAAGCGATAGAGAGGCACAATCGGCCTTAGCGTTCGTCTTTTTGTAATTTAATAATTAAATTGGATTTAATGTAATAATCTTTGCGCATTCTTGGCACATTAACACCACATCTGGTCAATATTTGTGGATCAAATGTCTTAGCTATATGTTTCATCAAAAATGATATTGATAAAACATAAACTAAGAACACTCTCGATACCTCTACCAAATTGTTAACTATAATATAAAAATTATTAATTCCGAAGTCGACTTTCAAATAAAAAAAAAAAAAAACTAGATAAATCGGTCCATCCGTTTGAGAGCTACGATGCCTACAAAACAGCACTCACGTAAGCCTTATAACACCCCTCATTTTGGGTCGCGGGTTAAAAGGCTTTGATCTGACCAACTGATAAATAACATAAAGACTAAACTTCTAATTCTAGATTTTAATTATACAATTTGGTGAATTCCTTGTGAAGTGCAGTGTACATATTATGTATCCACTAAGGGTTTCTCGTTCGCGGATATTTCCAGATATAATGATATAATTTAGCCGAGATACCGTCCGCAAATCACTCCAAGACTGTATTTTACAACTACCCGCATAAAACAATAAAAAACCTAAAAGCCCGCGTTGTAACCAGATTTCATAAGTCGCCGCTACTGCCGGCGCGGCGCGGCGGTAGAGTGTTTCCACCATTTGTCATGTGACTCCCGGGCCAGTTTCATTTAGATGATGAACTGAATAAATGAATGAATAAAACGATCCTTTTATGTAAATAATTGCGTAAATTCGAACACTTTTGACTGATCCCCGGAGATTTCAAAGTTTCGCGTTTCATTGAATTACGTAAACAAAGAAAGCGCGAGTCGTGAACTTCTAAAGGAGGCTTCGAAACTCGTCGATTTAATTTGTAAGAGGTGGTGATAATAGAATTAAAGGATATATTCATTTTGATACAGAAAGACACACATACAGTTAGTACTTATTTATATTAAATAAAATTCTTACTTATTATGTAAGATATGTAAGAGGTTAAATTTCTATATTAGCAATGTGGCTCGGTCGTGGCAGAAGTTGACAAAGTTTTTTCGCTGCCAGTTTTGGAAGAATAACCACCCGTTAGACTATTCACGACTTGCTGGATTCGAAATCAGGTTGGAAACTGTCCATCCATCTCTGTCATTTCCATACAGAATAACAGAGATGGAAATACAGTTTCTGACCCGATACGAATCCGATAAGTTCTGAATTTAATTCCTAGTAAAGTTACCTTGAGACACGAAAGTTATTTGTTATTAGAATTTAACTTATTCGAAGCCCCGCTTGAGTTGAGTATTTTACACAACTACCTAGAAGGATTTTTTAAATAGTACTATCAATTAGTATATATTATGTATATAATTCTATGAGTTACGAACGAAACTCTAATTCCATGTTTTGTTCTTTCTCGATAGATTCTGATCCTGACAGATAAAATCTACGTTTGGTGTGCAACACTTTGATTCCAATTCTTGTGCGTACTGTCAAAATGTGGAATGCGCTTTTTGGATGGGATTTTCCAAATAGATGTATTTAAATCACGAGTAAATAAGTTTTTTAAAATTGAATTTGAATTGAACAAAAATGTTTTTAAAAGATTTTACCGTAAAATGCGGTATCATAGACATTGTGCAGTCAGCACACTTGTATCGCCACGAAACCAATATTGTGTTTTGGGAGCGTCGGTTTAGGTGTTATCCCTCCGTATGATGGTAAAATAAAGTGATCTTTCCGAGTCAGTGAAGTGTGAATCGTAATCTGATTCTAAATCAGTGAGCACTGCTCAACATGTTTTGTATTTCTCGTCTCGGTGTTTACTTCGTGTGGACAGATTTACCTACTAGCTACGTGAGATGAATTCTGAATACTTATCTATGTCATTGTATTAACTTTTACACGTGAGGAGGTGCGTTCGATATCCTGTTTAAGTTTAATTTATTTTTTATTTATTTGTTTCCGTGGGAAAACTCGAACAAAATTGTCTCTTTCTGCAATAACTGCACTCAAAAATCTCTAGATGGCGTCATTTCCAAGCAGTGGGACGGTACAAACATTGTTTTTAGATAAAAAATACTGAAAAAGGACGCTTTAGTATAATTGCATTTTATTCTCCTCTAAGTACCTACTTGCATAGTTCGCGATAAGTCCCTTTTGTCATAAGTTCTGTCCGTGATAAGAATAAGTCCTTATTGTGATAAGTCCCATCCGTGATACGAATCTCTATTGTAATAACTTAATAAGTTCCGTTTGCGATACGAATATAAGCCTCTGTTGTGGTAAATCCCGTTCGTGATGCAAGTCTCTGTTGTGATGAGTCCCGTTCGTGACATGTCCCATCCGCGTTATATAGGTAACAATTGCAGCTAATATTTTTCTCGAACTGTAGACTTAGTGCTTGAGTACAATTCCACCAAGCTAAAGTTGCACCTCGCTGGAATGCGGCGCCCCGCCCGCTTCCCCGCTCACCTTCCCGCGATCGCCATGTCGCGTCAGTACGGTTAGCATCTTTGTCGCCGACACGCGTCATACAACTTTTTGTCTCCCTATCCGTTGAATTTTAAAATTATGAACTGTTCAATGCAAGAATGGCTACGCGCTCATAACGTGGCATTTGAAGAAAATATGACAAAGAGTGAGAGCGAAAGCGACATGTCGGGCATCGAACCAATAAACAGTGGTGATTGATTCTTCTTAATTATAGTTATCACCATTTTTTGTGTATATTTTAATGTACCTATGTAAAATATAATGTTAAAAACAATAAATGCGAAGAAAATCTAACAAACATTTGTTTACTTTTTTAAAGTCATAGCGAATCCTTTTTTGTAGACCGTACCTAAGCGTCAGTGTGACGTAATCGACGCGAGGTGCAAACTTAGCTTGGTCGAGTTGTATATCTCTAGTTTTATGATTTCGTTTTTTTTTTGATAAAAAGGAGAAAACCTGCATGTTTGACAGTTCTCTTAAAACGCGCGCAGTGCGCCCACTCCAGGCCGGCGTGGTGGATGCGCCTTACGTTTCCCACTCTCAGCAGTGGGACAATCTATACAGAGGTCTGATCCGAAAATGGCCAACAAGCTCTTACCTCACATACAAACCGTGCGTAGCGAGGTCCGCCGCGCCGGCGCACGCACAGAACGGACGTATTCGTCGGCCGTGTGCGCACGCGCATGGAATATTAACCAGCAGGATCAATAACCTGGCTGCGATATGGTGATGGGATCCGTGTCGAGGCGCACTACACCTATGTGACACGTACGTATGTGACACATTGGAGAGAGTGTAAGGAGATATTATAATCAAGATTCAATATAGATTGCTTAATTTAATTTCTTAGATTTCTTAGTTTGATTTTTTTCTTAGAATAAAAAAAATAACAAACTATGAAAAACTTAATAAGTAGACAGCTGCCGGCAGCCAGGCAAGGATCAAGATACTGCTGAGTACTCGGACTACGTACTGAGAAACCTTCTGACAATGCGCGTCGTGATAAGATGACTGACGAAGTGACGACTCTGGTGATCATGATAAACCCTTGATCCAACAACGTTACGACTGTTGGGACAATGATTGTCAGACATGATATTTTACGATCCACTTCAAGTCATTTAGTTTTTAGGGTTCCGTACCTCAATAGAAAAAAAAAACGGAACCCTTATAGGATCACTTTGTTGTCCGTCTGTCCGTCTTTCTGTCTGTCGGTTTTTAATACATACATTACTGAACTAATTTAGATATAATCTTCACCATAATAGTGAAGATTATTTCTATAATACTACTAACATGTTTCTTCTCAAGAACAAGTATACGTTTAGAAAACTGTAAAACCCCCGACAGAAACAACGGCTGTATTGATTTTGATGAAACATTGCTAAGAACACTCTCGATGAAATCCTCTTTCAAATAATTTTGTTTTTGTTAAAAAGAGGATTTCATCGAGATCAAAATCGGTCCATCCGTTTGAGAGCTACCGATGCTATAGATAGACACACAGATATACAGATACACAGAAACACACGTCAAACTTATAACACGCCTTTTTTTGGGTTGGGCGTGTATTTTTTTTAATAATAGTTTGAATGCGATGAAATTTTGAAATTATAACCAACCCAGAGAATAAGTCACTCAGAGTTTGGCAATATGGTATCTTAAAACTTATAATATCAATATTTCATCACATTCAAATTATTATTTTAGCTCTTAGTATAGATTACATAACTTCATACCTAAGGCACTGTGCCCTTATGATACACGTGATGGACTGACCTACTAATCGACCAATAATTATGGTATTTACCAAACTATTTGTATTTTAATAATAATATTTTTTTATTAACCTACACTGTCCCACTTTTAGGCAAAGGTCTATATACTAAAATTGGAAATATTTATTCAGTATAACAATACATTCTTTACTCTCTTCGTTCGTTCAAAAGATAAAAATCACAATATTTATTGTGTAAAAATAGCGCCGTACATCATTATTTTTATGAGACGAGAGACGGTAAAAGCCGTCAAACAAACTGACAAGTCGTTTGAAAAACTGTTAACTTCCAGTCCATTATCTCGATAGCGCAAACAAACAAATATTATTATACTGAACGCAGTAGCGAATTATAGCGTATAAGTAGCTAACGGTCTGTATATACATAATTGAAGTTTATTTACTACTTGCGTTTGACCGCCTAATAATCTGATGATAAGTGATGTTGCGGTTCACGATGGAGCACACTTAATCTGCAAGAAATCAATTCACTTGCGATTCAAAGATACACAGATTATATCTATCGGTGAAGAGCGAGGACTGCGGATTCAGCCAGAAAGCGTATTCCACATTTTTGCAGCACTTACGATAAAAGTGGAATTAAAGCGTTACGTTAGTGTTTTTGGTTTCAGTATATGCTTATGAAAATATTTATCGTATTTATGGAAATATGTTATTTATACGTAGATTGTTTATAATAAACCGTATTCGGGAATGCAAATAAAGCATGCTGTCGCAAAACTGACAATCAAAATAAACAATATAGTGAACATTTCGTGAATTTATCGATATTTTCACTAGTCACATCCCGCAGTTATTCCTGCCATCGAGAAATTCTTCTATTATTCTGTTCTATAATTATTATTCTAGTCTATATTTATTATTGTAAGTTTATACTTAATATTTTATTATTATTTGTAATATGACGTGTAAAATAATATTTATCAATAAATATATAAATATGAATATGAATATTCTTTTTGGAAATACATCCACTTCATTGAAATTAGGCAGATTTTGTTTGTCACTCATTTAAGATAATGCCTCTTAAAATGTATGAGTACATATTGGCGATTCCATTCACGAAACACAGATACAAATATCGTATATTGTTACCCAGTTTCTCGGTTAGGCATGTCATTTGATATATTATCGTTAAGCTTTCGTCTTTGGTTCGAAAAAGTACAACGGGGTTTACCTATTTTATTCCCATTTAAAAAAAAAAAAAATACTAGCATACAATAATAACTCGTAATTTGTAAAATAAGAAAATAATTTATCTCTTATTGTTCACAATAGGTACGATCATTGTTATTTACGATACAAAGGTAAGGAAACAATTGAATAACGTCATTAAAACTGAAAAATTAAACCGGATAAAATAATTAAAATGCGGTGACGCAGACTTCTGACAATGTCGATCAGCCCATCTGTAGGTAGCTAAATTATGCCGAAACTGTTAAGATAAAATTATCTAAACCAGTGTATCACCATGAAAATGCCAACAAAAGTAAAGTTCACCAAAAACCATCAGTGCTCCGTAGTTATCCAGCGGCTACCAGGGACCCGGGTTAACCAAAGGCTTATTCCAGTTAGCGCCATAATCAATAGCCAGCTAATGCCCATGATTAGACGGGATTACACTGACAACTGATATTTTACTGGATTATTGGGAATTTATTTCGACGTGCGTATATAGAGTTGGGAGGCCGCACGCAAAACCGGCTTGAGATAGTCAATAAACCTTTATGATAATGTAATTAGGGTGATTCTTCAAATACTATAACAAAATGATCATTGATTTTATACTGATTTTAAGAGAGTCAGAACAGAATTATAAGAACTTACCAAATGGCTCAACAAATTTTCAACCAGTTATAGGTATTAACTGCAACGTAACTTACCTGTAACAAGAAACACAAAAACATTAATAATGTAAATTCTTCCCTGAAACTATGCGAAGCTTTGAGAAGCGACGGGATATCTTCAACCAAGATTAACATTAATCCATATAAAGAATAGACTAGCTCCGCTGGGAACTGCACCATGCATGCCAAAAAGCACACACCTGCTCATCTCATCTGCTTAGTCTGAAATGACTGATTGCAGGAATAAAACACAAAAAAAAACTACGCAAAACGTTTGTCAGACTATGTAATATGAAATCTATACGTTTGAATGTTTAGTCTTCGGTTATAATTCTACGTAACGAATAGAAATAGTTTATTTAGTATAAACTAGAGCATACACTGCTGACCCACGCCACGTTTTATTGGCTATAAGCTAAGTAATTCATAATAATCTGTAACTCCATCTCAAAATACCGCCCCTGTCTGTATGGTACACTTCAATCCTGAATATTTCAGTTATGCGTTGAAGTAGAACATAAAAAGTATTGGGTAAATAATTATGCCCGCATTTTCATCATCATCATTTCAGCCATAACAAGTCCACAACTGGACAATAAGACTGACATGGCTTGCATCCAGCGTCTTCCTGCCACTTATATGAAGTGATCTGCCCATCTTGTGGTCGATCGTCCTACGCTGGGCTTGCCGATGCGTGCTCTCCATTTGAAAACTTTTCAGCGTCACATTTTATGGCGTTTGATTTATTTCAGTACATTAATGTATGTATATAAATAAAATGTCGTTTGATTTATATTCATAAGTTTCATTCATAGTTCGTTTGAATGCTATTTGTCGATATTCTGATCAGCTATTAAAAATGGCTGGACCGGTTTGGCTAGATTTATGGGTACTTCGGCGTTTCGCACCGCAAGTGGTTCGAACCGCGGTGCGAATCACCCAAGAGCTCTTTTTGAATAGGTCATTTCGCACCGCGGTGCGAATCGAACAATATCATTTTGGAATAGGTTGATTCGGACCGCAGTGAGGAATAAAACAGTTCTCTTTTTGGGTGAGTGGGTTCGAGCAAAGAAGATTATGTAGTTTGATTACAAACGTAATACCTTACAGTACAACGAGGCACAAAATAACAGGAAACACAAAATAATTAAAATTATTGTTTTTTACATAAGTTTTAAAAAATATTGACTAAGTAAAAAGATATTAAATAGATGCAAAATGTCGCTAATACACGCGCACATTTGATTGGTAGATGCTTCTATAGTGTCATTTTTATTGCACTTGAGTTATTGCTAAGATTACAGTGTTTATCTACTTTGAGAGTGGTGACGGGATAAATTCTAGCCTAGCGATACTCCATGGAAACTAACAAAATGTATGAAATAAAGAAATAACACGAAAAAAAACAAAACTGGGCGTCTACCTAAGTAGGTACGTAAACCAACTATTTTTGAGGTCGGTGTCTATGGAGGCCTTAGTTGATAATAGTTATTTAATTTGAAATATCTTCATATATTTTATTTTCTATGAAAAATCCCACTCTTAAATACAGTTATATTCCCTTTGTAATGTACCTACATCATAACCTGTGATTAGCAAGAGTTAGTGTTAAAATTATAAAGTGATTATGCCACGTTTAAATTGTAAATAAAATGTATAATGTAATACATTATTTTTACGTATAATATAGAATTTTTTTTCACCAACCACTTTGCCACTCATCTATACAAATAAATAATTGAAATCCTTAAGTTTTTGATACGAGTTCAAATCGGACCTACGAAAAGAGCATCGGGGCGTTTCTTTATGGTCCGAATCGACCTATTCCAAAATATGTCTTGGGCCATTCGCACCGCACCAACCACTGCGGTGCGAATCGGCCCATTCAGAAACAGTACATGGGCGATTCGCACCGCGGTTCGAATCACATGCGGTGCGAAACGCCGAAGTACCCAGATTTATTGCGTTCGCGTCAATGACGGAAACTAAAATATCTGAAAAACTGAAAATGTTCTGATGGATGAAAAATGAAGTCTAGTATTTTTCTACAAGTATAATATAAATTACTGTAAGCGTAGGTTTATAAAGCGAAGTTTAGTGCAAATGCTACACTCATTGCACTGAAGCGTTTTACGTAGGTTGAACCATCATATTAAAGATGTTTTAGCAAACGAGCTTGCGTGTTAAAACGGAGTCTTTTCAATTTTCATACAAAATGTAGTCATAATCACAATATATCATTCTCCAGTTCAATTTATCAAATGTGATTTTAATATATCACGGTTGCTTTACGTTTATTTACGTAATAAATTATGTTTTATTTACAAAACACTTGCCGCAGTGTCACAAACAAAAACTAATATAAATAAATAGTTAGTAATGTATGTTTGTAGCTTCATCAAGTCTCACAATAATTAAAATGACATTTTGGATACTAAATCCAAAGGTGTAAGGTGTAAATTTGATTTTCAATATTAAATTATAACAACATAGAATACACACTTTTAGATGCTGGCGCATTGAGACATCATCGTGAGAAAATTACAGCATTGTGGTTAGTATTAGTACCTACCTACATTTTAGCACTTGGCTGTAGCTTTATTACAGTCTCATTTGAGAGCCAGTTACCTTATCAGACTAAAATGCTGAAGGCAGGGTCAATATTAAATCCTCGGTCTCGCTTAGATATACAAAAACACAAGAGAATAGCAATATAAGCCTTCAACTAGCTTTTTCGAATTACAGTAATGATAATAATAAATTATAATTATGGTTAATTAGTCAAAGATGAATAACATTAATATAAAACCTGTCACCTTAATCATATAGTTATTAAATTAGGTAGCGCGAGAAAACGAAACTTCGCGAGTAAAATCAGCGGACTAAACTAGTTCCTTAGCGACAACATTTTATGCAGTTGAGTGCGCATGCGTTGGCGTTAACTAAAATAAACTAAACTAATAATAAATCAGGAAAACAACGCGCCACTCCGCGATTGTAGTGTGACTGTGAGAATTGGTGAATTTTGGTCGGGAACAATGTTTCTTGACAGTAGATATGCATTTTTAGGCCGTTTTTAAATGGAATAAAATTAATTTAGGCAAATTTTAATTAAAACAAACTTATTTGAAATAGGTAACATCTGCTACATCTTAAGTATAGGCCAGGAGAAAGAGTACATATGTAGATAAATATAATCATAATCCGGTTTTAAGGCCATAGAAGGATTCTGGATTGTAGGCCAGGAGAAAGAGTAGACAGATAAAATATATAATCTGGTTTTAAGGTCATAGAAGGATTTTGGAACCAAGACTCGATTGGAACAGGTGTCTTCAAATCGCGAGTGAATAGGTTTCTTCTAGGCAAGCGCGCTCCATCGTAGACCGTAACTGTTGCTTAATATCAGGCGAGTTGACTGACAAGCACAGGCCTATTTTCGAATAAAAATAAAAATCGGCCAAGTGCGAGTCGGACTCGCGCACGAAGGGTTCCGTACTATCATCTATAATAGAAAATCGTATAAAATAACGAGAAATCAACGAAATTCCAAGTAGTAAATTGCAAACTTATAGGTAGGTTTTCGATACACATCCGGGCAGCATGACGACGCTCGCGCGAATACGCGCGGTTATGGCTCGCTCCGTGATGTTACCTCCCCCGCTACCCGCGCGGCCGTTGCTTAGCAACCGCCTCACGCTCGCGCCACCACCACACCGCGGCGCGGCGCTCGCACCGCGTTTAGATGCACGGAATTTTTTCATTTTGTGAGTTTTTATGTACTAGATTAGGTATTTATTTTTATTATTAATATATTTCTAAATATTTACTTACAAATATTCAAGTTTCTACCTGTTAATTAAGATCGAGTAAAAATTGCTTAAAAATTACGTTTGTTGTATGGGAGCCCCCCTTTAATATTTACTTTATTGTTATTTAATTATTTATTTTGAAAGGTAATATACAAGTAAATATTTTGTGAAAATTTGAAGCGTCTACTTTTACCGTTTTTAATATTGAGCAAAAAAATACGAAAAAAACACGTTTATTGTATGGGGACCCCCCTTAATTTTTTTTTTTAATTTTTAGTATTTGTTGTTATAGCGGCAACGGAAATACATCATTTGTGAAAATTTCAGCTTTCTAGCTATCACGGTTTATGAGATACAGCCTGGAGACAGACAGACAGACAGACAGACAGACAGCGAAGTCTTAGTAATAGGGTCCCGTTTTTACCCTTTGGGTACGGAACCCTAAAAAGGACCGAGGCAGCTGGCATCACAAGAGAGAGGCCTACACCAAGTACCTATTAGGGTAGAGGAGGCTGGGGATTCCAAGCAAAGATGTAATAAATACCAACCATTAAATTTACACGCATATTAAAATATAAACTCAATTACAAGGACTAAAACATATGGTAGCGTATGTTTTAGTCCTGACAATTTAGTTTCAAGTTTGATTGAGCGTATAAACAAAATTGATTCCATTGCTTAATATGGAATTAAGACTATAATATTTAGCCGTGTCAGTTTCCAAAAATGACAAGCAAGATGTCTGGCCAGAGTTTAATTTCGAAAATATGTTATGGGGTCACTTTACAACAGCACATGTAATAATTTTCACAATAAAATATGCAATTTGTAGACGCGAATAGCCTCTTTGATGGTATGCCGACAGCCGTATAAGCATTAAATCTTGCGTAAAACCATAAAAATGTTTTTGATTGATATTTTTGTAGACTTGCATATTTGAATCTATGAAAATTAAATCTATTATATGTTATTTTATGTCATACATTTCTGCGTAAGCCATAAATGTGATCATTGACATAATTTGAAGTAGTTTAGGTAAAACTTCAATAGAGAGTGTGCACTGTGCAGTATGTGTTTAGTGATGATCAAGTGGTATTGTTTCTATTTATGTCCCTTCTATGTTCATCATAATAAGGATATTACTATCTTAATAAGTACTGTAGTTATAGTTAGAAATTGTATTTAAAAATAATAATAAACTACTGCAGCAAAACTGATACAAACTAATAGCGCCACCTGAAAGATATATGAAAATCCAATGCAAAAATAATTTCCTAATCTGTCCACAATATACGGAGACATACATAAAACAATGTGCATTTAAATAGAACCTCCCCTTTTTTTAAGTCGGTTAAACATGATATGACGGCAAAAATATCTTTTTTAATTCGAAAATAGGCTTGCGCTTGACCGTCAACTCAATTGGTGTTAAGCTACAGTTACGGTCTACGATGGAGCGCGCTTGCCTAGAAGGAACCTATTCACTCGCAATTTGAAGACACCTAGATTATATCTATTCGGAAAGACCCATTCAGCAAGTGCATTCCAAATTTTGGTGAAAAATTACATATTTTGACATAATTGACAAAATTTATATATTTTGAATCATTGATGATGAAAAATTATCATCACCATTTAGTAGTTTACCGATCGTTTTCTATATCAGTCTATCTTTACCAGGCCTAGGCGAAGTAATATTGGTTTAATTGACGTTGTTTCTATCTCTGTTGTCTCTATAAAAGTGGATATTAGAACAGTTATAGATAGCTTTAACAATAAAATCGTAATTTTTGTAGTACTTAGCTAAAATTCCGAATCAGCGTAAACAATACGGATTGAAAGTTGGATTAATAAACTTTATGCCTGGCTCTATTACCCTGCTCACTTTTACTAAGAGTGAGAAAGGACGGAAATCAGAAAATGGTACAGCTTTAGCTTATTAGGATACAAAATATAAAAATCACATATTTCCGCAAATGTCATAGACCTTCCTATCATGTTTGTCCTCTTTAACCACTTCTACAAATATACATTTCTACATTTCTACTTATTTATAAATATCCCTGCCGTTTACGAATGTATGTATTTTTGACATTTTTCTAATACGTTTCCGTAGTTATTTGTGTAATATGGCAACATCAAAGAGGGCTCTGTGAAATTGAATAATGAAAGAGAGTATCCATCATCGCGCTACCGAATTAGCGTGTTAATGTTACGACGACTCGTTTTGTAATCTATTATGAATTGTTTTAAAACATCACACGTTTATATTTAGTTGTGGTTGGACCACCAGCCAGACGAAGGGAAAGACCAGAGCGAGACCGGCACACGATTGAAGAATGGCGGATTAAAAGAGGTTGTAATGGTGAGTCGAGACTAAAGACACATTTATTATCGAGTTCCGATTGCCCTAAAATACATATACATTTTTTTTTCTTTTTAACCGACTTCAGAAAAAGTAAAAAGATCTTCGTTACCGTTACCGTTTTTTTTGTTTGAAGGGATAGAAGTGCCTTAGATTGGCCCGATAGAAATTTATCAAAATCGGTTCAGTAGTTCGGTTTTTAAAACAAAATTGCACAGTTTGAAGTCAGCTGTTTCAGTTTTTTAAACTATAGATAATTATTATGTGAATGCCATTTACATTAAGAGTATGATTGTAGATAGTATTTGTGTACATTCGTAATTATATGTAGAATTTCAACGCGATTGTAATCGCATTGAAATTCTACCCTATAATTATAGGCCCCTATTCTAGGTCATATATATATGTAACATATCTGGGCACTAAATATTTAAAATTGTATTATTCGAAATTATAACTGGGCACAAGAAATTACACTATAATTTATATCCCGGTGTTCTCAGGTATTATCCTGGGCAGTTTAGTGGTCAAACGTAGATCTATTTTGTATAAACAAACAACTCCTAGGTATAGCTTTGGTTAGAAGTTATTTATTTATAACCTACATTACAATTAGCAGGAGGAAGCAAATTAAATCATTTACTATTCAGGTATACATATACCTACTTGATGTTGCTATGGATACGAAGAGGCTCTCTTACGTAGTGCGATCAATCTTACAAGTTTAAATAGTTCAATAACCGAATCCCAGAGGTCGTCCCAACCGTTCATGAATTCACGCGCGATCGCAATCCCGCTCATCCGATCACAATAACGCTGTAGCTCATTGTGCTAGGAGCTGCACGGACGGATTCACAAAGGTTATAACAAGATATAACGAAAAATTAATAAATAAAAAAAAAACTGTTAATCCTAACCTGTCTATAACATAATTATTATCATATATATGTTTTGGTTATATTAGGTTATGTAAATAATACGTATCGTTGAAGAATGTTCAGTGGATTTCGTTTTAATTAACCTGTACTGTCACATTCCTGGGCAAAGGTCTCAACTCACTCCAGATAATCTTCCCGGGTTACTTTAATTCGTTCGTTTCGTTCAATTATATTTTATTTAAATAAATTTGTTGGGCAAAAGCTTCTCCTCGACTTTTCCTTTGTTGGCGGTTTTGTGCGTTGGTGTACCAGTGTTTGTCGAAAGATTAATTACAAGTTTTAAAAAATATATAATGTTAATATAATATTTTGCAGTATGAATTTATTTATAGAACGCTTTTGAATAAGGATAATATTTCGTTTATTAAAAGGAAAAAAATATTAAATTTTGTTTCCCTAATGTGTCCCTATACAGCGCTAAAATTATGATTGTATTTTTAATGACGCATGAAATATTTAATTAAATACATACAAATATGTACATTAAATTTTAATTACTTATAATGTACGTTTTAGCCGTTCTATTCGACTACATTATTATATAAATAGACTTCATAAGTCTCAGTTTTAATTTTAGGATTAATTACCCTAAAAGTAAAACACAATTGAATCACAATCTGACAAATGAAAGAGATAAAATCGCAACATATGTTCCTTTTCTCTCATATGATGATCATCTGATGACTCTCATTTATGTTTTAGTTAAGGCGTAAACAATAAAGAGTTTATCTATACCTATATCTATCTATCTATGATGATGGTCTAATGGTACCATATTAGATCGTATAATTGTATAAGCACTTTGTACAAAGCACCTTTCCAAAACCAACTGTCAACCTCCCCTCGAGTGACACACATTGCCCAAATATCAATCGGCTGCCAAACCGTCGTGACAGACGTGTCAGGCGGCGTGTCATCCCGGCGCGCGGCGTGTCGCCGTGACAAGACAGCGTGACACCAGGCATGCGATGACGTCATGTTGCGTTGCAATGTGCAATCCCAGGTGACGTGGAATGCAATTATACAATAACAAAATCGTAAGTTAGACTGCAAAAACTGTTTTTCTGAAGTCGCAATTTTTTTTAACATTTTTTTTTCAGTAATAAACAGCTTTTTCGTTTGTTTATTGCGAAAACAGAGTGATCTAGTTCAAGAATGGTTCAACTGCGGCATAGATACAAGATCCGCCCTGATTACCGCGCCCTTGACCGCGGAGCCTTGGGCAGCGCTTTTACACCAACGGAATATAATGACAAAACGGCTCAACATACCTATAATACCTCCATTCTCACTCTACATTATGTAGAATACATTCACTTGGATCATTAATCGTCTGGAAAGGACAGAAAACCTGAATAGATATGACATGCGAACAAACATAATTACCAGCGAATCCAGAGTCCTTAGTTTCTGTGGTATGGCTGCATTAAGTAAGAGGTTAAACTCACAGAGAGTATCTGATAAATTTTCTACCTGGAAAGTTTCTAGTAGTGATGATTTCTTGGTAGTAGTCATAGGTGCCTTATATTTGCTATTTGGGCGGATTTTCTTCAGTACTAGGGCAGATTATGTTAACGATAAAACTAATTTTTACTATGTAAAGCAGTATTTTCTATTCAATAAATAGGTTTACACTAGACCGCTAATTAGCGACCGTTTTAGTATAGGATGGAGCGCACTTGCCACTTTAATAAGCGCTAAGATTAATGGGCGTTATTTATGATTCTTTTGCGCAAGATAGATCTACGATTGACCACCATATCGCCTGATGTTAAGCGACGGTGTGGCCGAGGATGGAGCTAGTCGATCTAGACGATATCTATTCACTCTAGCTTTGAAAATTCCAAGATTGTAGTTCTCAGGGAAAAAAAGAAGAAAAAAAATGGCGGCAAAGAATTCCATTCCTGTGCAGTACGGATCAAGAACATAGATCGATATCGCTGCGACATGTACATAGGTACATATATGTGATATTGACAGATTACTAGTTGAAGTGTTGCTATTTACAGATAATCACACCAGATAATGTCGAGAACCTACGACCCTCTATTTCACTGTAAATAAATTTACCCTCTAACTCAACATGGCTACGATCCTTTCGTGAAATCTGAGTGATATGGCTATGCTGATGACCGCACCTGTAGCAGTAATGGAAAACAATGGGCCTTACCGAAAAACGTTACTTAACTTTAACCATCACCTTAAGTTCTCTGTCTTCTTTCCGCAAGTGTCATTACGTGTCAGACAGGTGTCGACAAAATATGTTAAGCATTGCTTAAAGTTAAGTAACGTGTTTCGGTGAGGCCGAATATGCCCAGCGGTCATCCCGTAATAGGAGCCATGCCGTGACCGGACAACTGGACATGAAATATGACGTGTAATAAAATTAGTTCAATGTTATTATGCAACTCAACATGCGGATAGAGAATAGATGCGCTCGCGCATCTTGATTTATATAACGACGGGCCGAGGCTTGAACTAGGAACGTTGCAGAACAGTAAGAGAGATCCGTACACGATCCAGAAATAGATTTAGAAATAAATTAGGCTGTTTAAAAGCAATAGCTGAGAAAAGGGACAGTATGAAATAAACCTTTTTTATGCAATATGGATCTACGATTAACCACCAACTCGCCTGATGTTAAACGACCGTGTGGCCGAGGATGGAGCTCGAGCTCACTGCCACCCGCGACCGCGAAGTCTTTTCTTAACTTTACAAGGAAGGCTCATTCCATGTCTCTAGCATTAGTCTTTTATTTAACCGACTTTTCAAAAAGAAGTAGGTTCTCAATTCGTCTGTATGTTTTTTTTTCGTATGTTTAGTCACCAATTACTTCGGCAATTGTGAATTGATTTTGATGATTTTTTTGTTTGGTAGGTACACTTCACAGTTGGTCCCATATAAATTTAATCAAAATCGGTTCAGGACTTTGGTTTTCATAACAAAATAACTGGAAAAAAATTATACGAGTAAACTTACCTACAAGTACAAGTAAAGAATTGCGTATTTTGAAGTCGGTTTTTAAAGTTTTTAAACTAATTATATAATCTTATAGTAAGTAAATTAGTTTTTTATACTAATTATATATAATCTTAAGTTAGGATTAGGTTTAATTTAAGTTTTAATTTGCCGTTTGTTCTGTTCTAAACTTGAATTAAACAAGCCGTTATTTGTAAAAGAGATACCATCATTTGCAGAAACATTCAAATGATTAATTTTGTTTAATTACATAAATTAATAATTTCGAGAAAATCAGCGCAACTTTTCTTACTTTTTTTGAATTTGAACTCTCGATGAAGTGAAAATAAATTCGGGCCGCAGTTCGATATTAGCACGAGACGGGAACCTATCCCGCGAACACATGTATTGTTTCACACTACATTGTCTTTAAATACTTAAAAAACAACATACATGACGCATAGGTCATTAGTAGATAGCTGACCAACTGTCACTGAACTCCCATTGCATGAGAAGCTGGCGTACAGAAGAGGTCTGGTTATTTGGCGGGGGGTATAAATAGTGTTGTCAGTTAACGTGGTAGCGGGGTTCGGTTCCCGAATGCCGATGCAGGAGTAATGTGGGCCGGTGGGTGTCAATCCGCGCGTCGACTCGTCCCCGCCCCGCTCCCTGCGCCCGCGCGTCGCCCATACGTAAGAAAGTACGGATTTATTTTTGCAATGTTTCATTGTTGAAGTTGGCATACTATGTGATGTAATGTTATGACCTATTCTTATGTTATATTGTTGTGCCCGCGGCGCCACCCGTGTTTGATGTAAAACGATGATGAACGTGATAAAAGTAAGTAAGTTCGTATAGACTGAGTGGCCAGCCCTATTATAAAAGTTATTAAGCCGCCGAAAGGCCTCTGACTTGGCTTGACGATTGCTAAGCAACCGAGACCTACAACAGTTTAACGTGTCATCTGACCCACGGTAGCGCTCAGAAAGAAATGCCACTCATGGTCACCCATCCGCAAACTGACCGGTCCGTCCGTTGCTTAACAATGGTGATCGTTCGGGAACACCTAGTCAAGCTAAGCCACGAGCGCTACAAAAAAAAACGTGATGAAAAATATGTTTATAATTTATGTTATTTTCCATTCTCCAAGCTTTCTTTCAGTAAATTTTGATATAGAGGGCTTAGCCGTAAAAAGGTACCAAACGGAACAAACAGATAGACTTACCTACTTTCACTTGTATAGTATTAGTTAGAATTAAACTTTTACACTAAAGTCATGGTGATCAAATAACAGTTTTATGGCAAAGTTCACACGAGTGGCAAACGATCTTTTTACTGTTATTTTTATTTTATTGTCTAATCAAAAGATTATTAAAAAATACGATTTGATCTTTCCTATCTTTTGTAATTGAAAGTCTATTCAAATATCAAAAAATTCAATATTTATGAGAAAAATAAACATTAAGAATAATAATTATGTTTTGACGATTTTAATAAATATTTGAAAAACTGAATTGTGACATCTACGATACCTTAGGATACCGAAATAACTGAAATCTGACATATACTTACGATACCACCCGACTGCTTAAGAAGAAGGCTATTGTTTTTCTGGTGTAGGTGTGTTATACAAATATTTTTTATGTATGTCTATTGGTTTTTATGGTTGTTTCAGTTTTAGATATATTATTGTCATTATTTACAAGTGCAAAGAAGGTAAAACTATTTCAAGTTTGTTCAAAGAAATTTGTTCAAGTTTCATGAATAAGCCTTAGTCACTAGTCAAGATGTATGAGTAATTTTCAAGTTCATGCCTTGCCTTACTAAAGTATTTGGGACTTCTATTCCACTCAATCCCACATACGCATGCAATCGAACATAACGAACAATTTAACTCCATTAATAAATAATAATAAAAAAAAACTTTAGAAAAATAAAACACAACATCGACATTTCCAGCTCACAGTTCCCACCGATGACCTTTAAATTTTTTTCATCCACTGGAATGGATGTTTATTGAGACTAAATAGAAGCTGCCACGTCCGTAGCACGTCCGGTGCCGTCTAGTCCAGCAAATAGATAATGGTATCAACGGAAAATGCGAGCGTTGTGCCGTATCAATCAACGTCTAGCGAGCACGCCTACCTTGGCAACCTGGCCTATGTAACTGATAACTAAACTGTGCTTTTTAGTTAAGCACAGTTTAGTTATCAGTTACCCAGGCTGTGTACTAACTACATTTTAATCTGTGTCAACGTCACAGACTGCGGAACTAATGCCTAAACTGTTGTACACTACTAACTACTTGCTAATCTGTGACAGCTTCACAAACTGCTGAATATCGCGACCGTAACAAACTACGTATTCTAGCTTACTCGTTGTCCTAGGTGAGCGACGCAACGCCACGCGATGCGATGCGATTGTTTATAACGTTTCGTTGGACACCGGTCTACGTGATAACGTAGGCCACATGACATTTCTAGCTACTGTTTGATATTTTTGCAGCACGTCGCGTCCCATCGCATTACGTCGCTTCGCCGCGTTTGTCGCTCACTTAGGACAACAGCTTAGAGCGACTAAAAGTGTTGATTTTTTGCAGCGCTTTCGTCTAATGACTTCTATCAGATCAAGCTCCAGACGTTAAAGAAACGTAATCGGAATAAAAACGTATAATGAATGGTTAACGAATAATAACGGCATCGATGCTATCGTGATAAAGCATCTAAACAAACAAGCGGGTGCGATCGGAACAGTATCGACATCGAACAAAATGCGATAAGTACTCTACATGTCCTACATTCACTGTAAAAATACATGTTTTTTTGTTATCTTACATTTACATCTGAACGCCAACTCGCCTGATGGTGAGCGATGGTGTGGCTGTGTGGCCTAGGATGGAACACGTCGTTTAATCTAACCTTGAACATTTCAAGGTCGTAGTAACATCCAGTTATGTAATATATTTTTTTTCACTATCTAGCCTAAATTGTACTATTATTACAAGCAATTTGGGTATTTTTTAAATATATACATATAAACACCCAGACACAGAACAAACAGCCATGCTCATCACACAAATGCTTGCCCTGGGTGGGGATCGTACCCACGACTTACAGCTCAGCAGGCAGACATATTAGCAACTGAGCCATAAGGCCAGTCATGAATGTCTTCAGTGTATTACAAACGTGCGATTAGCGTAATTATCAATGTCAAGTATTGAGATCTGTTACGGCAAGTAAATAAATTAGTTTTTGAATTGTATATTCATACTTCAGCAAACTGGTGATGCTTTTACTGAGGGCTTCTACGGAATTATGCATCTTGCGATCGCATAATAATTCTGCCGATTCGCAGAAGTCACAATGACAGTGTAGTCAGCTTTTATGCACATTCGCGGACACTACTACGTAATCTGTACCTACAATCACATAGAACATACATATAAATAAATATGATGTATGTATATTGATAGAGATATTTGCGTAAGTGTATGAATGAGAATTTGGTCCATTATAATATTATTGTTTTTGTCTTGTAACGTAGCTAGGTACCTATACTATAATTAGCTACTGTCGTTTTTATGTATACCCATTTACTAGTTAAGTTTTGCTTTAAGGCCACTATCTGTTACCATCTATCCTATCCGTGCAAGGTTGCCTGGAAGAGATCACTCTAAGCGATAAGGCCGCCAATTAAAACACCTAGCTGTAATATTATTCTCTCTGTATTTGTGTTTCTGTATTGTGGTCTTTTATTAAAGTGTTATCTATCTATCTATAATGGTGTACAGATTTTAAACAGAAAACATTCCGCGCCAGTCCCGGTCTTCATTCAGGTGAATGATTTACAATCTGACCGCGCTCCAGTTAGCTAGATTCTCTATTATATAAATCACTGTAGCTATTTAGCTCTGCGCTACAGTGTTCTGCTGGATATTTAACTGCAGTAAGGTATTCGTTTCAGAAGCTATGCTGGTTTTGTGAAGATTTTTAACGTGTAGTTTGCATTACGCAAGTAATTTAGTCAGTTGTAAGTAGAATAAAGTAGTTGAGGTGAAGTAAACTTCACATGATGTAGTGCGAACTAAAATGAATGAATGAACAAGCAACCGTTGAAACGCTTGTTTAGGACGTGTTAAGGCAGCGTACTGTAGCGAACGAGATATACACGACTAAATTACTGGCGTAGTGCAAACTAGCCATAAAGATCAAGTCTACCAATAGCCTGATTTTTAAGTGCAATACAGACGATATCAATAGTTTATTTAATTTTATCCTTTAGAATACAAGCATAAACTATGCTTGTAAAAAAAAAAAAACGACTTCAAAAGACGCAATTGTTTATTTGGATGACATATGTTTCCAGTTATTTTGTTATAAAAACCAAAGTACTGAATCGATTTTGATCAAAATTTATATCCATCTTTAAGAAATATTTATAACTAATAGTAACTCTTCTTGATACCCTTAGAATGGAAAGAATCACAAAGAAAAAAATTGACGGAGCTTGCGATAATAGAGCCCCTTTCTATTATAAACTAAGAAATCATCATCATCACCACTATCTCAGCCGCAAGAAGTCCACTGCTGGACATAGGCCTCCCCATGGATTTACAAAAAGACCGATTGGAAGCGGCTTGCATCCAGCGTCTTCCCGCCACTTGTATGAGGTCATCTGTCCATCTCGTATTCCTACGCTAAGAAATAGGTATTACCTATAAATTGGCCCTCTATTCCTTATGTTTTTGCTTCAAATTGTTTGAAATAACTTTGGTACCTTCAATTGATTTTTATATAATCAAGTTTCGTTATCTAGCTCGTTTATCTCAAGCGGGGATCCTTCTCGCGTAATTTTTCCGGGAGTTCGAGTATAATCAGGTGATTTCCCTGATGTCTGCGAGCCGACTCTAATACTTAACCTACATTTACAAACGTGACAAGGTAATATTTCTGTTAGACTCGGCTAGTTTTCTTTTCAACCGACTTCAAAAAAGGAGAAGGTCCTCAATTCGACTGTATTCTTATTTTTTATTTTTTATGTTTGAACCGATTTTCAAAAATGGAAAGCTGGTGCTTCCCGTGTGGTCCCATTTCAATTTGGTCCAGTTCTGACAATGGCATCCATGAGAAGTCGAGAATTTTTAAGTCAAACTGCATAAACATTTTCGTTGCAGAAATGTTTTAATTTTTATTGCAATTATTAAAACTGGGTATTTTAATTAAATGCATGTAAGTCAGATCTTTTTGATAATAACTTTGTTATCTTTTTGAAACTTGTTATTTTAATGAAATTACCAAATTATACATAAAAACAAGCATGCGCTTAAAAAATAATAGATATTTTTTTTGTAATGCAGAAACTAGCTGCGGCCCATGTTTTCAGCCGTTATGCCATGGGAACTGTGTGTTTGCCGAGATACAAATAAACCTATAATTATATTGTGGTAGTATGCATATGCATTCCTAGTACCTACATCAGTGCATTAGGGTAGCAAAATATGAAATCTATCCATCATCATACAATTTCGCATTTATTGATTGTACGAGTGAAGTGAGTGTCTATAAGATGGCATAGGTAATATGAAATCGGGATGTTTACGAATTTGGTCTTCGTATAAGCTTTGGTAGACACCCTAGGTTCGTGTGCCATCTAGTGAATTTATATTGAACTATTTTGCCATGGATCATACGTACCTCGCGAGATCTACTGCTTGGAAAATAACTATATATTGGTAAGGTAGGTTTACGTTTGAATTTGCTACGCAGTCGTGCATCAAACTTCCGTTTATGAAACTTTTTTGCCAATTGGGCACTAACCTTTACTTAAAACTTTCGACTGAAAAGGTGAGCAACAGTCAAGTACCTAGCCGGTCAACCATAGATAACGACATTAATAAACCGATACTTAACTATTACTACGGAAGTATTCAAGAAACCACTTAAATTTCCACGCGTTGTAAAAACACACAAATGTGAAAATGTTAATGAAATTTCACCACTTTTACGAAAACATTCCGACAACCAAAAATCAACTCTAAATGCGTGAAAATAAAAGTGTTCTCATACGTAACGTATCATGGTAAATAATGAACATCTTAATGTAACACCACCACGTTAAAAATACATTTTGAATGAGCGATTTTAGACTCTGTGTATGAGGATATAAAAGTGTAAGGTGTCGCATGTCGTTGGTGGATAATTCGATCCGACACGGCGACGACACGTGACGTAAGAGAGCGTCATGACGGATTACATCTGCGTGCTGAAAGCGGGCGGATACGGAAACTATACAGGGTGAGGTGAACTGTAAGCGATTTAGGCTAGAGTGTGTCATATTTTACGAGAGTGCGGTAATTTATAAATAAAATATTTTGAGGCATGATTTATATTCACTTCTAAATTGTCAGATATGTTTTAAAGGGGTAAGATGGAGAAAAGGTGGTGTAGGGGCATTATTGGTTAATGTTAGTCAGAATAGCTGCCCCAATTTAATGGATCTATCTCGGTAAATATCTCTATTTTTAAAGATATAATCTCATTGACAAAATCTCTATATTAAAACAAAGATCGAATCGATGTAAATCGGTCAAATATTAAATAAAATATTGGTGGACATTCTTACACACCGATATCTAGCCTCAAATTAACCAAAGTTAGTACTATGCAAACCAGATAGCTGATAGACTACTTATATAATTACTTTTATTTTTAAATATATACTTGAAATATACATAAACACCCACATAGATATCAACATCTATGCTCATCATATAAATATTTGTCCTGGGTGCGGATCGAACCCACGGCCTACGGCCTACAAGGCAGAGATAGTACCAACTGAGCTTGCGAGGCCAGTCTGTTTTGTCAATCTATTCTTACCTACTCGTTAAATGTTAAATTTGAAATGGTAAAGAAACCACTGGTTTACAATACAATACAATTAATTAATTTCTAAGACCTTGTTTACCTACATTCTTGCAAATAAATTTCATTTCATTTACAATACAAAAATACTTTATTGACACCATAGTATAATAACAATATGTACATGATTAGGGCGTAAGAAAGGTACTTATCGCTAATAGCGATCTCTTCCAGACAACCTTTAGAAGATAAAATATAAATATCTAGGGTTCCTTTATGGTTTATTTTTGGTTGGTTTTGGTTTGGTGGCTGGTTTCTTTAGGTATAAAATGCGAAATGTTGAGCATTGAACGTACATTCCCTACAACTTCTGAATCTAGATCAGATTAGAATCTTTATTTTTAACTTAGTTAAATAAATCTTTTATTTCGCTTGCGCATATTATACTCTTCTAAAGATATAAAATTTCTGAACAGACTAAGGTGATACGATACGTATGCGAAGAAAAATTCTAATTTTAAACAGTTTTCTGTACACATTGTAGCCAAGTACATTGTAGCCAAGTACATTGTAGCCAAGTACATTGTAGCCAAGTACATTGTAGCCAAGTACATTGTAGCCAAGTACATTGTAGCCAAGTACATTGTAGCCAAGTCAGGTATTTATATTAGTTGATCACATGGGCGTAGCTATAGCTTTCTCATGGGGGGGGGTCCGCGGGTACAAAAATTTATAAAAATACTACTATTTGCCTCTTTATTTGCGCAGACTATACGTAGACGAGTACTAGTTTCTAAACGTCAATGTTTATATAATTATAATAATCTTTATATAATTATATGTTATAAACATTTAAATACACGAATATTAAATTACGGACAAACGTATAACTGTACTAGAGGTACCCTATGACTTCACCCGTTTTAACGAGCGCTCAGCATTTGCATGACTCAAGTAAACAAAAACATAGATAATAAGCATACGCGAGCGAAGCGAGCGCGAACATTTTAGTAGTGTTTTTATAGTAATATGATTTATTTCTCGTTAATACGAGATTCGGGCTCACATTAGTGAGCCCGCAGTATTTCCATGACAAAATGGTACCAAATAAAGCGCGAGCGAAGCGAGCGCGAAATTTTTTAAGGTTTTTAAAATTAAATCTTAGAAATAATTTAATTCATTGATCGTGTTAGAAAGTGGCCCAAATTAACCAAACAACTATAAAAGTGTTTAAAAAAATGAAATATCCGACTGGATGAGACTGACTTACGCTATCAAAAAATATAAATATAACCATTTGATGCATTGATTTCAAATTTAAGCACGGCACTTTAAGAGTCTTGTTCGATCTTTTCGAAATTATTAACGCAAAAATATTTTTTTATGTAAAATTGGCTTGGATCGAATTGAATTTTTCATGGAATATTTGTGTTTTTTTTTACATAAGATAGATCTAGGACTGATCTCCAACTCGCCTGATATTTAGCGATGTTGTTTTCTAGTTTTACGAACGAAGATCTTTTTATAAGTTCATTCAGTCGTTTTATATCCTCAAAAATATGGGCACGCGCGAGCGATCACTTCGCTTTGGCGCGCGAAAAATATTGAAGCAAATTAAGTAAACTTTAAAAAAGAGCAAGGATTTTTGAGGATTTTTTTGATCGAGTGGAGACCACGTACCGGCAAGCGCAGCGTAGGAAGACCAGCCACGAGATGGACAGACGACCTCATACAAGTGGCGGGAAGACGCTGGATGCAAGCCGCTTCCAATCGGTCTTTTTGGAAATCCATGGGGGAGGCCTATGTCCAACAGTGGACTTCTTATGGCTGAGATGATGATGATGATGAAGGATTTTTCATAATTGCCAGGATATTTTGGGGGAGGGTAGGTTGAACCCCTAAGCCCCTGCTTACGGCCTTGTTCACAACTTGTCGGATTCGGAATCGGCCTGGAAACTATATCTCCATCTCTCTCAATTTGTATAGATATGACAGAGATGGAGTTAGGGTTTTTTAAAAAGTATGTATATAAAAAAAAACGACAGCAGAAAAGCAGTTTTTTGCAGTCTAACTTACGATTTCGATACTTTTAATACACTGTTGAGTGTACGTTTTTTGTGAGAAAGTATACGTAAAATTGCTGTAAAAGATTATAAACGCGCATTCTTTAGAATAATTCTAAAATAACACTTGTTTATTACGAAATAGTGCGTTAGTGATTCCGAAAAAACGTTTTATTTTTATTTTAGAAAGAGATGTAGGTATTATGATAACAAAAAATATAGCCTACTTATGACACTTTGGAAACGAAGACGACTGTAATGACACATCAAAATCCCTCAAGCCTTTCAGGCTGTCATATAGAAACATTCATACATACCCGCATACATACATACACTCGAAAAACATTACCCTCCTTCTTACGCAATCGGGTAAAAATATATAGTTTTCATTTGATATACGCGTTTGTAGTATGCGCGGGCGAAAGACGAACATGGGTCATACTGCATCTTTTTAGCTAAGCTGTAGTTATGCACACACATTACCGCACATCAGGTTTTTATATATATTTTGTAACATGCGTGCTATCCGCGATACCTATTCCGGAATTTTGACAGCACTTTTTTTTTTCGGCCAATGCCATGGGGGGGGTCCGGACCCCCTGGACCCCCCCCTTATATACGCCCATGGTTGATCATATTGTTAGTGACAATCCAAAATTATTATTTATATAATCAAGTAATTTAGTTTTCCAGTAACAAACACATCGTGTTACTTATATGTTATAAATCCATTTTTATACACATGACATATCAAAATCGGTCAAGCCGTTTAGACTGTAGAAGGTAATTATAGAAACATACATACACTCGAAAACCTAACCCTCTTTCTTACACAGTCGGGTAAAAATGTAGCTCGGCGCATATCATACGTGGCAGTGGAACCGCGGCTTAAAATTCAATCTACTTTCATATTTACTCAGTGCATTGCCACGAAGCGGTCTAAACAAACAGACGGAACCATGAACAATATCGATCCATAGACACATACCATAAACAAAACTTTCATATTTTTTGCTCGTAAAAATTGGATACAGCGCTGACCGTGATACATGGCGTGGTAATTCAGAATTCAGGCGAGCGAGATGGAGGGGGGGGGGGGGGGGGATAGAGGGTAGAGGAAGGGGTAAAATAGGGGTAAAAGTAGCGTTATTGCCAATATTAACCCTCGAGAGGCCTGTATTCCTCCGGATACGGGTATATTTGGGACGTTCCTAGTCTCACCAGATAGTCTTAGATAGCAATCATTCAAAACAAAGTATATAAAGATAGAAAGATAGAAATTCTCAAGGCTAGAGTGAATATATATAATATCATCTAGGTCGGCGAGCCAATGATGCTGCTCAGACGACATTGTGCCGTCGCTTACTATCAGGCAAATTGGTGGTCAACGGTAGATTTATTCAGTGTAAGTAAAAAAAAAAACCGGACAAGGCGAGTCAGACTCGCCCACCGAGGGTTCCGTACAAACTAGTAGATAAAAGGGGGATATTATATTATTTTTATATTTTCCTTCATAAATCGAAAAATATACATCGTAAAAATATTTAAAAACCTGTTTTAGCTTTATGCTACTGAAGCTCTTTCATATGATACCCCACATGATACGGTTAATTCACTTTAAAATTAGGACCTTCCTTGCATAATGTGATAATTTTTGTGATAAAATTAAAAATGTTCAGTTTTCGGATTTTTTCCTATATGTGTACTTACTCTAACACAATGCTTCTTGCCAAATTTCATAGTTCTAGGTCAACGGGAAGTACCCCATAGGTTTCGATTCCCTTGTGAGTGTCGAAATGTGCGTTTTTTACGACATATTCGGCTATAATTTTTTTTACGAAAACTGAGAAATTTTTGTTTTTCTTTCTGCAGCAAGATACTATGGATTTGCGTATATGGTTTTAATTTCAACTCGATACCTTCACGCGTTCCCGAGATAAAGGTCTTGACACCCAGACGGACGGACAGACGGACAGACGGACAACAAAGTGATCCTTTAAGGGTTCCGTTTTTTCCTATTGAGGTACAGAACCCTAAAAAGGTTATATTATTATACAACAGAAAAAAATACCCTTAAATCTAAATAATCCAATTTCGGTAATTCTTTTCTTATGTGGTCGGAACCATTAATGGCTATGCCTTTAGGATTTGATTTTTTCAAAATTCAAACTTTTAATTTTATAACCTCGGAGTTATAACGAAATTTGAAAAAAGCAAATCTTACTGGCATAGAAAATTATGTTTTTAATTATATAAAAAAAAAACGGTCAAGAGAGAGAGAGAGAGAGAGAGAGAGAGAGAGAGATAGATATATATAGAAATTCATTTGCAGAGCTTTTTCTATGCACAGCAGAGCTACGATTGACCACCAACTCGCCTGATGTTAAATATCTATTCACTCTAGCCTTGAAAATTATTAAATATTTAATGAGGTGAAGGTGTTATGTACGAAAAGATCCGGAACTAAATATTCATACCAGAAAATACATAACATAGGACGGGGAATGGAATAACTCAAAAATCGTAGCTGAAGCCAAAATATTTTACGTTGAAACGCAAGGATTTTTTCCCCAATGGAATAACCAACAGTAGTTATTCCCAACGGACTTCCCAATAAATAAACCAGACAAACTAGTAGGTAAAAGTATTAACAGCGAAAATAGTAATTTTCGCTGTTAATATTTTTGCCTACTGGTGATACTGAGGAAGTAGGTATTACTAACCGTGCTGAAAACTATGAATATAACGAGGTTGATATTTTTTTGATTTATTGTCGAAGTTTGACTGACGGGAAGGAAAAAACATAATATCAAAAGAACAACAAAATACTCGACTGAATAAGACCGATTTTCGCAATGTAAAGCTTGCGTTGTGCTTGATATGCTGTTGAGTGTAAGTTTGTTTTGAGGAAGTATCGACAAAGTTACTGTGTATTATAATTTTTTTTTGAAGATTCTTTAGAATATTTTTTATAAAATCACTTATTTGATACGAAAAAATTCACTATGGAAACTAACGTGGCTTTCACACATTTTTAAATAAAAACTACGGGTCACTCACGTCTGTTTCACGCCGAATGCGGTTGAAACTATAGTCTGATATTTCGGCTCAAAACAGACGGGAGTGACCCGTAGTTTTTATTTAATAAATTACAGTTTAAAAAACACGCTACCAATTATTGTGGTCAAAGTTCATTACAAGACTTTTCTAACTAATCCAAACACAGCTATGATACGATGTTTCAACATGAAGTTCTAGTTCATATCTTCCGGCTCCATCATCAGATCAGTTCGACAGTACCATATTATTGTATTGTCATCAGAACTACATACAGCTGCCAATTTTCATGACGCTACGATCCTTGGAAGATGGTTAAATTAGTTACCTTAGATTTCAGTACATAGTTACATACAGGTCGACCTAATAAAAGCGTGTTAAAAATGAAAAATTTCGTTGGAGGTTACGAAAAAACGCATTTTTTTAATTTCTACGACACCTCGCACATCAAATTCGGTCCAGCTGTTAAGGCTGTAGGAGGTAATATAGAAACGTATTACATACACAACATGCAAACATACATACATACACTCGAAAAATATAAGCCACCCTTTTGGGGCAGTCGGTTAAAAAAAAACACACGCACCCAAATGTGACATAGATACATTATCGTACGTCAATGCAAAAGGAACAAAAAATGGTAGAGCATTCTCGAATAGATTTAAAGGCATTATTGTAAATATGCACATAATTCCTGCAGATAAGATCAGTTCATTTGATTGCATGACTGCACGGGCGCGAGGGGATGTCACAAGTCACATAAAAAAACGGTAAAGGGCTCTTTGTGTTGCTGTTTAAATATTTATATGGTCTAAGAAACGAATATGTGGCCGTTGAATTTATTCCGATCCCGAAAGGTACCACATAATTAAAAAAAAGTTATAAACTTATTAATGCTGTAGAAGGTGAGATTCTAATAAAAATTCCCTGTCCTCGCAGCTCAGTTGGTTGTATGCCTGCCTTCTATGCTGTAGTGTAGGTCGTGGGTTCGATCGTCACTCAGGACAAATATTGGTTGTTTTTATGTATCATAAGTATATATTCACAAAATAAAAATATACTTAAGTACTTTATCGGCTATCTAATTCCCATAGTACAAGCTTTGCTTAGTTTAGGGTTAGATCGTGCTGTATGAAAATGTCCCCCAACATTTATTTATTAATTAATTTCAATACCTCATCGTCGCCCGGGCAAGTAAGCAGTCAAGCGCAAGCCTAGCAATTATTAAAAAAATCCCGAAAGCCGTAGATGCACCTAGCTTTAAATGAAAATATTGTTTGTTGCATTTAGTTGTCGTGAAAATAAGTATTTAATGGACGACCAACTCTAGTCGATCCTCCCCGTCTCACCCTATTGACGTTATGCAAAAAGAGTAGTTTACTTCAGATCTTGTTTATGTATATTCCCGACAATTTCTATGTTGTGTTTTAGATATCTTTGTAAGTCGCTGTAATTAGTAGGTCACATTCTGACGAATGTAAATGAATACAGATTTTGTAAATGACTAGCCCAAAACTGCCTCTCAGGCTCAATGTAGAGCAATTTAAGCTGTCAATGTCAATATATTTGAAAAGTCAAAATTAATTTCCAATAACGGTAGTCAAATACAGCAATGCGTAATCTAGTTTCAGAGTGGTCATTTTGAATTTTAACCAATTATTATAAAACGAGTTAACGGGCGGGATTTCACAATTACCTATTAGTTACATTTATATCAGGCATCCATATTGGAATTACGCGTGAATAGTCACAAAAATATTTTGTAAACGGAATTAGAATGAGAGTTGTCCTCATTGGAGATTATAACTAAAGAGATTTTATGCATACTTTCTCGCAAAAAACGTACACTCAACAGCGTATCAAATGTAACGAAATCGTAAGATAGCCTATAAAACTGCTTTTCTGCTGTCAAGTATTTTGTTTTTTTGAAGTGAAAACTTCTTTAGCGGCGTTGTGCATTTTTGGGATGGGTGAAAAATGATGATCGTCCGATCGTAAGACGGACAGTCAGAAACCTATTCTAACGTTCTGCATTTAAAGTTTATTATTGTATGTACATGTACAAGTTTCAGATCGTCATATTCCAAGACGGATAGTCAGAAACCTATTCTAACGTTCTGCATTTAAAGTTTATTATTGTATGTACATGTACAAGTTTCAGATCGTCATATTCCAAGACGGATAGTCAGAAACCTATTCTAACGTTCTGTATTTAAAGTTCATTATTGTATGTACAAGCTTGTCCTCTTCCGAAGATATTGTGTTTTACAAACAACCCCTACACGAAGCGTTAGCGTGTTTTAAGACTATACAGCGCCATCTATTACGTTGTTCTAGAACTAACGTTATTATATGAAGTGAAGTGTTTTAGTTCTTTAGGGTTCCTCCAGAGGGGAAAATGGCGCTTTAATGTTTTGCTTTCTTGCTCTGTCTTTTTGCTATTTTGTTTTTTAGTTTTCACTTCTGCCGGCACTCCCGGAGTGCAACCCGTTGTTTTTTTCTATTACAGGTAATTGTTACCGACTTGATCCAAGGAGTAGATTATCAATTCGTAGCGTAAGATTTATCTTAAAACGTCCTTCATAAACGATGTCACAATGTACGCGTGACAAAGATGACAAACGTTCAATGATTGTCGCCGCGCTTGACGACATGACCATAAAACGAACATTTCAACAGCATTGTTCTTGTGCACCTCGCCTTATTGCGTGGAACACTACTCATCCGAAACTGAAGGTTACATTGCAAAACAAACTTACGACCTTTCGCAAACATTGCTCGTCACACTACGCCCGCATATTATAATGATTGAACAAAACGGGCAATGTAGATTTTGTAAATAACAAAAATCGGAATTCGTATAATGATTTTATAATTTTACCGCTTTGATATCTAATACATTGCTCGGTTTGTATAATATCGTAATTATCTGGGTTTGTGAGCGGTACATCAATAAAATATAACAATTTTCTAAATCGTATGGTATTAATAAATGATGTAATGTTTGTTTTTCATATTTGTAAATAATAAAATGGCGTTTCTTGTCTAAGACTTTGTATTTAGGAAACTAATATCACGTAAGTTAGTAGAAGAAAGTATATTTCTTTAGACACAGAGTTATATATTTCTGGAAAGAATTATGGAACCTAAACGAATTTTTCGTAAGTATCTACGTTTGTATCCCACACAACACAACATCTTTGTAAAACTTTACACATCTCAGTAAGTGCTTGTTGTTTCGCCACACATTATATTAAATACTACAGAAGAGTAATATCTAGTAAGTACCTACATAGTATTTGTTCGCACCTAACATTGGTTATGCGCAGGCGCAGGGACCTTACTTCTCGATTAGCAGAGCCTTGTCAAGTGACGGCGCACGGAGGTGTGCCACTTCCAGTACAGGCGATAATAGTTACTGCTTATGTAAATGATTTCACGATAATAAAACTGTTTATAGGTTTTATAAACTGCTAACAGTTTTAACTACTCGTTGAAAATTATTTAAAACACAATTTAAATCGTCTGTGTCGGGATAGAGCTTCTTAAAAACTTATGATTTGAATTTAACTCGATATGTCAAACTTTCACTAAAACGTAATTCGGTGAAGTGTTATGATTTGCGATACCCATACTCCCGGTATTTTCTTCTTACTATCCTATAGCGGGTCTGCGAAAAGTGATCGCGCATGCATTTACCATGAAAAAGGCCGCCGCTGGTTGAAGCTATAGTTGGTTTTTGGAGTTACAACTCATTAACTAAATACTCGTGCTTATTTAGAGAAATTTCAATATTTTATATTGAATTTTAGAAACAATATTTTAAGTCTTTTTAATTTAGAAAGTGACTGAGTGACAATGGTTGTGGGACGTATAAGAAATGGCTCATGCACTAATATCATAAAAATCGTAGTTATTACAAAATACCAATTAATTGAAAACTGAGTTATAATCGAAACAATTAATTTAGAATTACTAAAATTACTAGATTTCATAGAAACATTAAGCGCTCCATTATTTAAGTTAACATTTCAAGTTAGTACAGTATCCAAGTAATTATAATTAAACTATGCGTAATAATTTTAACTTAATAGCTTATTCTGTAAGTAATTACCTAAATACACGCCAGGTGGAGTTAAGTAATGATATCTAACTTTCAATTTCGTCTCGAGAGATATCGCTTCAAATTATTATTTCTATTGAAATAAGTATTTTATTTTTAGTATCTACGTATATTATGGATTTTAATCCTGAGAGGTTAAGCTAAGCCATTTGAATTTCGTTTATTAGGTTTAAGTTATGTAAGAACTAAAAGTCATGAAAGAAATACATTATCAAATTAACAAAAATTCCAAAACACAACACTATTACTTTAACAATACCAAAATCATTCTTATGCAATCGGGTATTTTGAGTTTGTTTTAATACACTTTTTTAAACTATCACGGTCATTCGTTAAAACACTATTATTACCACGAACCACGATAAATATCCCGTTAATAATAATAGTGTTTTTTTGTTTTAATAATAAACACTTGTGACTTTGAAGATTCGAAATAGTATATAAATATAATAGTATATATATACTATTTCGAATTATAGCCGAGGATGGAGCTCGTCGATCTAGAAGATATCTATTCACTCTAGCCTTGAAAATTCCAATATTGTAGGTCTCAGGAAACAGAGATGCCGGCAAAAAATTCCATTCTTGTGCACTACGCAACAAGAATGTGAATCGATATCGCTGTGGATCGATATAAGTTAACCGTTGGGTCCCTGCCGAACCCAATAAAATATGGGAAAAGGTCGGGAGAAGAAGGAGGTTCTTATCAATGAAGTAACTTACATGAACTTTTCTTCTGCCAACTTTATCACCTCTTTGTACGAAATGACCTTTGTAACTTTTTTCCCCCCACAAATGATTGTAGGTACCTATTGTTATGCTTTTGCTGTGAGAATGAGAGGTTTCAGAAGTATAGGTCTAATGAACCAATTGAGGAACGGAGATGAAGTGAAAAAGATAGAGAAAGGGATGCTTAGATGGTTTTAACATGTGGAGAGTAAGGAAGAAAGTACACTAAGATTCGTCTTTTTGATAGGTTTGCCTACGGAAGTAGACCAAACCCAAGACGTTTTGAAGAAAGGTAAAGTCTAAAGTACCCACGACCAACGACAATGTAAGACATTAATGAAAGAAGAAGAAGCGAAATACGTGTGTATCTTTACAAGTGGAAAGATATACTATTTGTCTACCTCAATGGGAATAAGGCATGATTGTATATATGTATATATGTTTGTATTCTTTATGAAAAATAAATATTAAACAGTATTTGTATGCGATTATCCTTAATTAATGCAGGATTCTTGCACGGCATAATTAATATTGATAATCATCGCGCAGAATGCTTAATTTAATTAAACCATCTGTACTCGTATAGGTACTGCCATTACTTAGCGTTTTACAAAAACTTGTGAGAAAAATAAATTAAAGTAGCTACTGAAGTAAACTATGATGATTAATTAAGCTTCTGTAGTTTGTAAATCGTCAATTTCGCATACAATCTAAATGAATCCGCCTTGGTTCCTCAAAGAAGGAAAAGATTATTTGATCGGTCCTTTGTGCCACCTGTTTAACGTATCTTTGAGTACTGGTAAATATCCCTCGCAATGGAAGGTTTCTAGAGTAACTCCAATTCCAAAGAACTCCGATAAAACATGTGTTGAAGAATATCGTCCAATAGCCATTTTGTCAACTCTGCCCAAGGTATTTGAACACATCCTTCACACGGAGATTTATAAACAAATTGAACCTTTCCTTTGTAATGAACAGCATGGGTTTAGAAGAAAGCGATCTGTGAACAGTAACTTATTAACTATAACGGACTTTATTTCTTCTAGTCTCGACCGTGGAGTTCAAGTCGACGTCCTATACTTTGACTTCCGGAAGGCGTTTGATAGGGTTGACAATGATATACTACTGGAAAAACTTGGTGATTTAGGCATGACAACGAGTCTTCTCTATTTCTTTGCAGATTTTCTCCGAAACCGTCAGCAATTTGTGAGACTTGGATTTTATGACTCTCTACCATATCATACGCCTTCCGGGGTAAGTCAAGGATCAATTATGGGTCCACTTTTGTTTATTTTCATGATAAATGATCTTCCGACAGTCATCAGGTATGCAAAATGCCTTATGTACGCTGATGACCTTAAATTATATATGGAGATCAAGACACCAGGTGACTGTTTGCGTCTTCAGCGGGATATTGATGCGTTATACCAGTGGAGTATTAAAAACAAAATGGAGTTTAATATTTCCAAATGTTCTGTCATGTCTTTTGGTCGAAAGCGTTGTCCAATCGAGTTTCATTATAGACTAGGTGATGAATTAATCCCCAGATCTAGTGTTGTTAAGGACTTAGGCGTCTTATTTGATCGGAGGCTAACATTCCATGATCATTTTACGGCTGTAGCCAGGGAATCTTACCGTCGTCTGGGCTTTGTTCTCCGAAACTCACGTGACTTCCAGAATATAGGAGTTATTAAGCTGATTTTCAGTACGCTCGTTCGAACTAAACTAGAGGCTAGTGCTTGTGTATGGCACCCCCATGAGAGCACATACACACTCCTACTTGAGAAAGTTCAGAAGGCATTTCTTCGATATCTATATAAGCGTATATATGGATATTATCCTTTTTTGTATCCGACCAATTTTCTTTTGGGTACTTTGGGATATAACTCTCTAGAGGTAAGAAGATCATACGATCAATTAATAACTATGCTCAAGATCTTAAGAGGAAATATTGACGCTCCTGATCTAGTAGGTGAGTTATGTAGACTCTATGCTCCAAATAATTATTCAAGATGTCGTCATCATAAGCTCTTTGCTACCCCTATACACCGAACGGTTGCACGCTCTAAGTCACCTATACCGCGTACTCTCTCAGCACTCAATGCCCTTCTGGATGCCAAACCAACCTGTGATGTGTTTGCTGATGAATGGAAGGTAATGCTATCTGAATGCCTGAAGTTTTGCGAGAAAGATGTGTGAATGTTAATGACTGTTTTATAGTATTATTATTTGACATAATTCAATAATTATTACTGTTTGTTACGTAGTTTGATTATTTATTGTAATAGTGTATTATTGTGGGGAATGTTGTTATTAATTTTAGGTCATGTTATCTAATTTAACATGAATATTTCGTATTTTATAATTTTATGTAATTAGTGTAATTGGTGATGAACCGTACTAATGATGATAAATAAATAAATAAATAAAATAAATAAATAAATGAATGATTCTTCCATGCTGGACTCGGAAAGAAAGGAACCAGATGGTTCTCAAGCCGGGTATACTGTAAGTCAGATAAGGGACTTGAGGGATAAGGGACTGTCACTGCAAGCAAATATTATATCTTACCCTCTAATCTCCTCTAACCCTCTAATACACTCTCCCTTCCATCTAACTCTCTAACCACGGTCAAATGTGGCTTCAAACTCATGGTTTGTGATGCTCTGCCTACCCCGTAAGAGAAAATAATGTGATTTTATATAAGGTATAAGAACGATTATTTTTTCATATTTACAGGTTTAACATGTGATAAATATGTCTTAACCCCTATTCATTTATTTTAGCGTCTGTTTAAATAGAGAACTATGGCAATTACTACAAGACAAATCTATGACAAATAATAGGAACAAACTTGATAGAAAGAAATAATGAAATAAGTACAGCGCCGTCAATACCACATTGAGTTCTCTATCTGCCCTCGTATTCTGAACCCATTCGGTTTCATTTCGGTTCATTTCTGTTGGTTTAGAATACAGGGGCTGAACATACTCTATATTTTATTTGAATGTTGTTAGCACGCGAGAGATTTTATAGTCAAAATTAGAGGCCAATACAGCTGTAGTCGACACTTCGAAGCATTGATACTTTTCGCAGTGCAGGCAAAATCGCGCGTCTCTAATACATACAAGCAAGCATATACAACTATTACTAAATAGCCAATTAATTTCAAAACTAGAAAGAATAATAATGTTTACTAAGATTTTCTCATTTACTCATTTGATTGTTACGTCAGGTCATAAAAATTAAAGTAAATCCGTAACCCGATTCGATCGCGATAGATCCGTTAAAATTTGTTTCATTTCAACTAGAAAGAATAATACTTTATGACTGCTATCGAACAAAATCTGCAAGTTAATAAACTGGAAGAACAGATTACCAACATAGCCCACTAATAACCATAACGCATGGACTACAGTCACGATAGAGTATACGACCATAGACAATCTACCTCGTGACGTAAACAAATGCACAGAATAACGCGATCGCAGGAATTTTGGCGGGAATATAAAAAATTAATGTTACCGCTCTATTACAGTTCCTTAAACGTATGTTAACAAAAACAATATTGTAGTGTATTTTTATTACGTGCAATAACGCGATTTTATTTGATTAGAATGTGATGTGACTGCTGCTTGTACGACCTGTATTATTCGTGAAAATTGAAGAAAAAAAACTTTATATATGACACTGGCAAATGCGTTAATCGTGCGAGTCCAATACAAAATAAAAGAACGCGACCGCACTCTGCCCTGCAATGTAGACACAGAGACATCAATAACAAGTTCACAGTAAGGCCACGTTAATGAAAAACAAATAATCGTTAACTCAGCTTCATGTGTGGAGAGTAGATATTTTTAGCACCCTCGTAAATTTAACAGCGATAAAGGCTCGAATTGAGCAATGATGTTCCAGTATTTCGATCAGGTTAATTGGTTATGAAATTACCTAGTTTCTCGTTTGTGATAATAGTATTCTTTGAGAATCTAATTTTTTTGCCAATTAGTGTACACAAAATTAAACAAGGTGTAACAATTAATGATGTGCGTAAGGGGTCATTATGAATATTTTTACGATTGAAGCAATATTAAAATAGAGAAAAAAATAACCGGGAATGAAATGAAGTATGAATGTTCCAGAACAAAGTACGCCATCATCACAGTTTAAGCGACTCATAGAGCATCTAATAGTACGACCGCACGCAAACAACGTATTACAAGGGAGAGTTATATTTCGCCTGCTATCCAAGAAATTGTTCGGTTTTTTACCGGCGCATCCGCGGTCGCTCGCCTTTGTTGGGGTAACTTTTGCCGTTATAATGTCATCATGAGTCATGGGTATTCGGTTAGCAGGATGACTTGTGGTGGGCTGATTCATATGAACTATATTTTCTGGGATAGCATTATTTATATTATAAAAATATCTATATTCTGTCAACGCACGCACCGGCAAACGCAGTGTTGTTAGGTCAGCCACAAGATGGAAAGTAGATTTCATACAAGGCACCACTGTGTTCAATAAGCTCTTTGTACATTTTCCTAATGTGACATGTTTTTCTCGAATGTAAGTTTTGCTCCAATGTAGTAAAGATTATTTTCAACACACTTGCTCGAAAAGTGGCCCTTATTCAACCGTTTTTATGGCCGAAAAGTATCCTATTAAACACGCGTGCTTTTGACTTTTCTATTACGCACTAGTGTCTTTCGTTTACAACCAATGCAAGGGCACCTGCACGCGCATAATTAATTCAACCAATGCAAGGGCACCTGCGCGCGCACAATCTAAGCCTACTAGATTGTCAGAGTCCAATCAGAGATGAATACTCTACCATACCGGCCCATAACAAAAAGAATTCACTCGAAAATCGTACTGGCAACCGAGAATATAACATAAAGAAATAAAACAGGCACGAATATTGCAACCAAAGAGAATGAAATATGCTACAACTGAAACATCTGTTGATTTTTGGATATTGTTACAATAATTAAATATATCAGTTATAAACGGGGTTTTTTCCTCGCAAGTGCGTTGAAAAACGTCGTATGAAACGCGTGTGCATTATGGTCATTACACTCTCGGCTATATTACGCCCTCGCCTTCGGCTCGGGCTGCGATTCCGCCTCGACTGTAATGACCAACTTAGCACACTTGTATCATAATGTACTATTAAATGTATCACGCCAAATATATATGATATTTTTTTGACATAATTTTGACTTTCTGTTTTCACTATTATTGTTATTATATTTTTTTCGATTGTTGACGTTATTTATTGACATCTATTTCAAATGTATTATCTATTGATTTTCCAGTATGTTTGCATACCTAGTATAAGGTTGTTATTGGATGTACAACTTTAATAATACGAGTTATATATGTATTAACTAGCAAATAAAGCACTGAATTGAATTTAATTATTTTAGCATGACCTCAAAATTATCTTCTAGTAACTCTTAACTGTTACTAGATGTTTTACAGATACTTACCCCAAGTATGTCTAAAAATGTTTAGGTTTTATAACTGTGAATTTTCCAGAAATCATATATCAATAAATAGGTAGCAGGAAGACGCTGGATGCAAGCCGCTTCCATTAGGTTCTTTTGGAATTTCATCGGACAGTGGACATCTTGTGATTGAGATAATGAAAACATTTTTGTTTTATGACCCTTGATAGATTAACATTTCCAGTATATTTTACAAAGTCATTGGGCGATGATGTCATCTTCATCATCTCAACCACAAGAAGGGTACTGATCCTGTGCTCAGGCCTCCCTCATGGATTTCCTAAAAGCTCGGTTGTCGCACGGCCTGCAATCAGCTTCTTCTTGCCACTTGTACACGGTCATCTATTTATCTTGAGACTAGATGTCCTACGCTGCGTTTGTTGATGAATGCTCTCAACTCAAGAACTTGATGTGGATTAGTTAATCAATGGAACGACGGTTTTATAATCAAATAATTTAAGGTATTTATATAGTTATCGTAACCCAACACAAATTAGGTAATTTATCTAACTAACTAGTACCTACTCTAGCGTGTACATAATGTCAACCTAGCCTAGTATCTTTATGGTTCGTGGGTTCTTTCAATTCCATTTGACCTGCTTTCGATCGATTATACGACAGTGCATCCCTGCACGCGATATATACATGTGAGGGTACTTATCGGCTTATTGATGTCTTTGTTACTGTTAATCGATTTATATTTACTTGACACAGTTTATGTAGAATTCTTTATAGTGTGCTATAGCTATTATTTACTACTATGTATTATGAAAGTCGAACAAACCTGGACACTTGAGACTGGCAAATGCGCTCAACCCCGTGCGTTGAATTCCAATACAAAGGAAGGAATTAAATAAAGCGAGCGTGTCAGAGTCCGTTCAAAGATTTTAATACCTTCAGACAGCGCGCTGAAGTCGCATTATGTAAGATGTATAAAGTCTCTAGTTCCGTGGATATTGCTCCCCAATCGCATAAACAACGAGCTTAAATTCAGTAATTCTCGAAAAATCCTCGAACTGACGTTTCGAACACTGTAGGGAATTTCCGAACTTTCATAGAGAAGATGGTTTGTAAGTGCCATCTATATGGGACTTGGCCATCAAATTAATAAAATCTCAACCTGCGACACAGATTTGCAATATAATAAAAATTGTTTAATTTTAATAAATCAAGAAAACTTGTTTGAAGTGAAAACTTCTTTAGCGGCGTTGGGCATTTTTGGGATGGGTAAAAAATGTTAAACTCGCGTCAGATCGTCGGATCGTCAGATGGACAGTCAGAAACCTATTCTAACGTTCTGCATTTAAAGTTCATTATTATGTACATGCGCCGTACACGAATCGTTAGCGTGTTTTAAGAGTATACAGCGCTATCTAGTACGTTGTTATAGAACTAACTTTATTATATGAAGTGTTCATACAATAAAGTTAGTTCCAGACTAACGTACTAGACGGCGCTGTATACTCTTAAAACACGCTAACGCTTCGTGTACAGCGAGTAGGGGTTGTTTATAAAACACAATATCTTTGGTTAAATCCTTCACAAGTCAGTCTTGTTGATATTTTATTTTTTAGTTTTCACTTCTCCTTTCTGAATAAACACATCTGTTTCTCACTTTTCTAAATTTCCACTCAGTCATTTTATATGTTTGACAAGCATAAGTACGGAAAACTTAAAACCTCCCGACAAAAAAAAACGGCTGAATCGATTTTGATGAAACATAGTTAAGAACACTCTCGATGAAATCCTCTTTCAATTAGAAAAAAATAGAGGGATAGCTGCGCGCTTTGCGCCCCACCTTAAAAAGTTTTACGATATTGAGCTGTACCCATTGCACCAAGTCAGTTATAGATTATTTTTGAGGTCAAATGGAGCGAGCTCAGCGACGGCACTATTGCAGTAGGTAGGTTGGCATGCAGCGATGCACGCAAGCATCCCCCATCCAAGATATTGATGGAGGCCATTCCCCGGTCCGATCGTCTACTTCTACCACTGACACGCTGCATACACTTTATATTGGAAACCTCCCTGACTTATCGCTGTCTTTAGTGTCACGTCATGGAAAAAACTTGAAATGCGTCGCTGTTTCAGTCGCGAATTGAAACTCTGATGATGATCGTAAAATGTAATCTGTTTATTTTATTTATTCGAAAATAGACTGTTGATTATGTATTATATGTAGATAGGTTTTCCCCGGCTCTGCGTAGCAAGCTTCTAGTAAGGTAAGCGCCCGACTCGTCTTCAGTTGCGACACGTCGGGCAACGCTGTTAGACGCGTGTTGTGACTTGTGAACAGTAACAATGCCATCCTGATGGAGCACCCTTGCCTACAAGGAACCTGTGTCAGCGAGAAGTTGACAAAATAAGTAGATCATTGGTAAAGTTGTGTAAGACCCTAAATGCTTAGGGAGATCCATCTTCGGCCACACCGTTGCTTAACATCAGGCGAGTTGGTTGTCATCCGTAGATCTATCTTTTGAAAAGAAAAAAAGGAAGGTCACTCAAATACAGTTTTCGATTTTCAACGAAAGAATTGGGTAAGTATTATTATTTTCACGATAAAATTTAAATGATCAACATTTTTGCGCATTTAGACGCTGACGACAATGATGCATTTTTACTGTTATACTAATGAATTACAATGCTAATAATGAAGGAGTTGACCATGGTAACTCCGAAGTGACTGGCAAGACAATAAGTAAATACAACACAGCGTGGGTGTACGCACACATCTACAGTAAAATGGCGGAAGACTGTATGACCTAGGGCTTGCTAACTATGCCAAGGAGGATGTACTAACTTTACATAACAAATTGTACACACATACGGATAACTTATTTGTATCGATGTTGCTGGGAACTGTGTACTTTTGTTTAAGATGTCGATAAAATGCAATTTACGATAGAAAAATGCTATAAGGTTCTCCAATGTAAAGTTTGCTATTTGTTTTTTTTTACTGAGTTATTTTTATGGAACTTTAAGCGCAGACGAGGGTGCCAGGACATACGGGTAGGTGCTTGAAAGCTAGATATCCAATCACTTGAAATAACTGTAATATCATCATGATCATGATATATTTCTTATCATCATGCCATAAATCGTTATAAAACCTTTATGTTTACAAAGGCCTAGTGGCTGACTGATTGATGGACTCGCTGACAGACGATGTATAACCTCAATCGCTGGTCAGTCAAAGTATATAACCAAAGTATAAACTTGTTTTGTATATTATATTGTGTAAAGGTTGCAATTTCAAGCAATTTCTGATTTTAACAGACATACGGTTTTATTTTTAACTTTATTGCCACATAACTCCGTCATTTACTATCCGATTTGGAAAATTATTCTGTTAAAGGATTTTAGATTAAGACTTTCAGATTGGTCCCATAGAAATTTTATCAAAATAGGTTCAGTAGTTTGGTTTTTAAAACAGATTTGCGTAATTTGAAGTTAGTTAGTTCAGTTTACTAATTGTAATAATTGTTATCGATATCGATAATAATTAATTTTATAATACATACTTACCTATCGATACATCTCGGAGTCCCGTCCCTAGTCCACCGCACAACTGTACACGACACATATACCTAAATACGTGTTTTGTTTATTAGCGCGGTGTGCGGCGCTCACCTGCGGCCCTACCTCGGTAACTCGAACAATTACCACCTCGAATACTCTACTAAAATCACTTGCAGCGCCACTTACATCATGTGGAAAACTTGGAACACCACCACAGAGTTAAAAGTTGTCATTGTGAGTAAGATAAGTAATCGCTCTTGAAAAATTCAGTGTCAGAGATTGATTATGTGTAGTGTTGTTAAAATCTTCTGTTGTTTTAATTTAATGTAAATAAAATATAATAATTATTTTTAGAGATCGTTTATAGCAAACAGGTTGGACTCCATTTTCATTTCTTAAATTAAGTAAATTAAACAGTAGTAAATGAAAAAATTATGGAACGAAATTTTAAGTGAATTTTATAAATATTATTTATTTTTTCGGTTTCAGTGCACAGGTTAAGCAAAGAAAATATATTTTGTATTATTTTTAATACGAAAAATCTACAAAAATCAATAATATAAATGCGTACAATGCAATATTAATTTATAAATAACAACACTATTCTACTTTTATACCTATATTATTCTAAATTAAAATAAGTATTTACATTATAAGCGTACCTACTTCCATTAACTTAACAATGGATATTTTACTTAGTACGTTGAAAAGAATACCTTCAAGTAAAATAATAATACGGGAAAATCCAGTGGTTATTTAATTTTTAGATTTATACTTGTATAAACAGCGCGGGTATTTCGTGATAAATCACTTTAGCGTACGATTGCTAACAACTTGAGTAAACCGTTTTGCTAGTTCGCTGTTGGTGAGCGCGGCGCGGTCAGGTGACGTCTGTCATTGAGACGTCAGGCGCCTGTCATTTGTTTATTGTCTAGCGATGAGTTAATGATGTGATAATCGTGATCCTATGTAAACTGGGACGCAATTAAATTAATGTTGTTGAAATGGACACAATATCAATTTCAATTGAATTACATAGGTAGGTATGCATTTATTTTAAGTAAATTATTTATAGTTACAAAATACAATTGACAATAAATTTAAGCAATTTGAACATATAAATCATACTATAAAAGCTAATTAACTAATACTATATAAAAGCAAAATTAACTCTGTATCTGCGTCTGGTTACTTTTTCATGATCAAATGACTGAACCGATCGTTATGGCATTTGATACAAAGATAACTTAGGTACTGGAGACGTACATAGGCTCTATTTTATCATCATCATCATTTTTCATTACTATGCGGGTGAAACAGCATGGCGTATCTAGAAGATGAATAAATTACATAAAGACAAAAAAAACAAAAAAAATATTATTTCTGCAATGATTACTTTAAAATATTAAAAAGTACAATTCGCAAATACAAATAATACGAAATTTGGATCTACGAATGCATAATTGCAGCCTAAGCTTAAAAATATATATGTATATATGCATAAGTAACTGTATATCTTTCTCTGTGTGTAAAATCGCATCCAATTCGATTTTTGAGCTGACGCATAAAATTATTCCGAGACAGAAAAATATCTCAATAAAATATATTTTAACACGGATAAGCAAATTCTATGCGACCGATCCCCGTCTGGAGAGAGATTGACGCTGCAATGAGGATGGCATTAATTTTTCACGCTTGACGCGATTGGATGCGGACAAATCTTTTCGTAATATTACCGTAATTAATGAAAAAAGTACGTGAAATGCGCCAACGGACGACTGATGACTTGTGTGGCTTAGTTTGTAGATTGCTACGCCGGAGTTGTCGGGTGCGATTCCCGGTAGGATAGACGGAATCTTTCGATTAACGAATATAATGCATTATCGAGTGAGCTAGGCATTTGGCCACAAGGTACTTGATATTAAGTGATAGTCTAGTCTATGGTGGTAAGCCTATCTGGAATGGGCATTGGCTTTTAAGGCTGTAGTGCGAAGTCGACCGTCTCTCGCAAGAGCCATCGTTTTTGAAGATGTGGAATGATTCAACCAACTTATGAGGGATGCGTCACAGAACTGGCTGTCAAGCGCAAAAAAATCTTATACTTACAAATATTTTTCTATTGTAGAACTCAACTCGGCGCCCAAGTCGGTGCGCAAAAGGATGCAAAGTCGAGTACAAATAGTTCCGCCCTCAGATTTCGTTAGAACGTTCACTAGAAACTTCTCCGAGTTATGTTATAAAAGTTTTTGAGGGAATGCCCGCGACGGCTTTTAACTTCAGCATGTTCTTACGCGAACAAAAACTTCATATTGGAATATTTTATTTAATGAAAACCGTTCTTTAGTAGATACTGCGTTGTTTCGTCAAAATATTTTACTTCAAGTTAAGATTTCATAGCGTCGTGTAATCAGAGGCAACGCGGAATCTGTATGGGTTGGTTGCCTGTAAAAAGTGTGGCGCATGAAATTTTCAGGGCTCTATGGTGAACTGAATCAAATCCGGGCTAGTGAATCGTGTTATATACAAATAATGGTATGAGATGCTATTGGATTCTATTACCGCATTTCAATAAAGAAGAGAGCAGGTTCCACCTGCTTGGGATCCGGTCATCACATTAATAAAATCCCAACCCCAACACAGATCTGCGAGACCTGGTGATAGCGCGAGCGAATCTGCGTGTTTACGGAAAGTATTGCATATAATTATAAGTAGTAAATAAATAAATGAAACTAGTTTAAATCCAACATGAAAATCACGCATTACACGCAATGTGTTCCGATTTGTGAGTTGATTCTTATTCCAACCTGTGTTTGCTACCTTAGACCGCATTATCACATCAAGTGAGCCGTGGTCAAACACCTAGCCTGCCAAATATAAACAAAGAAACCATTGTACGTATTGTTTATTGTATGCAAGTAGGGGTCATAATACGTACATGAAATATTTTATAGTACGTCAAAATTACAGTTAAATAATGAGAAATTTTATTATTCAAAAAATATTTTAGAATTTTTAAAGATAGATCGAATATATTTCTTCTAGATCGACGTGTTCTATCCTCGACCATACCATCGCTTATCATCGAGCGAGTTAGTGATCAAACTATCTATAACACGTAAAAAAAATATAATAATAAAATAAACTCATTCTTACTGCACTGCAGATATGCAGCGAATGTAATGCAGTTTCAAATATCTATTAAAAGTTGTAGAATAAAATAGAAACAATAAAGAAGTATAAAATATCGCGATATAAGCATTAGACGGTCGCTGCGAGTGCACTACAAACGTTCAACTTCTGTATCGGACCTGCTCGATATTAAATTGTGTCCCCCATCGGGCCGGAAGATTGTAGGGTTCCCACTGCTAGGTTTTTTTTTGAAAATTAGGCTTGCGCTTGTCCTTCGGCTCGCCTGCTCTGAAGCGATCATTGGGGTCTGTGATGGAGCGCGCTTGCTTAGAAAACTCTGATCACTCGCGATTTGAAGACACCCCGATTACATTTTCGGAAAGCTCTAGTTAGAAAGCGTATTCTATAACAGCACCATCAAAGTCAGCATAAACTTTTCACTAGGATGGCTTTAAAATTTGATGAATTTGAATGAATACTGTTATTATATTTTTGAGACAGGGACGAATTGAGGCGGTTAAAAGAGGGATGTATGTTGATAATCTGATTTTGATGTTAGGGTCATGAAATTTTGTATTTCGGTTAACGAACAAATGTGACAAATCAGTGATTTTGCAATGCTTATTTTAAAGTAAACATTTATACCAACTATACAACAGTCTTCACATTTTGTCACGAAAAACGTGCACTCAAACACCGTATCAAACATAACACTTGCTCTACGAAAATTCTTATAATTGGATATTTTGTTTTATTTTAACCTAATTGTTTAATAAATCTTTATTGACATCCCTAAGTATCCCGTTTTGTGCCAACAGTGTCACGGAAGGAGTACTCGGGGCAGATAAGGCACATCGAACGTGTAACGCCGAGACCACACGCGCGGTTTGGCCGCCAGCGCATAGCGAGGTTGTGTGCGCGCCCTTATCTCAGGTAGACGGATAATCTAAAATGGTGTCTGGTTGTTGACATGGTTGACACCACAAAAAGCATTAACGTAATAACAAAATATACACACACATATGGCAATAGCACAAAAGATGGTCTTGTTGACAAAAGCAATACCTTTTATATGAAATTAGGATGCGTGAAAAAGTAGGAATGTTACATGTTTAATGTAAGTTTGTAAGTTACAAATGATAATTGCAATTTGAAGGATTTTTGTTTATTAAAAACTGAAAAACATTGCAAGCAACCTTTTTTGCAGATTGACTTCCTTACAACAACAACGCAAGTGTATCATGAGAGTGGCGGTAGTATTCCGGTAGCCATCAGATAACGATCCGATCTCGAGACGTGCTGTCACAGACGCAAACACAATACCGCCCACCACAATCTAGCGCGACTTGAGCACGACACTCGAGAGGTACAGTTAGACGTAGAATACGAAAAATTTATTGGCAAACTAATAGTCAGACGCAAGCAAAGAACTGAATTAAAAAAAATACAATACAATATTAATTTGAGTTTTTTTATTTATTCTTAGACCTATGTACAGCAGTGGACTTCTTATAGCTGAGATGATGATGATGATTATGTAGTATTTGGGAGTAACTCAACATGGAATCAGACAATTAATAACCTACAACAAGAGTTATGTAAGTTTACAAAACTTAAAATGTCCTGATATGAAAAAGGAATGGATGAACCGAATTTGATATATTATTTTAGCTAAGAAAACTTTCGATTAAATCAACTTTAAAAGAATAAAATTACGTCAAAATCGGTCCATCCATTTGGGAGCTACGATGCCACAGACAGGCACAGAAATACATACGTCAAAGTTATAATACCCTTTTTTGAGTTGAGGGTTGAAATGACTCAAATGGAGCACTTTACTGCGTTCAAATGTTGGTCCTTCTAATCATAAAAAAATTAAACAAAGGAGTTTCTGACGTTCAATTCGACAGTAAATAAATACTATTTGATTTACATATATACCTAGGACATCCCGAAGATACAGCTAGTTTCTAGTGAACTAGTTCTACTTCTATGACAAATAACAATTGTCATATAATTACATATTTAACTTCTTCACAGTTAGCCTACACTAAGTGTTATAATAAAACGTAAATATATATTGTTATGAAATTATCAATTAATCGCAATTAATCGTTTGTCTGAATAAAATTAAGTACAAACAAAAAATTATGTTATTATCAAGGTGATTACTAGAATAACAAATTATTACAAAAAAAACTCTTTTAAATTAAGCTCTTCCTATTCTTCTCAGAAAATCTTTCCACTTAATTCGAATATCGTGAGGGTGCAAAAAAATAATTGATCTGCCATTTTTGGGAGTCCTCTACACTGTATTACGAATATGAATAATGTCACTTAGCTAACTATGTTAAACCAAACGTGTATGAAAAGAACAGGCCAGTCGGTTAAGAGTAAGTAGTTTAAAAATCAATTGCAAGATTCGATTCGTACTAATAATGCAAGTTTGTAATAAAACAAGATTCATAAATTGTTTGCGGAACTGGAAGTGTTCCGAAAACAATTTATTCAAGTCTTATTTCGTGTAACTTTTATATTAGTATGAGGTTCAATACCGCAAGCTAGTTTCGATTTTGTTCCGATTCGAACGCAGTCCGTTCTCGAAGGTGCACTGCCCTGTCGTCTGACACAACCACTCCAGCATTGCTGCGGACAACTTGGCAAGTGTCACTTGAGAGAATGGAAACTACATTTCGTTTTGTAACTTTACTCTCTTTGTTGTTGTTGATATTTTGGTACACTGCATAAAGTTTTTTGCTAGCGGTACAATTGTGACAAACCTACAAAAATTTCGCGGTGTAAGTACTTATTTGTCATAAAATAACGCATCGCTGAAAATTATAATTCTTGCCTATAAGAATTCAGTTTGCTAAGTTTTCTTAATCTTTCAATTTTAAAGCTGCTTTCTTGTGGTATCAATAAAAAAAAAATGGGAGGCCGTTTTTGTGGTGGCTATAAAATTTCTTTTTATAAATGTTCAATGTTTGAAAATCAACTACCGCTCCAAACCCAAATTTATCTCCAAAAATCCCTATTCCACACTGCATCGGCGTGCGTCAGCCGAGCCAGGCCGAATCGCGTCCGTCTTTTGTTCCAAAACTCAATTAAAAGTTGGCGAGTGTGGCGGTCGCGCACCGTTCGCCGGCTTGTGAGCTGGTTCCGGAATACGCCCGTCACCGGCTAACAACTGGATTCCGGAAGGTGTTACACTTTACCGACCAACGTCTCCATTTAAAATCGAAGGAGGATACATTACTAAGAAGTAGTTTTTACTATTTTTTATTGGATCAAGACTTTTGGAGTCAGGTATTTGTAATAATACCTAATGCATAACTAATAATACCAACGTCCAAATTAATAATGCATAGCTCTGGCCCTCATGTTATGGCCATTAAAATATATAATAAGTTGCCACAACAATTACAAGAAATTGAAAATGAACAGGAGTTTGCCCAGACCCTCAAAACTATATTAATTAATAAGTGTTACTATACCTTAGACGAGTTTCTTAATGATAAAAAAATTATCGAATAAACTGTTCCGCTCCGTACCAGTTGCTACACCCTACCAGGGTCATTGTATTACTAAAAACAAACATGTACTGTAACATCTCCATGTAACCTATAATGAATGCAATAAACTATTGACATTGATAAGCACTAAATATCCTACTAGAAAGTTAAGTTTCAAATGCACCTTCAAAAGTAGATCTCCTCAGTAATTATGAACTAATATTTACTGCTAACTACAAATATGTAATCTAGGCAACTAGTTTATAATGATTCGGGTTAAATTTTATGAATAGTTAACTAATTAATAATGAGTCTATCAATTTAAAAGCAATTGAGCACCCACCGGATTGCTGCGTATTAACTTCAAAAAACAGAAACAACGAACATTACAGAAATATTTTAGGTACCACACAAAATACAGAATTACTTTTGAATAAATATGTTTTTTAGGGTTCCGTACCTCAAAAGAAAAAAACGGCACCCTTATAGGATCACTTTGTTGTCCGTCTGTCCGTCCGTCTGTCCGTCCGTCCGGGTGTCAAGACCTTTATCTCGGGAACGCGTGAAGGTATCGAGTTGAAATTAAAACCGTATACGCAGATTTATAATATCTTGCTGCAAAAAGAAAAATAAAATTTCTCAGTTTTCGTAAAAAAAAGTTACAGCCGAATATGTCGTAAAAAACGCAGATTTCGACACTCGCAGAGGAATCAAAACCTATACTTCGGGGTACTTCCCGTTGACCTAGAACTCTGAAATTTGGCAAGAAGCATTGTGTTAGAGTACACATATAGGAAGATATCCTAAAACTGGTCATTTTTATTTAATCACAAAATATAGGGTTTTTAAGCAAGGAAAGAGGGTCCAAATTTTTAAGTACTTTAACCGTATCATGTGGGGTATCATATGAAAGAGCTTCATTAGCACAAGCTAAAACGGATTTTTAAATATTTTTATGATGTATATTTTTCGATTTATGAAGGAAAATTTAAAAAAAAACAAAAAAAAAAAACCCTTTTATCTACTAGTTTATACGGAACCCTCGGTGGGCGAGTCTGACTCGCCTTGTCTGGTTTTATTTTTAATAATATTTAGGTATTTACATAATAATTCCCTAAAAAGAATTGTGCCAGTTACTAAGGCCGAATAGAAGTATTTTGAAAGGAACGAAGTGCTTGATTAAAGAGATTTCCTTTTTAGGGTTCCGTACCTCAAAAGAAAAAAACGGAACCCTTACAGGATCACTTTGTTGTTCGTCTGTCTGTCCGTCTGTCCGGGTGTCAATACCTTTATCTCAGGAACGCGTGAAGGTATCGCGTTGAAATTAAAACCATATACGCAAATCCATAGTATCTTGCTGCAGAAAAAAAAATCAAATTTCTGTTTTCATAAAAAAAAGTTACAGCCGAATATGTCATAAAAATGCACATTTTGACACTCACAAAACTTTGAAACTTTTGACTTTGTGGGGTATGAAAGAGCTTTATTAGCATAAGTTAAACAGGTTTTTAAATATTTTTACGATGTATATTTTTCGATATAAGAAGGAATAAAGGAAAAAAATACGATGTCCCCCTTTTATCTACTAGTTTGTAAGAAACCCTCGGTGGGCGAGTCTGACTCGCACTTGTCCGGTTTTATTTTACTCTATCACGGGCTATTTATGTATATAATAAGGAGGGATCTATAGGAGGGAGGAAGGGTTCCAGGGAGGAGAGGATTATTTCTAAATTTAACAAAAAAAAATGTTTTTTAGTAAATTCTCCTACTCAGTCCCTAGCACAGGTTATATCGGAGAAGTGGTTCTGAGTGGTATGAGTGGTACTCAGACAGCGTATTCCACAACTTAGTCGTTCGTACTATAAAAGTGAAACCAAAGCGCTCCGTTCGCATTTCGGGAATATCCGCCATGAAACAACGTCTCTTTCTGGTGCTTTTAGCTGTCTGATAGAAGAAAGGGATGGAATAAGTACTTGTAAATCTGATGCACTGCAAGTGTTTTACATAGATATATATTTCATTTGTTTCTAAGTAAGTTATTTAAATAGAGTCGTAAACTGCAATAACGCATTAGTAATCACGGCACAGAGTGAGGAAAATGGATGCATCGGTGAACGTTTACTGATTACATCCTAGCTCGCCAAGAGCAGGGATGCCAGCGCGAGGCAAATTACTGAATATAATTTTATATTCTTTTTCTCGTAATAATTTTCATCTTAATTTCATCATTATATGCTACTAGCACGATTTTTTTCATATCAACCACTGCAAAACTTAATATTTCGCAAATAGATCTCTAAATACAAAAATGGTTTTTGCACACCGCCATGTGTTTTGGTCACCTACCAAAAAAAAAAATTTGGCTGAGATGATGATGATCCATTATTACTTACCGAGTAAAAAAAAACTATAAGCGTGTTGTAAAGAGGGTAGTGTGGCTGCAGCAAGTGGCCACAGTCGCCAGTTACCGCCGTTAACGACTGCATTTACGGCGCGCTCGTAAACACCCGACAAATTGACTTTCTATGGGAGTAAACGGCACGAAAATCACTCTGACGCTGTAAAACTTTACTCTTCGGTAAAAGGACCTAACTCTGTTTTAAAGTCATCTTTTTTAACGCGAATAAGTGCCAAAGTCGAAGGAGCGTTTGACGAAAAAAAATGTCGTCCAAGTAAAGAGATAGCGTATTTTGAAGTCGGTTGTTTCGGTTTTTTTTAACCTCTAAGCAACCTCTTTTGACATTTTTTTAAACCGTAGTCTTAAAATATAAAAGTTCATGTTTACTCGGTAAATAGGTACCTAGGTACTTATAATTATGTAGATACAAAATGGCCAGATAAACTATTTATTGTTCTTACCATTAAATTACATGTATTATAACTAGTGCTTATATTTCTATGTCTACCTATATATGCATTTATACCTATTTATTATTTCATAATAAATAATAATCTGTCCTGATCCATAATTAAGAAGACAACCCTACAAATCGTCATGTGACGTGAATCACAGTCCAGAAACGCTCGAACATTTTCCGGGTGCGCGTTACCACGGCTCGTTTACCCGCTGCTATATTACTAAACGGTCACGAACCAGCAATGGACTTTGAATTAACCGATTCTCACGTGCCGTTCGTCAGCTGAGTGGATGCAGGTAGGCGTTCGAATTATGACGCTGTGGAACTGTGCTGTGGAATTACAGCTGACGCTGGAAACGCGGGATTAGCGTCTCTTTTGACGGACGGCGAATAAAAATGTCTAATAAACGATATTTGGAAGACTGACACGTTTCCACTCGAATTCTTGTCTGTTTTATAGACAATTATACCATTCGTGATATATTTCAGACATGTGTGATTTCATCTACGATTTTTAAGTCTAGTAGGCTCTAGCACGATTGTACAGTTGACAGTGTTCCCTGGTTGTCATTGTCAAGTTTGATAAATATGCGACCTGTCATTGTCAACCATTGTTTAATTTCTTATGATTGTAATACTAAGATAAGATAGACTGAGAATTTTTCGCTTAGCTCAAATTGTAAACCTTGCTATTGTTTCGACGATTTTATGCCTTTCTTTCATTTCGTTACCTTTTCAGGAACATACCGTTATGAATTTTCATCACTACGCAGACGAAATCGCGCGGCACAGTTAGTAAATTATATAAATCCTTAAATGCTTTTCACAAAAGCTATTATTACTTAAAAACACGCTTACAAACTTGCCGATAGCTCTGACACTAAAAAACTCTTTCAGTCAACCTTAAGATGAGCGAAAGTGGGCGGGTGAAAATTTTCTTAGTTAAAGAAACGACAACGTATTTATAATATGCCCGTCATGCACTAATAAAGTATTTTCTACGAACACCTGACAAAATATACAAAGGGGGACAATAAATTAGAACTCTGAATAAATTTAACTACATTACAATACATTTAACAACGAAATGTTTCTCAATTAAATGCATGCTGTGTGTATTGAGAACGATGACTAACTTTTAATCAACTTAAAAATATGTACTTAGTGTATGGAGTAAGAAATGAAAATTTCGTGCAAATTACATTTAAACTAACATAAAGTAAAATCGTATATTTATTCTATTTTAAGTTTCCATACATACATATGTGCAACCAAGGAACTGTACCTTGCTCGTGGCACGACACGCACTTGGCCGCTTATTTGATTGAAATATATAATTTTCTAATCGGTCTCGTAGAAATTTCATCAAAATCGTTCAATGGCCTGGTTTTTAAAACGAAATTACGCATTTTGTAGTCGGTTTTTTTTTTTTATTATTTATCTTTAATCTGTAATTTTAATTGATGGCTAGGATTTCAACCCGTGCAAAGTGGTGTAAATTAATCGCACTAACCTCTATGCTCAGTTTCGGATTCTCTATAAGAATGTGCTGTTTTTAGGGTTCCGTACCTCAAAAGGAAAAAACGGAACCCTTCTAGAATCACTTTGTTGTCCGTCTGTCAAGACCTGTATCTCGGGAACGCGTGAAGGTATCGAGTTGAAATTAAAACCATATACGCAGATCTATAGTATCTTGCTGCAGAGAGAAAATCAAACTTCTCAGTTTTTATATTTAAAAAAAAGTTACAGCCGAATATGTCGAAAAAAACGCATATTTCGACATTCGCAAGGGAATCAAAACCTATGGGGTACTTCGCCGTTGACCTATAACTGTGACAAATTTCACAGTTATAGGTCAAGAAGCATTGTCGTATAGTACACATAAAGGAAAAAATCCGAAAACTGTAATTTTTTTATTTAATCACAAAAAATAGGGCCTTCATGCAAGGAAGGAGGGTCCAAATTTTAAAATGCTTTAACCGTAACCGTATCACGTGGGTTATCATATAAAAGAGCTTAGCAGAAGCTAAAATAGGTTTTTAAATATTTTTACAATTTATATTTTTCGGTTGATGAAGGAAAATATATATAATTTCCCCCTTTTATCTACTAGTTTGTACGGAACCCTCGGTGGGCGAGTCGCACTTGTCCAGTTTTTTATTTCCAGTCAATATTCCTGGCAGATAACGCGCGCGGCTCACGGTTGCGTTCTGTTCGCGTACGAGTTTTTACTTTTTAAAGCAAACATGACGTGTGCCATTGTTTGAAGAACGCGCTCCTAATGACTCATTTATAAACGTTTATAAATGCTTTAGTGTGTTGTCCACGTTAACAGGTTCGAAATGACTGACGAATCATAATAATATTCATTGCGATTTATAATATTTTTTTTTTTTGTATAAACTTACTATGCTGAGTAATTGAGTGTGTGAAAAGCGTGCGAATCGCGTCGCCACCGCACCGGTAGTTATGTCTGCTGTCTTGAATACCTAAGTCTGCCAGTTAGCCGCGTACTGACTGAGCGAGCAGCCTCGCGAGGCAGTCGCGCGAGGCAAATCCTCGGTCGGTCAGGGCGTGCCTTGCCCGAGGGAAATGACATTAGGGACGTCCTAACCGACCGAGGATTTGCCTCGGGCGACTGCCTCGCGAGGCTGCTCGCTCAGTCAGTACGCGGCTAATGCGGTTGAAATTGAAGTCGAATAATTAACGTTTTAAAAATTCTACATTTATCGTTCGGACTGCTAAATTGTGGTATATGATCCATGAGTGGGTCTTTCCAATAAATACAATGTGGGTGTCTTTAAAAAAGTGAACTAGTTTATTCTAAGTAAGCGAGATCCACCGTAGACCGCAACTTTGGATCACGTGACTTGACGGTCAAGCCCAAACCTATCTAGTACCTACAAATAAATAAATAAAAAAATATTACCTGACTATTTATGAATGTTTTTCAGTTGCAGGTATATAATTTCTATTTTACCTACTTCTTGTAATTTATACGAAATAAACGATACGCGAGGCGTCGTTAGATTTTTCTTTCCATCTTGATTGTCATAGTTTATGTCATTTTGTAGTCATACTCGTATTTTGTTTTTAATGTTAATAATAAATATTACTTGTTGATATTGCATACTTTGAACAAAGTCAATACTTTAATATAAGCAACGAGATTAATAAACAGTTGAAAACGAGGTCATGGAATGTAAATTATTCAAATTATTGTATTATACGTATAAGTTGGATTTTATTACGTGTACTTGTTGAATTATAATTATAATTGAAACAACTTCAAAATGCGCTATTTTGTTTAAAAAACCAAACTACTGAACCGATTTTGATGAAATCGGGACCAATCTTAAAGAATATTCTTTAATTTTTTTTTCAAATCGGTTTATATATTAAGAATTTATGCGGTAACAAAAGTAAAAGAAAAGATGAAACCATTGCTTTCAAAACAGTTCTTTCCATAGAAGTAGAACCTGATCTTGGCGTTAAGAGTCCGTTGTTCGAGCATCGTCGGTCTCGCTCGCGCATACCCACATTATTGAAGATATAAAATGACCGAAAGAACTCATAAAAAATCGTCGTTTGTAAAACTAGAAAACAACATCACAAATATTCAATAAAAATTTCAATTTGTTCCAAGTCAATTTTCATACATAAAAATAATTTTTGCGTAAAAAAATTCTAAAAACGATTTTTATGTATGAAAATTAACTTGGATCAAATTGAAATTTTTGTCAATATTAGTTATGTTGTTTTCTAGTTTTACAAAAGACGATTTTTTATGAAGTTAATGCAATCATTTTATATCTTCAAAAATGTGGATGTGCGCGAGCGAGACGGACGATGGTCGGACTACGGCCTTCTAAACGAGGCGTCTAAATAGGACAAGGAAAGAAAGCAAAACAATGTAAGTACTTGATAACGATATACCAAAACAATTCGACGTTGATTGCAGTAATATTAGAAAGAATGAAACGAGTTAATTCCGTGTGAAATTAAACAAGCCACTGTGATTTATGCGCAATTGTTATGAAAAGATATGGCAGGTACTTGTTATTCCGGAGCTATACAATATGGTATGGATTATGGAAATATCATTTGACAGCAATAAAAAAAAAGAAATTTTGAAAAGATTTTTAAGTCTCAAAGCGACCTGTATAAGCGTTTCAACACTTTCAGCTCTTCCTGTAACAGTAAGGGCGTTGAAACGCTGAATTCTCAGAAAGATGTCTCAAAAACCGCTTTAGCCTTCAGTTGGTGCCAGAAGTTTCAACACTACATAACCTGTTTTTTTTTTATCAGCTCTGTTTGTACAAACTGTCCCACTGCTGGGAACGGGCCATCTTCTCATTGTGAGAAGGGTTAGGCCATAGTCTGCCACGCTGGCCAAGTGCGGGTTAGCAGACTTCAAACATCTTCAAGATCATTGAGAACTCTCAGACATGTAGGTTTCCTCACGATGTTTTCCTTCACCGTTTGAAGTTGGCGGCAATCAACAATACGCACATAACTTCGAAAAGACAGAGGTGCGTGCCGTGGGATTCGAACCCAGGAGCTGCGGATCGCAAGTCAGACGGTCTCTCGACTAGGCTGCCGGAAACTTGATAACTCGGATAACCCGTTTATATCTAAACACAATTAAATAACACGTCATAACACTCATTGAAATGAAACAAATTTAACGGGTTTATCGCGTATTAATATTTTCATAACAAAAAAGACAACTGTCATCTAGTCTCACCTGTGAGCCTGTGACCACGGACGCTGCAAAGTGTTCGAAACATCGGGTCATAAAATGATGTAAAAATATACGCAACAAATCCGTTAAATTTGTTTCATTTCAATGAGTATCAATCGCGAAAATCTTAGAAAACGTTACGTCATAACACTTTTTTAAGCTCCGAGTTTACTTTAAAAACCTATCATACAAGACAGGCATGACCACGTTAAAATACTTATTGTACCTCCGCACCGGTGTCACCAGTTTACGTAAGGAACACTTGTTCAAACAGTACCTACAGAGCGCGGCGCGGCGGCGGCGCGGGCGCAGCCTTCCAGCGGTATATATTTACAGATTACGGAGAATAGCGCCATAAAACAATGGCCTAAGGACTCTCCTATGGCTGGTTTATTATATCTCAGAATAAGACTCTGTTCGTTGTTTAATGTTGTCTGTGTTGGAGGCGACGACGCGTTCTCAAGTTCATAAAAGCGTACTTCAAGATTTTCGTTGAAAATTTCTTGTTGAATTTAAGAGTAAAAGAGATCACTAAACGATAAGGCTACCAGGATAACCAGTTGTTGCATTTTTTACCGATTTCCAAAAAGGTGGAGGTTCTCAAATCGACTGTATGTTTGTTAGGCGATTACTTACTTCACCACATATGAATCGGTATTACGAAAAATTCTTGTTTGATAGGACTTATTTCAGAGATAGTCCCGTATAAATATTAACAAAATAGATTAATTATATTCCAGTGTATCTTTAATACTTTCATAACAGTTGTGTATTCAAGTGCTAACAGTAGGTTGTCTTTCAATTTTTCTTTCTTGTTTTACAGCGCTTACCTCTTTGAGGTAAGCGCTGTAAAACAAGAAAGAAAAATTCCTCTTTGAGGTAAGCGCTAAAACAAAATGTTACTATCAATAGAAATCGATTGTAAACAAGCAGACAACAGTACATATTCACGGAAGCAATCCACATAAAACCGACAGGTTCAGTTAAAATAAACCCGGCGAAAATTCTTTAGCCACTTATTTTCATACACCCGAAGCGATAATTCCGTCTAGTATCAACAAAGAGAGGCTATTTAAAATAGGAATTTTATTATCTGCTTACACTTGCAGCAACGTATAAAATATTCCAGCGATATTTATTGCTACGTGCGAGTGGTTCAAAGATAAATACACTAGTTGCCAATAAAACGTGTTATCTGTCTGCGTTCGATGAGAGATTCATTATTATATTGCACGTTATACGGCATAGATTGATTCTCAATATGATTTGATTGAACATTTAAATTATCTCGATAATATGATGAAAAGAAAGGGAGCAAACAGCTTAAGATTCAATGGTCTAGCATCTAATTTATTAAACTGTAGTAAGCTACTGCACGACTGTAGCTTTCTTGCTACTTCAAGATTGAGATTGGATGGTCAAGCATGTAATTTATTAAGCTGTAGTAAGCTACTGCAAGACTGTAGCTTTCTTGCTACTAAGCAACTGCAAGACTGTAGCTTTCTTGCTACTAAGCTACTGCAAGACTGCAGTAGTCATGTTATTAATTTACTCAAGACTGTTGTCTTGTAGTGGATTAGTAGTTGGGTGTGCAGGTTTAGAGTCATTACGATATGTTTTTTTCTGTTTAAGAAATATCGTTTTATTTTTTATTTTTTTACTAAAAAATTTGAGCTCCACACACTCCAGGGTCCGTGCGCCTTTTATAAGCTAATACATTTTATTTTTAACTAAGTTTACATTTTTTTTTTTAAATAGGTTTTAGTAAATATAGGTTCACGTTCAACAGTTGCATTTGATTCACAACCAAATTCAAATTTAGAGGAATTTCAATATTATCATATCAATATTGGACTGTCTCTATACTTCTCGAACAAAGGTGGGTCTCTACATTTTTAAGTACTCTAATAAACTTTATCAGACCATGGAATTTGATAAGTAGATTTTATATAGATCAGAGAAGGATTCTTTCGTCTTTTTTCGTCATTTTCTATACCCTCTATCAAAATGTCTCAAAACAGCAAATTATAAAATAATTACAGAAAGACGGGCAGCAGAACGTGGAAGGTACAATCACTATGTAGTGTACTGGGGCATCAAATTGTAATACACTATGATGATTATGTCGTATTGAGATAGAATGCACTGGGTAGCTTCCGTATTTGTATTTTTTTGACAGTGAGTAAGTAATTTTTCATACGCGTACGAAGTCGCGGTTAACAACTAGTCCTCACATAAATAACAAGCCGAAGATTCTTCCACAGCGGAAGGTTTGTTTGTTTACATCGCAGATGGGAATGGTATACAAACGGCGGAGTCAGGAATGTTCGATTGTCACCAAATGTAAACATATCGTTCGAGGATGGCGCGACACAGTAGTCGCGGTACGTAATCAAGTATTGTGGCTGATGTGCACTGAAATGTTTATTATTAGAAACAATACTGTTGATTGATAGGTTTATTAGGAGACTAAATTTTAGGCTCAGGGTTGCATGGTTGGCATCGAGCACCATCTAGTTCAGTGAACTGAGATGTATCTTTTTTCTTTAGTAATAATATTTGATTGATAGAAGATTTTATTTAGCGGGTATCGTATATAATCGTATATAATCTTGTGGCATAAATAATAATAATATATAATCATGTATATCATATATAATCTTGTGGCACAATGTTTTTGGGACATAATATTAAAGATAAAATAACAATAATGCAATACACACTCGTACCATACAACCCCGCGGCAGGGTCAAAAAGATTACTTTTTGAGACTAGTTTGATTTCTACTGCAGTGGTTGGACAAAATATATTTTAGACTGTGAGTAATTAAAAGGGAAAGATAATATGTGAGCTGCAGTGGGTAAAATCATGTTTAAAAATGTAATAAAATATAAATATATATACCATATATTATAAGTTATGATACATGTCATTGAGGAAAAAATTGCTGAATTACAAAATTCCAATAGAGATTAAATTAATACCACAATATCCAGTGTGCTTGTGGAATTTAAAATAATAAATCTTGAAGTGTATTAAGATGCATTTTACTCTTAATAGGAATTTCTTACCAAGTTTATCTTGATAATTTTAAACTCAAAACAAAGGCTGTTTGGGTTTTAAGATAAAAAGCATTTTTATAACCACGAATGTTTGGTTAAGCTATTATCTTATCGGACTAACGCGAGCTCCGGTGGTAATAGGATAAGGTCACAGGAAGACAACGATTAAACAATATTTCATGGCTTGGTAAGAAAATAAATTGTTTCTTCAACTCATAACAGTTGCAGAAAAACAAAGGATCCATTGACCCCTCCCTCACTGTTTTTGACAAAATTGACCCCATTCTATATGGGGCAGTAGCTAAAATAAAGACGGGTCCATTTCAGATAATGTTCATCTGAGTTACACAGACTTATATTACCTCTCATTTCTACTGTAGAACAAGTAGGTTTTTTATATATATATTTTTATTTTTATACATTATAGATCTACGATTGACCACCAACTCGACTGATGTTAAGCGACGGTGTGGCCGAGGATGGAGTTCGTCGATCTAGATAATATCTATTCACTCTAGCCTTGAAAATTCCAAGAATGTAGGTCTCAGGAAACAGAGATGGCGGTAACGAATTCCTTTCTTGTGCAGTTCGCAACAGGAATGTGAATCGATATATAGATATAGATATATATATATATATATATATATATCGAGGTAGATAGCCGACATACCAATGTTGATTTTTGTAAGGTTCATAATAAAGTTTATAATTCTAGTCAAGGAGTAAAACTAATTGCCAGTATGTTTGTTCCCTGAGAGATGCAATATAAGCCTTTTCTAGGTCAAAGTGAATAGATATTGCGTTTTCATTTTCGACCACATCATCATTTTTCAACAATCACTTCGTGGTCAAACGCGAATTTACTAACGTTAAAAAAACAAACCATCACAACACTTTCTCTGTTGTCAACTTTAAAACTGTTAATTAGAATAAGCGTTTACCACCGAGAAACAACTTGTGGCTCGCGATAAGCCGTAATTTCACGCAGCAAGGTGCGATGTCCGTTAAATCCCCGGTTAAATTTAACTGTAGTTTTAACGCCACTATGTTTGTGACACATGATTAAGTGACATAACAGCACACGTATTCAAACTTTTTATAGTTGTTTAGGAATTTAGAAATATATAATTAGGAGTAGTTAAAAATACACGACATATGGCGGAACACTGCCGTACTAAAGGATAATAAAGTTATGAATAAGTACCTATCAAACGACGATGTCAAAGTAAGATAACATAGCTAGAAAGAATGAGATAGATATATAAAGAAGAGTGAGAGAGAGATAAAGAGAGAAGCCTGTTGATAATAAACTTGAGTTTTGGAACAATATAGCACGAATTGAACAATGTCAATGAAGTTATTCAGTGATGTGATAGAGAAGCAAAAAAATAATTCGTATAGAGCTTTCTGTTGTACTTAATTATCTTTAGCTAGAAACTGATGATTATCAGTTTATCAGAAAGCTAGAGAAGAAAAAAAAACCGTGTGTAATAACTTATAGCACAAACATATTTTGAAAACAATTAATGATAATGAATAATGAAAAATACCATATTATCATAAATTAACTAATATCGTTGTCTGTAAAGTTTACATTTTATAGATTGCTATACATAGTAAACCAAAGACATAAAATATATAAAAATAGTGAAGTATTTTTTCTCATAGCAAAGCAAACATGACACCAATAACATGGACTAAGAGAATGCTGCCATTACGTGTCGTAAGAGTAGATTTTCACACGTTTTGTTGTTTCTACGCAAACATAACAATAGAATGAAGTATATTTTTATAGTGAACAGCAAATAATGGAACTAGTTGTGCGAAAGAGACAAAAATGCTAGATGCTAGAGAGACTATAGAAATTATGAATGCAAAGGAGGCTATAGAAAATCTAAGCTTTTCTCAAGAGCTTAGGAATTCTTACGTTGCGCGCGTTGCAATTTTCAACGTTGGTGTGAAAGATGTGAAAGTTAGGAGACTGAGTGTTAAGATTGTAAAGCTGCATTTATATAATTCCACTAGATTTAAACTGAGCTAAGGGACTTAATGGAAATACACTGGATTTGAATGAAATTGGCATATAAATATATCTAAAAAAGAAGTATATATTTTTTATATCAGCTATCGAGTTTCTATAGTACCTACAAGCTAATGCATGATGGTGTTGTGTGAAATGCCCACCAATATTTTTTTTCAAAGTATGTTTAGGCTGTAAGTTTTTCCAAAAATATAAAATAAAACATTGTAAAAAAGTAATTATCTCAATTTTTTACTTTTTTAAGATCAAACGGCCGACCTGATTAAGGTATTCGGTAAAGTAATGGCTGAAAACTTGAAGATATAGATATAGACTATATTTTCATCATCATAATAATATGAAAATTGAAATGAAATTAATATGAAAAGCTAGTAAAAATAACATATACATTGATATAAGCTGACCTGACTAGACATGCATCTAGCACTAGCACAAAAGTCGACGAACGGACGATGAGGATAAAACAAAACGAGGAAACAAACAGATTTATTTCAGTCGTAGTCAGAGACAGGAGTAACTATAGTCTGTTAGTTTATGTAACAGTACTCGCTAATTATGCTTCAGTATTTATTAGCACCGGTGACCTTCCACGTGGCAATAGTAGCACAATACAACGCTTCATACGCTCAAGTTTATGTAAATCTCGGCAGTTTTGCTACATTGTTGCTTTACAAATCATTCGAATACTAACTACGAGTGAGAGAATTGACGTTTCTCGATAGATTTAATTTTGAGTGTCGTTAAAACGTGAAAAAAAATCAGATTTTCTATCTGAGTGTGCTTTGGAATAAGAAAACACTGATACGACTTTTCTTAATTAATAGGAACTATGTTATGCTATATTATTAGCATTTTTTTCGCACTCGTGATGAAATTGTAATAAAAGTGTAAAATGCAAGCATACGCTGTTAAAATCACGTACATCTTTATTGCTAAGAAATGGAAACAAAAATTACCTCCTTTTATTTGTACCTGTGTTATGCATAGTAAACAAATCAACTCTTATCACCAGGTGAGTGCTTTGCAGCTGTCAATTGACGCATAAAAATATAATAATTTTCATCAAATCTTTTCGGTTACTTATCTGCTTTGAATTTTATCGGATTGAATTATTTTAATCCAAACTGTCAAATGTTACTAATTTTTTTTAATGTATTGGTGGACATTTCACACAACATTATCTCGCCCAAACTAAGCAAAGTTTGTACTATAGGAATTAGATAGCTAACAAAATACATAATTATAGACTTTTGTTAAACACATACGTATGGTACATGGAAACACCTACTTTTGAAACCTTTTTAACTAATAGGTACCTATGTATTTGAAAAGTAAGAAACCAGTGAGGAGGAATCACTAAAAGTAGGCATGACTACCGCTATGAATAAACACCTCCATGTAGGTTCAACAAACGTATGCACTTTATTGTATGCTAATCAATACCATACACAAGCGACAAAGTAAAAACATATTTTTAAGTTATTACTTTTTAGCCAAAACTTGTCACAAGCGCAAAGGTAAAAGAGAAGATATTATTTCGTAAGAGACAGAAATGACCTTTCAATAAAAACTTGCCACTGGATATTTTTCAAATTTCACGGTCGATTTCATAAAAATGATGATCGTTACAAACGACGCAAATTTTTCATTTCACAAATGTTATGAAACGGAAACGGCGAGCTCAAATGAAATTATCTCTCTATGTTAACATTATAGCCTTTAAAAACGCCATAAAATGTAAATGGATATGATTTAAGAACTGTTCCCGCTCATTTAACTAATAAATGTCCCATTAAAATCATCCTTGACGATCGTAAATTTAAAATATACTCGCTCAATTCTAACCTGAAGCCGGGCGGTAACCGTCATGGAATATATTGTTTTTCATCTAGCATATCGGTCAATGTCAGCGCTTTCCATTTCAAATCGTCTGAAAAACGGCTGCACAGCGCGTCTGACAAGAAAAATACCTCGGTTTACCCGAAGTCGTCATTCAACAGCCATAATGAACACGATGCGGTCATTATGAGGATAATTACGTCTAATGTTGGTCACGGACACTGTTTTTTAACCGTTTATATATTACTCGGTTTCAGCCTCCGTTTCAAGTAGGTATTCAACACGAATTTCACGTTTTCCTGTAATTTGGAATCGCTTAAACTCAACGATCACACGCCACGGGCGCCGTGCGCTCTCCCCGCACCGTTTTCAGTACGATACCTAATAAGTTCGGTTAAATCCTTGAGATAACGTGTCGTTTCGCAATCTTTATTGCTTATTTTTTTCCTTTTGTACAACATCTGTAGTTAGTCGTGAGTCATATGCAGGTAACTTAGTTATCGCAGTCTAAACATTCTTCACGCACGTGTGTTCAGATCCATATTAAAGCACGTTTAATGTAACTTAAATAATCGATTGCTCAGCAAATTTTTTGCCTATTAATGCGACCCATCCAGCATGCTAGGTGCGATCATGTTCGCGAATCGCTAAGTGGCCGTAAGGTCGAATATCGCAGGTGATGCAGCTACCATGCTGCATGCGTGCAGTGATTCCGCGAACCTGGCACATGGTAGGGGGTCGGGTTGGACGGTGGCAGCCAGTAGGCGGCACTGATGGGCGGGTAGTTGCTCCCGTTCCTGGCCGGTCCGGTCTTGCCTCGCGCGCCGCCCGTCTCGCCGCGCATCCTTTACACTTCACCTCACTTCACACATCACATGACGCGTCTGCATTGAACCGCGGCCGCGATACGACTGACTCCGCGAGTTGGTGGGACCTGCGCGCGCGCTGCCGCTGACGGATGGCCGATCACTCACTCTTCGCGCGTGTCACGCCGCATCCACTCCCCTCGCGCTAATGACTTGCGTCCGTCCTCAGCTCGCGGTTCAATTGCAGGTGCTGGCTAGTTTTTATTTTACATAAAATAGATCTAGGATTGATTCCTAGCTCGGCTGATAAGTCACGGTGTGGCCGAGGATAGAGCTCGTTGATCTAGAATATATCTATCTAGAATATATCTATTTACTCTAGCCTTGAAAATTTGCCAGATAGTTCACAGGAAACATAAAAAGTAATTTCCCTGTAGCTGCAGGGAGTTGCATTCCTGTGCATCACAAATGAGGACCAAAATCATCGAGTGCGAATTTTTGGCATTAGAAACTAACGGTCCTGACGGAAGACCAGCGCTAGTTGTTTTCAACTGGTATCTTGCTGAGCTAGGACCGGATTCTATTTATGTTGTTTTACAATCCTACCTAATATATTACCTAAAAGTTTACCTATTGTCAACTGACTATCCTAAACAAACACCTATAATTGCACAGAAATTGACGCAAACGTCATCGAAACGTAAACACGTCGCAAAAAACCCCAAAAACGTCAGTCGCTCTACATCCCAGTCTTCATATAGCGGGATGCAAATAAAGTCTAAATGAGGGCGAGAGCTAGCGGCGGCGGTTATAATTTAGGCCGTAACAAAAGGCAATTTTTGCCTTTTACGGTTACACAATTTCTCAGGCAGTCGCTGAAAGCCTTCACGGAGAATTAGCGTTGACAAATTAGTACACGGAGTCTAAACGATACAGACTCTCTCGATTTGGCTAACTTTAATATTATTTCGCCTTGGAAATATATACTGTTGGCGTTA